>OU342949.1:11280943-12480943 GCA_910592335.1 Adalia bipunctata | reverse complement strand
GGATTCATCCAAATGATCCCTGAGTGCTAAATCTAATTCGGCCGAAAAATTGATATGACCTAGATATACAGGTTTTATCGAATCATTTCCTCCATCCATTCGAAAGCACCACAAAATTTAAAACAGTTTATGATTTTCGATAAAATGTATCTGTTCTTTTTTACTTGCTCATAATGTTTTTCGATATTCAGTCGGTAAGCACTGTTTAATTGTTGTCGAATATCTTGTTTATCTAATAAATTAAAACCTAATTTGCATGACAGAGAGGTGTCTTGGAACTTTGATGTTTTTTTATTTTTTCCTTTTAAATGGATTAAATCCTTGACACCGGATCTGGTCCATTCTGTTTGATCATCACCAGCAAATAACAAACAAGGAAATCAATAAAGACTGTTACTAATTTCACAACCACATAACGATTCGGCTTTCTCATAAGTGTCTATCTTGAAGGTTCTTTCATAATCGCGTGTTTTACATTTTGTTACATGCGTGATCGATAAGTTCAGTTTTGGACGACCGGCACTGTTGATTTTTTTTATTTTTCTTCTGATGTCAGCAAGAAAAAACGAATTGTTTTTAAATATTTTACGCTAATGCAAATCAGATTCTCCAAATTTTCGGCTATAATTGCGCGAATACAACAAACACGGTAGACAGCATCTCACCCATAAATAAAGAATTATCTCACCTACACACGACGTACATCGGTACCACGGATACTCAAACGTATTTGAGTATCCGTGCATCGTTACATCGTAGCACCGTAGTTCTTTATCTATGACGTAGCCTACGCATACACATTCTGGATGTGTACCTGTGTCTGCTAAATATTGTGGACTGTCACGGCACGTTTGGGGCGCGAGGAGCCGCTGCTGCTCCAATCAAGGCTCACTTCGGATGTGCAGTGTACCGACTGCCGTCTAGCGTCTACGACTCTACGCGTATATTTGCATTGGCCAGATTGGCGTACGAAGTTCGCCCGCCGTCTGGAGTCTGAAATACAGAACCGGAACATCGGAAATGAAAAATTAAATTGAATACCCAAATATAAAACGTTACGTTTACGCCAAACACGAAAGTAAATTCCTTTAGATGAAGATATTAATTGGGGGTACACGTGCACATGTGCACTTATTGAGCAGCCGCCACTGCTCAAAACTGTCGCAGGTTGGCACGCATGAAAGTCAAAATAATTTCAGAGACGTTGCCAATGGGAGGTTTCGATCTCTGTGGTCATCGAGAATCGAATCGCGCAGAAAAATTCACGTTTTCCGAATGCAATTTTTGGATATTCGGACCAGAGGAATTGTAGAAATGAATGGCGAGAACGTTACCTTGATGTCTGAAATAGAGTTCCCGATCTATCCTACTTCTTTTACTAATTTCGTGAGCAATTTCATTTTTACTATTTGTACAGGGTGCGGCACGGAGGATGGATGGTTTTAAAAAAATAATAAAAGCGTTAATTTTTACTCAAAAACACATTTATTGACGGAATCAGATTCTCAAGGAAATAGCATTTGAGACAGTCAAGTGTGGAAAATCACATCCGGCATGTGGTGGCCGAAATCGGTGATGCAGTGCTGGAGGCGCTCTTGGAAGTTCGCGTAGACTCTCTCCAACATCGCTCTCTCAACTTGGGCAACTTCCACGCGAATAGCCCTTTTCAATTCGTCCAGAGTTCGGGGCTTGGTCTCGTATACTCTAGCCTTGAGGTGTCCCCATAAGAAAAATCGCATATGGATAAATCTGGGGACCGGGGAGGCCAATGAACATCGCCAAACCTGGAAATAAGGCGACCAGGGAAGAGAGGGCGAATAACGTCCATTGATGCTCTGGCTGTGTGGGCGGTCGCCCCATCCTGTTGGAACCACACACGTCGGATTGGAACACGTTGCCGTCGTAATTCGGGGATATAGAAGTTGTTGATCATTTCGACGTACCGCTCTGAGTTCACGGTAACAGCACGACCATTAACGTCTTCGAAGAAGTAAGGGCCAATGATGCGAGTTTGCGATACAGCGCACCAAACCGTAACTTTTGGGCTGTGCAGCGGTCTTTCGTGTAAGTGTTGCGGATTTTCATTAGCCCAATAACGGCAATTCTGCCGGTTAACCATGCCGTTGAGGTGAAAGTGGGCTTCGTCACTCATGAACAAAATGAGGTTCTCATTTTGATCGATCAGTGCTTCCATCTCACGTGCGAAGTTCATTCGTTGTGCATAATCTCCGGGGTGTAACTGTTTCACAATGGCCAATTTGTAGGGGTGAAAGCGAAGATCCATATGCAAAATTCGCCTCACCGAACGATCACTGAGGCGAAGTGCAGCAGCATGTTTCCGAGCAGATCGCGACGGACTGCGAAGAATGGCTTGTCGAACGCGTTCAACATTTTCAGGCGTTCGAACTGTTCGCACAGGTCCTCTTGGTCTTCTGTTGATCAGTTCACCACGTCTGCGAAGTGATTCAACCCAACGAAGGATGGTGTTTCGAGAGGGAATAGCTCTATTCCGATGAATGTGGAAATGGCGACGAAACTCACGCTGCACGACCGTGACTGACTCATTATTTCGGACGAAACTATCATAGGCGAAAACACGATGCTCCACCGTCCAAGGCTCCATGACGACAACTGGTAAATAAATGCTAGGAACACACGAGTCTAACGGCACCTTCCCCACTTCTCTCGTCCTCAGTGGGGGAAAGTTATGCCCATCTGAAAAACGTCCGCCCTCCGTGCCGCACCTTGTATAAAGGCGGACTCCCACTACTCGTATATTTGGCAAGTACGCAATTATTTGCGTACTTGGCAAGTAGACGAATTTTCGAATTTGAATGACAAGATTGACAAGTATTGGCCGAGTGAACCACTCCCACTACATGCCAAATATAGGCAAGTGGCAAATATTTGCCAAATACACGAGTAGTGGGAGTCCGGCTTAAGAGCATTGAGACTCAATGATTAGAGCGAGTGCTTCTCATACGAAATATTTATTAGAGTGAGTTATTATAACTCATGCTATTGGTTTATATGTAATAGGAGGGATAACTTGGAAGTAATAAAATGAATATCCCTTTGAAAATTAGGACTTGAACATTTTCTTTTCCGTAATAATTCGGCGGTATTTTCAACACCCTCTATTTTATTCGGGAAATCTCCCGAGAGAAAGCGCAATAATTTGATTGATCGATTTAAATTTCGGAAATTCGATACCTCTGCGCCGAGAAATTATTGAATCGTTTATCTATATCTATACAGGATGTCAGGCGAGACGTTAACGATTGAAGTTGTTGATTTTCGGTTCAAATTTCGTCTGCAACAGTGAAGATAAGGAAATTATGGTTCCACGAACTCAGCGCTGAGAATATGCTGCGATTGCTGAGAACCAAGGTATTTTTCGACACAGCATTTCCCAAACCGATGCATGGGAACTAAGAGGGGAAGGGAAGCAGGAAAGTCTTCAATTTGATTGGTTCATAAAAACAAAGATGGAAGAAATATTGATTTGATTGGTTTTGAAGCATCGACGGAAGAAAAACCTTTAATTTGACTGGTTTTTGGAGGAGACGAAGAGGGGAAAATCTTCGACTCGCTCGGGGGACGAAAACGGCAGTTGCTGGTGGAATCCCGAGCGGAAAGGGGTGCCAGTGCTCGCGAATATGGTGCGGAAACTAGGGTAGTACGGTTTCAGCTTAGGTACTTGAGTGTTAAGAAGTACGGTCTCAAAGTGGAGGCGAAAGCAATTATGGTTGATTTTGAAGTTGAGGAGTAACTGCAGAAGTCTTAAACGGGAAGATTCTGAGTTGACTCGTTTGATATGTTTTTAGTACGGTTTTAAGGAAGGTTTTAGAATTAATTTAGTTTTGTAGTTATTCGAAAGACGACGTTAGAGTAACTCCTAAGGTTCTTGGTTTTATTTTTGAAGTCTTGGAAAATCAGTCTTGAACAGAGACATAAAAAGTGTTAAATTAAAGTTAGTAAAGTCTCTAAATTATTTGGAATTATTTAGATCGCGTATCGTCGGTATATTCGGGAGTGAAAGTCAATTTTTGCGAAAAACGAGTGGGTGTCGTGCTTCGTGTCTAATCTGTCTGTTTCAGGAAAGAAGCATCGTCGTAGAATCATCCTCCTAGGTTCATCATTTTTGGGATTATTGGTACAGGAAAAAGGTCAGATAAATTGTTTATGCTTAGCTTGTCCGCCCAAATTATATTTTTTAGTCCAGAGTCCTGAAATCTTCTAAAAGTCATAGTTTCATATTTTTCGTATATTCTCTGGATCGTATTATCATTTTTGTAATCACCCTTAAGTATTCGAAGGTCTAAGTGGAGTTTTCTGTTGAGAAAACTCAGGTTTATTTGAAAGATCACGAGGAAACTATTGTTGAGTTTCCCCTCGTGAATGTAAAGTTTAAGAAGGATTATTTTCCGTTTTCTTGTTTGGGTATAGAAAGTTTACCTTATATTGTAAATTCTTTTGAGATTATCCATGGTTATTAATTTGGGGTTATTTTGACAAGCCTTTTTCATTTTTGATGATAATTTGAATGTGATATTTTTTTATGATTTGGAATTCACACTGATGTTGATTTAATTTCGATGAATAGATCTGCCTTTGTAATTTAAAGTTAATTTAACAGTCATACTTGATGGGATTATTTACTTTCGAATTAAGAAATATCTGAACGTTTGATAATTTGAATCATTTGATTTAAGTAACACATATCTAATTTGGTGAGAATTTGTTTAGTTTGATTTGGTTTAATATACGTCTTAAATTTAATCTAAAAGGTTTTCATTTACCATCCCTCTCCCTAGAAAATAATTTTAAACACTAAGACCCGACCCAAGTGCGTTGGGCCGATCCCACACTTTCTTCCGTCGGAAGAAAGAATTTCAAAATTCTAATTAACATCTTTTATTTTTCTTTAAGTAATAACACCCTTGATTGGTGGAAAGCCGCTCTTCTGTCCAATCACCAAGAGGGTGCTTTTTACATATAGATACTGTTACAGCTCAAAATCAGTTGAATAATGGATATATTATTCTATGGGAGTAGATAAATAAACATTCTGATAAATACGTAATTACTACGACCTCTATGCAGAAACGACAACGTTGTGTATGTATCTGACAGAGAAATGACTATAACCTTACATTTTCAAAATATACAGGGTGAAATGTGTCAGAATGTCATGGCAAACCGGTATACCATATAAAAGTGAATGGAGTATACATACAAATATTTCTTACAAGAATTGAGGTTATTATGCTCGGCGGCCCTAGTGGACGGTCCTAACGGACGCGAATTTTTCCTATTTTTATTGTTATTATTAAAGTTCTTGAAATCTATCATTAAACTCATGGTTGGAAACATAATCGAACTGAGCTTATTGCTATTGTTACAAAATATCGTATTTTCAGTCCAAATCTCAAATGACAAGATTGACTTTGTTAAAGGGTAAAATTTGACTAAGGGTTCGGTAAATATGGGCGTTTCGTTTTAATTTCGAAACTGTGAATTCGATTTTGCATTTAGATAATAATGACGCATCCAAGTCATATAAGTGGTTCATTCCAGATCGCGCAATCAGGAACTCATAAAATTACAAATGATCCAGCATCATTGACACTATTGACAGTGTCTCAGACAGCTGTAATTTTTTCCAATTGATTTCTCAAACTGAAAATGGTGTATGAATGAGTGCTCAAAAGCTCCTGACTTGAAGTCAGGACCAATTTTTTATTGGTATTTCATAATATATAGAAATCATTCCTTTTATGGAGCTATGAATTTTGTCTACAATTCAACTCTTTTCCTGATTTTTAGGAATGGAAAACACTTATGCTGAATGGCAAGAATGGAAAAAATCCCTACCTTCAAATTTCATATTTGATTCCCAACCAATAGAATGGGGTTATCAAAAAGCTTTAAAAGATTTACAATCTTACAAGCCTTTTGAAGAAGAACTTTTGACTGCTCAGGATGATAATAACATCTTTGAAATATACAAAAAATATATTTCTATTGTAAAAGATCCTCCCACTATTATTTGCTTATATGAGAGAGCAGTTTCCCAACTAAGCCTGAATCCTATGTTGTGGCTAGATTATTGCAAGTATGTATACAAGTTGGAAGAAATTGTTTTGAAAGTTTCTGAAAGGTCCCTGAGAAATTGTTCCTGGAGTGAAGAACTATGGGTAATGAAGCTCAGAATTTTGGAGAATTTAAAGAGAAATGAAATTGAAGTTATGTCCTCATTTGAACAAGGCCTAAGCAATATCGCTCCTTCTCCAGGTGTACAATTGTGGTTTACATACATAGAATTCGCTAAGAGAAACATCGATAATGAGGAAAAGTTGAATAAATTGTTAGAAAAAGCAGCTGACGTATGTGGGGATTCTGATTCCAATTATTCATTTCGTAGATTTCAAGCTAGACTGCTAGCAAAGAAAGGCAATATCAAGGAAGCGATATCAGTTTGGAACAAAATTATTGGCATTAACCAGAACAAAGGTAAGCTGGTTTTGAAATTGGTATATTATATGTACCTACATACTTATATACCCAGGCTGAGAAGTTGATCACTTGATGTTGAAAATTGATGAATAAACACTTCCGGAACCGATATTTTGAATGAACTGAATTTTGGTGAATAGTATATTTTATGATGCGTTTTCCTCAGTTGAATATTTTCTCTGATATCTAAATTATAGTCCCACGCACTCTCAAATTCACGTAATTATTATTACAAGAAAACATGAAGACAATGAACATTTGATATTTTCAGATAATCAACTTTCTGAGTTTTTCGCAGAAAACTCACCGATTTCGGATTATTCTACAATTTATCCGACCAGAATGTTAAAAAGTAAATTTCATAATTATCTTTAGTTTATAACTGTATTTTAAATGTCACCATGCTCACAATGTTGCTACTTTCAATTTTCAATTGTAAAGGAATACTGATGTTGTAAGAACATTCGATTCAGATTATCAGAAATATATACTCTATGAGTCTAAAAATATTGAATTCTGTCCTTAGACAGGACATATTTCATTGAATTTGATTCAAATTGGGTGAAGAAAAAGCCCTCTCGCAAATAAACAAGTACGGGATTGAACACCCAAGAGCCAAGAACATATAATGCCGAATACTGAAAAATTTTGGATGGAGTGGATTTCATCCTCCCTATTGATCAATAGGGAGTTGGCATCCTCGACGCGTCTCTGCTTATTTCAGGTCAATGTATGTCGTAGTTTTTTTTCTGGAAAGTGAGGCGGCCAGGTGGGCTCTCAGGATGGCAAAAGAACAAGAACTGAAAACTGGCGACTACTCAGGACACCTTCGCATTCTAAATGAGTGCAAGGGGCTCCAGGATATGATCACAGATAACCTACCACTGAGACTCGAGTTTCAGAAAAACTTCAACACGACATTTCAAAGTCGTGAACAATGGGTTAATAATGGAGTGGTTTTCCCAAGAGGGTCTGCGGTATTCTATACTGATGGCTCGAAAACTGAAGATGGACGAGTGGGAGCCGGCGTACACGGTCCCTTGGTCCAATTAGCCATACCTATGGGTTCTTGCCCTTCGGTATTTCAAGCAGAAACATTTGCTATTAGGGAATGCGTTTCGCTGTGTACAAGACGCAACTACCGGAGGGCAAGAATATACATAATATCGGATAGCAAAGCAGCCCTGCTAGCGCTTGACTCCCCACTGGTTAGGTCGGAGTTAGTCTGGCAATGTAAAACGTCCCTCAACACACTCGGAGAAAGAAACCAGGTCAACCTAATTTGGGTACCTGGCCACTCCGGGATAGATGGCAATGAAGCGGCAGACCGACTTGCCTGGGAACTGGGAAGGGAGGTCTATTCCCTTCACCGGTCCAGAGCCATTTTGTGGCTTCCCAGCCAGCCATCAAGCGATGACAGTCAAGGAATGGGAACAAAAGAGAAAGCTTACGTTCTGGCAAACGATCAATGGCCAAAGACAGGCCAAGTCATTTCTCTCCTACTCGACGAGCTGGACTAAAAAAAACTCTCACTCAGTAAACAGGAACTGAGGAAACTAACGGGCGCACTCACGGGACACTGACCCGTGAGGTATCACCTGAAGAACATATGTAAGTCGCTGGAAGACACAAGTCGTTTCTGTCAAGAAGCCACTGAGACTGCCAAGCACTTGCTATGCAATTATTGAGCAGCTGTTCATCGGAAAAGACTACAACACCTTGGCTTCTGGTTTCTAAAGCCGGAACAAGTGATGGATGTAGCCCCCAGAAAGGTGATAAAGTTCATGGAGACACTATTGCCTGACTGGTAAACAACGCGGGGATGCACAATAGATCTTAAGGTCAAGGTGCATGCGAGTTCAGATGATCTTCCGCCCCTCCTCTAATCTAATCTAATGTCGTAGTATGATTCTGTCACGTTCTTAATTTGGAGTCACGACCTACCTCGATAACAGATGGTGCTGACCCAGTCCATATACAGGTATGGAACTTGGGAACGGAAATATAGGGAATCCAGCTTTTCACGAGGGTATGAATATTGTCTAGTGTACCAGTAAAATAATCAAAACCCCCAGCGCGATGCGACAACGAATAGGTGACTGACCTCACTCAATGGCATAGGGGGCTGTACAGTGGGAATGGGGATTCCTCGCAAATCGAAATGTTTAGTGTAGAAGAAAATATTCAAATTATAAAATCGTACTATGGTGGTCAATCAATTGGAGAGACAAGGAGCATGAGTGTGGTGTCGGTAACACACAATGCAGATTCCTGCAATGTGGGTTGCTGAACCGTAAAATGTCCCGATTTTCTGGAAAATACGAGCTCATATGGACGAATCTTTTTTTGTATGAAAAAAGAAAATTCGCATTTTTAAATTTTTCGCAAAGGTGACAATCACCAAAGCTCTTGGTATTTTAGGTATGTTATTCAAAAATGGAATTAGAACGTTACCTTCTTAGGCAATACATTAGCAGTCCGCCGCTCTTTTTTGGATTCGCTGCCTTCTGAAAAACATAAAAATTCGCGAACATATCGGGCCCTATAAAATTTCTTTTGCATACGGACCGGGAATATTTGATTTATCGGTTTAATTTATAAGATCGAATTTCTTGAATGTATATAAAGGCGGACTCCCACTACTCGTATATTTGGCAAGTACGCAACTATTTGCGTACTTGGCAAGTAGACGAAGTTTCGAATTTGAATGACAAGATTGACAAGTATTGGCCGAGTGAACCACTCCCTCTACATGCCAAATATAGGCAAGTGGCAAATATTTGCCAAATACACGAGTAGTGGGAGTCCGGCTTAAGACTGATTCTCCAATAACTCCTTCGGAATTAAAATAACTTCAAATGTGTTGCTCTATGAATATAAAGTTTATTGTTATTACAAAATATTGATTGAAACTATTTACAATCTTACCTATGAATATAAAGAAACGACAATTGAAGTCGATTCTTCAAATCTTTAATCTCTCTCAAACAATTATACAATATAATATTATTTCAAAAATTTGATTTTCCGATTGAACGTCAAATCATTTATCATTCTATAGCTGTCATATCCTAAGCCTCTTATAATCCAAATCTCTAAATCAATTGAATAAAGAAATACAGTTTCTTTACATGTAAATAATGAAATTCGATCGGAAAATTAACACGTTGAGTGCCACCATAGCTTCTGAAAAAAACTGACCCAGTGGCCACGATTTTTTTTTTGCATATTCATCTTCTCTGGTGTTCAATTGAATGAAATTAATATATGGAACATCAATTTTCAAATTTTTTTATGTACTTTTGAGTCCGATTGTTGGTGATGATTCAGCAGATGAATAACCCTGAGATTTTGTTGGTCTCATTGTTTTACAGCACAACACCCTCAATATTGCTCTCTAATCTTTATTTGGCCCCCCTGAGAAAATTTTTTGGGGATTTCTTCGGGCGCCCATGAACGTGAGACCACTGATGGAGAAATGCGCGATTTAGATATGCGTCGCTGGTCGTGAGACCAGAGTGGTCTCACGCGGCTCGCCGCTCCCAAAAAAGTGTGATACCTATGTGGTCTCACATGGCACTCAACGTGTTAATGTCTATGAGACAGTACTCCCCCCGTTTACAAAAGTCACTTCGTTACAATACATTAAAATTATTCTCCATCCTTGAATAGGAAACTCATCGATTTCAAAAAGCGAGTAACCATACCGAATGGCGAAATTCTAATGTTTTAGTAAAAAACGGCACAACCAATTTTCCTTTCATTCGGACCGTTGAGTAGGTAATCAAATTACCTTTCATTTGATGTATCACAGTCCAAATATTCCCATTTGAAGAAATAGAGAAGAGGGGTGCAGGGCGTAGGGGGTGGAAATATAAAATTCAAAAAAGGATACGATAAATTGAAATTAAAAATCGAAGGGTGTAAGGATTTTCCTTAATAATTCTTCGTACAAGAATTATTGACGAGTTACGTTACTTTTTTGGCACGCTGTATAATCAGTACTACAAGGTGGGGCATAATGGGCTGTTTTTGAATAAAAAACAAATTTATTTAAAAAGTTTAAGAATACATATTACCATTTAACAACTGGAATGAATGAATAAATAAATAATGTACTCTATTTCAAATGAAGTGAACACATGAATGTGAAATTATGTTTTGAAAATAATGTCAGGCAGATGACGACTGTTTTCGGAAATGCACTGCTGTAGTCGTTCCTCAAGTTCCGCATCACCGGCCTCGCATACAAGTCGATGTAAATTGCCCAAATTCGTGCTGTAATTGCTTCTTTTTTTGTATTTGCTCAAATTTTGGAGCTATAGCAAAAATTTTTTTTTCAAATGGAAACCATAATCGGAAACGATATTTTCAAATTGACCTTTTTTAAACGATTTCAAAAATATATATAATGTATTGATATCTCTTCTATAGAATTATGATTGCAGATTAATAACACAACTGAGTTTCTCTGAAATAAAGTTTCTATTTATTATTGAAACATACAAATATAATGAGAAAACCTTACCTGAAATAAAGAAACGACATTTTATGCTATTAATTACAATTATCTTCAAAAAATAAGTTTATCTGACAATCTCTTAAAATATGTAATTGACAAACAATAAACGAATACTATAGCAACGTACAACAGAGTAACGCGATTTCTAAAAGGAAAAAGGTTATTTTTCTTTTACATCACCCCTCCTGGGGAAGAAAATATTCGCAGAATATTTTTATTTATAGATCAGTCGTTTTCTTCAAACTGTGATACTGGAGTTAATTTTGAAATATGAAAATGGTTTGACTCTAATTTCTTGTGACCTGTATTAATTCTATAGATAGAGTTGGAATTTTTTTTTTCGATTTTGAATGGTCCAATTCTAAGTTCATCCAATTTTTTTCTATTTAATTTGTTCCCATTTTCCACAAAAACCAGGTCACCCACATTGTAATTATAATTTTCACGACCTTTATCATAAATGTTTTTGTTGTAATTGTGCTTTTTGATCGTATTATTCAAAGCAACTTTCTTGTCCTGAATCCAGTTCTTAGAATTATTTTGCTTAAGCTCTCTTGGTAAAATTGTGACGTCTGTTCCAAACATCAAATAGGACGGTGCGTATTTTGTAACGGTATGTTCCGTATCATTATATTTTCCCACACACTCTTTAGCTATAGTGGTCCAAGCCTTTTTCTTCTCATTTTCATTTATTTTGCATCTAATTTTATTTACCAGTGTTTGGTTTAATCTTTCATTTAATCCATTCGAGAAAGGCGAATCTACGGCAGTGAAGATTAATTTGATATTTTTCTCTTCCAAAAATTTCTTAAATTCATTTGAATTGATGCCTGGATACTGATCTGAGAGAATAGTTCCTACTTCTTCGGTTTCAGAGATGTTTTCCATTAGTTTGATAAAATCACTTGCATTTTGTGTTTTGGAAGTTAGGATAAAAGCATATCTTGTAAAATGATCCACAAGTAGGTGTAGATATTTTTTTGTTGACCGAGATCCTCCAAAACCACCAATGGTATCGATCGACATAATTTCAAAAGGTTTCGTGGCCGGGCCCAGATGTGACAATAATCCTATTTTCTTTTCAACTCTAGATTTATTTTTCAAACATGTAGTGCAGTTTTTACATACTTTTTTAATATTGTTGGTCAAATTTTTGGCCGTATAAAATGGTCCGATCATATTTTGCAATTGCCTGATTCCTATATGACATAAATCTTTATGTATTGTTTCGATTAGTTTTATACTAAAATTTTCTGATAATATGATTTTTTCTTTTTTTCGAACTTTCTTAAAATAAACATTAAGCTTGGTTGTCAAATTTTTGTCTGATTTTTGAAAACTAGGGTTTTTGCTCTGATCTTCTAGTATATCCTCTAATTTTATTAAATTGACTATTTTTAGTTGTTCCTCTTCGTTTTCTTCTGGTTCCAGAACAGGATTTCTGCTAAGGCAGTCGGCTTCTGCATTATATTTACCTGGAGAATATTTTACTTGAAAGTCATATTGTGAGAGATAGTATGACAGATCTCCAAGTTCTTCATCGGTCCTTGCTTTAATGTTCATATTCTCAAAAGGTTTATGATCCGAAAATACCGTGAATTTTCTACCAATTAATTTGTGTTGCCAGTATTTCACGCACTCCTTAATAGCTAAACATTCTAAATAAATGGCTTTTTTCCTCTTTTGCACCGCAATTAGCTTTTTTGAGAAATATGCTATTGGTTTTTCTTCTCCATCTTTTTGTGGTTGTTTTAGTACTCCACCTACACCCAACAGACTAGCATCCGTATAGATATGTATGGGTAAGTTTTGGTCAAATATTGTCAATACTGGTTGCGTACACAATATATCTTTCAGCGTTTCGAATGATTCTTGACATTGTCTGGTCCAAATGAATGCCTGCCCTTTTCTAAGGAGATTATATATTATATATATTATATATTTGAAACGTATTTGTGATAAAAATTTATTTTACCCAAAAATTGCCTCACGTTTTTTTGGGTCTTAGGAACTGGAAAATTTCTGATTGCGGTTAATTATCGTTTAACTCTTTGGGTTTAGGTGGTACACTATATGTACCACCAATTTCGACCCTCTTCCGCGGCGGTGGTACAATTAGTGTACCACCTATTTCAAATACGCCGAACAGAAATCTAAATCGATACAGAAGATTGGCCTGACTTGCAGAGAAATCTGTGAGGTAATAGCTAATTGTATTAACACTCGGGCGACTGATTTATCGCCATTTTCTTTACCGATGCCACATGAAATGCTAGTTTTCTAGTTTTGACAAGTGTTTCTGTTTCCTGATGTGGTGTATGAATCATTTAAATTTGGTTCTGAAGCTGTTATTTTGAAAATAACTTTGTGTCTAAACCTTCTGGCAGGTAATATTGTTGAAATAATAATTGAAGTACTTACGTTACGTCACTAACAAAAAAAGCGAAAATAGGTACGGTGGTACGTTATTTGTACCACCCTGTTAAGGCAAAAATACGGGAAGAATTTCGTAAAATTTATTGTTAATGGGCCGTTTATGTATTTTTGTTGAGCTTTTGTCAAATTTTTTGAAAATTGGGAATAAATTTTTTTTTGCTCCACTTGGGTTTTATTTCGGATGATATCTTTGCCGCTCAAAGAGTTAACGGTTTAACAGAATTGTTCCGAATAATATGGCCTAGGTATTTAATTGAATCAGCTGCAAACTTGCATTTTACAACTTTTAACCTGAAGCCTTCTTCCTCAATTGCTTGAAATAATTTCTTCAAATGTTCAATATGTCCAGAGAAAGTTTTTGAAAAAACCAAGATATCATCAATGTAACACACAGTGAAATTTGAAAGTTTATGTTTCCTTATAATATTGGACATTATTCTTTGAAATATAGCTGGTGAAGTTTTTAGACCGAATGGTAGGCAAGTCCATTGAAAATGACCTTCCTGTGTGACAAAAGCAGTCTTGTATCTATCTGCGACTCGTAGCGGAATTGACCAAAAAGCTGAATTTATGTCCAGCGTTGAAAAAAATTCACAGTCTCTAGTTTTTTCGACTAAATCCTCGATAAGGGGAAAAGGTTGTGCCTGGGGAACTACAATTTTGTTTAGATCTCTGAAATCTATGCACAATCTTGATTTCCTATTTTCTTCCCGTTTGAACGCCAATGTTACTGGGGCTGCAAATGGACTGTACGATTCTTCTATCAATTTTCTGTCCAATAATTTTGAAATTTTTTCTTCGATTTCTCTTCTGTCATCCATCGTGCATCTATATGGCCTCTTACAGCAATACTTTTCAACCAATAAATCAATGTGTGCCTCATATCCTGACACAGTGCCGATATCGTATTTATCTTTTGCGAAAATGGATTTGTTTTCTGCTACCAATTCATCAATCTTTGATTTCTGGTCGTAATGGTTCATATTAAGTTCGAAATTTCTTTCTTCGATACCTTCATTGAAGTTTACAGAGTATTTATCATCAATCATTTTTGAATAATTTTCAACTCCTTCTGAAATGGATATACTCTTTTCATTCTCTTCTAGATCAGAATTGATTTTAGAAATGATGTTTTCTTTTTTTGGAACTGCTTGGCTTATTCTCAAATTTTCATCTTGGGTTAGGTAAAAATTTTTGATACAATCCAGTCCAATCAGAAAATCATAATCAAAATTTGTTTTTTCTATTATCAATGCATTAATTTTTCTTTCTACATCGAAAATTTTTACATCCAATGTTACTACGCCATTTGATTTTTTTACGCCATTAATCGTTTTTAAGTTAGTATTATCATCTCTATTTCTGGGCTCTTTATTAATCTTCAAAAGTCTTGAGTTTATTAATGAAACATTTGAACCAGAGTCATAGACTCCAAAAACTTCAAGATTTCTATTCAATACTAGCTTTATTTTGATTAATGGCGGTACAATGAGTTTTTTGAATCCTCATGATTTATTTCGCATTCTAATTCTGAATTGTTAACAAGTCTTATATCTTTTTTCTCTTTAACTTTATTATTTTGATTATACCAACATAACGATTCAGGATGATAGCGCTCGCCTTTTTTTAGTTTATCACAGATACTACATTTTTGTTTCCTATCTATGTTCAGATTTCTACCATTTTCTTGCTTATTCAACTTATTTCTGTCGACAAGATGCTCTAGCTTACCAATCTCATTGAATAGATCTTTTGTTTCGAAAATATCTTCTTTATTAATCTTATCAGTAATGAATGTTGGTAGACCAGCAGCAATTATTTGAATGAGAGTATTTTGATCAATAGTTCTACTCATTTCAAGCATTAATCTTTCTTTTCTTATAGCATAATCTAATAAAGAACCTGTTTGGTATTTAAAAGCCAATGCGTATCTACCAGCGGACCAGCCTTTTTTCTCAAAAGTTTGACAAAATGTTTGTTTCCATTCTGACCACTCATATTGTAAATTTAATTTCAATATCATAGAATTGTACCACTCTAAACAAGATTTATCAAGAAATATTCTAAATATTTCTATTTTATCTTCATCTTCATTGATGTTAAATCTTAAACATTCCTTTTCGAAAAACTCCATCCACTGGTATGCATTAACATTTGATTTACCATCAAATTTCTCAAGAACAAACCTCTCAGCAATTTTCCTCACATTTGGTTTCTTATTTTTCTCCCGATTTTCTTCTAGCTCTTTCAAGAATTTCACCATTTGATTATTTTCATCACTGATTGAATCAACGTCTGAATTCTTCACATTTGCTTCCTCCAGATACTCATCTTGAAAGATTATATTACCATCATCATCAAAATATGCTTTTTCCAAATCTTCTGTTAGGGAAATCCACACATTCCTTCGTTGATATCTTTTCTTCAATGTATTTTTCACTCTTGCAAAATTGCTTGAAGTACATATTTCTTTGTGAAGAGATATGGACTGGTACTCTTCAGGTACCAAAAACGTTTTATTTTCTTCAGTTTGAATCGAAGTTAAAGCTATGAAGTTAGACTTTCCGTCTTCTGTTGGTTTGATTTGAAAAGAGAACTTCAATTTTGACATTTTTCTTGTTGCTTACAAAAATGTCGTTTTATAATGTATTGATAGCTCTTCTATAGAATTATGATTGCAGATTAATAACACAACTGAGTTTCTCTGAAATAAAGTTTCTATTTATTATTGAAACATACAAACATAATGAGAAAACCTTACCTGAAATAAAGAAACGACATTTTATGCTATTAATTACAATTATCTTCAAAAAATAAGTTTATCTGACAATCTCTTAAAATATGTAATTGACAAACAATAAACGAATACTATAGCAACGTACAACAGAGTAACGCGATTTCTAAAAGGAAAAAGGTAATTTTTCTTATACATATATATCATGATATTCGAAATTCGAAAAAACACTTTTCGTTCAACAAAATCCAAGAAGGCTCTGATTCATAAAGAAAGGAAACTGTCCCTGTACACTTCCGCCTATCTGAGGAGGTCATAGAATTCGATATCTCACAATCATTGTGGGCTGCCAAAATTGATTTAGGAAATATTAGCTTTATTTTCACTCAGACCAATGCTGCCGTCCTAAGCCAAAAAGCAGTAGGTATCTCCAATTCATACCATTTCCGAATTTGATCTTGATATGATTATTATATAAAGAAGAAATTCGAAAATGGTAAAAATTGGAGATACTGCTTTTTGGCATAGGACGGCAGAATAGGGGTTTTCGCGAAATTTGTGGATTCAAGTATGATTTCTCTACAAGAGGAAAACTGGAAAGTCTCTTTGAGAAAAAATGGATGTTTATTAAAAAAAATGATTTCTCAGCTAAATTGAAAAATTAAAAACATTTAAATACTTTGATGATTTAATGACGACAATAACACGAAGTTTTATTTACCCCGTTGATTACAGTGAAATGTTCAAATCGTTGTCCATTTGAGGATATACATAAATTGCATGATGTGATATAAATAAGAACTTTAGAAGCACGAGACGATACAACAATGATAAAACTGTAATATAAGATACATAAAGAAATTCTATGACCGCCTCAGTTTTGAAGGAACTGAATTAAAGCCTGCTGGAGTTTGTTAAACGAAAAGTGTTTTTTCGAAATTTTCGATATACAGGGTGTATTTGAAGGTGATAGAACTCATCCAAATAAGTCATTTTACCAAAAATTTCTTAAATGAAATGTTCAATTTAAAAAAAAAATTGGGCATCAATACCTTAATACTTCTCTGGCCTGCATATCTCTACATTTCTGCACCAGGTTTATGAACATCCGCGAAGTTGTATAGTGAACTCGGAAGTATATCTTGATATATATTTTTGAAATCGTTTCCATTTGAAAAAAAAATTTTTCGTTATTACTCCAAAATTTGAGCAGATACGAAAAATCCAATATCACTGCTGAAAAGCAGTGAAAATAGTGCCCGAAAGATGTGTTCATTTCGAGAGAGTAGATCCTATAATACGGAAGTTGAAGTCAATTATAATAATGGACCAAATACCAAAATCGCGTTGTATCTCGGAAATTAGACGGCGTAGCAATTTGGGGGTTTCAGCAATTTATGTTTCTCGAAAAAAGAGAACAAGATAATATGTATCTTACTTTTGCTCTATCTATACTAATATTATAAAGAGGAAAGATTTGTATTTTTGTTTGTTTGATACGAATAGGCTCAAGAACTACTGGACCGATTTCAGAAATTTTTTCACCATTAGAAAGTTACATTATCCCTGAGTGACATAGGCTATACTTTTCACCCGAAAAAAAATGAGGATACCTAATATAACTTCAATAATTCCAAAAAAATCAGCCATAATCAGCTATTTTCACGTGCGCTGCAAAGACCGTAAGACTTACGTGGATACAATGTATGACGGAAATGTACCTCTTGAATAGTTCTACGAAAAAGTCCGCGATAGCATATATCTATCTCTAAAGATTGACTTGCTATTACCTGCTTATGGTAATCAGATGTTTTCCAAAATTATGCACTATTTGGGAGTTTGTTTTTATGAATTGGGCATTGATCCTTATCCAACCTAATACGTTATTTATCCCCAGTATTCGATTTAGAATGAAATTGCCCTTCACATCATACAATTACAACGGGTACATCAAAAGATATGGCGTGAAACAAATTTCGACCCGGGCGAAGCTGGGACGGCCTGCTTGTCCCTTATAGTTTAGGAGTTGTAGTACTAAACATTGACTTATCAAAAGGATAATATGTCTATGGTACTAAACCATCGAAATCTGGCCACCCTGTGCATGCGGACGAGGTAGTTTGGCTGCCGCTTTTTTCTACTTTAGTGGGTACCCTAAGCGGTTTTCTTTGCAGCCGTTTGAAGTGAGTTCTCGTTGATTCAGAACATCCACGTTCATCCAGATTCTGAACTTTTTGGTGGAGAACTGCCTAGTTTTGTTCTAACATTAGACAAAAGAGTTACGTTCAGTATCCTTCGCCGTATGATGTGATAGGGAAGTTACACAGATGTGCAGCTTGAAATGAAGTGATGAGTTTAAGGCTTGTTGTAAATGGCGGATCAAGTACCTACGATGGAATCGGACGAAAGTACTTAAAATTCGAACAATGGAGGATGACCTTAATTGAGCAATTTTGTCGTCCATCGCGAATTCGTACGCAATTGATTATTGTTGATAATGTGATTGTTAATTAATTTTTTGTTTCAGGTAATCTAATGTTTTGGTTGGAATTCATATCATTGGTCAAACAGTATGGAAATATCAATCAGATGAGATCATTGTATCGAAGAGCATTGAATTCTTGCAAAAACTGGGCACACTATATTGCTGAGGAATGGTTATTATTTGAGAGAGAATTTGGAACACTCTCCTCAGTAGTAGAATGTACCGAAAAATGTCTGGGCATTAAGGAAAATTACCATGAAACTGCCCAACAACAAAATAATCATCAAGAAGTCGATAATGATACAAAAAGAGGTCAGAAACGTAAATCAAATCACGAGCCGCAAAATCCCGAAAGAAATTATAAGAAGCTCAAGCAGGAACCACAAAAAAATATAGAAAAAGATCCAACAAAAACTGTATTTGTGAGTAATATTGATCTAAGAGTGGATGAGAATACTTTGAAAACCATGTTTCCTAGTGCTGTAAATATTGAAGTTTGTCGTGATAAGAAAGGAAAATCGAAATGTTTTGGATATATTCAGTTTTCTATGGAAGAAGAGGTTTTGACAGCACTATCAAGAGATCGTGAAGTTCTTAATGGCCGACCAATATTCATTTCGAATTGTAAACCGGATAAGAATGAGCGAAAATCTATTTTCAAATATTCTACAGAAAAAGAGGAAAACAAACTTTTTGTTCGTGGATTACCGAAAACATTGACAAAGGATGAGGTAATGGATGTATTCAAACCTTATGGGGCAATAGATGCTCGAATTGTATTAGAGAAAAATGGACAGTCTAAAGGACTTGCTTATATTGAATTTTCCAATACCGAGTCGACAAAGAAAGCTTTGAGCGCTACTGATCATATGAAAATAGGTGTGAATATTATATCAGTAGCTGTGAGTGCACCTCCGCCTAAAAAAACAACAGAAAGACACGCTTTAGAACCTGTTAGGAATTCTAGAAGTAGATTACAAGTTCCTTTCATACCTAGATCATTACAAGTTAAAAATGATCAACCTTTGAATGAAAAGAAAAAAGTTGATGCTCTTAAATCAAATAATGAGTTTCGAAAATTGTTTTTGAATATGTGAATTATATGTCATTACTATTATAATATATATTTCTAACATGTTTCATCGGGAGATTTTCATTTGAAACTAGTCATCATTCATTAATGATTTTAAGCAACACCTCCACTTTTGACGTTGTTGATTATTGTGATTCTTGATCATTTACATTTATATCATAATGTTCTCATTATGTGTATTTTTTGATAATGAAAGTTTTCATAGGGAATTGGACAAATTGAACAAAAAATACTGACAGCTGTCGAAATAATTTGGCAACAGCTGTCAATAAATATCTCATCTATATTAATAAAAGAGGATCTATGGTTGGTTCAAAACTTCGAAATGCCTTATTGCCCTTATTGTTCAAACGATCGCACCAAATTGGACAATTCTTTTTTTGTTGTGTTTATTATTGTCAGGGCAAGGTTTATATAACAAAATATTCCCAAAAAAATCCTACAGAAAAGAAAAAAAAGCCTTCCTTTTTCTTACCACCCATAGAATTATGTGTTAGCACCAATCGAGCAATCATAGAGTACTTATATAGGTTTTGACATTTGGACAAAGGAGGTTAGTTTTTCTTCCACAGAATCGCATGTCAAGTGAATAGTTAAAAGTGCAGTAGGTCTTACCAACGGTATAAGAATATTCCATGGGGATTAATAGTAGTAGAACGAAGTTGTATACAATTATTGTGTAATTTGCATAGAACTTATAATAACATGGAAGGCTAATATCAGATCAAAAGCGGGTAAAGAGCTCAAGTTGGTGGAACAGTGAATTTTCACCGGAATGTAAAGTAAATGTGCCTAATTTATCTCCTGCTGCAAAAAATAGCAATGGTAGGTTTATACAACTTAAACGGGGGTTTCACAAAGCATATCACCGGTGATCGGAGCTTGATCTAGAATCAACTCGATTTGACAGTTCAGAAATCTAACCAAGCCGTTGATCTCCGATCACTGGTGATTACGATTTGTGAAATCCACAGTAAGTATAGGCACGGCCTTCTTGATGAAGATGGCTATGGTATAGGTATCATTTAGGCGAAACAAAGTTCGCCGGGCCAGCTAGTATCTGATATTATAGAAATATAAGAATTTTTCCAATAATTCGCCAAAATTGTATGTGGTTCTGGTAACGCGATCTCCGTTCAAAAGCAATTCAACTTACTCGAATTCGTAGTTATGTATTTATCGAGAAAACACAATTTTGAACGGTTAATTTACTCAAGCCCTGATATATGCTACTGCGTCGGATATTTTTCAAAATTTCAAGATAATGCAACAAATGGACATTTCAATCATTCATTAAGGGGACGATATACTCTGGCCGACGGCAACGATTACGCCCTCAATTTTCCACCTCAAAGCTTGATTTTTTTTTAAATTGAAGTTAAGGGATGTCTTGAGTGCACTCCAATTTCTTGTCTTTGAAAAAATTATTTTTTCGCATGAAAAAATGGGGTTGAATTTGAGTCTATGAAAATTAACTTCATAATCGTTTTTCGGCGGTTGTTCATCAAATTTTTTCTAGAAAATTCGCTGAAGGCGCTTAAATAATGCAAAAAATGATGGAAATACTGAAAAGGGCGTGAACTTGAAAAAATGAAAGGCATTTTTTGAATGGAGAATCGGTGCCGTCGGCCAGAGTATATCGTCCCCTTAGGCCTTAATGAATGATTGAAATGTCCATTTGTTGCATTTTGAAAATTATCCGACGCAGAAGCATATACCGATTCGGAAATAAAAGTAGTGAACATGGCCACTACAGCGTTAAACGAGTGGATGAATATTGTCTAGTGGACCAATAAAATAATCAAAACCCTCGACGCGATACGACAACGAATAAATGACTGACCCCACTCTATGGCATAGGAACTGCATCGAGACTCGAGAGAGTTCAAATCTCCCCCTCTCCAGGCTCCTATGCCATTGAGTGAGATTAGTCATTTATTCGTTGTCGTATCGCGCCGAGGGTTTTGATTATTTTATTGGTCCACTAGACAATATTCGTCCACGTTTCCACCTCCATTTTTCATATCGGTATACTCCATTCACTTTTCTAAAGTATCCCGGTTGGCCAAGATTTAGGTTTATCAAGTTTTTTCACTTAAAACGGACGCAGGTTGGCACTCGTCTAAGACAAAATAATTTCAGAGCCGTTGCCAATGTGAAACAGGTTTCGATCTCTGTGGTCGTTAGAATCGAATCGCGTAAAAAACGTCAAAAATTCACGTTTTCCAAATGCAATTTTTCGAAATTCAGACCAGAGGAAATGTATAAATGAATGGTGAGACCGTTACCTTGATGTCTGAAATAGAGATCTATCCTGTTTTTATTCATTTCGTAAGCAATTTCATTTTTCCTATTTGTATTAGAGTGAGTGCTTTTCATACGAAATATTTATTAGAGTGAGTTATAGGCTTGAGTCATTATAACTCATGATATTGGTTTATAGACCAAAACAGCTGATCATCTTTTTTCAAGATGGCTGCTGGAACAAACAAATAACAAACGTTTCTGTTATAGTGTTTCTCTATTATAACTATCATTTTACATGGCATAATTGAAGACATTGAAGTTGAAAATTGAGAAACCAACAGAAACTACCCTGAAACACGTACCTCGTTCTCGTAACTGAATATCCTCGGTTTGTTATTTGTTTGTTCCAGCAGCCATTTTGAAAAAGCTGATCGTGACAGATCGTTGGATTGGTCTATAGATACTGTTTCAGCTCAAAATCAGTTGAATAATGGATATATTATTCTATGGGAGTAGATGAATAAACATTTTGATAAATACGTAATTACTACGATCTTTATGTAGAAACTACAACGTTGCGAGTGAATCTGACGGAAAAATTACCATAACCTAACATTTTCAAATCTATGCGGCAGGAATTGGGGTTGTAACCCCAAATTGACCTACTACAGAGTTTGCGCAATATTCGAACGTGTCATCAGGACAGGTCTTAAAATTTTTGACTTCGAGAATGTGGTATGAATAAGTTGTCAATATCAACAGTCGCAATAATAATAAAATAGCTGTAGTATTTTTCATATTTACATAAAATGGGTTTCTCCTTTATTTTCGCAAAAAAAAACCATTTCTTCACTTCATTTTGTCTATAATTTGTCACAGCACTCGACTATCAAAATTAACTAGTAAAACTCAGATACAAAACTAAACCAAAGGAGTATCAGTACTACACAATGTTCAAGAAAACAACGAGGAAACACCGAAAACGGAGCAGAAAAGGCAAGCGAATTCATACGAATGAATAAACAGGAAAGCACACAGCAAAGGGAATCAACAAATCCTAAAATACGACACTGATACTTTTTCTGATGTGACGTGTGTTTGTTTTCGTCGCGTAGCGGTGTTGCCGAATTCACTGGGTTTCACAATAAGATTTATTCCGAACTTCATCTGAAACCATAAAGCTTGGCAACGACGTGGCAAGAAAAGACGAGCTGCGCATGTTCAAGTAGTAGGTGTTTATTCGCTATATGGGGACATTTTACTGAATCTCGGACGTACCTTATAATAAGCGCGTTCGGCATTAGCATCCGAGAGCAGACGGATTTTTTAGTCACGTGATCACAGATTGTACAGATTTGTCAGATTTTTCTGTAATAAACGAACGGTACGGAGCTTTCAGATCGTTTTTTCTGTTTGTCAGATATTAAATTAGTGATTAAAGGTCTATTTGGCCGTAGAGGTAGTCTGGATTCTATTTCAATTCTTTCGTTATAGCTCTCAACACTTCTACCCCTTGGTTGAAATGATTCAATATTTTGAATCATTATTTTTTTATCAAACGACATTTTTTATTTATTACTACACAACAAATAACATAAGACACGAAATTTTAACAGACCGTTCAAGAATATTCGAAGCAGGAAACTCATAAATGCAGTTAAAATCCATTGACAAATGCAGAAAAGTAATTTCTGTTTCTGTTCTGTTGAAAAAATCCGTTTGCTCCGTCGAAATACAGCGAGCAAAAAGATCTACATCCGATTGATCAGATTTTTTTGCCGAACGGTCCAGATGTGTACTCCCCTCAATCCGGATGTAATAAACGAACGGTTCAGATCAATCCGACCAGTCGGATGTCATTGCCGAACGCGCTTAATAATAATAATAATAATAAGCTTTATTGATCCCTTATGACATAAAGAAATATGTATGAGACAAGTCAACAGAAATACCAAATTAACTATAACTACAAATTAGACTACCTCAACCAGAAAGCGGTCATCAGCCAAATATTCTCCAACACTGTAGTAACATTTCTTCAGTAACTCATTTTTAATTATTTTTTTGAATTTTGCTTTACCCAACAATTTAATAGCTGGTGGTACATGATTATATAGAATTATTGCTTGATACGTACAAGACGATTTGAACTTGGAAGTTGTATGAGGAGGAATGCACAAAGTATTCGCATTTCTGGTTGAATAATTATGAAAATCTGACAACTTCACCATGATATATTCGTTATCTTTCACATAAAGTAAACATCTATAAATGTACAAACTTGAAAGTGTGAAAAGTTTATATTTCCTAAAGGTAGGTCTGCATGATCCACGAGAATCCAAATTGAAAATTAGACGTATTACTCTTTTTTGAGCAATGAACACTCTATTAGAGTCAGTAGAATTACCCCATAATAAAACGTTATAGTTCATAAAACTATAGACTAAACTATAATAAATGGTTATAACAGATTGGAATGGAAGAGAGTTTTTCACCCTACTAATGGCATAATAAGAATTTCCCAACTTTTTACAAACTGCCATAACCTGCTGATCCCATCTCAAGGAACAATCTAAGTATATTCCCAAAAATTTTACATATTCACAGGAGGTTACCTGCTTGTCCAGACAATTTGCCACTAAACGTTCACCACCAGGGTTTTTTATACGAAAATAAATGCACTCAGTTTTTTCAATATTCAATATGAGAGCATTGGAGCGACACCAACTCTCAAAACCACCTATCAGCTGACCACATAGGGACAAGAGTGCCGGAAGGCTCTGCGCTGAAACCGCCATTGATGTGTCATCAGCAAATATGACCAAATTCATTGAATTATTGCAAACAATATGATCAGGTAGATCATTTATATACAGAAGAAACAATAGCGGTCCCAGAACAGAGCCCTGCGGCACCCCCAGTTCCATATTATATTTACATGAAACAGATTTTCCAATTTTAACCGACGATGTACGTTCCGAAATGAAATCATCGAGCCAGCTTAGAAAAATACCGCGGAATCCCAGATTATAAAACTTACTCAGCATAAAATTACGGGTAAGTACATCAAAAGCACGTGATAAGTCGAAAAATAGAGCAGCAACAACATGACCGTCGTCTAATTTTCTGTATACGAAATTTACAAAAGAAAGGGCAGCCGTTTCAGTGGATCTACCCTTCCGGAAGCCGTGTTGACAGTTGGTAATTATTTTGAAACGTGTTAAGTACGATATCATTCGACTATATATAATTTTTTCAAAAATTTTTGAAAAGACGCTCAAGATCGAAATTGGGCGGTAATTTGCAATATTACAAGGATCGCCCTTTTTAAAAACCGGGATAATGGAAGCGGATTTCAACATTGAAGGAAATTTCCCTGTGTTTACAGATACATTTATCATATGTGCAATATGATCCGCAACAATGTTTACTGTAGCTTTCAAAATACCAACTGATATATTGTCCACACCTGTACATTTTCTATTTTTAAAGGACATAACAGTATTAATTATATCTTCTCCAATGACAGGAAAGAAGAAAAATGTGTTAAGGAATAACCTCGAGGTAGTACAAGTTAGCGAAATCGAGCCACAAAAATGATCCTCAAGACTATGCCTTGCAACTATTAAACGGAAATATCTTGGAGTGGGGGTCTGAAGTCAAATACCTAGGAATAACACTAGATAGCAAACTTCTGTGGAATAAGCATGTTGATAATGCTACTGGCAGAGCTCTGATGGCATGCAGGCGTCTATGCGGCAGGAACTGGGGCTGTAACCCAAAAATACTGCGATGGATGTACGTCATGATTGTGAGACCTATAATCACATATGGGGCAGTAGCCTGGTTTGCTAAGGCAAGTCAGGCAAGTACGAGGAAAATGCTCGATAAAGTACAAAGGCTTGCCTGTGTGTGCATCACGGGAGCTATGAGAACGTGCCCAACCAGGGCGCTTGAGATCATCACAGACCTCACACCTCTACATCTAGTGATTGATAGGGTAGCCCATGAGGCCATCCTCAGAGTATCTAAAGAAGGAGCAGGCAATGAGAAAGTCAGGTTTCAGAGAGCTTGGTCCTCTCTGAATGACTACACCTCATCTGCAAACCTTCCTAGTGATGTTATGATCAAGAAAGTAAGCACTGAGAAGAACTTCAGTACACTGCTAAGTAAAAGAGAGGATTGGGAAAGGGAATACACCAACTACAATCTCAAAGAAAATACAATGAAATGGTATACAGATGGTTCTAAAACCGCTACAGGAGCTGGCGCTGGGATATACGGGACAAGTACCAAGTGTGCACTATCGTTAGGCTCCTGTACAAGCGTCCTTCAAACGGAAATACTTGCAATCGCAAGATGTCTAGATATAAATCTAGAAAGAAACTATCAGAAGTGCGATATAGCTATTCATACAGATAGTCAAGCTGCTATCAAAGCACTGAGCTCCTACGTCATTGACTCAAAGCTGATTTGGGAGTGCCGAAACAAACTCAATGAGGTAGGCAAGAAGAATAAGGTCTCTTTAATCTGGGTTCCCGGTCATTCGGGAATCGTAGGAAACGAAGAGGCCAATACACTGGCCAGAAAGGGCGCACAGACACCACTCACTGGCCCAGAACCCTTCTGTGGTATAGGAAAATGCACCTATAAGAAGGAGTTTATGCTGAAGGAGAAAACCGAAAGAGAAAAACTCTGGCGGAATCTCCCAGGGATGGATCACTCCAAAAAGTTCCTCCGGAACTTTGAAACTGTTAGATCCAAAAAATATCTGGATCTCAGTAAAAACCAACTTCACCTACTCACTGGCTTTCTCACAGGACATTGTCGCCTAAAAAAGCATCTGCTGAGAATGGGTTTATCAGACACTGACGAGTGTAGATTCTGTGGGGAGGAGGAAGAAACTCCTATTCACCTGGTTACGGAATGCTATGCCATTGCAAGCCAAAGGAAAGAGTGCTTTGGACAAGAAACTTGTAGAAGTGGGGAGTTATCCTCCTTGAAGCCGTCCCAGATTCTGGATTTCATCAAATCTCTGGAACTGGAGGGCGAGCTGTAGGAGGCGCGATGATAACAGCTCTGTCAGGGGGCACAATAGACCTTAAGGTCGCAGTGAACTGTAACCCCTTTTTTACTATTACTATTACTATCCCTTGCAACAGAGCTAAAATATTCAGCAAACTCATTTGCAACTTTAACAGGATCGGAACATACTCCGTCTGCATGGTTAAGCTTGATATTCGGACGAGAATTAATTTTTCGACCAGTCTCCCTATTAACAATATTCCAAACAGTTTTATTTTTGTTTGAAGAATTTTCTATTAAACGCTGGTAAAAGTTGAATTTTGTTTGTTTCAATAAATTTTTGAAATTAATTTTGGCCTCCTTATATATTTCATGGGAGTTATGACTATTTAAAAGACTCGGAGGTTACATTTCTAACCAATTTACGTTCACAATCATATTTTGCAACATTGATTACCTCCGCTAGGTGCTCCAACAGAAGAACCCTGTGGTCACCAAAATGACCATCGAAAACCTTAGATTTAAATTTAATATTGGTGTTCGTTAGGATGTAATCAATCTTAGAAGTTGATGTCAAATTGTTTACATTTGTGAAAACTCGGGTGGGCACAAGAGAGGTAACCCTTAAATCAAAACAGTACAACAGATCGTCCAAAAGTTGCTTACGTTTACATGTTTCGTTCAAATAATTTATATTTAGATCTCCACACAGAAATATAACATCTGCAAGTTTGATACAGTGTTGTAAAATAAAAGTCAACCTATCAAGAAATAGGATGAAATCACCATCCGGAACCCTGTACGCACTTATAACACAATAGCTAAAGCTACGAAGAGTCACTTTAACACCACAAAACTCAAACTGTTTTTCCAATGAGAATTTGGAAATTTCAACGTCTTTCACTTGGAGGCCTGTTCTTGCATATATCACAACACCTCCATGAACATAGGTTTTTCGACAGAAAGACGCCACCTGAATATAGCCATCAATGGACATACACTGTAGTTTTTCAGTGTTGCACCAATGTTCCACAACGCTAGCAATAAGAGGACGTTCCTCTTCAATTAAAAATTCCAAATTGTTCATCTTGTTTGGTAAAGATTGAACATTTACATGTGAAATTTTAAAGTTTTCAGGAACTATATTCATCGGTCGGAATTCTTCTTTCGGCTCTGGAAAAAATAATGTATGCTCGCATTGATAGGCCAATTAGCAGCATCCTTAACTTTGTCAAATTCGCCTTGCGGTATCAAAACTTTGAAGGAGGAATACGTATCAGGATATCTTGACTGAAGAGGTTCACATTTCACATAAGTGAACCTACGAGCAAGAAATCCATGAAGATCTTCAGCAGTAGTAGCTGGGTTTAGTCTGGAGACATGAAGGGCCTTTAACTTTTCAATACCCTGTATTGTACCTGATTCTGCACAGTTTCCGACAACTATATAGCGTTCTAGTGTTTATTATATTTCTGTGGATTTACGGGACAAGTACCAAATGTGCACTATCGTTAGGCTCCTGTACAAGCGTCCTTCAAATGGAAATACTTGCAATCGGAAGATGTCTAGGTCTAAAACTAGAAAGAAACTATCAGAAGTGCGCCATAGCTATTCATACAGATAGTCAAGCTCAAGCGCGGATCCAGGGGGGGGGGGGGCATGACCCCCCCTGGACTGGACGAACCCTCAAATCTTGTGTTTGATGCTGATTTGTCTCCAAAAAATCAATTGGCAGGTATGTAATCCTCCTGACCGTGACCTCCCCCCCTTTCTCGAGAGCTGGATCCGCCACTGGTCAAGCTGCTATTAAAGCACTGAGCTCCTACGTCATTGACTCAAAGCTGATTTGGGAGTGCCGAAACAAACTCAATGAGGTAGGCAAGAAGAATAAGGTCTTTTTAATCTGGATTCCCGGTCATTCCGGGAATCGTAGGAAATGAAGAGGCCAATACCAAAGAGTAGATTGCCAATACACTGGCCAGCAGGGCCGTAGCTACAAGGGGGGGAGGGAGGTTGAGCTTCCCCCACCCCAGAGCAGATTCGAAAGGGCGCCAAATTGATCTCTTATCATTGAATAACTAAAACAAAATGTCTCAAGCAAACGCTCATTTTCCTATTACTTGCGAAAAATGATTTATATACATCGATTTGAATACATTTTATAGAAATGAATTCAAACAGGTATTAGACACCCTAATTAATAATTTAACAATGAACCTAAAATCAGTAATGGAAACGTTAGATGCCATATTCAGAGTGTTTCATTTCCCATTGATGCCAAAACATTTGAAAATAGAGGACTTGGAAGCACTGATTAACATGATTCCACCAAAACTTGTAAGACCAGACCCACTAGCGCTTTTTACCGAACTCACAATTTTATTTTCCGATTGCGAATCATGTGAATCATTAACGGAGGTTGCTGCTATTTTGGCAAAAAAATATTAAATGTTGAAACTGGCCTAACCAGTGATCGGAAATCAACGGCTTGGTTAGATTTCTGAACTGTCAAATCGAGTTGATTCTAGATCAAGCTCCGATGACCGGTGATATGCTTTGTGAAACCCCCGTTTAAGTTGTATAAACTTACCATTGCTATTTTTTCAAGCAGGAGATAAATTCGGGATAATGAAAGTTCTGTCAAATGTCATCTGTCAAATGTCATCTGTCAAACGTCATCTGTCAAATGTCATCTGTCAAATGTCATCTGTCATCTTTTCCACGGATATGAGCTGTCACACAAAACAGAAATACAAAAATAATATGTCAATTACTAATTATGGGCAATTTTGAATTCAGTCATTTCCGCAAATATATTCATTACCCAAAAATAAATCAGAAAGATTTCAGAAATACAGAGAAAAGATGAAAATGGACAACTCACGATTGATGCTGATCGTCACATTTACTTTACACTATTCACTATTCACTTGACATGCGATTCTGTGGAAGGAAAACTAACCTCCTTTGTCCAAATGTCAAAACCTATTCAAGTACTCTATGATTGCTCGATTGGTGGTAACACATAATTCTATGGGTGGTAAGAAAAAGGAAGGCTTTTTTTTCTTTTCTGTAGGATATTTTCGGGAATATTTTGTTATATAAACCTTGCCCTAACAATAATAAACACAACAAAAAAAGAATTGTCCAATTTGGTGCGATCGTTTGAACAATATGGCATTTCGAAGTTTTGAACCAACCATAGATCGCCTTTTATTAATATAGATTTGATGATAATTTTTGGAAACTCTGTGTCGTGTGATATGCGATATCTTCTGTTCATTTTTTGATCAGATCCAAATACAACCCGAATTTCAAATTTAAAGCAATGAGTATATTTCGAGAAAGAGATCGAGAAATAAGCTTAACTACCTACAATATATTCAATACAGGCTTCCTATCTGATTTTTTCAAAGGAAAGATAGAAACAAATTTGATAATGCAGCCATTATGACAATATCACGAGCAATAATTCAATTCATTGAAAAATTTCAGATCATTACGCAACTGACGAAGGAGAAAGTTCACTAGAATAACTCATTCATATTGTATATACAGGGTGGCCACTTTTTCAATGGCATTGTATTGGTAACTTTCAAACCATAAGAGTCAGAAGGTCGGTCAATTGGAGAAAAAGTTGCATTCATAGAAGCACTGTCGAGCCGTTCAAACCAATCGAGATTATCAGGGCCGGTTATTGAGATATCATAAAAAAAGTAAATTCTGTCATTTTGATTTTTATTTTTTTCCCACTTTATTTCAAATATTATAAAAAAATGTTACAGGATTTTTTTATTCGACAGTAAATTATCCTCAAAATGACATAATAAGATTTCGTATCCAACGTTTCGTACTTCCTGGGCCACCCTCAACCTTATTTTTTTCAATACGGACCTGCATATTTTACCCTCATTCCATTATTAATGTGTGGCACTCTATATTTATTCCAACATAATAGTATATTGTTCAATTCGCGGTAATGGTCATAACACACTCGATGAATTACACCCCTCGCCTGACGGCTCGGGCTGCGAAATTCATCTGCGTGTTTTATGACTTATGAATATAGAGTGCCACACATTAATAATGGAATGAGGGTAACCACTGCGTCTGACGCAGCTGAAATCTTACTTGAGACAGTCTTAGCACAGTACCTTATACTCACCTCGTTATCTGCTGCTATACATGAAAAGAAACTGGTTGAAGATTTCCCAAATTACTATCTGTGAAGCTTATAGCGCCCTTCTTCTAGGATGGCGTACATAGAAAAAAATATATGTCAAATGTCGAATAATCGGCTGAACCACTACTTTCCGCAATAGTGATTTAAATAATGAAATGTGCAGTAGATGAATGCCTAAAAGTTAATTCATAATGTACATATGTAACTACACAGCTTAATTTCTTGCGCAAAAATGCAATAATAAGTACGAGGTTAGATTGAAAAATTCTTAGCCTACTATAGAACCAAACAAAATTTCAATGTCAAAATATTTAATGTTATTTAAGCGGAAGATCTATGTATGTCAGAGTTCAAGATTGTTTATCCGTCGAACACAATGTAAATTTGGGAGTGCCCCAAGGTTCAGTACTGGGACCACTTCTATTTCTGATTTTCATTAATGATCTTCCTGTGAATCTTAAGAAGTTGCTGACTAATGCAAACACTAGTCGTGATCTTCAGTCCTCAATTGAAGACTGCGTCATTACGTTGTTTGCAGATGATACATCGGTTGCGGTGGCGACGCGTACCTTTGGGGAGCTTCAAACGATGTGTGATCTTCTGCTGCGTTGTTTTGTAAATTGGTGTAATTTAAATAGCATCATGGTAAATGTAAACAAATCTGTTTGCATTCATTTTTCGAATGAAGTGAATGATCGAATGATGATCATTCGGCATTCGGATAATTTTGCGTTGTTCAAAACCAGCACCATGTTTCTCGGTATCCTTCTTGATAATAATTTGAGATGGAGCCTGCATATTGATTCATTATGTAAAAGATTGAATAGTTCATATTATGCGATTTGCAGAATAAAAGATTCAATCCCTATAAATTCGCTTCTTAATGTGTATTACAGCTTGGTTTATAGCCATATGTCTTATAATGTTTTATTGTGGGGAAACAGTTCAGATGCTAAAAGAGTGTTCATATTACAAAAGCGAATTTTGCGTATGATTTTTAAAATAGCTCCTCGATCATCCTGTCGTCCACTCTTCATAGATAATGCCATTCTCACAATGCCTTCTATATTTATTTTCAAATGTCTCATTTATGTGAAAGAAAATGAAGATAAATTCAAAAAGCTAAATAGCTTCCATCGTTATAACACGAGAAATGAGGGAACTTAATTCATTCCTAGACATAGAACTACTAAGTTTGAGATGTCTCCGATGTTTCAATGTGTTAGATTATATAATCATTTGCCATATTCTGTACAAACACTTAATATTAATAAGTTTAAGAAAGTTGTCAAATCACATTTATTGAAAAAATGTTATTACTCTGTAAAAGACTATCTCTCTGACTCTGTGGAGACTAGTTGATAATTATCTCTTGACCTGTCCTATACATGTATATGTCTTAAAGGATCAATAAAATTTATTATTATTATTATTATTTTATCACTCAACATATTCTCCTCTTAGGGCCGGTATTATAAAAGGCGAATCCAGGATTCAACCGTGCGCCAACTACCAGATAGTGAGGAATTTGGTTGTTGGCGCAACGGTTGAATCCTCGGTTGGCCTTTATAATACCGGCCCTAAATTGAATAGATTTATTACAGCGAACATGCAACGTCTCCAGACCTTTTGTAGTATCCTTTAAATATGTATGTCATGTGTTGAGAAGAACACTCAGTCTTCTATGACAATTATGAATGTTCTGTGCCTCGAGCTGAGGACTCGAGCAGTAGGGTAGTCAACAGGTTGGTTTTTATATTCGGTTCTAACGTAACGGTTGTTTGTCTGGTTCGGTTCCAAAATCACTGTTACTATATACAGTTTAGGGATGTGTCGTTCCCGAACGAACGGGTTGAAAAAACCGGGTCTCAAAAGCCAATCGTTCGTTCGGTTCCTCTCTAGAAAAATAACCCGTTCTTTCGAACGGTTTCGATGATTCAATGCCAAATGGTTGTTGCCTCATTCGTTCGATCTTATCGATCTCCCGACGTCGGGTGTCGGTGTCGGTACTCGGTCTCGGTACTGTCGGTCGGGTCTAGCTACCATAAAGTAATAAACAGCTGGAACCTGGAACCGAAAGTGATGATTTATGGCTCGTGTCATTTTTGTGGATTCTTTAACAGTTCAGGCGGTCTTCGAAAAGAAGACGAGTTTGGGATGGGAATTCGGATTTACCCAAAACAACAGATGATAATAAGAAAATGCCTACTCATACCTACTTGTTTCTTGCATTCTTGAACTGAATATTCGGCACCTGGTTTTTATGGAAGAATTGACAATGAACGGAGATGTCCTTCGGAAATCGGCAATTGCACCTCCTTAGATAAATCTATTTTGTTTTGTTTGGTAAAAATGGTCAGGTGATAATATCTTCTTGCATTCTTGAAGTGTATATTCGGCATATGGTTTTTATGGTAGGATTGATAACGAACAGAGATCGATAGAACGATTGAACGAAGGAAGGGCGAACAGTTCTTTTTGAACGGGTTTTTAGAACCGGTTCTTCACAGTGAACGAACGATACCGATCCGGTTCCTCAAAATTCGACGAACGACACATGCCTAATACAGTTACCTGAGAGGGCTCAGGCATATAAAGAGTGATTTGGACCACGTGCGTTGTATTTTCGAGGTACGACCGTTATGTGTATGTGAAAACTATCTTAATTGAATAAACTATATAAACTGTGAGTCTTATCTTTCTCAACCCACGTATCCGCCCATCCATCCTACACTTTCAAAAAAAATGTTTCTTCTTGCTCTGCAAACCAGTCCTCCAAAGCTTTTATAACCTCCTCGTTGGGAAGAAAATTTACGACCTTTTAAACTTTTTTATGCTTCATGAACACTTGATTCATGAATTCGTTTAGCGTCCATAATTGACTACTTTATTGGACACCACTTTATTGGACTCATCTGTCACAGTCTTCTCTCGATTTTGCATTTTTTTTTGTTTCACACCAATGTATTATTGGGTAGGAGAGATTCTTGGGCACTTGCGGCTAATTTTTTTATGCTTTCCTCACCCGAACTATCCATTTTTGGGATTATTATGACGTTTGTCACAGTATTAACGAAGTAAACAACTTTGTTCAGTGAGGTTGCTAAGGTCGCTGATGGTTACTAAGGTAAGAAAAGCAAAAGCACACTTAATGTTTCTTTGTAATGAAGCGACGAATATATTAATTGCCATATTTTCAGAAAATAATATTTCTGCATTGCAGTCAATTATAAAGCTTTTTATGCAACTCGTACATAATTAGGCTTATGGACCTGCCCAAATTATTGGCCTCGCTCGCTCTGCCATAAACTTTTGGGCTCGTCCATAAAGACCTAATTTATGTACCTATTACATAAATAGCTATTATGTTCGACTGCTTCATAAACAATTGATTCATAAATTCGTTTAGCGACTATAACTGAATACTTTATTGGACTCATCTGTCACAGTCTCCTCTCGATTTTGCAATTTTATTCGTTTCACACCACTTGTTATAGGCCGCATACGAATTTTCATAAGCACTTTTAGTGGGTAGGAGAGATTCTTTGGCACTTGCGGCTAATTCTTTTACGCTTTCCTCTCCCGAATTATCCATTTTTGGGATTATCATGACGTTTGTCACAGAATCAACGAAGTAAACAACTTTGTTCAGTGAGGTTGCTAAGGTCGCTGATGGTTACTAAGGTGAGAAAAGCAAAAGCACGCTTAATGTTTTCTTGAAATTAAGCGACGAATATATTAATTGCCATTTCAGAAAATAAAATTTCTGCATTGTAGTCAAACCTGTGGTCAAACATAAAGCTTTGTATGCAACTCGTACATAATCAGACTTATGGACTTGCCCAAATTTTTGGACTCGTCCATAAAGACCTAATTTATGTACTTGTTACATAAATAGCTATTTCAGTTGAGGAAAAGGATGATAGTCGGACGGAGCCAAATCTGGTGATTAAGGCGGGGGGGGGGGGGGTTCTAGTAATTCTAACCCTAAATCATGAATTTTTTGCATGGCAATATGAGATTTGTGTACTGAGGCGTTAACCTGTAAAAACAAAAGACCTTCGGATAGCTTTCCGCGTCTTTTCTCTTTTATTTTTTCCCGTAGAGTGGTCAGTAATGTCGAATAATAATCTCCAGTTATTGTTCTACCCTTATCCAAAAAATCAATCATGATTACTCCTTGGCAATCCCAAAAGACTGAAGCAAGAACTTTTCCAGCAGATTTTTGGACACGAAACTTCTTAGGTCTTGGAGAACCAGAGTGTCGCCATTCCATCGATTGTTGCTTCGTTTTTGGATCTTAGAAATGCACCCAAGTCTCATCCATAGTAACAATTCGGTTTAACAAGTCTACATCGTTTTCAAATCGAGCACAGATCGAACGCGATGCTTTTACCCTTGCACGATTTTGGTCAACATTCAAACATTTGGGGATCCATTTTGCAGAAACTTTTCTTATGTCCGAATTGACGTGAACTGTTTGATGAACGCGTTCGTATGAAATCTTCAGTGCTTCAGATATCCGTTTTGGCCCAATTCGACGGTCTGATAAAATCATGTCATGAACTGCATCGATATTTTCGGGGACTGACACAGAAACTGGCGTTCCCGATCGGTCATCTTAAATGGAAAATTTACCTCTTTTGAAGCTTGCAGTCATATTTTTCACGGTCGCATACGCAGGACATTGATCACCAAGGGTATTAAGCATATCTTCGTAAATCTGCTAACCTCTTAACCCTTTTAAATACAGGTACTTGATGATGGCTCGATACTCCAATTTTTCGATTTTTACAATTTCGGTGGACATCTTTTTTTTTAATTTTTTGCGTAACTCTTGGTTTCCTTTTTTGTCGTCGAACTTTACACTGACACTTCTAATAAGATATTGTTCGTTGATATGGTATCGCAATATTTTGTTAATGCATGGAACTGGTCTAGGCTAACTCGATATCAATACATCCTCGTATGTTATCATTTGAAACGATCATTCGATTATTGAAATAATCGCTATCATTCGATTGTTAAAATGGGTCATTAAAATTAAAAATGATCGGCGCAGAACCAGAATCGCGTTTTTTGCGCATGACTCGAATGAACCTATTATCTCGAATGATAACTCGAGTGATAAGTCTGATCTCGAATGAATTTTAATTCGAATGATATATGTATCTGGTCTCGAATGATGCATCAGATCTCGAATGAATTTTAATTCGAATGATAACTCTGGCTAGGAGCATAGAATATCATTCTTTAAATTCGAATGACGAAAACAAAGCCTTTCTCACTTTCTCGCGGCGGGAGGTCATAAGAGAAAGTATCGATTTTGATTGTCCAGTTAAATGGCATCGAACATTATTCTCAGGTAAAAAATACGCCAGGGTGTGTATGGTCTTTGTTGTACCCCTCAAACTTCAATATGGTGATATGAATATTTCTATTTCGTGAAATGCAAGGAATTATTATTTGTGAAGTAACTAAATCTTTTCTTGAAAAAAATGCAATTCATTTGAGTAATTAAGGGGGTCCTTAGGTGGTGTCTGCCCCTGAGTGGCATAAATGAAATGAAACCTTATATTCGGATCCGACACTCCGCAGTAAATTAGGTTTCTCGCTGGAAGACTGCGCAGATATCTAACTTAAGCCGAAAAGTGGATTTATGACCATAGCAAATTGGGGTGACAATATAACAGGTTTGTCATACGCCCTATTGTTAAACAAAAAATTTACTGCATGATGAGATGCAACAGAATCAAAAAACTTACATATAAAAAACTGAAACTTACTCGCTTTTGAAGGCTGCAATATCTTACAGTCCTTCTTTTCGTTGCTGGTCTCGTCACAGAATTAGACTCTACCTCCATTTCTGCATTTTGGATCACTTTTTTTTTCTAAGGTTCTCCCTTTCTAAACAAAAACGACAACTAGCTTGATCTGGGATGGTTTATTTGAGATGCACAAATCAAAGAAACTTTATACCACCAAGTTTTTCACAAGTTTTATTTAATGAACTGTTCGAAGCTCACCAAGGGTGGAATATATCTGTATTTCTTATTCAACAATTTTGCTGCAGTCGAATTCTTCACACTAGAACTAATAGGCTCAATGTCAACCAAATCAATCACTTCAACAAGTCTCACTGATCCAAAGAAATCAGTTATTGGTACATCTTTTGGATTCCTTTTGAAAAGGTCCTTCCTAACACCCACTGTTGATATACATTCTTTTTTCGTGCATACCTTCAACTAAAAAGCATAAACACTGTAATTAGGCAATCCAAGAACTGTAAAATCATTTTTGAGATTAATGCTGGTGGTCAAACAATGGGAATTTAGTTTTCTTCATGCAGACATTTAAATCGTTTATTAGCTTGAAAAATTGTTTTATGTGGACATTTTATTAATATTTCTCGGTCAATCTCCTTTAAGGAATATCAGATCAGTGAAAATTATTCAAATTAAGTGCATTTGTTTGTAAAAAATGCCAAATAGGATGTGCAAGTCGTTAAAATCAATAGAATTTTCATAAATATTTTGGAACACACACTCTGTGTAACTTGGTGTATTATCCACATATCAATTATCAAGGGACTTTCTAGGGAACGAAGGGATATTCGGTCAGCAGTCATCGAGAATTGACAAAATCGAAGATAAGAAACTAAAGTGAACATGTCTTCGTATACACTGAAATTACCAGTATTCTGTTCATGTTAAATGTAGAAGAAGAAGAAGAAAAGATATTTATTGCTCTAGCAAATGGCTAACGACTTTCGTCTTTCTGCCAGTATAATATACGTTGTTATATGTTTTATACATTATTTTTGTTGAAAAGGTAACATAATGGAAGAGAAAAAAAAAAAAGAAAGTCAAAGTGTTGAGTTGACAGTATCATCCATCAGGAGGGTTCCTTATTGCATCCATTAGTGGTTTGATTGGGTATTTTCTTTTGTTTTGCCCTTGGTCGTGATCTTGTAGTGTTACAGGTTTGAGGATTTGGAGGTTGTGTGGACTGTTCAAAAATTTCTGTCGTAATGTCTGAAGTCTATTGAGGATCGGGTCTATCTCCATTTTTTCATACAGAAGAACATTTGGTGGATTATAGAGTGGATTTTCTGGATGGCGTATTTTGCTCAATGTTCTCAAACTACTTCTTTCTGCTACTTCGATATTATTTAGGGTTGGTCTTCTACAGTTGTTATATATAAGATGTCCATATTCTAATATCGGTCTGCATATAGTTTGGTAGATTCTTGATGATGTTTTGGTGTTTATACCGCGGTTTTTGTAGGTGAGGGATCGAAAGTGTTTTGATCTAGCAATTATTTCTCTTTTCTTGTTGTGGGAATGTATTTTGAAGTTGGTCTTATTATCTATTGTAATTCCTAGGTATTTAGCATGGTGGACTGGTTTTATGTTATAATGGAGCATTCTTATGGTTGGTGAATTATCCGATATTTTGTGGCCAAATATTATTAGCTTGGATTTGTCGGGATTTGGTAGGATTCTCCATTTTTTCATCCATATCACGATTTTGTTACACAGGTTTTGTAGTTGTTCCATTGTGTCTTTCAGGTTCTTGCTGTGTGATATAAGTGCTGTATCATCAGCGTATTGGAGGATGTAACTTTCCGATTCTGCTGTAGCCCTGTAGATATCATGTACATAAATATTGTATAGAAGTGGTGACAGTGGAGAGCCTTGGGGTACACCTTGTTGGGGAGAAAATGATGTCGAGGAATTTTTGTTGATTTTGACTGTCAAGCTTCTGTCCCTTAAGAAATTTTCTATTATTTTGTTTAAATAGACTGGAGTGTTCATCAGGTAAAGTTTGTGTAGAAGACCTTCGTGCCACACACTATCGAATGCTTTCTTGATGTCCATGAATATGGCTGCTGATTTGTGACCTTTTTTCATTGTGGTTTGAATATTTGATATAAGAGCTACTAGTGGGTGGATGGTTGAATGATTTTTCTTGAATCCAAACTGTGATGGAGGAATGTTATGTCCAATTGAATTTTCAAGACGAATTTTCACAATTTTTTCAAATGTTTTACCTAAAATTGGCAAAAGTGTGATGGGTCGATAGCTGGATACTTGGTTGTGATCTGTGCCGTGCTTGTGGATTGTTATAATAGTTCCCTTTTTCCATTCTGTTGGGAAGTATCCGTTGTTCAAACAATAGTTGTAAATTCTCCTTATTTCATCATGAACATTCGAACTTAATTGGGATATTATTTTCCTTGTCACGTTGTCATATCCAGGTGCTGTGTTCTTCCCATGTAATGCTTCTTCGTACTCTGCATCAGTTATGTCCGGAACTGGGTCTAAAGTGTTTGAATTAGCCGCTTTTCTGTGGTTTTCTATTTGTGTTTTGAAATGTTTGTCAAAAATTGGGTTTTCCCTAGCGGTGAATGTTTCCTGGTAATATTCTTTAAATGCTGAAGCTATTTCTTCATCTGTATTATATGTTTTTCCGTTTTTCGTTACATGACTGATGTTGGTTTTTGTGTTGTATCTTGTCAGCTTCTTTATTTCTTGCCAATAGTTTCTACCCTTCATTTCATTGATGTTTTCACATGCTTGGATCCACTTAGTCGACCTATATTCAGTAACAAGTTTGTGAATTTCCTTGTTCAGTTTGTTATACAGTATCCTCAGGTTTGTGTCATCGTTAATTTTCAGTTCCCTGTAAAGTTGTTTTTTTTTCTTAATTTGGTTTATAATGTGTGGTGGTAATGTGTGCAGGAAGTATTTTCTAATGAGTTTTGGTGTATGCCTGTTTACAAGGTATGCTAGTTGGTTTTGGAATTCACTTATGTATTCTCTTGTTATTGGGGTTTCGACATTGATGAAGTATTCCATCTCGTCACTTACTTTTTCGACGTTGCATTTCTCTAAATTCAGATAAATGTCCTTTGTTATGCGTGGTAGTTGGTTAGGTAGGTTTAGCGTGATCTGAATGGCCAAGTGGTCAGAGCCTAAGTCAGGAACAAGTTCGGTTTTTATGTAATCTTTAATGTTGTTTGTACATAGAACTATATCCGGGGTACTAGGTGGATTATTATTCATGATGAATGTTGGTGGAGTTTTGATTTGCGTAAAGTCTGAGTTTTCGATAAATTGTCGGATTTGTTCGTTTTTTCTTTTGTTACAGTTATAATCACCAATGAGAAGAACATATTTGTATTGTGCTGCTTTTCTGAATATGTTCTCCTCGATTCTTGAGTGGGGATGTATATATGACAGGAAAATATGAAGTTTTTCATTGCCCACTGGTATTGTGCAGTGAAGAGTTTCGTTCAGTGTGTTGTTCATGGCTGGTGGGTTCGCTTTTCCTAAGTTGAGTTCTCTACTACATTGAATCAGGCTACCCCCTCTGGTGTTGTTTATTTTGTTACCAATCTTTTTTATAATGGTCCAGTCCCTGTAATCTGTGTTGTGGTTTTCGCTTATTTTAGCTTCTACGAATAAGTTGCACATTATGTTATTATTTTCGACGTAATGGTTTATCAAGTATTTTTTTGATTGGTAGTTATTTATGTTGGCATATAACAGTTTAATGCTATTGAATGCTGCTACTTGGTCCTGGTGTATTGTTGTTTACCACTTGAATTTGTGTACCCTCAATGGGTTCGGTGGCCGTTGTTGGATTTTCCACGTTCAGATCAAACATCAGTATGTATACTCGGTTTCCTGAGAATACTGCCGTTGTATCTATGTTGTGGGCCTCTATGAATCTTTTTTTAAGTTTATTTATGAGCTGCTGTCGATCAGTATTTTTGGGGCTATTTAGTTTGTGTATATATGTGTCGATTATATTGTCATGGATTGTATATGGTGTATGAATTCGATTGTTCTTTGTGGTGGAAGGTTTAATTTGGTTTGTTTTCTTGTTGATTGATTTTATTTTCACATTCGGAATGCCATCGATTGGCTTTGTCGGTCTCTTTGGGCATTTTATTGACCATGCTACGTGATCTTTTTCGCCGCAGGCAGTGCAGGAAATTGGTAAGGGGGAAGTACATGTGTTCGTGTGATGATTTCCTTTACATTTATTGCATACGATGGCTGATTTACAGTTGAGAGTTGTATGAGTGAACTGGTTGCACTTTGCACAAGGCACCGGTATTGGTTCTGGTGGAGAACTAGGAAATACAGGGTAGTGACGACATTTGTAGAAAAATCCATCCGCTAGGAGGGATTCGAATGCTTTTATGTTTCCAGTGATTATTCTTATCATCTGTGTTGGTTTTCCTGTGGCTCTAGAAGTGATGCGTTTGCAGAACCTATGCTCTGTTCCCTGATTTTTTAGTTCTGTACTTATCTCTTCGTCTGTTATTTCATTTTCAACATTGCTTATAACTACAGAATAGCTTCCCTGGGTTGAGTTTCTTTGTGTGGTTGGATTAGTAGGGTTGCTTTCCTCAAATGAATTTATGGTTTTGTCGTTTTTCAAGGATTGTAGGATTTTAATTATATTCTCCTTTGCATTATCTGATTTGATTATGAAACCTTTTTTTGTCTTCAATATGATATCTTTGCTTCTTGGGGAGTGACTCATCCATATATCTGCCATCTGGGTTCGGGGATAATCTGGTGTTGATAAATGAAAACAATGTTGATATTCTCTGTTTATCTTCTGGAACATTTGTTGTGAGTGATTGTTTGTTTTTGTGGAGGTTGTGTTGGAAGTTGTATTTTCAGAGTTTTTGTTTTGTGTTGATGATTCCTTGTGTAAATTGATAGGTAAAGGTGGTGGACCCATTCTGATTTCGGGCGATTTATTGTCGTTCAGTTTCTTTGGTTGCGTGTTGGATGGAAGGTTCTTCTTTTTGCGTTTTTTCTTGCCTGCTACGTTGAATCGTTGCTCATCTTCCGTTAATTCGGCTGCTGACGTTCCGCTTGTTTGCGACATTATGGGATTGCAGAATTCCTCAAATTCATCCAAGGTTATTATTTTCTTTTTTCTTGAAGAAATTTTGAATTGTTTTTCTGCCTTTTTCACCTCTCGATTTAATAAAGAACGTAATACGTCGTATGCGAACGTTATCACACATGTGTACGCCACCAGTGTTCAAACGCGACTGTGTTAAATGTAAAACTGTTGAATATTTAGATTTTATATCATATAAAAAGATAAAGAGGTTACAGGATGCGGTGCTCTGATGAATATACCTTCTCCAAAACTTCCTCTACAATCTCTAAGGGCTCCCAATACTGAAAGTTGGGATCATATGATTGAGTAGAATTTTCTTCGTCAGGTTGCTTCAGGACAACAACAAACGCAATTTATTGACCAATTTTTCATTATTACAACGCATAAACACTCATTGGTTCACTCATAAAAAGCGTAAAATAATAAAATTCCTGGTGGAATAATGGACTAGTATTATTCGGTAATCTCGCTGTTTATAGGCGACTGAAATTAAGATCGTAGCCCTATATCGTCAAGAATCAGAACTACTCTGAGGATCTTTCAAAAAAGCAAGGCCTTAACGATAGAAGGCGTACTGCTTCCTTGGTTTCGCCCATAGAACATATATAAAGGATGAGTCTTTGACTTGTACATATATTTTAACTGTAGATTCTTGAGGCCAAAAGAAACCTTCTTTTCACTTTCCATGTTTCCGAATTCGGCTCTGTTAAAAAGATATAGTCATTTGAAAAAAAAAAATGGGCCAAATAGATGCCTGATACGATTCTCTGGATTCAATGCAAAGTTCATATTTCTCTAAAGAAAATGAGTTAATATATTTAGGCTTAGGGCATACTCAAGTACTAACCTTATTGGAATAAAAATGTTAAAAACCGGATATTATATCTGCAACTAAAAAGTCATATTTCTCCCATCAAAATAAGTTCCTTCTTCGATTTTCCTTTAGATTTGTTTGTGAACACTACTAACTTGTTCATATTTTCCTCGATATCTCAAAAATATCTTATGAAAAGAGGGTTTTCATCAATTTGTGAAAAATCAGGCTAGGTATATCAAACTATTTCGTTTCAAAAACAATGATCTTCTCTGAATATTTCACAGAACTTTCGAGAAGATGTTGCCAGCTTGTTGGTTTTTTCATTGAGGTCAAGGATTTTTTAGGTAACATAGTACAAATATCTAAGAATTTCCATCAACAATCGACTACGCCTCAAAATTTCTCGACGCGTGCATACAGCGAAAACCGGCGGAGGACATTCGTAATCTCAATTACCGTTGGAGGCGCTGCCAACTGTAAACAATTATGGAGGTTTCTAGAGCTATGTTGTTATGAAAGGGGAACGTGATTATTATATGTGTTTTTCTTTTGAAGACTTTCAGTGAATTAATGTGATATTAACCGTGTAGTGTCGAGTTAAAATTAACGTGTATAAATTGGGATTTTTTTGTGCAGAGGTTTTTAACTAGTTGGTTGCTGCATAGAAACATCGCATTTAATTGAAAAAACATAAGAATACTTTTATTTTCTGAAATGATTGATTTTTCGAAAATATGAACCGTTTATCTTTTTCAAGTGGTTTTTATGGTATTTTTGCGTGGATCTATGTGCCGGCTTCGATGTTACTTTTATACCAGGAGAAATTTCGAATAAGTTTTGATTGGGGAATATGCACCATAAAAAGAGTTACCAATCAGTTCATTTGAAATAACGGTTCCGAAGATATGAACAGAAGAGTGATTTTTTCATGGATTTTCGACACCCTGTATCTTTCAAACAAAACCGAATCACGAAAAATGGCATTGGAAAAAAGCGTTTCGTTTGATGAGAGGAATCTACATTCCTCTACATCTAGATTCCAATGCCATTTTTCGTGATTCGGTGTCAAAAATCCATGAAATTAACACTTTTCATTCCATATATTCGGAACCGATATTTCGAATGAACTGAATTTTGGTTGATTGGTTACCCTATTCATGGTGCATATTCCTCAATCGAAACTTATTCAATATTTTTCCTATAATAAATGTTACGAGGTGGTCGACTCATAAATTCATGCAAAAACAATATCAAATCACCTGAAAAGTATAAACGGTTCATATTTTCGAAAAAATCAACCATTTTAGAGAATAAAAGTATTCTTATATTTTTTCAATAAAACGCGTCGTTTTCGAGTTATTCCTAAATGTATACGAAGAAATTTGAGGAAAAAATCATGAATTTCATAAAAAATCTGAATGCTTCCCTGAATTGAATATCATCGAATATTGTTTCTTCTCCGGTCTCTTAACAAATCAACAATGTTGTCAATGTTTATCAACTTCGTCAAGACTAAAATCTCTATGATGGAAAAACGTTGCATGTATTAATTGAATTCCGAGAAGAATAAAATTACAGTTTATAAGCACAGTTTCTATTGAAAATTTATTGATACCCGTCCTTCAGGAAAATATCTATCTTCTTAACAATATCCTGTTGGAATTTTTAACCGACCCTACACTTTCTTCACATCACAATCATCACCTGTTTGGTTTATTCTCTGCAAGTAAACAAATAAATAAATCGAATCCATGTAGAAAGGTTATCGCGTCCAAGCGTCGTTCATTGTATCACAGACTGGCCTGTGATCATGATGAGACTCTGGAGACACAGAACAACGGCTTGTCTTGCGTGACGGCTACATCGCACTCGCAGCCGGCAGCGCACCGCGACTGAAATTTAGATCGTAGCGCTATATCGGCGAGAATCAGAACTACTCGTTTGGCATTTCCAAAGAGCAATGCGTAGTGCCTCTGCGATAGTTCTTCCGTCAACGATAGGGGATGACTGCTTTCTTGAGTTCGCCTATACCATTGTTGAAAAGAAAATCGGCAATCTGGCGTCGTCTTCTCTAGAATTCTGTGAAATATCACAGAGAAGATGGATTCGGTTAGGTCATTGACCTCGAATCATATGACTTTGATTAATGGAGTTAGAATAGGTTAGTGAGAAACCAATTTTCGTTTCAGGATATCGAAACAAATATGAACAAATTATTATCAGTGTTTACAAACTAATGTTCAGGAAAATCGAGAAAGATACTTATTTTGGTGGGATGGATATGGTTTTTTCAATTGCAGAAAAAATCGGACAGATGTTTTCGTTAGGAAATACCGTGTTTGTTACATTCTTATTCAAATAAGATTAGTGCTTGAGTATTTCCTAATTGTATCACCCAGAACATCTCATAATCACCTCAATTTCAATCGAAAAATATGAACTTTGAGGTGTTTGCAGAGAATTGTTTCAGGCGCGTATTAAGCCCAACTTTTTTTTTCAAATGGCTATATCTTTTTAACAGAGCCGAATTCGGAAAAATGGAAAATGAAGAAAAGGTTTAGGCCTCAAGAATCTACAGTTAAAATATATGTACAAGTCAAAGACTCACCCTGTATAAGGTTTCGTCTATACAAGTGAGATTGAGAGCCAATAAGCGCACAAGTGAACCCCGTCATTCGTATATTTTTTTGCCAGATTGTGCAAAACCGAATCTTTAGAATCACGAATTTCGTTTGAAAATAAGCTATGAAAATTGTGTTATAAAATAATGACCCTATTAACTATTTCTGAGGGAAAGGCTCAAGGCGGATATCGACACAACTCAGCTTTTCTTTTGTAACAAATTGTATAAATAAATCTTTCTGCAGGCATTTTCTCCACTTCCTACAAACAAACTTATTTTCTGCTATTTCCTCTTAACGTAATAATAATAAAATAAGCCGTTAATTTGAAACCAACGGTGGCGGAAAATTAACATCCTTTTGAATGAAGGTTAGAAATAAAAATAAATAATATTGCACAACATGTAGTCCATCCAAGAATTATCATCATTAGGAGATTTCTCCAGGAGATTTGTTATCAGTTGGTATTGTGCTTGAATATTTCGCATAATGACTCTCGTTACATCTGAAAAAACATAATAATAACACTGTTTGAAGAGAAGATAGTTAGTTACTCCAGTGTAATTTTTGTTGGAGGACGATGGGCATCATCAATAGATGGCGTTAGCCCGAGGCGCCCAAACGTATGTCAATTATTATTTCATACGTACATACTTCGTTTCTCATTTCGGCGAATTATTCATTGAGTTGCATCTGGTTGAATTCAACAGATGTCTCTCATAAACAACACGTTTTGTTCATTTTGCCATCACGTAATATTGAGATCGTATTTCTGCCAGTGAATACATCTATCCTTTAATACTTGTCTCACTCTCTTTAATTGCCATGTTTCTTGAACCTGTGCTTACATGGAAATCTGTATCTGCTATTAATTCTGCTTCCAACGTATCTTTTGATTCGCTTGACTTCGACTTGCGGCATTTGGATTGGAGTATTTGGACGGACAAAGTTGTGCCGGATTTTTATGTTCACGAGTATATAAGAATGAAGGAATTGATTTGAAATTTAGTTTCCTGTATTCTTGGTATAATTCGCTTCTTTTTTAGGTGCCAGTGTGTGAATGAATATTAGGAATTCTTTAATCATGTTAATTATTTTCTTTGGATAATTGGATGTAACAGTTTAGCCTTTAAGGCAAATCAATGTGATTCTTTAAGAAAAAGTCTGTTATTTTTTAGTTAGTTTTCAATTGCAATGTAGAAATGTAATCACACTCGGGAACAGCGCTAGCAAAAGCCCTTGGATGCTTGCGAGCAATTTATAGGACCAGTGAACATTTTTCGAAAAGGCTTTGTGCTTATAGTAATCCCTAAATATGTATGCCCCAGATATATTTTTGGGATGACTGTACTCTTAGCGACTACTATCCTTATTCAAGTCAATGAAAGACTTCTGACATTTTGAATTATTCGGGAAATATTCTAGTATCGTTTTGAAAGGTACTTTGCAAAAGTTTTTCGTAATCGCGAGCATTTCAGAATTAAAAGTGCTTAGTGCTCACTGTTCCAGATTCAGTCCCCAGAACCATTGTTTGAAGACTTTAAACAATGCCAGAACCCACTACCGGATCCAGATGACGGTGGATCTGTGGTATTCTTATTATTTAACCGAAAATGTTCTCAATCGACTAGGTTCGAATGACTGCGATCGAGAATCGGTGGTCGTATTAATGCGTATTAATGCCCTAAAATGGATATTTTCTGAGTTAATATCCACTTTAGGGCAAGGGTGTGATGCATACACTCACATTATTTTTTAACGTAGATTCAATATCTGCCATAAAAAAATGGGGTTTTAATTTGAAAAAATTGATTTTTCACGATTTTGCCATCCCTAACTTTGAAAGCGATTTTTTCACCCCCTGTATCATGAATCGCGATTTCGATTTTTAAAGTGGATACATCAATCTTACATCTTGAAAAATCCCAAAAATGAAAATTTTCCATCCAAAAACCTCGAAGTTATTCTTGTTTCAGCGGAGCTCTATTTTCGATTTTTTTTTCGAATTTTTCCGCTCAGAGAGAATTTTCTAACCAAAACTGAAAAATGTTGCATCAAAGTAACTTGAAATTTTCTAAGGAATCTATTTCTGCAATAAAAAAATGGTGTTCTAATTTGAAAAACGGAAGTTGACGTCATTTCCGGAAAAACCGGAGGTGCTCATGCCTTGAAAATATTTTAGATTTCATCAGCATCGTGAAATACTTATAAGTGCTGAATTTCATGAAAATACGTTCAGTAGTTTCCCGTATAAATATGGGTGAGGTTCCTCGTGAAAGACCCTGTATACATCCGTCACGATGAATGTATTTTTCGAATTTTGAACCTGAAATGGTCTCAATCGAGTAGGTTGGACTCACTGATCACGAATCCGTGGTCAAATTTAATTCTGTCTGTCCGTCCGGCCGTTTAGAAGGAGAATGACGTATTCGCGTTACTCTTTTTTTTACATTTTGTCCATATCGCTCAGCCAGAACCATATTAAATAGTAGCGAATCATTGATGAAAAATTTCCCAGTATTTCTGTAATAGTTCATTATGCAACAGCAACGATTTCTTTGACAGCTGCTGTCGATTTTTTTGACAGCTATCAAAAATTTGTTTCGTTAGATTCTGAAATGCGGATCTACCTATAAGATAGATTAACTTACAAGATGGATGAACGAGCGCCCAAAACCTTCTGAGTTCACGTCAGTGCTTTTTTTCTTTTTTTCAATTACGATGAAACTTTCATTTTCTAAATATAGAATATCTAGGTATTTTGGTCGCTCTTTTTCGAACTTTTACCTGTCATATCATAGCCTCATGAAATTCCTACCTAACACCATTTAATATAGAATCAGGGCTGATTTCATAATGAAACACTGAAAGACTATAACAAAATATCCTTGGGAGGTATTAAACCATTTTTGTATATTGGTCCAGAAACTTTTCTCTGACTGGTGCCTGTAAATACATGGGAAATTGGGAAAGTAGATAGAAGAATTTTTTCTACACATACGATTCCGAAAGCGAATAAAAAGAGGACATTGCAATCCAGAACATAGTCAATAAAAGGGTTCTTTTTGGTCTGGATTAAAGAGTCTCAACTAGACAAAATGCCGACGTTTCGATTTATTTCAAATCATCTTCAGGGCTTCACAACGAATGATACATATAAATAACACAGAAAATTTTGAAATCCGATAGAATAAACAAAAGTTGGCTATAACACAAAGTATGAACCAGGAAACACACAAAAAAATTATATAACAGATATTGTACATAAACAATATTCATTTATGAAGCAACAAATACGATGGTAATTAAACAAAAAAAAAAGAACTCCATATATATTATGAAGAACTTCTCCGAAAAACAATGAGAGCTACACACATTGCCAGTTGGTCTCTATTGTCATCTCTAAAAATAAAAATACTAAGGATGGACTGATAACGGATCTCATTCGGAAGGATAACGCTTGTTTACTGAAATATGTGGAATGTGGGTGAATTGGAAGTTTGATATCAACAAACTGTTTATCCGATATCAAGAAAGAAAAACGAAAAATATGTGAACTCCGAAAACCAAGATCAATGTAAATAATTAGATGTTAAATTTCGTATTCTTTGTATGAGATTGAAATAGGCAGTATTCAAGTTGTCAATATCACTTCTTTTGTTGACTGAATTCAGTGACATAACCTCTTTAGAATTATATACATTCAGAAATCGGTATTTGAAAACAAAAATCGACCTCTTTCAGGATTTTTGTCAGAAGTACATTGCTGGCGAAATATAGAATTTGTTCCATAATTTGGCCGCGTACTGTATATAAATATATGTAGATTATTTATTCAGGAAATTTGCAATTGAATCTTAGAAATTATAAATATCACCATTCAATTACGAAATTTAATTCAAATTTCGTATGAACAGTATGTTTTTATACAGAAATGAAAGATTTCCTAAGCTCTCGTTCAGATTTTATCTTAAAAGTCACGAGTCCAATATTCTTTTCCTCACGTCACTGATGAAATTGGTATACAAGTAGAAAACTTTTTAACGTCGAGTACGAATATCAATAGTAGTAAAGAGGGCGTATTTGTATTGGGCTCAATTTTGTCAAATGTTGTAGTATTCTAATAGATGTCGCGGTTGAATCACGTCCAATACAGTGACTGTATAACCAGTAATATAGCCACTGTAACGTCCAACAGCTTTTGTATGGGGAGTAACTATCTATCTTCTCTTTAAACAATGATAATAATAAGCTTTTTCGAATTCAGAATCTCCCCTCGAACTCTTCTGCATTTAATCAAAAATGACAGAAGAATAAACCGATCAGATCATATTTCGAAAAAAATAAATAAAAGAAAGCTGACAAAACAATCAGATAGACACAGATATTCTAAAATCGAGGTATTCTTATCAAGAAATTTTGGAATATTCTCAATATATTATATTACATATTTAGATGTATCAATAAACTATGAAGTATTCAATAAGATATGAGAAGCACCCTTTTTCGGGCTCGTTTATTGAAAAAAATTTATCTTGGTCTATTTCATAACAGGCATCGTTCAACATTAAAAATTTTCAGCAACAGTTCCGTTGTTGGAAGAATTTTCAGGGGTTCACAAATTCATTTGAAAAATGTTTATTTGTGTAAAGATATTTTTGTATACATGAACTTTCTCATAGTTCTGAATATTTCGAAATATTCTGAACTCAAAAAAATTATAGACTAAACATTTTGTCCCCCCCCCCCCCGTCCAGTACTACACCACTGTTCGGATAAAACAACCTCCTGCACCATGTGAAATTCAACATTAAAAAAAAAATCGTTTATGCTCACAAATACCAATAAAATCGCACCCAACCAAACCAGACCAGATGTTTATGATAACGGGGACCTGAGTGTAATATTTGTGTTCTGTGGTGTAAAGGCTGTGAAAGCGTTCATCTTCCATAACAAAATAAAAACTGAAAATTAAAACCGACAAATGGAAGAAGCGACATCTATTAAAGGGGCACACTATTCTCCTGGAATTTCAGACAGTTCTCTGCGATTTCACACTTTCTGGAAGTCTTTTCAGTATTTCCTTCATTTCTGCATTATTTGGGCACCTATCCAAATGAATTTTTTTTAAATATAGAAAATTGATTTGCCGGGGTGACTCCAATGAATTTTCCACCAAAGCATGATAAACAACTGCCGAAAAACGATAATAAAGTCAATTTTCATACTTTCAAACTTAAACCGATTTTTTCGTGTGAAAAAACGATTTTTCAAAGAGAATAAATTGGAGTGCTCCCAAGACATCCTTCACTTTGAAGCCCTGTTTCAGGAACCCTGTATAAAATTTCCTCATGATTTATACAAGAAGCACTATCAGCGTACTTCCTTTTGTTCCACTGTTTCAAAAAAAATTCTTGCAATGAGGGATTTTGGAGATCTTAACACTAATTTGTGACACTCTTTCTGTCAACAAATTTGGCAATCAGGCTATAACTCAACAATCGCTTGAAGTGGTTGCGCATATCATATGGGAGACTAGGGAGCTTTGATACACCTAATATTCAAATTGAAAAAGGAAATAAACCAAATGTTTTATAAAGAGCCTTTGTGGTATGTAAATAACTTGCGAATAATTATGCATAGATAAAATAAGAAATATCAGATCATGGAACGAGATACTGAGGTTTTTTAAAAAAACTGAGGTTTGATACAGTGTCGGGGAGCCTTGATACTGATACTGTAAAAGACTATGAATTACTTCGAAAAATTTTTTATTGTTTTGTTTGAATTAACTACATGAAGAAATGGAGAACTAGTTTATATTGTCAAATTGCTCAAATCAAAAGATCCTATCTTGCATTACATGTTTCACTAAACGAAGAACCGCCTGAAATATCCTCAGATTCTGGCGTTCATTTCTATCTTGACTAATAGCTAAATCCCATCACTCCATGATCTGGATTTCATAAAAAGGATAATCTGAACTATACCTTTTCAACTTCAAATTGGGAACTATCAAAATCAAATTGGGAACTATCAAAATCGAATTGGGAACTAACATATTCAAATTGGGAATAATCAAAATCAGATTGGGAATAATCAATTTCATATTGGAATGACATCTATGTGAATCAGATCTTCGAATTACTCGATATGTAATTTGTCCAAAGTAAGTGACGAACGATAAGTTTACAATTTTTTTTTTCATAATCATGCCAAGTACAAAGAAGAAAGCTGCAGATTCAATGAAAAAGCAGGTAATTGCGGTATGCAATGAAAACATAACACAGACAGAATTTCGTCTTCAAAGAATGGAAAATTTGATAAGAAGGAATATATCAACCATTACAGTTAGTAGGTACCTGTACAAGATATGTGGTTCATCCTTCATATGTGATGTTTTGAATTTTTTGGAAATGAGAGCTCAAGCACAAATATGAAATTTTCTAAGTACTTCTTACACTTTTTGAATGTTTGTAAGTTAAAATATATTTTAATAGTTTTTTCTTCATGTTTCATCAATAAAGAGATCTTCTGATCATGCCTGATCTTGATATACATAGCCACGAATGACGTTTCAATTTGAAATTGATTATTCCCAATTTGAATGTGTTTATTCCCAATCTGATTTTGATTATTCCCAATTTGAATATGTTAATTCCCAATTTGATTTTGATAGATCCCAATTTGAAGTTGAAAAGGTATAGTTTCTGACAAAGATTATAGAGAAGGAAGATTGGAAACGAAGCGACAACATTGACGTGAGCGCCGTCTGGTGAGAAGAAAGTCCTGAGATAGATAATAGGTGGCTAAGAGAAGTGACATTATGTTACCATGGTTACCACATATGGTACAATTCAAACAGACCAATTCAAATCAAATTTAGATTATTCTCCAGTTGAGTTCGTTTAGAAGATCTACCGAGAATAATTAATAGTTGTATTCGTTAAGTTTAAGTTTATAATTGAGTTTTCGTATTGTATTTGAGTTATATATCGTGTAGTGTTTGAGTTTTCGTTTAATATTTGTGTTTTCGTTATAATTTAGTTTGATTCGTGCTTATTAGTATTCGTTCCTGTGTTTCGGTTGTTAAATATTTGAAGACAAGATGCCATCCGGAGCATGCTGCATGGCAAAGCAGTGTACTAATAATAAAAGGAATAATCCGAAATTATCCTTCTTTAAATTACCGAAGAAAATGGAAATGTAAGTATTGAAACTCGAAAGGGGTAACTCTGTTATTCATTGCATTAATTTTCAGTGCTCTGTTTCCTCAAGATACCACATCAAATTCATTGAGCGACGCGGGCATGGCGTCTGAATGGGATCAGATTAGTCCTTATACAAGTTTTACACCTCTACAAGATGTTTTTTAAATTGTGATTTTGAATATTCTGTAAAAAATATGTTCTAATAATTCTGTAACTCAGATGTAAAAATATTTTTGACATGTATTCCAATTTAAAATTGTATGTATATTTTGAAATAAAAATATGTAAGCAAATCTATTTGGTGTGTTTAATTAGTATCAATTGAATTAATATGTAGATCAAAAATATAATCCTGAGCAGAACAGAAGCCCTGCTTTTGTTGTGTCACCCTGTATATTATTGTCTGGGCTCGATAGGTGGAAATCAAAATTATTACTTATGGTGGTATTCAAATTTCGCGCTCTTTCCAGTAACAGTAATCTGTAATGAAAAAAACTACAGTCACTGTAATCTGTAATGAAAACGCCATCTCGTGAGTAAAAAGTCCCGATATGCATAAAACGTAGTCGGTTTTTAGTACGAGAGATATGGGGGCGTTTCCTATCTTTGTACTCTATAATCTTTGGTTTCTGATAAAAATGTGTTGGAATATAGATGCATAGAACATTCTATGCATCTATGTTGGAATTCAAGAATTCACCTACTTTGTTTTTCAAATATATAAGTTGATAGTCAAGTTGTCATATAAGTTTTCAGAAGAACTTGTCAGGTTGTTGTCATTACAGATCTTGAAATAAAAGTTGCTTGTGTTTGAAGTAGATTTTGGCCCTCAACGTGAAAAGGTACACCCATATTTGATATTTAGGGAACTCCATACTGAAGAAACAATCAGTTTCAACATTTGGCGACCGTGACAGGACCCTTCTATTACAAGTATGGAAAAAACCAAGAAAGCCTCAGCTCTACAAAGAACAGCTTTTATGAGGATTTATGATAAGTTGAAAGAACATTTTATAATGTATCTTCAATAAAAGCAATTGTAGAGATTTTTGAGAGTTCTATATTTTTTATTATCTCAACAACTGCTATGTATAATATTTGAATGTCGACTACTATTATAATTTATAATTATGTTTTCTGTGACTGTCACAAAATATTTCATCACAGAATATTGAACCTCCACAATTTCTCCAAAGAAAAATGCGATATCCTAGAAATACAGAGTAGCATCAAAGTTTTGGATGAAAGAATGCTTCAAGTATCCGAACTGAATCAACTCATGATTGATCTCATGTTGGATTCAGGAGATGAAGAAGCAAATATGAATACAGAAGTGGAATTGATGGATACGATGAGTTCTCAATATCACAAGATGAAATGTTGTTTTGACAAGTTGATATGTCAAAGAAGTATCTCCAAGAAGTCAGAGTCCAAAACCCAATTGAAGCTTCCCAAACTCCAATTCAGACAGTTTGGTGGTGAAATGAAAGATTGGCATGGATTTTGGAATCAATTCAGCAGAATTGATGAAGATTCTGATATAGAAGAGGAGGACAAACTACAATATTTAGTTCAAGCTACGACCCCAAGCTCTCGAGCTAGACAAATTGTGGAAAGTTACCCTGTTTCTAAGGTTAACTATGTCAAAGCTGTGGATAGTTTGAAACAACGATTTGGAAGAGAAGATTTGTTGATAGAAGTTTATGTCAGAGAACTTCTCAAGCTAGTTTTGATGAATCTCAACACCAAAAATAAACTATCTACATTTTTTGACAAAATTGAATCGCAATTGAGAGTTAATTAGAAAGTTTGGGTGTGAAATCACTGCGCTGCGATGCTATACCCTCTGGTCGAATCATGCCTAGGAGAAGATTTAATACGAGCATGGCATCGAAGTCAGTTGTATTCATCCGAATCCAGTTTGAAGACACGTCTTGATACTCTCATGAATTTTCTCCGAGAAGAAGTTATGAACGAGGACAGAATTCATCTCGCTGTATCCAGTTTTAAAGACAGACGAAAGCTGGTTGCCACCTATTCACCAAACTCGCTCGAAGATGCCGCTCACGAGAAAAATGTCCAAGCTGTCAAGGTAGACATTGTGTTATTATGTGTCCCAAAAACGATTTCAAGTCACCATCAAGTTCCAATAATATGAACGTGAAGCAGCAGAATTCCAAAATTGATGAACACAGTCTGTCCAACCACACTTTTCCAGAAAATTTTCTACAAACCATAGTAGTAGAACTGAAGGGGGACAAAGTATTTCGTCGAGTAAGACTCCTGATCGGTACTGGATCCCACAAGTCATATATAACAAGAAAAATTACCGAAGAGATGGGGTACCCTCCAGTTCGAGAAGAACAATTAGTCCATTCACTTTTTGGAGGAACCCAAACTGAATTTCCCTCCAAAGTCTTACTGAAGACTACTATTGTAACTTCGAAGTTTTGGATCAACCATTGATTTGCAACCATGTAAGCTCAGTGAAAAAGGGACCCTGGTTGGATGAACTAAAACAAATGGGAGAAATTACTGATACTACAGATGGGCCAATTGATGTTTTGGTCGGTGCCGACATAGCAGGAAAACTTTTTTCTCCACGTCTGCCGCAGAATACAGCTCTTCCAACATCGAATCTGACCACAAAATGTCAGTTTTCCATCACTTGATATGTCATATTCATTCTACAACACTTTTATCGATTTCAAGTAAATAACCAGTTATGACCGCGGTTGTTGTTCAGTTTGGTCCTTGGTTTTCGCTTTTTATAGATAACCACCAATAACCAACTCGAGCTTGAGTATAATCCTTGTTTTTTAAGCATTTCGACTGAATTTCATTCTCGCACAGTGTGTGAGAATGTTCATTCCGTAACACTCTTGAAAATATAGAGAATAAATCTATGTGTCAGCCGCTCTGATTGTCATATTTATTGCGGTTTTCGAAACGTCATAATTCATCTTAGTATTAAAAGATTAATTATCTAGCTTCGAAACAATCGTGGAGAAAGTATAGTCTGTTACTCGGTTAGAATGAAAATCCGATACTCGTGATTCCTCAAGCTCGCCTCCGGAATGATTCACTCGTATCGGATTTTCATTCTGCCCTTGTTACAGAATATACTATTCTGGACGTAAAAAAGATTTAGATTCTGGACTTGTAGCAGTTCATACATTACTAGGTTGGACACTCATGGGAAAACTGAAATCAGAATATTCATCTAAGACAATGTTTTCGAGAAATGTAGCCATATGTGACTTATGGAGCCTAGATGTCCTTGGAATTCAAGCTCCTGAAAAAACTGAATCACAACGGGAACAAGAAAAATTTGTAATGAAACATTTTCTAACAACAGTTAAACGAAGAGATGACAGGCGATATGAAGTGTGCATGCCTTGGATTGAAGGTCATCCACCTTCATCATTCAATTTCGATTTATCCTATAAAAGACACCTCCACACTGTGAAAAGTTGAAAAAGGATAATTTTTACAACGTCTACGATTGTGTCTTCGACAATTGGTTAACTGAAGGAGTTATAGAATGTTCATCAGAAAATGAACCGCTTGAAACATCATCTCAGTCTGGTCTTTTTTTACCTCATCATCCAGTATATAAGCCCAGTAGTACCACAACACCTGCACGTCCAGTTTTTGATGCTTCGTCAGGAGCAAAGAATCAACCGACAATGCCTTGAGAAAGGTATCAACCTCATTGAATTGATTCCATCTATGATTCTACGTTTTCGCTTGGAAAAGATTGGAATCGCAGCTGATATAAGAAAGGCATTTCTTCAGATTGGATTACAAGAAAACGACAGAAACTTTCTGAAGTTTCTTTGGTACGATAAAAACGGAAAATTAAAAATTTATAGACATGCCCGTGTCGTATTTGGAGTAACTTGCAGTCCTTTTCTATTGGGAGCAGTCCTCGAATTTCATCTGCAAGACACCCTAAGAAAGTCAATTCATGAAGAAAACTCATATAGTCCCGAATTTATTTCGAAATTATTGAAGTCATTTTGCGTTGACAATATTCTTATAAATGTACCCAACGAAGAAGCTCTCAACCAATTTATTGAACAGTCAACTAAAATTCTGGCTGATGGAAAGTTCGAGTTGAGAGGGTGGGAGCATTCTTTGCCAGAAAATGCCGAAGTCGAAGCAAAAAGTAACATTCTTGGTCTCATCTGGAATCGTAAATTGGACACCTTAGAACTTTCTCTAGAATGGTTTGATAAAATGGATATAGGACTGATAACAAAACGAACTATATTATCTGCAGCACACAAACTGTTTGATCCAATTGGTTTCTCATTTCCAGTGACACTGATCCCAAAAATTTTGCTTCAAAGGACTTGGTCTACGAAATTGGAATGTGATGTGTAAGTTGATGAAGTAGTTCGAGAATTATTCCTGAAATGGTTACAAGAACTACCCTATTTGACATATATTATGTTAAGATACCTCGGTGGATATCTTTAGATTCCACTGTGTTGACCACTCAATCTGTACATATTTTTTGTGATGCAAGTGCAGATGCCTATGCAGCTTGTATTTTTCTCAGAACCGAAACGCGTGATGGTCAAGTGGTTTTGAGATTAATTGAAGGAAAATCTAGAGTAGCACCTGTTAAAAAGTTAACGTCTCGAACTTTTGGCTGCAACAATTGGAGTGAGAATATTTCGAAATTTCCAGACAAACTATGAAATCAACCTCCAAGTATTTTTTTGGTCAGACTCCTCAACTGTTTTGTCGTGGATCAAAAGGAAGGATAATTGGAAACCATTCATCTGGAACAGCGTTGAAAAAATAAAACGTTTTTCTAAACCTATGGACTGGTATCATGTTCCTGGCGATATGAATCCAGCAGATCTCCCATCACGAGGATGTTCTGCCAAATCACTAGCTGATGGAAGATGGTGGGAGGTCCTAGATGGTTATGTGATCCAAGTTCACAATGGCCTAGTCAGAATTTTGACAGTAATGAAGAGGAAATAAACTGCGAAAGAAGAAAAACTGTTGCTTCCTCATTGTCTGTATCGAAAGACTTTGTATGGTACTACAAGTATTTTTCGAAGTTCAGCAAAATTGTTAAGATGGTTGCATGGATAGAACGATTTGTCAATAATAGCAGAAAGAAAAATACTGAAGACGCAACATTTCTGACTGTCGACGAACTGGAAGTATCAAGAAAACTAGTCATTCGTTTTATACAAGAAGAAAGTTTTGAGTCTGTAGAAGATCCCAAATTATCATCATTGTGTCCGTTTACTGATAACGAAGGACCGATCAGATTACCAACGAAAATTTCAGATAGAGCTGATGCAGAGGATTTTCGTATGCCATTTGTATTGCCCACAAACCATGAAGTTGTGAAACGTTTGATTCTCGAAGAACATATGAAGAACAATCATGTCGGAGTACAAGGATTAATGAGTATTCTCAGAGAGAATTATTGGATTCCTAAAGGTAGACGCACTATTAGATCCGTTATCAATAGTTGCATCTCTTGTAAGCGATTTAGAGGCAAACTTCTTGAATGTCCTACCATAAGTTTACCAGAAAACAGAGTCCGTGATGCTGCTGTATTCGAGATTGTGGGCATAGATTTAGCAGGACCTTTGTATATACAATCAAATGAGAAAGTGTGGATTGTTTTATATACTTGTGCTGTCTATCGAGCGGTTCATCTTGAATTAACATCGTCCTTGTCAATGCGTTTCTTCAGACATTGAGAAGATTTATCGCTCGTCGAGGGAGAACTTCAACAATCTATACAGATTGTGGAACGAATTTCGTTGGATGTGCAAACGCCTTACAAGGAATAAACTGATTTGAAGTAGCAGAAAACTGTACAAAATTACACCAAATAAAATGGAAGCTGAATCCTCCAACAGCTGCGTGGTGGGGAGGTTGGTGGGAGCGACTTATGAGATTATTAAAAGATTTGTTACGAAAAACTCTTGGGAAAACAAGTCTTTATTTCGAAGAACTGCAGACTGTTCTTTGTGATTGTGAAGCATTTTTGAACGCTCGTCCATTGACATACATGTCCGAAGATCCAAACGATTGTGTTGTTCTCACACCAGCGATGTTCCTACAAGACATCAAAGAAGTTGGAGTCATTGATCTTGATTTAGTTGAAGCCAAAGATCTTAGCAGACGATTCAAGTATCGTTTGAAACTAAAAAATTAGTGAGGTTGGTCAAGTTGAAAACTGCCACAGGTGAATTACTGAGACCAGTACAACGTATTTCATTACTGGAAATGAAGAGGTCATTAGATTCACCAAGACCAGCAGTGCCAGAAAAGAAAAGCGATAATCATAACAAAGAAGAAGAGGAACAGTTATCGAAAAGATCGATAATTAGAGAGCCGATTGTTAGAACGAGATCAGGAAGACCTGTAAAGGTTCCTGAAAGATTTAAACAATAATTGTGTCATTACTTCTATGTAGAAATGACACAAGGTGGGAGTGTGTTGGGATATAGATGCATAGAACATTCTATGCATCTATGTTGGAATTCAAGAATTCACCTACTTTGTTTTTCAAATATATACTTATATATAGTCAAGTTGCCATATAATAGTTTTCAGAAGAACTTGTCAGGTTGTTGTTATTACAGATCTTGAAATGAAAGTTGCTTGTGTCTGAAGTAGATTTTGGCCCTCAACGTGAAAAGGTACACCCATATTTGATAGTTAGGGAACTCTATACTGAAGAAACAATCAGTTTCAACAAAATGCTTACACTTATCTTGAACGAACGTTCAATTTTTTTTTTATGAAAAACAAGAATTCTCCGTCAAAATTTGTAAGAGGGCTCTTACATGGTGTCTTACAGGTCAATGCTTGATTCCTTCAACATTGCAATGCTAAGCGTAAGGGAAACAAAATCTGTTCTCTTTGTTTATAATGTAGTGAATAACTACAAGTATAAAAATGTTGGTTTAATTAATTTCGTGAAAATAAAAGTCCCAAAGATTAGACTAAGAATTCTTACAAATGAAATTTTTGATGTTCATCCAGGTGGCATATCTCCTCTGAACGCTATGCTTGGCATTTGTAATGGGTTGCTTTGTGGTACGGGTTCCTTGGATTTCTTTTTCTCTGATCAGAAAGAGATTTTACGTTGTTGCGGTGGGACAGGTCACTGACGTTGAAAGTTTGCGTTGAGATTTTTGTTGGGGGTTGGGTTGCTTTGCTGATTTTCTTATATCTTTTATTTTGTTTTTATTTGTTTATTTTTTTTTTTTATAGTATCTCATGGTTGTCTAGATATATAAGTTTTGTATTTTTTTTTTATTATTAGCTCTGTAATGACGGGTAGTTATTTAGTTTGTAGCTTTACCAGTAAGTACTATAACTCATAGTGTTTGTAAGGTGAATGAATAAATAAATAAACGACAAAAAACGAATATCGAGTGATAGTTGATAAGAAAGCATTACACTGATGCCAAATCACGGGGGAAATTCACATTTCAGGCGGCAAATTTGAAAGCGTATCAAACCTCCCGTTGTATCAACCCTCCATAGTCTCCCCTACATCAAATCAGTGCAGAATTGAACGAAGAATTTAAATATGTATAAATATACAGGGAGTTACATTTGAAATAACGAAGTTTACATTCGTTTCCGGTAGAACCGGAAGTAGATTCCGCTTGAAAATATTTTACAATTCAAGTCCATTTACTCTAAAACAAAAATACAGAATTTTGAATTCGTATCAAAATTTCTTCCTCGAATGTCTAATGAAACACTCGAAAAAATCACGCTGTAAAATTGGATTACATAGCCTCTACAAGTATAATTTTTTTGTCAAAATGACAAATATTTCGAACACTCTTGAATAAAAATATGTGAAAACTATACAAAAGCATGCATGAAGTTCCAGAGAATTGAAAAACGATACTGAATATAGGGTGTCCTGTTTGAAAAATCAAAGTCACTCGATATATTCAAAAATATTTTTGGGTCGTGCTATACTTTGAGTATATGTATTAAGTTTGCATCAAAAAATTTTGCCAAACTTCAGGCCATTACGCTTATATCGTGCGCTGCGTCACTAATAGGACACCCCGTATAAAGCTTTTAATCTGAAGGGGACATCGATTTATATCAATATTTTGGCAGTAATACAAATGAACAAAGTTTCTTCATTTTGAGCATATAGAATCGCACCCCTCATCTCACTTGTATAAACAGCGAGATTACTTATTATTCTTGGAGTAAATTCATCATTCATCACTGAAGAATTCATTGAAAGGATAATGGCTGTCAAATACTTACAAATTCAGCCATAGACCTCTTAGTATCAGCATCAACATTTTCCAAAAATGCAAGTGCATAATATGTATACCTGTCTATTATATAAACACCTATTGCTGGATCTACATGATGCTAAAATAACAAATAATCAAAATCAGATCTTATATCAAAAGCTTGAAATTTACCGATAAAGAATCTTCACCAACCAAACTACTTCCTACTGCTAAAATATTTGGGGAATAGAATCTTTCATACATAGAAGCAGCTTGGCATGTATCTAACATGAAGAAAATTTCATTGTATCTAAAAGTGGTTTGATTATTATTGCAAATACATACCATAGAATATCACTATTCACTTACCTTTGCTTTTGCCACATTTGCTCTAGAGCATCTGCCATTTCTTGGCTTGTTATTTCCTCTGAATCTTGGAATTTCAGAAACCCGTCTCCACCATGACCTGTCAAGTAAATCAAGATATTACTACCTTCATCTGTTAGTAATTGCTTCGATCTAGAGGTTCCAGGTGCCAATCTCCCAGTAAGCAATCGAACAAAATTTTCAACTGTAACTTCATATCCCCTATAATCTACTTCAACATCATCTCCATATACATTGATGTGCTGATTAGCATTATTGAACACTGTAGCAGGCCTTGGATTTCGTGGGTTGCATGGCATATCATCTGCAATCATCAATATGATTTGACTATCTGGAATCCCCAGACGTTTAACACTTCTATATATAGATAAAACATTGGCAACATGTCGATAATTGAACCAGAATCTACTTGTGTCTACAAGCACCGCCCAATTATTCGTGTGAGACTTCTTAGTCCACTCAATTTCTATCTGAAAAATTATTATGTATAGGAGGGAAACTGATATTATATTATAGTCCAACCTGGTCCTGCATCGAGTTTGCACAAAAATTCAAAGAGAGAATTAGAAACAATGTTTTTAATGAAATTAATTCGAACATCATAAAAATTAAATGTTCGTGATTTAGATATTTAGAATTGACGTAGAATAATATCTGAACAAGGCACCCGAGATTTCTACCAGAGAGAGTTGTCTCTGTTTCTACTTTCTATACTCCATTCATTGTATAAAGTATCGCGGTTTGCCATTAAATTCCGGCACATTACACCGCACAGAACATTTACACCGCGTATATTTTCATATTTTGAAAATGTTAGGTATAGGTTATGGTCCGTCACTCACTCATTCCACTGTCAGATACGCCCACAACGTTGTCGTTCCTGCTAAAAAATCGTAGTAATTACGTATTTATCAAAATGAATTTGAGAAAATATTATGTGAATTCAGAAGACATTTAATAGTATATTATATTATAAGGATTAAAAGTGCATATTTTTTTTACGAGCAATATTTGCAGTTGCGAGGCGGAGCGCAGCGCAGCCGAGCGAATGCAAAATTGCGAGTAAAAATAGGCACTTTTAGTCCGTATGCTATATACTATTTTTTCTCCAAGCAAGTCAAATATCTGGTATTGTTGGTAAATATTGATTATCAAGTAGAAAGTAGACGTCAGTAGACTTCAAATTTCAATTAAAGAGCTCAAATGCAATGACTTTTAGTCCTAGGATTAAAAGTAGCGTTTTTAATCCTAGGATTAAAAGTGTTGCTAAGCAACGAGCAAATTTTTGTACGGTAAGGGAATTGATGGCTTTTGCACCAGAAAATAGTATAAAAATGTCAACATTTTTTGATGGTTGGAGAAAAATACATTTTTCCGTCGACCATAGAATAAAAGCTCATTTTAACGCACTCGAAATCATCCATTAATGACCTATTTTAATGCATGATTTCTTATTAATGCATGATTGTCATGGCAATCGAACATAAAATATTCAGTCAGAGCACTATCGAGCTTGGTTAAGCCGGCCATAGACATCGTTATTTTTCATCCGTTTTCCTCGCCGCGATTCGAACCGCCGAGTCATATCGCAGAACTGTTTTGCCCACACACTTCGGTAAATTCTTCCCGTTATTTTACTGTCGTTCACGATTAAGCACGTCATGAAGAGGAAACATCTCTTAGCAGTGGCGGCCGCGGTTTCGGTGCTGAATAAAAAAGAATCAAATTTATTCTTCACTTCACTTCCTTCCAATTCATGATATTTTTTCAATAATATTACATAACCTTCCCTCTTCTTGTTTCTATTCCTGTATTCTGCTGATTTAATTCGCCATAGACAAGGATGCAATCTGTCCAAATCAAAGATTATATAAAATATAATATAATCTTTGATATGGACGTATTCATATTTACCGCGTATGAACGTAGCGTGGCCGCGCCGGCACAGGCCAGCAGTGAGCGACATTCTCGGCGAGAATTTTTTGTCGGCGCCGGTCCTTGTCGCCGATGTCTCTGCGTGTCTGTGTGGCGTTGAATTCAAAATCAAAACATCGCTCACCTCACCTCATCAGGCGTGTGTACACGGTGCGGACAGACTGCGAGCGTAAATTAGGGACATTCGGAGTCGTAAGAAAAATGAATATTGAGAAATTAATCGAATTAGTTCGAGATTATTGATATGATATGATATGAGTGATCGTAGGTACAGTGACAACAATAAAAAAGTAACGCATGGGAGGAAATTGCAAAAGCACTCCAAATAACAATATAGAATTAGAATACGAAATTCAAGGCCTCGAAAGCCCCCATGATGAAACTGCAGAGGATGACTTTAACGAACACGATTATTTTTCTGGATATGTAACGAAATGAAAAAAAATGTATATCATGAAATATCATCCTTTTAAGAATATACCATAATTTCTATTTTTCTATTCCGAAAATAAAAACTAAGTGCCTCAAACAGACAGTTAATTTTTCTCGAGGCGATAAAGATTGTTTCAACTACGAATCTAGTTTAGATATGACTGGTTTCACAAACAATAGTTTCAAATTCATATCTGCTCATTATTAACTAATTGAAAAATCTATCTTCATCATCCACGAGTTCCTCTCATAAGGTGTAAAATTCTCGCTCTTTTTTTTCGCTTGGTGTTCATGGGATGTACAGTAAACCTTCTTTTTCTCGGTTGTTCCCTCCAACGATTTCGATTCATTTTCTAAAAGAATTGCCATTACGGCTAGTTCTTCTATCGACAAATTGTGAAACCACAGCCTTCTGTAGAGAAACACAATCTGACAACTGCGCTCAGATTCCGCGACCGGAGGCAGGATCTCTACATAAAGCCACTAAACGCGTTCGGCAATGACATCGGACTGGTCGGATTGATCTGAACCGTTCGTTTATTACATCCAGATTGAGAGTCGAGGGGAGTACACATCAGGGGTATGAAACCACCATACAAATTTCGGCAACACAACATTTCTGTGGTCTGACCAACCTACCAAGATGGCGGCCTGTAAAACACAAACAAACACGTTACCATGGAGATTTGCTTAGATAAGGGAAGGGAGAGGATGCCGCGCATAGCTTAAACGCAAAGGACAAAAGTGAAGCTCATTTCAAAGTGGCCGCCATCATTTATGTGGCAAACAAACCGAGTGGAGTGCGAGAATATTTTGTCGATTTTTGTGATTTTAAGTTGTTTTTCAAATTAATTTTCATCTAAATACAATGGTTATATATTGCTCTTATCAGTGCCAGAGTAGGAGCGAGAAAAAGGAACCAGGAATATCGTTTCACAGGCAATATAGAATATGGTTATTTTTATGAACAAAAATTTCCCTTTATTTCTCATAGTTGGAATTAAATATAGTTGAAATCCTTTGAATATCCGAATATAGAATAATTAAATTGTACAATTATTTGTTTTTGAGTTTGCAAATCGCCCATTTCAATGTTCAAATTCATAAATTTCAATGCAGGTTTCCTTTCAAGGAACCATTTTACCAGTGGCGTAGTTAAAAGTTATTCGTAAGTGATATCATTGATGTAGAATGTAGGTCAATGAGTGATATGCATTTTAATATTTTGGTTTATAATTTAATTTAGTGAATGTGAGTAAAATGTTTTTCTTTAATGCTAGGAACTACCAAATTTTGTACTCTATTCGATTTTAATTTATTGAATAAAGAACAAATATCTTAGGTTCAAGTACAGGTATACTTATTCATCATGAAGTCAATGGGGATTGCAAGAAATTATTCGTCAATTATGTTTTTTCAGTTTTCCAAAATATTATGAAAGATGTAAGATTTGGGTAAATAACATGAAACTAAAAGACTGGTCACCAACTAAAAATCATAAGATCTGTCCGAGCATTTCGAAGGGCAGTGGTTTTATAAAAGTGCTAATCAACTGAGAGTTCGTTTGCTGAATGAGGCGTTTGCCACAATTTTTCCCCTGTTAATTTTTTAACGAAATGTATTTGTGAAAAATATTTAAATATTAGACTCCACTTCATTTCTAATTCTAAAACAAATAATAAATCTTATATAAGAAACAAATATACAAAACTTATTTTATTCAGTGGGCAGTGAAATTTCATATTATGTATCGAATAAATTGTTGAATAACTGTATATTTATTTTATTATTTTTATGACTATAATGAAACCTTCTCATTCTTAAGTATGTTTTGAATGTGATATAAATTTATCATGATATTAAAGTTTTCTTTCTATTCAAAATTTTTTTTTAAACTTGCGTAATTCTTAATATATTTTATTTATTAGCTCTGTAAAATATCAGTAATTTCGATATTTGCATAAATATGAGGTACCTTATCTCCTTATCTAAGATACGCCTCTGGTGTATCCGATTATGTGCCAGATTGAATCACAAAGACGCATGGCGTTACGCGTCCTCTCCCTTCTCTAGTCTAAGGAGATTTGTATCGCTTGCAGCAGGCTCGGTATGATCAATCGGGTGAGATCGGGTGTTTTCGTATCTGACATAACCTCGTTTTTTTAAATGCGGCAGTAACAGTAATGTTGTTGTGTTTTTTCTTGGTCAATGTTAATGATAAGTGATCTCGTAGTATGATGTTTGATTTTGCCCAAATCTTGTAAGTAAAATTTATTCCATTTTTGGTAATTGTTGTTTTTTCCAATTCATTCACGAAATTTTTAATTCTGTTTCAGAAATTAAGAGCTTGAGTTAAACTAGTCAGGTAGGTATATTCGATATGGATGATGTGATATAGAAATATCCAGTTAAAGGTGAGGTACTAACATTTTTAATCAGATATCTTAGTTATTTCTGATATTTCTGATGAATCTAAAATATGATATTGAGTCTTTAATTGACAATTTCTGGTTTCAGTATGTCTAAAACTTCACCTGCATTTCATCAAACACTTACATGCAAATTTCCTTCTTGCATAAGTAAACTCTATAGTAAAGTAGCCCCTGATTTTAAAAATAAACGGTTTTTCAAATTTCCAACAAATCCCGATCAGCGCAATACTTGGAAGATCATATGTAACATAAATCCTAACAAAAATTTTTCATCTAGTTTCCGTTTGTGTGAAGATCACTTTCTTTTATCAGATTTCAATAATCCTAGAAATCCTGTACGTCTGAAACATACTGCTGTTCCTAAATCTCCCACTGAAATTTCAATTGGAAACGACCATTCCTATTTGAAAAATAATAAATCTCAAGTTTCAGTTTCTAATGAATCATCAATAACTATAGCACCCTCTGTCGATATTGCGTTTGATTCCAGTTATTCCAAAAATCCTTCAGTAAGTTCTAAAGACATTCCACAATCTGGCATTAAAAATGATCATTGCTATTCCAAATTTGTTGAGCCTCAGCGTTCACTTTCTGAAGAACCATCCAATGATCCTGAGCTATTCTTTGATAATATCACTGTGTCTCAATCATGTGCAAATGTTCACCCTCCAACTAAAATATCAGAAGATTCCCAAACTATCAATTTGGAAAACCCAGCACAGTGTTCTGAATTCAACACCATTTCATCCCCTCCAAACAAAAATAGAGGTATCTTGAGTAGGGCTGGGCTCAGTAAATCTAGTTTATCACCTGAAGAAAGAGTTATGTACCAAGTACATAGAAATGTTCTTTCAAAATTGAGCAAATTGAAATCTGAACTCAAACATAAGAGGAATAAAATCAATTCCCTAATTGAATTATATAATGATGGACAATTTCAATTTATGGAAGAGAGTCTCAATGATTTCACAAGGGAGTTCATCAATTCACAACTCAAAAATTATAATAAGGCCCCTACAAGTCGGAGATGGACTTTAAAAAATAAAACATTTGCCTTATCTCTCTATAAAAGAAGCCCTCGGCTTTACAGATATATGAGAAATTATTTCCAACTTCCATCTCCGAGGACTCTTCAGTCACTCTTGTCTCATGTCCCCTTTCAGTGTGGTGTTTTGAAACCAGTTTTGGAACATCTAAAACTTCAAATTAAGAGACTGGGCAAACAGGACCGGTTATGTTCACTTATTTTTGATGAAATGGCTCTGAGCAGTGGATTTTCTTATGAAAGTCATTCTCAAAGAATATCAGGTTTTGAAGATTTAGGTCCGTTGGGCCGAACATCCAATCCAGCTAATCATGCACTTGTGTTTATGATTCGAGGTATTGCAAGAAACTTTAAAATGCCTGTAGCATATTTTTTTACTCACAATACCATCAAAACTGCAGATTTGAAACAGTTGATTGTAATAATAATCAAAGAATTGCAAGGGGTCGGGTTGAAAGTCTGTGCAACCATTTGTGATCAGGGCAGTACTAACAGAGCTGCACTTGCCAGTCTGGTTCAAGAATGTACTGATGGTCAACCTTCTTCTCATCATTTTGTTGTTAATGGAGAATCCATTGTAACTATATTTGATGTTCCTCATCTTTTGAAATGCACACGGAATGCTCTTGTTAATAATAAAATACAGTATGAAGAAGGAAAATTTGCGAGTATGAACTTCATAAAGCAAGCTTTTATTATAGACAAATATCAAAAGGATTTTAATTTACTCTACCAATTAAATGACAACCATTTCGATTTCAAGGACAGTTACATGAAGATGAAGGTAGTTGTGGCAGCTCGGCAACTCAGTCAAAGAGTTGCAGCAACTATTGAATGTTATTATGCTGCTGGAGTTTTGCCATATGAAGCTGTGCAAACAGCTAAATTCTGTCAACTGATAGATAATTTATTCGATTCACTGAATAGTTCCCAATTTTTGAATTCTGAAGGGAAGAAATATCGCACTGCATTGTCAGACGAAGCCCCTCATTTGAAATTTTGGAAAGACCTGTTGCCTCAACTTAAAAATTGGAAAATAATTGATAATGAAGGGAGGATTAAGAACAATTTTAAATTTGTAGATGGCTGGTGTACAACAATAAATTCTGTAATATCTCTATGGGAAATGTTGAAAGTTTATAAGTTGAAATTTTTAATCTCAAGGAATTTAAATCAGGACCCCATAGAGAACCTTTTTGGTCAAATACGGCAACATGGATCCTGTAACACTAATCCTAATTGTTTTCAATTTGTTGCCGCACTCAAAACTCTTATTGTAAATAACTTGAGCACTCCTATTAACAAAACAAATTGCGAGGCCGATTTATGTGAAGTTTTAGGTAACTTTGAGGATTTATTAAAAAAATATGATAGTGCTACAGTTGAAACAGAAGATTTTTCAGATTTTTCAAATGATTTTGACTCACTTAATGAAGATAATTTTTCCAGGGATTTAGATGGCAATGCAGACGATTCTATGGAAAATAAGTTTGCTACTGCATATGTTGCAGGTTATGTCTTGAAAAAGATAGAATTTGCTGATTGCAATCAGTGTACAAAAAATTTATTTTCTGATCAAATCACCAATAACCATCTATTTGTCAGATTGAAAGAAAATGATGGAAATATCAGACTTAACTATGCAAGTGAAAAGTTGATCCAATTTATCGATATCATTCATAACAATTTGTATAAGTTTTTGGAGAACCATGGTTATCAGAATAATTTATTTGATCAGTTTCTTGCATTGTTTAAGGCTAACCATGAAAATTTTAAATTTTGTCATATTCATGATATATCTAAAGATATTATTGAAAAGAGTTTCAGACTTACACTATTCAAATATTTAAGGGAAAAAAACATCAAATTAAAACCTAAAACTGCTGGAAATTCAAAAAAACTGAAAATATTTTATGATAGTCAACTTCCCCCAGCTAAAAAAATTAAAAGTTCTTAGATGATGATGATATCAATGAATGGATCAATTCTTCGTTAGGACGAAGTCGGGTCTATTGAAAGTGACATATCATCAGCCATGTGATGAGGATTAGTTAACTTGTTTTTTATTTCTAGAAATATGTTTTAGTTTTCCTTATTGGAAATTCAGTTTGTTGTTTTTTTTTACTGATCCTCTGATCTATAGGTTGTGATATTGTTTGAACATGTAAATAATTTATTTTTCTATTTTTTTAACATATAAATTAATTTATGTATTTTTTTTTTCATGTACCACAATTTCGAGGACAATGTCAGAGAGGAAGACTGAAGTAAACATATTGTGATGAAACATGTGATATTGATCAGTAGCTCTTTGTTTTTGTTAGGAATTATTGATCTTCCGTGATAATATGCAATACTTTTCACTCTGTTTGTTTGTAGTTTTCACAACTGAAGATTTTTATTTATATAGTTTTAGTGACTGTTATGTCTTTTAATGTGAATATGTTTATTTCTTCCATATATTCATATTCTATACAGTGTTTTCTATTTTTTGTATATATTTGTATATTTCTTGTATATATCTGTATATATGTATATATCGTGACTGATCTTAGCTGTAAAATTTGACTAAGTGCTTTCATAGTATCTATTCTTAAAATGACGTTCATTATTTTATTGCACTACACCAATATTAGTCAAGTTTTGTAGTAGTCACACCCCTGTTTTCTTTTAAACATGGTTTATGTTCTTTGAAGCAAATAACAATTATTTGTTTCCCTACATTAAAAACCCACATAATACTATGTATGATAGAAACTTGCAGTCAACTTGCATCTTCTGTTTCCTGTAATTTTTATCATGTACAGAAAAGTAGAAAGTTCTATATTTTTTTAGGTTTTTATTTATTTCTATTTATTTATTTATTGCTGAGCTCTAAACAACAATATTTAACACCCAAAAGAAATAATCATTAATATTGCCTTCTTTAACACATGTAAATGAAATTCAATATATTTACGGCTGGAAGATAAAATATCTTTTAATTTTCTCCTCATTTGTATAAGAAAGTTTATACAATTCCTGAAGTTTTGTTACCATGTTAACCAATCACATCAATTCTGATAGAATATTGATAATGAGGATTTATTTGACCATGATTTTTCAAAAATAAATTCTCATTTATCAATATTCTATCAGATCTGATGTGTTTGGCCACATAAATACAAGTGGGAAATATTGCTTCATCAATTCAAATTTCCCGCTTAAATGATTCTCCAAACCTACCAAGATGGCCGCTATAGAAATGTCATTGGTGTTGCCATCGTTTTGAACCGGCTTTGCACTTCTCTTATATATGTGTTCTGTGGTACACATCTGGACCGTTCGGCAAAAAAATCTGATCAATCGGATGTAAATCTTTTTGCTCGCTGTATTTCGACGGAGCAAACGGATTTTTTCAACAGAACAGAAACAGAAATTACTTTTCTGCATTTGTCAATGGATTTTATCTGCATTTATGAGTTTCCTGCTTCGAATATTCTTGAACAGTATGTTGAAATTTCGTGTCTTATGTTATTTGTTGTGTAGTAATAAATAAAAAATGTTGTTTGATAAAAAAATAATGATTCAAATTATTGAAACATCTCAACCAAGGGGTAGAAGTGTTGAGAGCTATAACGAAAGAATTAAAATAGAACCCAGACTACCTCTACGGCCGAATAAACCTTTAATCACTAATTTAATATCTGGCAAACAGAAAAAACGCTCTGAAAGCTCCGTACCGTTCGTTTATTACAGAAAAATCTGGCAAATCTGTAAAATCTGTGATCACGTGACTAAAAAATCCGTCTGCTCTCAGCCTATAAGGCGTCTGAAATTAAGATCGTAGCGCCACATCGGCGAGAATCAGAACTACTCTCTGAACACAACAAATACATGTTTACAAACATGTATATATTCAAGGGAAAAATCACTGTCATTTTTGGTCTGTTTTTCATGATCTCAGACCAAAAATGAAACAATAACCGAAATCCGAATAACCTAACACGTGTAATTCAAACTGTAAACAAAACTTTTGTAGTGTCTTTGCGTTAGTTCATTCGTTAACGCTAGGGGGCGTACCGCTTCCTTGGTTACGCCTATTGCCGAACGCGCTTACTGTAGTGAATTTTTATTCTAAGGTGATCTCTATCGTTGTGGTCTGTGGTTGAAGTTTATTAGATATTCTATGGTTGAAAGTTGAAATATTCTGTGCTGTGTTTTCGAAATTAAATTAACGGTCGTTTTGATAAGTCGTTAAATAAATACATAATGATTGTGGATGAATATCTAAAGTAAAAATTTAATTTATTATTCAGGGAATAGATCTTATCAACCTATCGAATTTTCTTTTGTATATATATATATAAAATTCAATACCAAAATGAGTTCTTGGAGAGATATACTCGTGGAATGGGTAAGTATACTTAATGATTCTGATTGTTGAACAAATTGAAGATTCAAGTTAAATATTGTTTCTAATAATATCACAAAAACAAATAAAGATGTAAATATTCGGAAAAATTTAAATATCTGTATAATATCTACCAAATAATATGTTTCTTTGAAATGAATCAAACTCATTTCAGTGTAATTGTTTACAAATAACTGCGAAGATAAAAGACATAAATGAACTAAGAGGAAGTGATTTCTTCAAAAATATATTATCAATTTTGTGAGTATTCAGATATTTGTTCCTTTGAACTTATGCTAACATTCATATATTTTTCCAGAGATAAATCGGATATTTCCACAAAAATAGGAACATTCTTTAGAGTATTGGCGATTTTGGGTGATACATACCAAAATGCCCAAATTGAGGAGATCAATTGTGATTCTTTCATGGGACTATCTGAAGATACACTAATAACCATAACATCCTTACTAATGCACTATACTTGCATGTATGATGGAAGAGATCTTTTTACCTCACCTTTGTGTCAAAAATTACCTAAGAAATCCCAATTATCCATAAAGGATTTCCTACAGAATGTAAATAAGGAAACAACTTATTCTGATCTGGAGAAACTTATTGGCAAACATCGAGTACATGAGTCTAATGACTCTAAACCAACACAGAATCCTTTAACTGATGTCTTCAGGACACCAATACTGAAGGTCAAATATGAGAAAGATAGGGCAGTTACCAAATTGAAGAATGCTCTTGAGTTAGAACAGTATGAGAAAGCTGATTTAGAAGATGATTTAGAAAGTCAAATAAAAAAGAATCAAAAGCTTGGTAAATATTAATCATTTAAACTCATTTCAAATTAGGGATGGCTGATCCCAATATTTTCAAGGATCAGTTCCAAACTGATATAGTCTAGGGAATAACTAGTCTTACGATCAATTCCATTTCCTAGTCCCAGTCTGGAGTAATTGAGCAGGTGGGCTCTTTCAGATGCATGTTGGTATTTGGTCATCATAAAACCCGGAAACTTTTAACAACTATCATGATGGTTCTGTTATCTGTTAAAATATCAAATATAAGTCCAATATGGCCTTTTTTCCTATAATAGGCGATAACAAAAAATTTGTTTGTGAGAAATTTGTATACAACAATGACTTCAAGAGTACACAAGATATTTTAAGGAAATTATAATAATTTTTGTTCAGTATTACTGTAAACAGAGACTGATCAAGACTCTGTAGCATTAATTCGGGAGGAGTACTAATGCATAGTATTGATTTGGTTTCTTTCCATTTAATTTCTGAGTAGGCAAGTCTTGCAAATTATGAAAAAGCATGGACATGAATCTAATTTTGCCACAAAGGTAGGATTCTGTAAACACAGTAACTACCTATTTGTGGTAAACTATAAGTTTATCCTTCTGTACTCTGATAAATTTTCTGTATTGATATACATATATTATTTGATGCAAAAAGGGTGAAGAGAAAAAACCTTCAAGCAATTGATACCGCCTCATTATTGGAATGCAGAATCAATCTAGTCCTGTCTCTATGGAGTATGTGTCAAATGAGTAGGTACTTGAAACTGGCTAGTTTATTCCACTACTGAAAAGTCTGTATTCTATTCTGCTTCTGTAATCCGACCCTTATACTTGTATGATCCTGTTAGTAGGTTGTGTATGATCCAACCAACGGGTCCAATATCCTCATAAATTAAAGATACCTCTGACAGTCCATAATCTTTTCCGGTTCCCTACTGCAAGTAGAGCAGACCTACTCTATTTGGCTGAACTAGAACTTGAACCTGAATTAGTTAGTGTGGATCAGTTCCATTAGTCCAACCTGCCCACCTGTTCTGCATACTGTCAGCCATCCCTACTCCAAATAACTCTAGTTATATTGTATATTCATTTAACTTTCAGAAAAATTATTGAGCAAAAACAATGCTGAAATAACTGCTTTAAAATCAGAAATCTTCAATTTGAAATACCAACCATCACCACAACATTCCAAAAATCTAGATTCTGAACATAAAATTAAGTTGTTGAGACTAGAATTGGAAAATGTTGAGCAATATATAATGAAAAATGAAAAAGAACATGAGCAGTTGAGGGATGAGCATCAGTTGTATAAAAAGAAGGTAATATCTTTAGGTAAAATATTAATTAAGAAAGGAATTTGATGTCAAAGTAAGAATGATTAACAATGTGCATTCAACTCTTTAACTTTCAGAAAACAATCTTGAGCAGGATTTGAACCTGTGACTCCCTTGTAATCTAGCCTGTTGAGTTGGTTCAAGTGTTGGCTAGATATCAGAGGAGGTAAATTCAAATCCTGCTTGAGGAGAAATCGATGAAAAAAATTTATAAATGCATTAAACTTTTCTTTCAAAAGTTATTGTGTTCTTGGCTGACCGGACAGATGGACAGAATAATATTTGATCTTGCAACTTTATTTCCATCTAGTTCTTAGAAGTTAAAGAAGGAGCGTAGCTCAAGATGGGTGAATCTGACAGAAACGCCCCTATTTATCCATGAATCCCCTCCAGAGCGGTTCCTGCCAGTTGGGTATGGTGGGGCATCTTGATCTTCTATGGTTCCTTTTTGATGGCTTCAGTAATATCTTCACAACTCTTCCCGTTACTTAACAGTTACCTTATATGGCATTCAACTTCTTGCTGCCAATTACCCAATCAGAATAGTATTTAGAATCGCACATGCGCAACAGTTCACCGGGAGTTCGGTAGATCCCTGTACATGTTTCGGTTTTAATGTCAAGGATCACATTATAGGTATTGAATTATGTGGAATTAACCCATAGAGAAAGCTAGTAACCTCACCCTTACTCATGTTAGAGTTCATTTTCTATTTTTCCGTGAATGATAGAAAGTATGATGATCTACTATGAAGAACTGAACTGTGGAAACAGTAATCACAAATACTGAAGTAGGAGATGGGTCAATCCCTGATATTAGGAAGATTATTATTTTGAATACAAAATAGGTTGATATAGCATGATTAATCACGAAGGACCCTGCACAAATCAAATGGGAAATGGATCCCAGTCGAATTGGCTGAAATTTGGACATGTTGTAGTTTATACTTTTCTGATCAATAGTCTTCATGGGCCCGAGACCTAAAAATGGACAGTTTTTCCGGTATCAAAGGTCGAAAGTTGCGACTAGTGCACGCAATCAAAAATGAATTTCCATCTATTAGGTACTTTGGGCGACGGCATGCATACGTGGCATGAAATTAAAATATGTATTTAAATAATGTGAATTACTGCAGGGTTTGAATTTTCTTGTTGTGTTCTGTTTCCGGCATCTAGCACTGTTTGAATTAGTATAGTTGAAGGGTAGCGAATAGCCTGATAACGTGCCTAATATAGATGGGAATTCATTTTTGATTGCGCACTAGTCGCAACTTTCGACCTTCGATACCGGAAAAACTGTCCATTTTCAGGTCTCGGGCCCATGGAGACTATCGATCAGGAATGTATAAACTACAACATATCCAAATTTCAGCCAATTCGACTGGGATCCATTTCCCATTTGATTTGTGCAGGGTCCTTTAATGAAAAACCTTTCTTTATAAGATACTTTTGAAATAGCGAGAAAAATATGAAAAAGATATCAATGTAATCTAATCTTTAAAAAAATCGAAGAAGGAACTGGCATTTTAATTGCAGATATAATCGGACAAAACTAAGTTTTTTTGTTGGGAAATATCGTGTTTGTAACATTTTTATTCCAATAAGGTTAGTTCTTATATGAAAAAAAGTTTCTTTAGTTCAAATATATAATCAAGTCAAAGACTCACCCTGTATACCATATGATACGGCCTTGGGTCTACTTTTCTATATCTCACAATTTATGTATATTTATCCATCACATGTTATGCTGAGTTTGAGGCTAGTCTCTCGAATCTAGATTTTTACGTTAGGTGTCATGGATTGGATAAACGGTCGTAAAATTTCGACCTTTTTTTAGCGAAAGCAAACTGCAATTACTCTGTCAGTTTTCAATTTTGGTGGGATTCGTAGAAGAGTTTTTGCTGTTTTTCGGATAAGTTCAGGTTTGACCAGTGCCCTGCCACCCGATCTTTCTCCATTCAGAGCTTAGGTCCCCAGATATAGAAAGAGAGGGACAATCTGGAGGCTCTGACTAAACAGAGAGGGATATAGCTTGCCCACCAAAGTTGGTGGGCAAGAAGCAATTGGAAGTCATCAGTGTTGCCGCAGCAACAGAATTATCGTCAAATTTACCGAAATAATATCTTTGGCTCTCAGAAGAACTTGATATAATTAAATTGGATAGCTCCAGCCGAAGCACAGCATTATCGATTGGAAAATAAGTATAATCCTCTTGAAGAAAGTTGTGTCGTCTCTGACCTCTGAATATGGAATATATTCAGAAAACAACCCGTCTCGGAAAGTTGGATTCAATTTATCAGGAAAAGCGGCAACATAGTTGTTAATAATATGACAAGGATGACGATAACAGTAGGCCATCTCTAGCTATATGCGGGGACCTAGCATTTTTCTGAGTACCTCATCCAGTTAGTATTCTATATCTATGGGTTTGACTCATTGTTCGTATGATCTCTTTCGAAAAGTATTTTTATTTTGTTACTGAATTCAATTACTGCCCTAGTAAAAAAAAGCTCATCTTATAAGCTTTGTTTTCTCTAGACCTTTCTCATTAAACTAAAGGGATCGAAAGAATGTAAATGTGTGAAAAAGAAATAGCAATATTATTGGAAAGAGGGATTTCAGGGGAAAAACTTAGAAACTGCTTTCGCAGCACTCATGACCACTCGGCCTACCATAGTGTGGAGTCCAAAAAAGCCATAACTGCGGCAGGAACAATTATAACAAAGATTAGGTAGCGGCTAAGTGATGAAAGTATTGATATATTAATACAATAAGATAAGGTGATTAAAGTATTGATATATCAATACAATAAGATTCGGTCTCCACGCTAATGGGCCGAGTTGTCATGAGTGCTGCGAAAGCCATTTCTAAGTATTTCCCTGAATTCCCTCTTTCCAAAAATATTGCATTTCCTTTTCACACATTTACACACTTGAATATTTTACAATCCATCCCGTCCGCGCTGCCCGTGCATTACAGAAACGACGGATCAGCGCTGGCATTTTTCTTACCGAAATTACCGGTAAAAGATGTCGGTTTCTTGGTCGGTAATTTGAAGAACATTAAGGGCGGTAAACCGGTAAATCGGTAATGCAATCCCTATGAACAGTAAACATTTTATTCACGCGGAATCTAATTTATTTTCAAACAGTATGGTCTATCGCATCCAAGTTCGGATTGCGACTGAATTCGATCTTCGATCCGCGAAGAGCAGCAGAGATCCAGGCAATCCAGGCATCCCCACTACGATCCAAACTGCCATTAGACCAGCCGCTTATTCGATATCGAATGAATCGCACTGAGGTTTCTATTCTTCTGAATGCAATTCCAACACTCATGCGTTCGAAAACTCGCTCCTTCGTCGCTCGTTTTCGAATTTCTCATTCTTATTGGAATAGGAGCCCATTCTGCATCTAGTTTTAGAATATACTATTTCATTCGAGCGATATATTACGAATCCCTTGAGATATGCTCAGGCAAGCGATATGCGAAGCTATATCGCACTCCCCGCTTCCGTCTCTTCGCCCGAATTATATTTTATAGGATGGTACTTGAGTTTTAAAAAACTAGATTTATTGCTATTACAACACTGAACACAAATGAATGTGCGATATATTTTAATTTGGACAGCGATTCAACTCTATTATGTCAAGACTGAATGAATACAATTAAAATGCTTCATTTATACATTATGAATTGATTAAAAGGTAGACAGGATGCGAAAGATTCTGACGATCCATAGTCAGCGGATTCCTGATGGGGAAGTCGGCTCGGGTCTGGGATACAGGGAAGCAGGACCGTATAACTCCCGCAATTGCCAACCATCTCGACTTTTTCGCGGTTTCCTTGGTTACAATGTCAATCATAATCTTATTCATAGACGTCTGTGATTTTTAGAATTATAAATATAAGTATTGAATTATGTGGATCGACAGACGTCTTCAGGTCTATGATCTTATGTGTCATTTAGACAATTGATCAAGCTACCGAATAAAAAAAAACTGATAGATGCATCTATTGAAAATGTCATGTTCCTGTTTGAAATATATTGTAATGTAATATAATAGGCGCATTCGGTATTCCCTTTCCGAGGTGGAGCGGACACAGAACATCTAATAATTCGGATCTTTCTCTCTCTGGCTGAAAGAGAGGAGAGAGAGAGAGATCCGTATTTATTAGATGTTCTGTGTCCGTTTTCTCTCACTCCATTCCGGATTGGTAATGACGAACGCAGTAATTATTATTTCTCAATACAAAGCTATAATATACAGGGTGAGTCTTTGACTTGTATCTATATTTTAACTGAAGATTCTTGATGTCAAAAGAAACTTTATTTCATTTTCCATTTTTCCGAATTCGGCTCTGTTTAAAAGATATAGCCATTTAAAAAAAAATTGGGCTAACTACGTCCCTGAAACGATCTTCTGGAATTGATGCAAAGTTCATATTTCTCGATTGAAATTGAGTTGATACATTTAGGAAATACTCAATTACTAACCTTTTCATATCGCGCCCCACGTTGGGCGCCAATTTTCACAGTTCCGCTACGCAAAAAAAGGACTTTGAATAGAATTACCAAATGTTCCCAAATTTTCAGCAACCGGCTGCCCCTCTGAGCGGAGAGGGGGGGAATAAAAAAAAGATAAATTACCTAATTAAAAAGTTGAGCGCCACGATAGTTTGGAAAATAATAATATTATGTACTTATTTCACCAGTTTTCTTTGAATGTTCAAATTGCCGAGCAAACCACGAAATCCAGGCAACGTAGAAAACGGAAAAAGCCTTTCTGGACGTGTAATGAACGATATTTTTCATTACACCTCTCTGAAAACAATAACTCGGGAAACATTTTCAGCAGAAAGCATTTCGATATTGTGGAACAATAATTATTCAAAACACTGACATCTACTGTCACGCAATCGTTGCTCTGTGTCTCCGCATAGGAATCATAGGATGCATCTATGCCTCAGCGCACCGTAAAACTTTTTGCGGTGCGGCCGCACGGAAAAGAGTCATTTTCGATGTTCTAAATCTACATGTTATGATAGAGTTTTCAGTGCGGTGTAATGAAAAAGTTATTACATGCATATAGTTCCGTTATTAAGTGTAATTCAATGTCAATGTTTTTCACAAGATAAGTCCCGAAAGGGATCGTGCACGTTATATTTGCCTCACAGATCGTTATAAAAAGAAATGGAATAATGCAAATCATAGAAGTTGTTAATATTTTCGAGAGTATTGATTATATTCGGTTTATTTTCGATATAACGCGTAATGAGGGAAACTGTGTAGATCTGACCTTGATGTTGTGTTGTTCCGAGCATATGTACCGCAGTACCGACTCTAGAAATTTCCGGAATGACGTCCCCGGAGTCCAACAGGAAAAACCTGACGTATCTTTTGGGAATTTTCGTCTTACGGGAATACTGCTTATTTCTCTCTCAATGAGAGAGAAGGAAAGGAGGCCTCGGTTGTTGTGCGACCTTTTTGTCAATTTTCCAAAGTTTTATCCGACTTCAGTCGAAAACAAGTGGCAATAGAAGGTACGGTATCGAAGAATTGTCCTCTAGTCAAAATCACTTTATGAAAAAACTTAATCCGCCAATTTGCGAAACCAAGAAAGACAGTTTATCATAAAGGGAAAATCTATACTCACTGTCGAGTAATTGTCGAGAAAACCTGATTGCCGATGACGTTACAGAGGGGAGGGTTACAAAAAATTGACCGACATGATTGACCGACCGTGCGTCGATACAATTATTCCGATCGGACACATTATTTTAATCAGCGCTAAGAAAACTCAACATCATCTCGTGAAAACAGTGGCGTCACATATAAAGATAGAAAAATGATTTTTGAACTATGACAACCTTATTCCAAAAAGAATGTTGAAAACACGAAATTTTTCAACAAAAACACTCAGTTTAGAAGGATTATTTCTGAAATTGAAAAGCCATATTTCTTCTATCGAATTAAGTTCCTTCTTCGATTTTCCTGAAGATTAGTTTGTAAACACTAATAACTTGTTCATATTTTCCTCCATATCCCCAAAAATATCCTGTAAATAGTGGTTTTCAATTCAAAAAGAAATTCAATATCTATGAATTCTACCATAGATCACCTTCCTTTACGTTGGGAATCGACCCATCTCCAACGTCTCAAATTACCATTTCCACTATTCCGTTCTTCTACTTTACATATCTGTGGTGATTCAGCGTAGTTCGGTTACATAACGTATGACGTGAGGTTCCTCTTTGCTGTGGTTCTGCCAAACTCCCGGAGAACTATTGCGCATGTGCGATATGAAATATAATGTTTGGGTAATCGGCAGCATAGAGTAAAATGCCATATGAGGTAACCATAGATACATAATGACATGTCCCTTTTTTCCGCGGAAAAAGTGTAGGACGCATGCGTATAGCGCATAATTCTGAGACCTTTTTTCAATACCTCTTCAACTTCAAATTGGGAACTATCAAAATCAAATTGGGAACTTACATATTCAAATTGGGAATGATCAAAATCAGATTGGGAATATAATCAATTTCATATTGGAATGACATCCATGGGAATCAGATCTTTGAATTACTCGATATATATATATATACAGGGTGTTTCACCATAAACTGGACAAACATATATAGCCATGTAGATGACACCGAGAAAGTCATTTTTGCCCCGTTTTCGACGCATAAGCGAGATACAGGGTGTTCAATGTCAACTTTGAGCAATATTCTGATGACTGTTGTGAGTTACGCGTGATATTTGAAATAACGGTTTCTAGTCACATCTCAGTATTTTTGAGGGCTAAATTGAATTGTGGTGTAGAATTTTGCGAAAAAAAATTCAATATGGCGGAAAACCTGCAAAGTTGGAATTTTTGTTTCTCGGTTGCTAATTTGGAAAGCATAATCTCAACGTACTCAATTTTCTAAGATTTTCCGTAAAAAAAATTTTTCAAAATTCGAACTCAACTTTTTTTTTACATGTTTTCAGTGAAAAAAAAATTTCGGCCAAAATTTTTGGATTTTTCCATGGTTGAACTATCTTCAATTCTGAATACTTGGGTGAAAACAGAATGAAAAAATATCAATTGGTTTTCTTTTTGTAGCCTTCCGAAGATAACGCTCGGTGTACTTTCTTAATTTTTATTTTAGAAACTGGAGGCCGTACGGAGGTCAAAATTGTGCTGATGGGATGCCAGAATGATCCGGATAAAAATATGAAATTATAAACCAAAAAAATTTTTTCAAAAAATTTTGGTAGGAATCGAACTCTACGAGTATGAATTGGATTAATTTTAATCCTATAAATCTCCGTTACCAGAGCAACACTAGTTAATCGAGAGTGTAGAATTCGAACCTTACCAAAGTTTTTTGGAAAAAAATAAAAAAAAAATATTTTTTTTTCAAATTTTTTTAAATTTTTTCGAAAAAAACATTTTTTTTGTTATAATTTCATATTTCTATCTGGGTCGTTCTGGCTGCCCAGCAGCACAATTTTGAACTTCGTACGGCCTCCAGTTTCTCAAATAAAAATTGAGAAAGTACACCTAGCGTAATCTTCGGAAGGCTACAAAAAGAAAACCAATTGATATTTTTTCATTCTGATTTTACCCAAGTATTCAGAATTAAAGATTGTTCAACCATGGAAAATTCCAAAAATTTTGGGCGAAATTTTTTTTTCACTGAAGACATGTAAAAAAAAAAGTTGAGTTCGAAATTTGAAAAAAATGTTTCACGGAAAATCTTAGAAAATTGAGTACGTTGAAATTATGCTTTCCAAATTGGCAACCGAGAAAAAAAAATTCCGACTTTGCAGGTTTTCCGCCATTTTGAATTTTTTTTGCAAAATTCGACACCACAATTCAATTGAGCCTTCAAAAATACTGAGATGTGACCAGGAACCGTTATTTCAAATATCACGCATAACTTACCACAGTTCACAGAATATTGCTCAAAGTTGACATTAAGCACCCTGTATCTCGATTATGCGTCGAAAACGGGGTATATGTCATAAGGCAAAAATGACTTTCTCGATGTCAACTACACGGCTATATATGTTTGTCCAGTTTATGGTGAAACACCCTGTATATATATATATATATATATATATATATATATATATATATATATATATATATATATATATATATTAAGAGGACCTCCGTTCCACTTCAATTTTCATCGTGGTAGGGTTATGTTGTCCTGATGAGATCATTAAAAAGATCGAAACCTAGGTCGGCATCTACCCACTTCGATGAGATTGGAACTTTCGTTATTTTCTGGATGATGATGAGTGGCAAGTTCGAGTCGGATCCATGGCGATGGTTGATATTTATATCAATTGTCGCGATGTATCTGATTAATCGAGAATATATTTGATATATTATAATTTCCCTCTGGGATACTTCCTTCTGGAATAAACCTTCGTTGATATCTGATACGGGCTTTCCCCGCACTGAACGATTCTCACGCTCCCAGCTTGCATGTTGGTGTGAAATCTTGCACTCTTGACTATTCTTTGAATCTTGCTGATGGAGAAAACGAGAGATATGCCATCTATCATCTTCTAGAACTACGAGAGGGAATTGGTTGTCTGACTCTTAACTAGATGTCGCCTTTACGTACACTGTACCTTAAAGACTTCGTCTAGTTTTGTTAGGAGGACCTCCGTTCCACTTCAATTTTCATCGTGGTAGGGTTATGTTGTCCTGATGAGATCAGTAAAAAGATCGAAACCTAGGTCGGCATCTACCCACTTCGATGAGATTGGAACTTTCGTTAGTTTCTGGATGATGATATGTGGCAAGTTCGAGTCGGATCCATGGCGATGGTTGATATTTATATCAATTGTCGCGATGTATCTGATTAATCGAGAATATATTTGATATATTATAATTTCCCTCTGGGATACTTCCTTCTGGAATAAACCTTCGTTGATATCTGATACGGGCTTTTCCCGCACTGAACGATTCTCACGCTCCCAGCTTGCATGTTGGTGTGAAATCTTGCACTCTTGACTATTCTTTGAATCTTGCTGATGGAGAAAACGAGAGATATGCCATCTATCATCTTCTAGAACTACGAGAGGGAATTGGTTGTCTGACTCTTAACTAGATGTCGCCTTTACGTACACTGTACCTTAAAGACTTCGTCTAGTTTTGTTAGGAGGACCTCCGTTCCACTTCAATTTTCATCGTGGTAGGGTTATGTTGTCCTGATGAGATCAGTAAAAAGATCGAAACCTAGGTCGGCATCTACCCACTTCGATGAGATTGGAACTTTCGTTAGTTTCTGGATGATGATATGTGGCAAGTTCGAGTCGGATCCATGGCGATGGTTGATATTTATATCAATTGTCGCGATGTATCTGATTAATCGAGAATATATTTGATATATTATAATTTCCCTCTGGGATACTTCCTTCTGGAATAAACCTTCGTTGATATCTGATACGGGCTTTCCCCGCACTGAACGATTCTCACGCTCCCAGCTTGCATGTTGGTGTGAAATCTTGCACTCTTGACTATTCTTTGAATCTTGCTGATGGAGAAAACGAGAGATATGCCATCTATCATCTTCTAGAACTACGAGAGGGAATTGGTTGTCTGACTCTTAACTAGATGTCGCCTTTACGTACACTGTACCTTAAAGACTTCGTCTAGTTTTGTTAGGAGGACCTCCGTTCCACTTCAATTTTCATCGTGGTAGGGTTATGTTGTCCTGATGAGATCAGTAAAAAGATCGAAACCTAGGTCGGCATCTACCCACTTCGATGAGATTGGAACTTTCGTTAGTTTCTGGATGATGATATGTGGCAAGTTCGAGTCGGATCCATGGCGATGGTTGATATTTATATCAATTGTCGCGATGTATCTGATTAATCGAGAATATATTTGATATATTATAATTTCCCTCTGGGATACTTCCTTCTGGAATAAACCTTCGTTGATATCTGATACGGGCTTTCCCCGCACTGAACGATTCTCACGCTCCCAGCTTGCATGTTGGTGTGAAATCTTGCACTCTTGACTATTCTTTGAATCTTGCTGATGGAGAAAACGAGAGATATGCCATCTATCATCTTCTAGAACTACGAGAGGGAATTGGTTGTCTGACTCTTAACTAGATGTCGCCTTTACGTACACTGGAATTGGTTGTCTGACTCTTAACTAGATGTCGCCTTTACGTACACTGTACCTTAAAGACTTCGTCTAGTTTTGTTAGGAGGACCTCCGTTCCACTTCAATTTTCATCGTGGTAGGGTTATGTTGTCCTGATGAGATCAGTAAAAAGATCGAAACCTAGGTCGGCATCTACCCACTTCGATGAGATTGGAACTTTCGTTAGTTTCTGGATGATGATATGTGGCAAGTTCGAGTCGGATCCATGGCGATGGTTGATATTTATATCAATTGTCGCGATGTATCTGATTAATCGAGAATATATTTGATATATTATAATTTCCCTCTGGGATACTTCCTTCTGGAATAAACCTTCGTTGATATATATATATATATATATATAAAGTAAGTAACGATTAACGAACGATAAGTCTACAATTTCTTTTTCATAACCATGCCTTATACAAAGAAGAAAGCTGCAGATTCAATGAAAAAGCAGGTAATTGCGGTATGCAATGAAAACATAACACAGATAAAATTTCGTCTTCAAAGAACGGAAAATTTGATAAGAAGAAATATAACAACCATGAACCATTACAGTTAGTACCTGTACAAGATATGTGAATGTGGCTCATATCCAGAGGTTTATACCTGTTTTGACCTTTTTTGATATGAGAGTTTGGGCACAAATATGAAATTTTTTAAGTACTCTAACACTTTTTGAATGTTTGATAAGTTCAAATATATATCAATAGTTTTTTCTTCATGTTTCATCAATATAAAGATCTTCTGATCATGCCTGATCTTGATATACATAGCCAATTTGAAATTGATTATTCCCAATTTGAATGTGTTTATTTCCAATTTGAATATGTTAATTCCCAATTTGATTTTGATAGATCCCAATTTGATTTTCAAAAGGTATAGTAATACAGCTGTAATAAATGTTTCCATTGGATCCATAAAACATCATTCCGTAGGTACCTCATTCTTGATTCAAATTTGGCAAAATAGATTGTTTTCAATATTTCTCTTATCAGGTATTTGGATAGCACTCTAATGGTATAACATACCATACCACTAAATTGTATAGCCATTCTTCTATTCTGATGAAAATGTTTGATATTTTGTTTATAAATTTTTTATAACTGAAAATATTCATTTGATTATTCGATTTGTCTATGATTTGCGAAAATTGTTTTCAATTGAAATCAAACAAACCTGTGACCTTTCTTCTTTAATTTTCAATGAACTTATGCGCCTGTTCAAAGTGTTTTAATTTTATCCAAAAAATTATGTAGTGATGGTTGATTGATTTAATTCACGATTTCAAAATTTGTACCTTGACAATAAGTTCTCGAGCTGAGACCACTTGCTCAGGTCAAATCATAGTACAACTTTTATGTCGTTATCTAGTGACATTTGATCCGTTTGTAGTTCAAAATGCAACATTACGATGGCTGCGATTATAGAATCGTTTTGTTATAGGTTGAAGAATATGAGTTTGCTTACTTAGAGTTGACAAAAAAATATTTGTCATATCATGAACAAATTGATGAACTTACTGGAATGTTGAGTGAAAAATCATCTAGGATAAATCATTTGGAGACATATTGCAAAGAATTGAACGAAATATTGGAAGGATATAGGCAGCAGAGTCCTGTATCAACTGAAAACAGTTTTAGTGAATATGCGCCAAAAAATAAGTCCGAAACAATAGTGAATCCAGAAAACCTTGCTAGCACTGTGATAGAGATACAACTGAAAGAATCACTGGAACTGAATACAGAATTGATGTTGCAGGTATTATCGATAATATTTTGATTACTTTCTTGAATCTTTTACATTTTTGCAAATCTCATGAACGCAAATTTTCTATATAGGGAAAGGACCCCGCACTTTTCTATGGGAAATGGCGTTCCGTCAAATTTTCTAAAATTTTGGTATAATGTAGTACTCGACCTACTGATCAAAAATGTCCATGGCCCCAACTCAATCCTATGACTAGTTTTTGAGATACAGGGCGTTGAAGTTGAGAATTACCCACTTTTACTACGCCCATATCTCGGAACAGAATCGAATGAACTTCAATTTTTCTCAAGAAACATTTCATTACATCCCCAAGGAGCAAGCATATAGAGGAATATGACCGAAAATCGTTACGAATACAGGGTAATCCTTAATTGAATGTATGCCCGATATGGAAAGTATAAAATTCAGTTCCAGAGCGAGAACCTCCGCAAAATTAACTATTACACTAGATATATTGTTGTTACATCGAAAAAGTCTGAAATACCCAGAATTTATACTAGGTGATCCATTATTATAGAAACTATTCTCAAGGAAGGTTAAATGGACACCCTGTATTTATGGGTTGATTCAAGGTGTTTGTTTAATTTTTTTAGAACATATCATCATGGACTTCAAAGAATACAGGGTGATTCAGTCATGAAATGAACTTTGAACCTCGCGAAAATACCCAAAAACCACCTCTTTTTTTCATTACCCTCTATTTCAAGATTAAATCCGAGGAGGTGGGAGTTTTCTTTCACCATTGTACTTGATATAAAAACATCCATACGGCTGAGAGTTTCTATCCACTTCCTATGACCAGATTTTTTTTATGTAATATGAAAATTATTTATTTATGTTATTCTATTCTTATTCCAGCTAGAAATCTGGTCATAGGAAGTGGATAAAAACTCTCAGCCGTATGGATGTTTTTATATCAAGTACAATGGTAAAAGAAAACTCCCACCTCCTCGGATTTGATCTTGAAATAGAGGGTGATGAAAAAAAGAGGTGGTTTTTGGGTATTTTCGTGAGGTTCAAAGTTCATTTCATGACTGAATCACCATGTATTCTTTGAAGTCCATGATGATATGTTCTAAAAAAATTAAACAAACACCTTGAATCAACCCATAAATACAGGGTATCCATTTAACCTTCCTTGAGAATAGTTTCTATAATAATGGATCACCCAGTATAAATTCTGGGTATTTCAGACTTGTTACAACAACATATCTAGTGTAATAGTTCATTTTGCGGACGTTCTCGCTCTGGAACTGACATATTTTATACTTTCCATATCGGGCATGCATTCAATTAAGGATTACCCTGTATTCGTAACGATTTTCGGTCATATTCCTCTATATGCTTGCTCCTTGGGGATGTAATGAAATGTTTCTTGAGAAAAATTGAAGTTCATTCGATTCTGTTCCGAGATACGGGAGTAGTAAAAGTTGATTATTCTCAACTTCAACGCCCTGTATCTCAAATACTAGCCAAAGATTGAGTTGGGGCCATGGACACTTTTGATCAGTAGGTCGAGTACTACATTATACCAAAATTTTAGAAAATTTGACGGAGGGCCATTTCCCATAGAAAAAGTGCGGGGTCCTTTCCAAGCTCTACTTTTTTTCCACAGATTTAGCTTAATACTGTCAATTCAATAAAGTGGAAAGATACTTCATTTCTCATCCCATAAAATCCTTATATTGTGTTACCGGTCATCGTCAGATGTCGCTCTGACATCTTCAAACCCAAGCGGAAGTTATTTCAACGTACTCGATTTTCTAAGATTTTCCATGGAAAACTTTTCCGAAAATTCTCAACTTTTTTTACATGTCTTCAGTGAAATGAAAATACCCAAAATTGTTGGAAAGTACTCCCAGCGGATTCTGGAAGGCTACAAAGAGAAAACCAATGGATATTTTTTTTATTCTGTTTTCACCTCAGTATTTAGAATGAAAGACAGTTCAACCTTAGAAGATTCCAAAGGTCAACTCACCACAGTTATCAGAATATTACTCAAAGTTACTCAATATACATGGCAAATACAGGGTGTTCCTAAATAAGTGTATCAACGGTCAACTTTCTCATGAGAAAATAACATTTTTGTTCTCTTCCATTTCTTCCTCCGGGACTTTTCAGAGACGTTTCAGAGGTGTCGAAAATTTATATTTTTTCAGTTTTTTGCTAATATCTCAGGAACCGTTTGAATTACAGAATTGAGTTACACCTCATTCTTGAGGTCTTCATTCTTGACTTGAAAAAAGCAATCAAGGAAAAAATCATCCAAATTGAAACCGCTATGCTGAAAAGAGTAATGGAAAACTTACGCGAAAGACTCCACATGTGCGTCATTTGGACGATATTATTTGCAAGACATGAATGAAAAAAACTTGAATGTGTAGGCTTTCAAAATAAAAAAGAATTTTTATTTTTTCAACAGCTTCAAATGTGGGAGAACTAGTCGCACGCTGTATGAAGGGCTATTTATCAAAAAAAAAATTCACACTCCGTGGTTCCGAATATTGATTGTAATTTGAATACATAGATGCTGCTTGACAATAATCTCGAATGTTTTCGATTAATCGAAACCTCAAAAAATAAATCTGCAGCACCCAAGCAAATCCCCTGATATTTGCATAATGCATGTGATATTTTGTGAAAAATTTTGTGATATTCATCAGTTTTCGAGGAATCTGAATTATATGCATTGATATAATTGTTTGAGATTTTTGGATTGAATCATCAATAAAAATCATTTTTATGTTCACCCAGTATTCTCCGCTACTCTTTTTTTACTGAGGATTTTTGTTATGAAAGTCGCATGATTTTCTATGAAAGTAAGGGATTTGTCCCTCTAATTCTAGACACCCTGTATACTTACCATAAGAATATTCCAAAATATATATTCCTCATCGTATTATACTGATCTTTGAGTCGTGGGATCGGAATAGGTTGGAAATTTTATATGGGAGAATTGACAGGATAACTGCTTCCGAGGAAATAGAATGAAGTAACTTTTTTATTGTGTTATTGAACCATGTGTGTTTTTATTATACAGCTTGAAAAGGCAACAAATTAGTTGCGAAACGTCGCTCGAAGGAATGAAAAAGTGTCTCATTTCCAACCTATTCCGATCCCACGACTTATAGATCAGTTTATTCAAAACTATATATATGTGATTTTTCCACAGGTGAATATTCTAAATTCTGAACTGGACAGCACAAAGAAGTATTTGGATTCCAAAATTGAAGAAACAAAAATACTGCGGAGTAGAATTAAGAGTGAATCCCAAAATCTTGAAGAATTGAAACAACAATTCTGCGATATGAAAAACTCCTTTGTTGTTGGATCAAATGAATATAAGACTTCTCTTTCATTTCTTCAAAAGGAAGTAAATAATATCTTTTCACTCCATACAACTTCCTTAGATGAACTCGATGCAAAAATCCTCGCACTGCAGGAAATTATTGAAAATAACAAAACAGAGTTCGCTGAGTTGAATTTAGAGAAGAATAGGTATATAAATGACATTGACTTATTGACATATCGAAATACACAATCGGAAGAGAAAATAAAATTACTGGAAAGCATTATTGAACAAGATAAAATAGAGATCAACCAACTTATTTCTGACAGGGCGATATGTGTTCAAGATATCACAAATATAAAACACCAAAACGATCTCCTCAGTGCCAGGTCAGAAACTTATTGCATCAAAGTGACAATCCTTGAGGAAACAATTGAGCAAAATAGAAGGCAACTAGAAGAACTCCACTCTGACAAAGAAGAGTGTTTCTCTAAAATTAGAGATTTGAATAATCGAAACAACTCACTCAATAATAAATTGGATGAATACTGTGTTCGAGTGAAATCACTTGAAGATGAATTAGGACAATACAAAGTAAAGTGCGCGGAGCTTCATTCTGAAAAAGATAGGAATATTGAGCTAAAAGGTGTACTTGTGAAAAAATATGAACACATTTTAAGGAAGATACAAAATGACATGTCGGTGATAACGGGAGATTTTGATGAAATTAAAGAGTGTTTCATGGACGATAAGACCATTTTGTACAAATTAATTAGAGATTTTAAAAGAAATAATGATTATCTGTTGGAAAGACATAGTACTCATGCCTTCGAATTAGAAACTGAATTATCTGAACAAAAAATCAATAATGAAAGTCTGCAAAAAAAAGTAATCGATTTAGAAAGTCAATTACGCAATGAAATGTCTCAATTGAATCAACAAATAGAGGCTGAAAGCAGTAAACTCAGGTTTTCAAAGAATGAAAATAATTTAATTTCAGATGAAATTATCATTCTTCAACAAACTATTGATAATTTAAATTCAGAAAAATCTAACTACATCCAACTACTAGAAAAACAAGAGAGCAAAATATCAGAACTTGACCATATTATTTTGAATTTTAGAGAAGAAATTGCGAAATTGTCTGTGAAGAATATTCATCTAGACGAATTGGTTACCAAATATGGAGATTCTCAAAAAGAGTTGGATGAATATATCACTTTTAAGGAGTATATGAAACAACACATCTGCGACCTTAAAGTTTTCCAAACAAAAGAATTGCATGGGTTTCATAATTTGATACTGAAGCTCAAAGATTCTATTAATCTCTACATCAATAAATTAGCAGTATCCGAGGAAGTAAGGAAAAAACTGTTACTTGAATTGAACAGATCTAAAGAATCAAATACATATCTGCTCATTAGTCTGGAAAACGCAAAAGCTGAAATGAATGATATTAATGAACAATGGGCCAAATATAAGAAAGCCAATCAAAAAATAGTAGATGAAAATCAAGCACTCAAGGATAATTTGTTAGGTTTAACAAAAACAATACATTTGTTCAATGATGAGTTGAACAAGATAGTAAGATGTTTGAAAGAAGGAAAAATTAAATCTGACTCTATATTGAATGACATACATACAGTCTATAAAGAAGTTGATACGGGTGATCTACTCAAAACTCCCGAAAAAAGTCGGAAAACTGATGATGTTTCAATTGAAATCAACAATCTTGGAGAACAAATATCTAAATTGAATGCCTATATTGATATATTCTCAGAGAAAGAAACATTTTTCCTTAAAGAATTGGAAACACTGAAAGAAGAATTAACAGCTTCTAACAGAAGTCGGTTTGATGTGATTCAAAATTTAAAGGAACAAATCATGGATAACGAACATCAAATATCCACACAAACTGAAAATTTACACTCTCTAGTTGAAAAATATAATCAGTTGCAGATAGAAAATCAAAAAAGTTCGTATGAAATCGAAGGATACAAGGAAGAATTGGAAAAAATTAAAGAAACTCATTCAGCTGAAATAATGTTGAGAGAATCTAAAATTATGTACTTGGAACAGAAAATTCATGGCTTAGAAGACGAACTGGCTGATTCAAAAAGAATTCACGATGACACAACAGACGAAAACATAAAAAAATTGGTTATTTTAGAAAATGAGAAATCGAAGAATTCTAAAGAAATTGATAAATATAAAATAGAAATAGCGTCTCTGGAGGCAAAACTTGCCATATTCAAGGAGGAAATATCACAACTGAAAAACAAAACAAATAAAACCAAGGAAGAATATGAAATGCTCCTTGCCACTCTGCAAGTTCAAGTGGTGAGAAACAAATTGGAATTATCTGAATTGAAGAAAAAAAATGAGGAATTGGTTAGTGGGAATAACAACTTATCTATGAAGATAAAAATGTTGGACAAGGAAAAAGATCAAGAAATGAGCATCACTATGAAGTTGAAGACTGAAAATTGCTCCTTATTGAAAGAACTGGTAAGTCAATTAATTAGTGCATTTGATTAATTAGTGCATTTGAAAAAGGCATTTTCATCAGGGATGTCCCGATACGAACTTTAGCCTATACGAAGATACCAATATTCATGTAGAAGTGTTGGAATCAATTAACGTCTTTTATATTTATTCTTCAGCAAGATACACGGAAGGAGGTCTTACACCTCTTGACATAATATGTGAATGAAGTTATATACAGGGTTGGGATAAATATGGAACCAAGTAAATATCTAAGAGAAAATCATTAATCGGTATTCAGACGGATTTTTTCGAATTCCGGAAAAGGTTTTCACTTCAGGCGGGAGTTGAACCCGCGTCCTCGAAGTGAGTATCTTTCAAACGAAAAGAACGATATTTCTGAGAATTTGCAGTTAAGTGCAATGAAACAAAATGCATCCGGTGTACATTTTTTTGTTAATAATATACTTCCGCTTTAACCGGAAATGCCATCAACTTCTTTGATTCAAATGGGACACCCTATACATTTTTACAGATTTTGAAAGAGCTTGTTATTTTGAATTCATACATACTGAGTTTAGTAGTTTAGTGTAAAAAAAAACTAGTATGGACCAGCAGATCTACCTTTTAAGTTGTTATCCTCATCGGAAGAACTCGGGTGATTTTATGGGCGAAATGTCAAAGTTTGGTCAATTTTCCTGAAGAAATGGGGAAATTATGGAGAAAATGAATACCAAGCTATTTTGCATTGACTTTTCTTCTTTCGATCTGTGTATTTACATCACGGCCAGGATATCTGTGAAAAATTTTTTATCGCGTTTAAAATTGCCTTTTTTTCCGGATTTTTTCGCGATTTTCGCGACTTTTTTTAAAATACTTCTACATCGTCTAGATTCTAGAAAATCGAAATTCAACCCACGTATGAATCGATTATTCCTCTTCACGACCGTTTTTTTCCTGTATCGCAGCTTCGCTGCGATTTCAAGATTCTTCTGGACCCACTTTCTCGACAGATTCCCCGGGCGCATATTCATATGTTACCGACACAACCAAGCACGTCGAGAAGCCGAATGATTTCATATAAGTTACCGACGTAACTGTAGGATTCTGTCGGTAACTTATACAAGCAACAAGTCCATCGGCACCTTATATACATATAACAGGTATTGAAAAAAACTTGATATATTAGCGAGGATGGTTGATTATTACAGAACAAAATATATGTTTCCAGAAATAAACTATAAAAAATATAATATATATATATATAAAATACTCGAAAATATATAATATACAGACATAAGTCTATTTTTCGAGGTAGTATAAGAGTTCACTGGATAAAACCAACACTTGTTCGTTAAGTTACAGACAAACTAAGAATTAGGTCGGCAACTTATTATGATAATGATTTTTTTTAAATTATTGAAGTTATAGTAGGTATGCTCAATTTTTTCGGGTGGAAAGTATAGCCTATGACACTCAAGGATAATGTAGCTTTCTAAGCGTGAAAGAATTTCTGAAATCGGTCCAGTACTTTTTGAGCCAAATCGTATCAAACACACAAAAATGCAAATCTTTCCTCTTTATAATATCAGTATAGACATTGAGTATATTTAAACTCAATGGTATAGATTACCCTCAGTAGAATATTGGTAAAGTTTTGGTAAATTCTCTAAAGTTACTAGGTTCATTTTGGTAATGAAATAAGCAGTATTAAAAATATGCAATATTGCGATAACTGAATGCACTTGTTTGATAAAACCACTACTCGCTTAATAGTTAAGTTACAGACAAACTAAGAATTACGTCGGCAACTTATTATTACGTCATACGTGTTCGGCATCGCTCGGAAAACCGATTGTGTGTTTGTGTCGGTAACATATGAATATGCTCCCCGGGCCGGACCACTGAGTTACCGTTTTAGTATAATATAGAAAAATTGTAAAAACTAGGTAATGGTCAAATGAGAATCCTCATTGGATTCATGAATCACATACCCAGCATCCGCAGAAGTTGAATCTTTGGATGGGAATTGTCGAAAATAGGCGTATATGCCCATATTTTATCGAAGGAAACTTGAATGGTGACAAGTATCTACTATACTCCATTCACTTTTATAAAGTATCGCGGTTGGCCATGATTTAGGTTTATCAAGTTTTTTCCCCTAGAACAGACGCAGTTTGGCACTCTTGAAAATTAAGCGACATTGCCAGGTCTACTTTCTATTTACTCTTTTTCAACTTTGTAAATGGAGTTATTCTTCGAAGATTTAACTGTGGCGCAGGTTTCGTAGAACTACTACATTTTCATACTGGACTATTTCAGGTTGTGCAAAAATGTAGTTAAATGTCTTCTGAATTAACATAATATTTTCTCAAATTCATTAATTTCCCAAAGGAACATTTTGATGAATACGTAATTACTACGATCTTTTAGCAGAAACGGCAACGTTGTGGGCGTATCTGACAGTGCAATGACCATAACCTAACATTTTCAAAATATATACGGTGAAATGTGTCAAAATTTCATGGCAAACCGCGATACTTTATAAAAGTGAATGGAGTATATGTAACGAAATTATTCCTGTACTTCAACAGAATGGACAATTACCACGAAATGTTTGGTTTCAACAAGATGGAGCACCTCCCCACTATGATTTTTTTTTACACTCAACTCAGTATGTATGAATTCAAAATAACAAGCTCTTTCAAAATCTGTAAAAATACATAGGGTGTCCCATTTAAATTGAAGAAAATGATGGCATTTCCGGTTAAACCGGAAAAATATTATTAACGAAAAAATCTACATCAGATGCAATTTGTTCTATTGCACTTACCTGCAAATTTTCATAAATATCTTTTTTTGTTTAAAAGATATTTACTTGGTTCCATACTTTATCCCAAACCTGTTTGTGCATTTAAGCATCAAATAAACAATAGTTTTATCTTTAAGTGACTTTAGGTAAAGGGGTTCTAATCAAACTTTGACGATGTGTATATATAGGGTGTTTATGCATAATCACAGCCTCCCTAAAGGTGGCGCCCGAAATGCAAAAGAAACATTTGATGCGAGCGAGAAGGCACTAAAAAAAACTTTGGTAGTGTTGCTCTATGATTGCAAGATGTAGAAAAAGACACCCCTAAAACGTTCATATTCATTTATTACTAGTATGGGCCAGCAGATATCTACCTCTTGAGTAGTTATCCTCATCAGTAGAACTCGAGTGATTTTATAGGCGAAATGTCAAAGTTTGATCAATTTTCCAGAAGAAATGGGAGAATAATAGAAAATATTAATACCAAGCTATTTTGCATTGACTTTTCCTCTTTCGATCCGTATTTATCCTTCACGGCCAGGATATATGTGAAAAAAGTTTTATCGCGTTTAAAATGGCCCTCTTTATCGGATTTTTTCGTGATTCCCGCGAATTTTCAAAAATTCTTCTACTTCGCCTAGAGAATCGAAATAACACCCACGTATGAATCAATTATTCCTCATCGGTAGAACTCTGGTGATTTTATAGGCGAAATGTCAAAGTTTGATCAAGTTTGCTGAAGAAATGGGGAAATTATGGAGAATATGAATACCAAGCTATTTTGCATTGACTTTTCCTCTTTTCGATCCGTATATTTACATCACGGTCAGGATATCTGTGAAAGAAGTTTTATCGAGTTTAAAATGACCCTTTTTGTCGGATTTTTTCGCGATTTTCGCCTAGAGAATCGAAATTTCACCCACGTAATTCCTCTTTTCGACCGTATAAAAATTTCTTCACCGAATCGCAGCTTCGCTGCGATTTTAAGATTCTTCTGGACCCACTTTTGGACAGATTCTTTTGGGCCGGTCCACCCAGTTACCGTTTTAGTATAATATAGAACAATAAAAAATTGAATTTGGATAGCCTGATCTATTCTAAACAAATAAGGTCTCATGTAATTTCTTGCTTGAGTTTACGGTTCACTCGAAAAGGCTCGGAAATACCTACTTTTTTCTCTGTAAATAAAGGATTATCCCAAATAAATTTGGTTGTGTGTATATAGCAGTCCATCAGTAAATTAATATCGCCGATATCGATATATCCGAAAATTTTCTGAACCAGATGCATCCTCAGTTTACGAAGCCATCTGTGATTATTTGTACGTTTCGTTCTATTCAAGATTGGCCTATATTTTTTTCCATCTAATTTTTTTTATATTCACACAAGTGAATGCTGAATACCGGAATATATTTAGTGATTAAAAATATTCGAATAGTTGGCATGAAAAAGGTATACAGGGTGAGTCTTTGACTTGTACATATATTTTACCTGTAGATTCCTCTCATCAAACGAAACACTTTTTTCCCATACCATTTTTCAAAATTCGGTTTCGTTTGGAAGATACAGGGTGTCGAAAATCCACGAAAAAAACACTTTCCTGTTCATATCTTCGGAACCGTTATTTCAAATGAACTGAATTTTGGTTGATTCTTTACTCTATTCATGGTGCATATTCCTCAATCGAAACTTATTCAATATCTCTCCTAGTTTAAAAGTTACAGGGTGGTCGACTCATGAATTCATGCAAAAACACTATCAAATCACTTGAAAAGGATAAACGGTTCATATTTTCGAAAGAATCAACCATTTTAGAGAATAAAAGTATTCCTATATTTTTTCAATAAAACGCGTTGTTTTCGAGTTATTCCTAAATGTATACGAAGAAATTTGAGGAAAAAATCATGAATTTCATAAAAAATCTGAATGCTTCCCTGGATTAAATATCATCGAATATTGTTTCTTCTCTGGTCTCTTAACAAATTAACATTGTTGTCAATGTTTATTAACATAGAAGCATGAAATTACACAGTTTATAAGAAGTTTCTATTGAAAATTTATTGATACCCTTCCTTCAGGAAAATCTATCTTCTTAACAATATCCTCTTGGAATTTTCAATCGACACTACTCTGTCTTCACATCACATTCATCACCTGTTTGCTTCATTCTCTGCAAGTAAATAAATAAATGAATCGAATACATGAAGAAAGGTTATCGCGTTTAAGCGTCGTTCATTGTAACACAGACTGGACTCTGGAGACACAGAACAACGTCTTGTCACTCTTGTCTTGCGTGGCGGCTACATCGCACTCGCAGCCGGCAGCGCACCGCGACTGAAATTTAGATCGTGGCGCTATTTCGGCGAGAATCAGAACTACTCGTTTGGCAATGCGTAAAAGCCTTTAGCGAAAAGTAAACAAAACTTGTGCCTCTGCTATAGTTCTTCCGTTAACGATAGGGGATGACTGCTTTCTTGAGTTCGCCTATACCATTGTTAATGAGAAAATCGGCAATCTGGCATCGTCTTCTGTAGAATTCTGTGATATATCACAGAGGAGATGGATTAGGTTAGGTCATTGACCTCGAATCAGATGACTGATTAATGGAGTTAGGATAGGTTAGTGAAAAACTAATTTTTATAAGATAGTTTCAGGGTATCGAGGCAAATATGAACAAATTATTAGTGTTTACAAACTAATCTTCAGGAAAATCGAAGAAGGAACTTATTTTGGTGTGAGAAATATGGCATTTCAATTGCAGAAATGACAAAACTTAGCGTTTTTGTTAGGAAATATCGTGTTTGTAACATTCTTATTCAAATAAGGTTAGTGCTTGAGTATTTTCTAAATGAATCACCCAGAATATCTAATAATCACATCAATTTCAATTGAAAAAATGTTTGTAGAGAATAATATCAGGCACGCATTTAGCACAATTTTTTTTTCAAATGTCTATATCTCTTTAACCGAGCCGAATTCGGAAAAATGGAAAATGAAAAAAGGTTTCTTTAGGCCTTAAGAATCTACAGTTAAAATATATGTACAAGTCAAAGATTCACCCTGTATATGAAAGGGTATTTTCCGAAAAAAATCGCACAATGTTTCACGGGTCCGAATATTGTAATTTGAATAAATAAATTGTCTTACGACAGTTATATGAAATTTTTTCATACTTCCAAGCGTCAAAAAATATTAACCTTCACAACACACGGAGACACCCAATTATTTCCATGGTGCATTGAATACTCACTGATATTGGTCGGTTGCGTTCATATATTCAGTGTGAAAAATAAAACCATGTGATTATCGAAATTCATTATAAATGGTGTTTCAATAAGGGCGCAAGATTTGAATTGGGGCCATGTTTGACAGTCACAATGTCACACGATTATGACGTGACGGATCGCAAGTTGACAGATAGGAGTTAGTAAGCATGGAACATTAAAGGGCAGAACAACGCGTCCTGATTGTCGAAAATTAATTTTAAAATGTTAAAAGTTTAATTGCCACTATTGGTAAAGTACTGATTCGGTCCTTCTTCTTCAGTCCGTGTCCATCCATTGTCGGATATAGGCCTCTTCCAGGTTTTTCCATGCTATGCGATCTGTTGCCAATTTCATCCATTGTCCTCCTGCCACTTTTCTGACGTCATCGATCCATCGCTTTTTAGGTCGGCCCACACTTCTTGTTGTCCCTCTTCGTCTCCACATTATCACTCTCTGGGTCCACCTGTCCGGCTCCTGTCTCGCCACATGGCCGATCCATTGCCATTTTAGGCTTGCTACCCTCCTAATAACATCTGTTAGGGTAAGCAGGGGTAATGGCGCTCACCGGGTAATAGCGCGCACCTCTATAAGTTTTTGAAAATGGTGCAAAACAATATGCAATAAACTTATAACGGGGAAGTGGAAGAGCCTCTAACACGTAGCAACGCGCAAGAGTAGTCAGCTGGTGAAAAGCGACGGGAAAATGCGTTTACTTGTATGAGGCTGTGCTGAACTAATTTTCGTCGCGATCTTTTTTTCGGTAAGTTCAGAATTTTGATATTCATTAAATTTTCAATATAGTTTTCCTAGGTTCTAAATCATTCTATTTCATGATGAATTAATCAATTTTCAAGAATTGCTTTTCAATGTTTGTTTAATTTAATTTTAAATTCAAAACGACCGTTCGGGGTTATCCCGCTCACATGAGCGCCATTACGCCTTAGTGACTTCTTCTTTTATTTTTATGGATATTCCTAGAAATCGCCAAAGAACAACCGCCAAAGCGGCTTGAAATGAAGAAATCCTCAAATCCGCTAAAAATTGCGGTTGAAAATTGGATGTCCAAAAGACAATCCGCAAAACAATATGACATTATGACATGCCATTATTCCCATTCACTACTTTAAGGGATCGACTAAAAAGCCAAAATATATGCAATTTTATGATTATAGCTATATATCATATGATCATAGTGGATCTCACTTGTTCTATTGCAAAGAAACAGGTATGGTCGTCATTTCACCTTTGCCTGAGCGGTATTACCCAATGACAGGGGCAATGACGCTCAAAGCTATTTTTTTTTAACCTTTACTATTGCTCATAATTCTAGTATGTACACGATTCCTTTTAAAAGTTTGATCATTTAATAGTTAAAGTTGAAGTTAATGTTCTGAATTTCAGAATAAAACCATTAATTTAAAAAATATATTGCGTTTCCCTTAAGTGAACGCCATTCCCCCTGTTTACCCTACCTTGGTTTTATCCCGTATATGGCTATTTCGTAATTTGTCCTTCATTATTCTCTCCATGGCTCTTTGTGCGACTGTCAGTTGTTCTGCTGCTTTTTAGGTTATTGCCATGGTTTCCAAGCCATAGGTGAAAACAGGTAGGATGCAGCTGTCGTAGGCTTTTTTCTTTAGGTTGATGGGTACCTCTTTGTCTTTGAAGATATATTTCATATTTCCGAACGCCACCAATGCCAATTGGATCATGCGTTTTATTTCTACACTTTGATTTTCTTTGCCTAATTCGATTTTATGACCCAACTATAGTGATCCACATTTTCTATGGTTAAGTTGTCGATGGTAATTTCATATTCATTGTTGCTCATTATTATTATTATTAAAATCAGAACGAGAGTTGAGGAAATTCCTATAAAATCAAAAACAAATAAGTTATAGTGTTCACAAGTTGAATTAAGTAGATCTTGCATCTAAGAGGTCCGGGGCGTTTTTGAAGCCATTGACAGTTCCAGCCTCGACCACAGCGCTCGGCAAACGGTTCCATCTCTCGAAAATTCGGTTGGTTAGAAAATTTTGTCGTTGAGAGGTCCTGAAATTCTCCTTCGATAATTTGAAGTGATGCCCTCTCAGACTGTTGGTGTTTATTCTGTAGAAGTTTCTAATACGTTCACCAAAGTGACCATGGAGTGATCTGAAAGAGAATATCAAATCTCCTCCCTCACGGCGTGCCTGGAAATTCGGTAACCTGAAGAGACTGAGCCTTTCTTCGTAGGAAGGACGAATTCTTCCGTATGGTATGCGGGTATTCCAACGCTGCGCTGTACGGACTCGAGAAGCTCTTCATCGTGGCGTGTGGAAGGCCACCAAACAGGGCCAGCGCACTCCAGCATTGGTCTAACATAACTGGTATATAGAAGCTTGCATGTGGCCATATCGCAGCCACCAAATGATTTTTGAATGGCATATGTCAATCGTCTTGGCCTAGCAGTGATGACTGAAATATGGTTTGACCATCGTAGATCTTCGGAGATGGTCAAACCGAGGTCACAGTGACTTGAGACACTACGGAGCGTCATACCGTCGATACTATAGTCAACTCTCGGGTTGCCCCTGCCAATGTGCAACACACAGCATTTTCCCAAATTCAACGGGAGAAGCCAGTTGACACACCAAACACCAATTCTGAGCAAGTTCTGCTGGAGTGTATCGAAGTTGGACAGGGGGAAATTGAAAATTTTGGTGTCATCCGCAAACATAGAACAGGTAGAGTGGAGTAGAGAGGAGAGATCAGAGGTATACAGTAAGAACAGTATAGGGCCGAGAACAGAGCCCTGTGGTACACCTGATGTCATAGGCTTATCTGGACAGGAGAAGGAATCATCAACTCTGACTCTGAAGAAACGGCGGGACAGAAGCGCCTCAATCCAAGCGAGAACATTACCTCTGATACCGAGATGGGAAAGCTTAGCCAGCAGCCGGCGATGAGAGACCCTATCAAAAGCCTTAGAAAAGTCGAGATACACCACATCCACAGGCATCCCTCGGTCCCAAGCCTTAGTCCACTCGTTAATGCATGTAATAAGGTTGGTAAGCGTAGAACGACCAGGTTGAAACCCATGCTGTTCGGAGGGAATGATGCCATGAGACAATGCGAACCGAATGATATGGTCAGATACGATTCTCTCCAGGACCTTCGAGGCCGTCGATAGCAAACTTATCAGTCAATAATTATGCGGCGACAGTTTATTACCCTCTTTAAAAATTGGGGTAACAGAGGCAGTCAACCAGTCATTCGGAAGAAAAGAACATCTGAGGGAACACCAGAATATTCTATACCTTTTCAACTTCAAATTGGGATTTATCAAAATCAAATTGGCAATTAACATATTCAAATTGGGAATAATCAATTTCAAATTGGAACGACATTCGTGGCTATGTAAATCAAGATCAGGCATGATCTTTATATTGATGGAACATAAAGAAAAAAGTATAAGTATATTGATGGAACATAAAGAAAAAAGTATAAGTATATTTGAACTTCAACAAACATTCAAAAAGTGTAACAAGAACTTAAAAAATTTTGTGTTTGTGCTCAAACACTCATATCCAAAAAATTATGAACATCTGGATATGAGCCACATATCTTGTACAGGTATTAACTTTAATGGTTGATATATTTCTTCTAATCAAATTTTTTTATTCTTTAAGGATGAAATTCTGTCTGTGTTATGTTTCCATTGCATATCGAAATTACCTGCTTTTTCCTTGAATCTGTAACTTTCTTCTTTATATAAGGCATGATTATGAATAGGAAATTATAAACTTATCATTCATTTCTCACTTTTGACAAATTTTTTAGAGTTATTCAAAGGTCTCTCATTCCAATTTGAAATTGATTATTCCCAATCTGATTTTGATTATTCCCAATTTGAATATGTTAGTTCCCAATTTGATTTTGATAGTTCCCAATTTGAAGTTGAAAAGGTATAGGGAGAGGCAAAGCGAGAGAATGGGCACAACTCCGAAAAAGTCGGGACGACAGTCCATCAAGTCCAGGGGCAGTGTCAACCTGGAGCCGTAATAAGTACCCTCTGACAACATCTTCGTTTATCTCGACAGCACGAATCTCCTCAGAAGCCGAGGTGTCCCAATGTGGGGAAGCGGGCCGTCTGGTTCACTTACGAATGGGGAGGAAAATACATCCGAAACCACATTGGCCGCCTCAACTGGGGTCCGACATATTTCGTTGGAATGGTTACGGATCGTCGGAACACCAACTCTACCACTTATCAAAAATCTTAAATATTTGAAATTTTTTTCCGGTTCCCAGTAGAAGCAAGTTGACTCTCGTATCGACTCTTGGCTTGTCTTATAGTCGCTGTCAAGTGATTCGAATAGCTACGATGATTGTGATAGTCACAAGCTGATCTGGTTCGAAGATATCTCCGCCATAAGGATCTCTTCCACCTCGCCATCGCCAGAACGCCATCGTTGATCTACGGCTTCGAAAAAACCGTTCGAACGGAAGTACAATTGGGAACAACCTCAGCCACCATCCCCGAGAAGACGCTCCATCAACATCGCCCTCAAAATCAGTGGTCAGTCTCTTGCTGCCAGCAGTTCTGATGCCTTTCGATAGTCGATGTTGCAGATTTCTTTGGTTGATTTAGGACTTGAACCCGACAGACGAAACTAAAGTTTCGTAGACAGGGTGACATGGTCAGACTTTCCGAATGGTGGTAAATAATCTATTTAGAAACAAGGTTAGACTCGGATACCAAGAAAAGATCAAGCAATGAGGGTGACTGTCCTCTGAATCTAGTTGGTTGTACGATAAGTTGTTGGTAGGCAGTTCTGTTGATAAGCTCGGCGTAGGGATAAAAGGGAAAACCCAAAGGTGGCAGATGATTCAGAGGCCATTCGATGTCTGGACAATTGAAATCCCCTGTGATAAAAATATTATTGCAGGATACAGAAGATTCCATTAGGAATTTTATCAAATCATTATCGGCTGAGCAAGGGCGGGGACGATAGATGCAGCCAGACAAAAGAAGAAAACGAGGGTTATAAATTTTCGGGAAAATGTTATTGATACCAGACCAGTCGTAATGGGTCACATCAACCCTGAAATGATTAGCAATTGAGTTTCTCACATAAACACAAACTCCTCGGTGACCCACGGTTACATAATCTTGGTCTTACTTAGGTTAGTGATGTGAAAAACACGATGTTCACCATATAAGGATGTTGCCAAGCCGTTCGCGGTGAACACTTCGAACATATACAGGTTGTATCATGGTCGATGGTACGTTAGAAATTCACCGAGACAAGAACAATTGCCCTATGTCGAAAAGTACTCTGTTATTTCAAATGTATATTATATTATGTATATAATTGCATTTTTCAATTTATTGTATTAACATGATTATTTTGGTTCCACTTCCTCATACTCATCCTCGGCGGCTTCTGAGCAATTGAATGATTTCCTTTTCTTGTGCAAAACAGCTTTGATTAAACATCCATATTTTCCATACTGAAAATCTTGAAATTCGATGAGTTACGAGACCTACAGAAACTGTTGAAAGTTCATTTTTCCAATTGGAATGTCCTGTATATTTTGAGAATAACAAAGAGAGAATTATTCTGAATAATTCATTTTCCTATACCTCGATTGTAAGATTTTCCGAATTAGAAACAAGCGCATATGAAAGTTACATTATTTTGAAATTCCGAAACGTCGGCAAAATCATAATTTTTATTTCATTTGTCCAAATTCCTGCGATACATTGCTTCTTTTTGAACATGGACGTGAATAATACAGAATTATTTTGCAATATTTTGTATAAGCCCCACGTTATTTTTGATTTACATGAACGACCTCCTATTTCATGACGAGTACACTATTGCCTCCTATGCTGACTATATGAGACGAAGCATGGAATGAGGCTCAAAAAACACTGAATAATATTGAAATTTGGTTGGATAAATCTGGACTAATCCTAAATCTTCAGCAAACAAAGTTCATCGCGTTTTCCGTGTTTTCTACAGCGAAAACATTTAACTTACCATCCTTGAAATACAACAAACATATCGAATTAATAGCAGAACGACTTAAGAAATGATTCAACAGACAAATTAAATAATATGTCTGACAATATCGACAGCCTCATATTGTTGGAATATGAGTTTGCCTTCGATTTGATATGTCAGGAGGCAATTCTACATAGGATAAATTGAAGATTATTTCTATCATTGTGGTACAAATTTTTAGTGGTTTATAGATATAGAATGGACACAACACAAGTACTTACGTGTCTAGGTTCTTAATAGTATGTATGTATCGTGTATTATCTATATACTAGCTGGCCCGGCGAACTTTGTTTCGCCTAAATATGATACCTACTTACGGTGGATTTTACAAATCGTAATCACCAGTGATCGGAGATCAACGGCTTATTTAGATTTCTGAACTATCAAATCGAGTTGATTCTAGATCAAGCTCCGATGACCAGTGATATGCTTTGTGAAACCCACCGTTAAAGTTGTATAAACTAACTATTGCTATGTTTTCTAGCAGGAGATAGATAAGGCATAATAAAAGTTCTGTTAAATGTCATCTGTCAACTGTCGAGTGTCATCTGTGAGTAGTCATCTGTCTACTGTCAAATGTCATCTGTCAAATGTCATATGTTATCTGTCAAATACCATCTGTCAAACGTCATCTGTCATCTTTTCCATGGATATGAGCTGTCACACAAATCAGAAATACAAAAATAATATGTCAATTACTAATTATGGGCAATTTTGAATTCAGTTTTTTCCGCAAATATATTTATTACCCAAACATAAATCAAAAACATTTCAGAAATATAGAGAAAAGATGAAAATGGACAACTCACGGTTGATGCTGATCGTCACAATCCGTTTACTTCACATTCCGGTAAAAAAACTTGATCTGATAATAGCCTTCCATGTTATTATGAGTTCTATGTAAATTACACAAGAATTGTATTCATCGCCATCTAGTGGCGATAATATCAAATATAGTACCTTCACGACTATGCTACAGTGTCTGGATGAGAGCCATTAGCGGCCTTTACACATACACGCTTTCCCACACTCCTGGGACTTCGAGGAAAGCGTGCGAGTAATACCATCGCGCAAATCCATAGGGAAAGCGCAATCCTGCCCTTTACACATACGCGCTTTACTTCGCTCTTTCCTATTTCAGGCCTTTCCGTACGGAAAGCGTGTATGTGTAAAGGCCGCTATTAACCGTAGCGATACCTAGTGGCCTTATTCAAAAGCAGGAAAAGCATTTCCTACACAAGCAAATTTTTCATCGCATTTTTCAGAGTTTTAATGTATTTTATAATAACCAAGCCGAATCCATAAATGAAGTTTCATAACAAACAGTCCATCTGATCTCGAGTTATAAATGGTGTAACCAACAACTCTGTTTTATATAGAATAGGTGAAGGTTTCAGTTCATATATCTGTTTTATATATATCTCCTGCTTGAAAAAATAGCAATGGTAAGTTTATACAACTTCAACGGGGGTTTCACAAAGCATATCACCGGTGATCGGAGCTTGATCTATAGTCTGTTCAAATATAAGAGAATGTAAACAAACAAACCAAATCGGATTGTTTTGCGCATTACTAACATCTTATTGGTGAAACGGTCGGCTCTACAATTCTTTTCACGTCCCCAAAAGACTGCCAGGATCGTACTTAAAGCTTAGAACGGAATGTCGATAGTAGGTACAGGAGTTATGAAATTTGCATAGAAGTGAATGTTTTGGATTTCTTTGTTACACTGAAACCCTTTTAATTAAGTCCTTTAGAATTCGCAACGTTTATTACCTGATATATCCGAAGTACCTCAATTTGTTCCGGTTATAAATATTTGATTGAATTGTACCTACTTAACGCTTTGTCGGACTCTCGGTTTCTGACGAGATAATTTCGGGAAAATCCAGAGGGTGGTGAATCTGGATGAAAGTGACACAGAAGAAGACCAACAAAATTCTGAATAATTTTTCATAAGGTAATACATAATTATTAGATATTATTTTGGACCCTGTATTCTTTTGTTCAAACTCATGACCTTTTTCTATCGATGCTTTGAATTCTGTAATGAATATGATTAAGAGTGAAACTTTTCTTTGTTTCATTCATGTCACGTTATATATTTTTATTTATTCATTACCTTTTTCTGTTAATATTTCTGATCCTGTGATATTGATGAACAATTCAAGACTTTTCCTTATATGTAAATATAATAAATATAATAATATATGATACGTAGATTGATATTATTCTCTGAATGGAATACACACAACACGTGTGTATTCCATTCAGAGAATAATATCAAGTTTATATCATTGTGTGAACTATCCTCGATCCGACCCTGGAGCCCTGAAAGCAAGTCTCTACCTGAAGGAAGCCCATCCTTCCTCTGCGCGACTTTGTTTATGTCGATGTCGCTTATATTTGAACAGAGTATAGAATCAACTCGTGAAATCTTGTGAAATCGACCGTAAGTATAGGTATCATTTAGGCGAAACAAAGTTCGCCGGGCCAGCTAGTATATATAGATATAAAACAGAGTTGTTGGTTACACCATTTATAACTCGAGATCGGATGGACTGTTTGTTATGAAACTTCATTTATGGATTCGTCTACGGTCTGGTTATTGTAAAATACATTAAAATTCTGAAAAATTCGATGAAAAATTTGCTTATGTAGGAAATGCTTTTCCTCCTTTTGAATAAGGTCACTAGGTGTCGCTACGGTTTGCTTATGTAGGAAATGCTTTTTCTCCTTTTGAATAAGGCCACTAGGTGTCGCTACGGTTAATGGCTCTATCTAGACACTGTAGCGTAGTCGTGAAGGTACTTTATTTGATATTATCGCCACTAGATGGCGATGTATAGAATTATTGTGTAATTTGCATAGAACTTATAGAAACATGGAAGGCTATTATCAGATCAAAAAGCGGGTAAAGATCTCAAGTTGGTGGAACAGTGAATTTTTACCGGAATGCCAAGTAATTCGGATTGGTACGATCAGCATCAATCAATTCAAAACAGCACATATCCATGGAAAAGATGACAGATGACGTTCGACAAGATGACATTTGACAAGATGACATTTGGCAGTTGACAGATGACATTTGACAGAACTTTTATTATGCCTAATTCATCTCCTGTTTGAAAAAAGAGCAATGATAAGTTTATACAACTTTAACGGTGGGTTTCACAAAGCATATCACCGGTGATTGTAGCTTGATCTAGAATCAACTCGATTTGACAGTTCAGAAATCTAACCAAGCCGTTGATCTCCAATCACTGGTGATTACGATTTGTGAAATCCACCGTAAGTATAGGTATCATTTAGGCGAAACAAAGTTCGTCGGGCCAGCTAGTCTGAAAATAAAATTGATTGAGGTAATTTTGAAATGAACTAAATGGGTGGTAACGATTCAAATGAAGTTTTGATGACGTTGTTTATTTTTCATGGACAATGTGACGAAATTTTACCAAGAACATACAGAACGTTCATTGAAATTTTACCCGATGAACAACCACAGAAAAAAATGGTATGCCATGATTTACTGACAAAGATTATGAGGTTTACGGTGGATTTCACAAAGCGTAATCACTGATGATCCGAGATCAACGGCTTGATTCTATCTGATTTTTGAACTGTCAAATCGAGTTGATTATAGATCAAGCTCGGATCACCGAATCAGTAGAATTCAACATTGATGTTTCTAGCGCTTACTTCATCATTGTGGTCGTTTATGAAGATGATGGGCCCAAGTATGCTGCCCTGTTGAACTCCCAATTCTATTGTTTTCGAGTTGGGTTGAGACTGTTTCAGCCTTATTAATCAATAAATATGTAGCTAATGACCTCTGTTTATCAATTGAATTGATGATGGGTTTAAAGGTCTAGAAGGGTTTAAAGAAAACCAACCCAATAAAATGCCGACAGTTTCGGTCTATATTTAGACCATCTTCAGGGCTCTGGAACGAACAATACACAATTTCACAAATGTGTGATTTAAAATTACGTGAAATACAGTAGGTACGCACATAAAAACAATTTTCTCGAACTTACATTATTTTCTGGTTTTCCGTGTTCTCACTTTCAAATTCAAAGAACATAACAGTGCGGTGGAATTGAATATACCAGCAGCAGGAGAGCATCGATCACGACTGAAAACATGTAAATAAACGGTCGGTGATAGGAATTCCTCATGTGTTGGAAATGAAAGGGGTAAAGAAAATTGGTAGCATGTCTCAGTGTGAAAATAAAATTAACTCCCTCGTAACGACTAAAACCAACAGAGTTATCCAAATTTCCTTATCTCAACGTCTCAACTTTCGCATTTTGTCGATCAGGCCAAAGTAGCATGAATTGAGATTGTCAATGTCAGACCTTTTGTTGATATAGTTTTTATTGCCTTTGATGCATATCATCTCGTGTAGCAGTCTCTTAAGGATTTTTTGATATCCTGTTATTGTGGGGTTTTCGAAATCGAACCGGTGGAGTTTTTCGAGTACGTGGTAACCAGAGCTGTGTTGTTCTCTTTTCGTTTTAGGGGATCTAAAATATTTTTTGCATCTCTCATGTGTTCGGAGATTCTCGTTTTAAGATACCTTTCTGTCTGGCCGATGTAAATACCATTGCAAGATATGCTGTAAATGATGTTAGATAATTGATCTTTGGGAGTGGACGATTTAAGTTTGGAAAATAACGCTTTATTTGTATTTTCCGGTCTCATGGATTTGTTATCTTTGTTTTTTTTAGAACCTGACTCACTCTTTCGGAGAGTGAATTGGAGTAGGTGATCTTAAAGTATTGTATTTCCTCAGTGGTAGGTTTATTTTCCGTTTCTGGGTTTCTTTCAGAAATTCTCTTGATCATCGATTTTGGGTAGTTATTTTCCATCAGGATATTGTTGATCTTTTTAAGCACGTTGTTGTGGAAACTTTCGTGAGAGAGTTGAAGAGCTCTACTTTTCATATTGTTTATAATGTTCACTTTGTGGGAGAAAGAGTGGTGAGAGTAAAAGTTGAGTACTCTTCCGGAGAAAGTCGGTTTGTTATACCATCGGGCTATAAGAGAGACCCCGTCCCTAATTACTGCCACGTCCAGGAAAGTCAAGCTTCCATTAGACTCTACTTCCACGGTGAATTGCAATCTTGGATGGAAACTATTGAATACTCCCATCAGTTTCATTTATTTTTTCATGGGGTAAAATTGTAAATATTATTTATCAATTACCTTTGAGAGCGTGTTTTGAGATATGATTCAAACTATCTCAGAGCTGTCCCTCTGATAACATATTGCTCAAGTTTTCTGAGGATTTAGTCGTGTCTCAAACTATCGAATGCTTTGGATAAGTCCAGAAAAAGAGCAATGACTATTTCAGACTTCTCCAATGCTGTCAAAATGTCTAATGAAATCGTAGATGGCAGTTTGAGTGGATTTGCCCTTGATATAGCCATGTTGGTGATACAATGTTTTGTTCTGTAATAAAGGCTATTAGTTGACGCCTTACTACCAGCTCAAATAATTTCAAAAAGGCAGGTAAAAGACTTGCGAATCTGTACTTTCCTACTAACTCAAGGTTCTCCTTCTTGTGGACCGGTATGACCATTGCCCTTTAAGTTAGCCTGGAAAAATGCCATGCTTCCAAGGACTTATTCACGATATGATCCGATAACATCCAGTCTGATTTTACATTCCTTTAGCTCTTGGTTTTTTGTTACGTTCTTTTTATTTTTCCTTCATAGGAATATTTCTAATTGGACACGAAATATCAAACTCCGCCAAGAAAATAAACATAGTCCAATTACCCGACAACCTTTTTTTTGTTACATTCAAATCATGGACGACAACTTTACCTACGTCCTTAACTTTGTTAATGGGTGCGTTCATCCGACTAAGCAGCTACCGCTACATGCTCCTTCAAACGTCAAAACCATATGATTTGTTCGATTCGTTTTGTCAAATTATCACAAAATCATGGACGACAACTAAACCTACGTCCTTAACTTTGTTAATGGGTGCGTTCATCCGACTAAGCAGCTACCGCTACATGCTCCTTCAAACGTCAAAACCATATGATTTGTTCGATTCGTTGTGTCAAATTAGTTTCAACTTAAAACTAATTCGACACAACGAATCGAACAAATCAAATGGTTTTGAGTGTTTTGACGTTTGAAGGAGCATGTAGCGGTAGCTGCTTAGTCGGATGAACGCACCCATTGTCTTCCTTTAATATGTCGATATTGAAGTCTCTACAAATCACTATAGTTTGATTGGTCCACCCAGATCTGTAACAGATCTGGACTGCGGATCGGATCGCTCCCGCCGATCTGGTCCGTCGAGGATCATATTTCTCATTTATCCAGATCTGTTACAGATCTGGACTGCGGATCAGATCTTACAGATTTCCCTTTCGTGTGTGCCTAGCTAATGAAAAAGTCAGATTATACATCCTAGTGACTTTTGTATTGTATCTTGGCAGTTGGTGACTGTTACGAAAATTGACATTTCCAAATTGTGTTGGAAATTGATAGGATCGGAAGTCACTGTTGACAACCACTAAACGAAAAATATAACTGAAAACAATGGTGTAATGAGTTCATTACAGCACTGTTTTTAGTACTGTAATGAACTCATTACGATACTGAAATCAAGGGCGGATATAGATGTTTTTCATGGGAGGGGTAATAACGATCATGGGGGGGGGGTAATAACGGTTGAAAACCATTAAATCAGGTACACAATATATAAAATATTTTATATGCACCACCTTTCTCTCAGGTCTTCGATACTCATGGGGGGGGGGGGGAGTTACCCCCTGTAAATCCCCGTAAATCCGCCCTTGACTGAAATAAAGAAAATATATTACAATTGATCTACCATATTTCCGATCGATTAGACATTCTGATGAAGTATTGTAATTTGATCGGTTTTTTTGTTAGATTTTGTGTCTTTAACCATAAAATTATAGTGATCTCTATTCCTATGTTCGTTTTTCATCTCCGGGGAATATTGATGTTGATTATTTTGCTTAATGTCTATTAATTTTTGTGTGTAGTTTGTGGACTCTTTACATTCTGAGTCTTGCTCTGGAAATGTATGCCCCTGAATCCGCTAGGCCAAAATTCGTTTTTTTGGAAAGCCTACCATGAAGTTTTCATACTTATTGAGTTTCAATGTTTTGCATTTGTGATTCGTTCACCACAGTATCTTCTGCCTTTAAGTTACCCTCGTTTAGTCCAGTCATTTAAGCTTAAATTGGGTAAGAATCTCGGAATTCGGGATACCCAGCTGTAAGTCTGTAAATAATTGTATATTGACACCCTAAATGTTGTCTCAAAACCTACATATGGTAGGGTGTACGCAACTATTAAGGTCAAAGGTCACTGGAGGCACCGGTTGACCTGAAGTGATGCTGTGACCGCGCGCTCTCTGCCCTCTATCTCTAAAACGGTTCACCGTATGAAAAATTTTTTCGAACAAAATTTGTAGAGAATTTTGTATTCTACAATATTGATAATAAATACAAATAGCAAAAAACCCATGGGAAATGAGATATTCACAAAAAAAGCGCAAAAAACCGATTTTTGTGACCTCTAACCTTGAAATTCACCCTACCATATGTAGGTTTTGAGACAACTTTAAGGGTGTCAATATACAACTATTTACAGACTTACAGCTGGGTATCTCGAATTCCGAGGTGAACTTACTGTAATGACTGGACTATGTTGGAGATGTAATACTGAACATCTTTTGATGTCACAGTAATTTTCACTTTTTATATAAACAGACAGAGCTTCATTTCATTGATTGGTTTGATGGACTCAAAGTTGTTTTCTTCTGAAGTAAATGTCCCCTTTCCAACATTTTTGTTTTCTGGTCCGCTAACTTTTTATGAGTGATCTCTTTAAAATCACTCGTCTTTGTTTCATTTTCGTTATCTTGAATTGGTTGATCGTGAACTTAGTTGATCATTTTATTCATTGGCTGAATAGTGTCGTTAGGCTTTGTTGAAGTTTGTTTACTTCAATTTTCTTTTGTATTCATTTCCCTGTTTTTCTGTGGTTCTCCTGTCTTGGTCGTTGTCATGTTTACGTCATCTGACGTTTGATGGTAGTTCTTATATCGTTCTTCTTGTTCTGTGGCCTTTGGGTTTTCGATCCTTCTTTGTCTTGATTGCTTGCATCCTCTTCTGTATTTAATCTGGCTACGTCTCCATAACTTTTTATGTCTGAAATTCAAAATTAGTTGTTTGGATGACACAATCTTGTGTTTCTTCGTAGGATGTTTGCATAAAGTGGATTTCAGACCTGCTCTTTGTATGAGACATGAATTGTGAAAATTCCCTTGAAACTCGATACACTGTTTTTAATATACAGGGTGTTTCACCATAAACTGGACAAACATATATAGCCGTGTAGACTACACCGAGAAAGTCATTTTTGCCTTATGACCTATACCTCGTTTTCGACGCATAAGCGAGATACAGGGTGTTCAATGTCAACTTCGAGCAATATTCTGATAACTGTTGTGAGTTACGCGTGATATTTGAAATAACGGTTTCTGGTCACATCTGAGTATTTTTGAGGGCTCAATTGAATTTTGGTGTAGAATTTTGAGAAAAAAAATCCAATATGGCGGAAAACCTGCAAAGTTGGAATTTTTTTTTCTTGGTGGCTAATTTGGAAAGCAAAATCTCAACGTACTCGATTTTCTAAGATTTTCCGTGAAAAAAAATTTTCAAAATTCGAACTCAACTTTTTTTTTACATGTCTTCAGTGAAAACAAAATTTCGGCCAAAATTTTTGGAATTTTTTATGGTTGAACTTTCTTTCATTCTGAATAATTGAATAGAAACAGAATGAAAAAATATCAGTTGGTTTTCTTTTTGTAGCCTTCCGAAGATTACGCTCGGTGTATTTTCTTAATTTTTATTTGAGAAACTGGAGGCCGTACGGAGGTTAAAATTGTGCTGATGGGCTGCTAGAATGATCCGGATAAAAATATGAAATTATAAAGCAAAAAAAAATTTTTCTAAAAATTTTGGTAGGAATCGAACTCTACGAGTATGAATTGGATTAAATCTAATCCTATAAATCTCCGTTACCAAGGCAACTCTAGTTAATCGAGAGTGTAGAGTTCGAACCTTACCGAAGTTTTTTGGAAAAAAAAAAAATAATTTTTTTTCTTCAATTTTTTTTAATTTTTTCGAAAAAATTTTTTTCTGCTTATAAATTCATATTTATATCCCGGTCATTCTGGCAGCCCAGCAGCACAATTTTGACCTTCGTACGGCCTCCAGTTTCTCAAATAAAAATCAAGAAAGTACACCTAGCGTAATCTTCGGAAGGCTACAAAAAGAAAACCAATTGATATTTTTTCATTCTGTTCCCACCCAAGTATTCAGAATTAAAGATAGTTCAACCATAAAAAATTCCAAAAATTTTGGCCGAATTTTTTTTTTCACTGAAGACATGTAAAAAAAAAGTTGAGTTCGAAATTTGAAAAAACTTTTTCACGGAAAATCTTAGAAAATTGAGTACGTTGAGATTATGCTTTCCAAATTGGCAACCGAGAAAAAAAATTTCCGACTTTGCAGGTTTTCCGCCATTTTGAATTTTTTTTTGCAAAATTCTACACCACAATTCAATTGAGCCCTCAAAAATACTGAGATGTGACCAGGAACCGCTATTTCAAATATCACGCATAACTTACCACAGTTCACAGAATATTGCTCAAAGTTGACATTAAACAACCTGTATCTCGCTTATGCGTCAAAAACGAGGTATATGTCATAAGGCAAAAATGACTTTCTCGGTGTCGGGTGTCATCTACACGGCCATATATGTTTGTCCAGTTTATGGTGAAACACCCTGTATATATACATTCAAATTCACTATTTTTAATAGCTTTTTCAGCGTGATCTGATGGATCGTGTTCATTCGGTGCTATCTTGATACGAAATTGTAAAATACTTGAGATTTTTATTGTGATTTTGACTAATGAAATTATTTTATAATCTTACAAACTTCATTTCATGACATCAGTTCTTGTTTCAAGCATTTCGGCCGGCGTTGATTATAAGATTTCGACGTTTCGCCAGATCGAGTGTCTGGCATCTTCAGGAATTATTTTTCTCTTATACTTGAGCTATAGCTCAAATAAAATGCTCGAAATGCTCGAAACAAGAACAGATGTCATCAAACGATGGCCGCGAAAGCCTCAATAAATTCATTAAACTTCATTTCGTTCAGTGATTGTTCATCGGGAAACATTTCATTGAACATTCTGCATGTTCTTTCTAAAATGTTGTCACGTTGTCATGATGATTGCAACCAATTTCAGATGATTATTGATATTGAATAATCCAATAAATGAAAATGCACTAACCCTTATGTGATGGAGCTGGAATCTAGGCGATTCTCACACAGAAGTCTGTTTTTTCGGAATAAAGGGTCAGATCAACGTTCCTTCCATGCCTAATCGACAAAATTAGGCAGCAATTCACTGAAAAAATGTTCAGTATTTCACGGCTTCCCAAAGGCCGCCGAAGTGGGGACTGGATGAGGGTATGAATCGCCAGTCGGTTCCGGAAGTCGAGGCTGCATCGCAAAGCATTGCTGATGTTGTGGAGCAGACAATAGGCGGCCAAGATCACGCAGGTAGTTATGTGCAGCCACGAAGTTGGTCCCGTTGTCCGAAAAGATAACGCAAGGATGACCTCGGCGTGCAACGAAGCGACGATGAATCGCAATGAAAGCTGGGGTGGACAGCTCAGACGCCAATTCTAGGTGAACCGCTCTGGTAGTGAAGCAGATGAAGACAACCAGATATACCTTGGTGCTAAGGGCTCCGCGCAGCTGTGCACTCGTCACATAAAATGGGCCGGCGTAGTCAACGCCAGTGGCGACGAGGGCCGCAGCAGAGGTTAGCCGCTCAGGTGGAAGATTGCCCATTGGCTAAATCAGAGGATGGGGTTTGAGAGAGAAGCATCGGTTGCAGTTGCGCAAACGATTATGTACCACATTACGTCTGTCCCAAATCCAGAACCGTCGACAAATGAAGCTGACATTAAAGCGGAGATCGGCTTGGCTTCGTCCTCCACTTGCTCAGTTTGACATGAATCAACACAGGAAAGAGGCCAAGAAGATGAGTCGAGGACAACAATGGGTTATTATGAGTGTCTCCGGGCATCAATTCGTTGGATTTTCCTCGGACACTACATGCCTCCAGCAATCCGAAGGAATCAATTCCTGTATCTCAGCGACACGATTGCCAAATGTCTTCCACCGATGACTCACCGCGAATCCATGACAAAGTAACGGAAGAGTCGCAAAAAGCATTGCATTCAGCACCGAGACGCTGCAAAACGCGAGTGGCCAGATGATGCATGAGTTTTGCGAGGAGATGGGGACAGCACAGTTGAAGACGAGGCAGGGTCATGGCCTTGCAAGGAGCAATTTTGGACTTTGACGCTAGAATAGACACGTGACACTGACCAGATGATGCAGCAGTGCGAAGATAAACGACTGCATCGTAGCCGGACTCAAAGGCGTCACAGAAGCCGATCAGCCGATAATCAGTAGAAGAAACTGCAGTGATGAGTCGTGGTATGTGAAGATCTGCCAAAGTGGGGAGCTGGGACTGAAACCGCAACCACGAAGGCTGAGCCTTATTCGAGAGAGGTTGGTCCCATTCCAGATGAAGTAGACAGAGCTGACGGTAGAAGATTTTGGCGAAGAAGGTGACAGGAGCTAGCCATCCCAAGGGATCGAAGATTCTGGCCATCTACTCAGCACAGTCCGTTTGGTGATTGTGGTTGAAGTCAAGCAGACAGAGTGAAAGAAGTGATCAGATTCTGGGTTCCATCTAAGTACCAGAAACTTGGTTTACGGTCGAGAAAAAGGGGATCAATAGAGGGGGATTCTCTACGATGGTCAGGAGGAATACCGTCCAGCAGGGGAGGAAGATCAGTAGCCCATTTGCGCAGTTGAAACCGTCCGCCATAAGCAGATCCCGAACTTGCTGTCGCAGTTCAAGAGCCCCAGACACGGATGAACAACCTGTCCAGATGTAATCGACTTAAATCTCATCCAGAAAGACATGCATTGCAACAGGAGATCGGGTCCCTCATCCGAAGCCAGCTGCCGAATGGTCCTAAGTGCCAAATAAGGAGCAGCAGAATTCCATAGGTGACAGTGTTCAGACGACTGTTTCCCTCGTCTTGATTCCCACCAATCAGAAACGCGCAATTTTGAAATACAAATGGTTTATAGATGGAAAAACTGTATGGCAGCATATTTCTTTTCGAGTTTACCCGCGGCAAAACTAGACAATTGTTGTCACCGAAAATTACAATAATTAAGTATTTTGTGATAAGATTAATAACCGGTTATTTAGTTTCCTAATTAATAACTTTACATAATGCATCCGAATAATCTGGTACTCAAGAAATAGTCTTGTTGAATACCATTCGGGCATCTAATTTTTCCTGTAAAAAAATCGATGCCCTTATGATATTACTTACGATAATATTGGAGCGGTTCCTGTTTGTTGAAACGCCAGACTATGCGTTGATAATCTTTGCACAGGTCGAATCTGAATTTGTCTGAATAGTTTGAAGATCAGGGACGACAGACGAACTTATCATAGCAGAAGGTAAGATTTGGAGAGATGCGTCAGAAGATTGAATCCTGTCACCAAAATAATGGCAGGCAGACCCTGAGCGATGGGCATCAGGATGATGAGACGATGATGAAGATACAGCAGATGATGACCTTGCTGAAGATGATGAAGAAGTGTTCGGATATGAAGCCTGATGTAAGCCCCGAGGGCGTCGATAACGTCTACTGAGGTGAGAAGGAACCGTGCTTGGTCCCTTTGCGATGACAAGCATACGATCCATAGAGTCCCGACCTAAGGTGGTAGATAATGCACCCGGAAGCTCAGACGACGGGCGCAACTTGTCAGGGAGAATAAGATGAGGATGCACATCCGAGCCAATCAACATCCCAATGGTGATGGGAAGAGTGGATGAGTTGCTGAAACTCAGGTCACGCCCATTGAACTCTCGGACAGGAAGGGGATCTATGTGGCTGTCAATAACGTAGGTCTTGACATAGATGCATAGAAGACCTGGTGTTTGCACTGATTAGATTTTGTTTAAGACTTGATTGTCGATCGAACTACTTTTCATTTCTCCCGAAAGGGGTCGCGCTATTTTCCATTGCCGCAGTAGCGCCACGACCGATAAAATATTGGGGATTATTCCGAAAGTAAAACGAGAACTCAAATCTAGAGTGCCGTTTTGTTCTTCAAATATTAGTCACGATTTTTAGTAAGGAGTCGTTACACCAGGTATTTCTATGCATCTATGTCTTGACGATAGGATTGGGAGGATCTCCTTGGCGATTGGGAAGATCTCCTTGGTGATAGAGAGTGACGTATGCGTACCCCTGGTTGAAAGTATGCCACTCAGGGATAATGTAGCTTTCTAATAGTGAAAGAATTTCTGAAATCGGTCCAGTAGTTTTTGAGCCAAGTCGTATCAAACACACAAAAATACAAATCTTTCCGCTTTATAATATTAAGTACATATAATATGCAATACAGAAAAGACCGAAAGTATTATTTTTCCGACAAATTGATCAAACCTGCAACTTCGAGAGTGGATTCAATATCACAATTGGAACCTTGAAATTGTTTCTGTCCTGAGTGTGTTCATTGAAAAAAGTCTACATTGGCAACAACATGTTGAATCAGTGTTTAGTAGGCTGTCATGTACACAATTCACGTGTCTTTAAAACAGATCTTGGATCTTGATGGACTTCAGATTGTGTATCATCTAAATTAACAATTGCTGTTGAATTATGGAATAATTTTTGTAGTGGTTGTTCAGTGGCGCAGATGGCCAGCGTATGCTTTAAGGGATATGTTGAATATTAATCGTCGGGAATCTGGTAGAGGTCTCTTCACTAGCAATAACGTCTTAACTGTCCCTGCATTATGTATTTTCAAATCGTTACTGTTCAAACCACAAACACAATGGTATATTTTCTGAATATGAAAACAAAATTAAATGAAAGGGACTTAGTCCTTATATATCCCCAAAACAAAGATTGAATGTGTCTGAAAGGGGAGCATTGTACCTACAGTTGTCTTAAGGTTCAGCAGCCTACCATCAGAATTACGGAATTTGCTAGGCTCTGAGTTCTTTGAAAAGTTACTGCATGTCAATTAGTTGAAATTTTCTGATGGGAATAGTCTTATTTTTTCTTACCAAGTACTTCCTCAAAAATAGTACGAAATACTCTGAAATTTAATTTATCAGTTAATTGGTACCCCAAAAGTGTTTCAGATTAGGGAACTCTTTTGAAATATAAAATAACGATTATTTTCTGTTTTCAGGAAGCATATAGAGAACTAAAAGAAAACTGCAAGGAATGTGAAGAAGTGCGAATTCATTATAAGATCCTTGAAGAGAAACATGCACAAAAAATTGAAACTCTTATCAAGAGTAGGGAAATTCAGATAAATTGTTACGAAACGTTCAAGAGATGTTACAAAGAAATAAAAAATGACTTAGATAAACTTCTTTCTCAGAAGAATATTTTAGAAAGTTTGACTAATAATATGAGTCTTCAAATCTCGTCACTGTACTTTTTTTTTTCATCAAACAATTCAAAAAAACTTTTGGAGAAAAAGGAATATCTTGAAATAATTTCCAATGATATAATAAAACAATACAGAAGGTATTCGAAAGAAATTCATGATATTGTTCAAGATTCTGTGCGATATTACGAGAACAACTGTGAAAATATTTTTGCATCATTAGAACTGAAAATTGATGATTTCTTAGAAAAACACAATGTACATGAAATTGGTTATCAGATATCAGACCTTACTGAGAGAGCTATAGATATCTTGAAAGAAATCAGAGTATTGCAAAAAGAGTGTGAAAACTCATATGAGATTGAAGAAGAAAAAGAAAATGTACTGACAACTTCAAAGAAAATTAATATTGATCAAATGAAAGCAGATGATTTGAAGAAAAAGAATCTCAATCTGAGGCAAAAAGTTGTCCTTTTAGAAAATGCGAGAAGTAATTTGGAAAAAACTGTGAGAAGACTTAGAGAAGAGAACAAAAAACATAAAGACAACGGTAACGAACTTGGAAATGATATTCATTATAAAATGTTACTACAAGAATATATTTCATACAAAGAAGTTCAAGAGAAAGTACTGAAAGAATACAAGTCAAGCATTGAAAATTTACTGAAGGAATATGAAGATCACAAAAATAATTGTATGATGACTTCAACACCTATTGATACCAATTCCTCCTTGAAACCTAATAGTGAAAATTCCCTAGAGATGGAAAAGCTACGAGAAGCATTTTCAAATATTAGAATTACGAATGAGAAGTTGGAAAATGAGAACATTCTCTTGAAGAGATTAGTTGTAGAGCAGAAAGAAGAAATGAGCAAATTAAATCCAATTAAGGAAGCACATGATAAACTTCTGGAGGAAAATAATAAATTGATGACCGAAGTTGATACAATGAAATATAAGAGGGCTAGAGACAGAGATGAATTCTTGAGATGGCTTAAGAAGGAAAGAAGTGAAAATGAATCAAAAAATATCAAGCAAATACATAATATAAAGTCAGAATATGAGACAAAATTGGAAAAAATGAAAGATAGAATGGTGAGTTCAAATTAATGAATAATTTCAAAAATAGCTGTTATTAATGGAAGCTCTCGGCTCTAGTTAGATTTTTTTGTCTGACAAGAGCGTTCTTCTACTTAAACTTATAGCAAATTTCATTGGTAGAAACATTTATTGCACCTAGTTCACAGTTTTCCTCGGATTCTTGAACTCGGTGCGCTCTAGTTATAACAATTTGCACACAAAAATCGGCCCGGTGCTGTGAATTCACACAAGCGCTTCGTGGATTCTTAATGCTCCCAATTTTCGGGTAGAAATGCACAGACAGACGTTCATGTATAATTTTCAGCGATGAATTTATTAACCGAGTTAGGTATATTTCCAAATTTCAAGAAGTTGACTCATCCAAAGTCCAAAATGGTGTATTTAAATTTCCTTGATTTATGGACTAGGTGTCTCTCCATTGACAATTTACTATTAAAAACAGACACTTCAGCGTTTACACAGAGCACTCTCAAAAATTCGTATCACTTGATTAACTTTTTTTTGTCCTTTATTGAAAATTTACGATCTATTCATATATGATATTAAGTAAATTTGTTGATATTAAGAGCAGGTTTGTGAAGTGTCCAACGACATTTCTACTTATTGTATACTAAACTAGTGGTGCTGTGGAAGATCTTCAGGCCATATTTTTTTGGGTCTCCTGTTGTCGGGTTCTTCAGTGTATAAGTTCTGGATTCAGTTGTTCTTGTTAAGGCGGATTTAATGAAGTCTTTAGGGGTACATTCTCAACCACTTCAGCATCATTTCGCCTGGGAGAGCAAAGGATAATTATATTGGGCTATAAATGAAGCCTATAATGAAAAAACCTTTTGCAGCAATCATTCCTGATGTAACTTCAAGTTTACTTTCCTATTAAGAGAGAATCGATTTATCAATTCGACTCAAATCGAAACTAGTCGAATTGAGTTCACCACCCGTATCGAGCGGCTTTAACACAAGTTTAATCGAGTTCGAGTCACTCCGAATTGTGCTGACCCTAGCATTCTCTATTTACTGACTAAGAAGGCTGTGGTTGGCGCTTGAGTGATGATTCATTTTTGGCATAGAATACCATATATTCTGCCCAATTCAAATTTCTTGATTTTATGTGAGTGTATCAACTGAATTTTTATCTGTTCAAGATAAAATTATATCGAGAGGAGGTGAACAAAGAAATAAGTAAAATCAAAGGGAAACAACATGAAAGTGTGAGTAATCTGTTAAGATTGCATAAAGGAGGAAAATCATTACTATATTTTTATTTCCACAGACGTCTTTATTGAAAACTATTGAACGACTCGAATGCGAACTTTTCGAAGCCAAACAAAAAGTTCAACTACTGACAGACAGGGAAATAATGAAGGAGAAGCAAGAACAGGATATGTTCTCGCAGACGCGCGGTTCTAACTCGCAACTCCACGATTTGGATGCTTTGAGTCTTAGAGATTTTCCTCTGTCCTGTATGAACTCAACTGCAATAGACTCCAAGCAACGTCATAGTATTGCTAAATTTATGGAGTTCAAACATCCCAGCAAAGTGAATCCCTCTAGCTTAGACGACAGAAGACAATTCAATGAACGTCAAGCAAGGACACTTCCTAGATCAGGCGTTATCATCGAGGAAGTTGATATAAGAAGAACATCGTTTGGAGTTCCAAATAGCATTGGTATATTTATTCGTCAGTCTTGCAACAAAATGCCTCCATAAATTATTTTCCGCAGGAAACTTACAAATGGAGGACGAGGAGGAAATGTTCAACAATAAGTATTTGACCGATTTAAAGCAGGGTCAATGTGAAGCAGAAGACAAGGATGCCAGGGTTTCAGAACTGACTTGGCGCAATTCATTGGTTCCTCCACATCTTAAATCATCTTATCCAGCAGAAATGCAATTTTGCAGCCCAGGCAGATTTAGAGAAGATGATATCAAGGTATGAGGATAATTAATTTTTCTCGTAAAATGAATGCCCCTCAGCCCCTCCCTGAAATTCGATAAGGGGTATTGGGCATTGTACCCGAAATTCGCGATAATCCGAGAATAAGTTCAAATGTTTCTTTTTTTGTTTGTATAGATAAAGTAGGGTACAAATGCTCCATATATATTTCAGGGAGCTGGAGGCCTATTCGACGATAGTTTGTGTAAACTACTTCCGAATGAGAAGAAGAAAAAAGACTTTGGTACAACCTCCTATAAGAAACCAGGCCCTCCTACACCTAGCAAAAATGGTGGTAGGTTATCATTAACAGGCAGTGAAACACATAACGCAAAAGATCAACTTTCTGAAACCAAAAAGAGCACACCTGGTAGAATTAGGTCGCTTTTTACAGGAAAAAGTTCTTCAAGAAGCAGTATAGAGGTATGTTTTTTAAGGAACGCCTTTATAAAATTAAAAACCTACCATTTATATTAGTAACAATCATAATGATCAGTCAATTCATTGGACTTGTAACACAAGCTAGTTTGATATTACAATCGTTACAAAAAGTATGGCGTAGATTTCGACTAATTACACAGGGGCTATATCATTTTGTACTTTTCAGAGTTTTATGCCGGAATATTCTCGAACGATAATATTTTTCAAATGAATGATTTTTTTTTCAGCCCTGCACTTCCCCAAAAAAGAGATTGAGTATCTTCCGACGATAATTAACCAATGCTTTGATTAGAAAACCTGTGATTTTGTTTTAAAACTGTATTTATATGTTTGTATATTTTATTTCATTAAATATTATCAAATTTAGAAAAGTAGTTCATTGTCCACGTATTTTCGTTCAACGAAATTTTCAATTAAGTTCTAAGAATGACTGAAAAAGACATCATTTTTCCCGCTTTGCTATGATTCCTAATTCCTATCGAAAATCGATTTTCTCTAAATTATCTATGAATAATATTTCACCTTTCTTCCGTGTATTCTTCAATTTGTTTCCGTCTCTCTTTCGACGACTTTTCTAGTTTCTCAAATTGTTCTTAATAAGGGGCTAATGACTTATGTGTCCTAAAAAATCTAACTAAATAAACTCTTTCATTCGACTTTTTGCTTCAACGCAAATAGTTCCATCCAAACAGGTTTTCTCAACGATCTAAAATACTTCCTAAAAGTCATCACTCTATTTAATAAAACCTTAATGCTATCAAAACAGAGTTTAGTTCCATAAGGAAATACAATAATAACATCGATTAATCAGATACACCGCGTTCGAGTCAGATCCCTGGCGGTTGCCATTCAACCACGACATCTATTAGAATACTACCTACATTAGACATCCTAAAGATGTAGAATATATAATTAAACAAGAACCCACAAAAGATGAGAGGGCTTCATGTACTAATGTAATAACAAATTTTAACATTGGAAATGTTAATGTTCGTATATTACAGTACAGGCAAGTTTCGAGTTTTCGTTCAAGGTCAAAAGACAAAGGTGTCGCTAGTAGACCAAAAAAGCATTCGAAAGTTATCGCGTGATATAGGTGACATAGGGTGCTTCCGAATGCACCCGCGTGGAAGATCGTGAGAAGAAGCCGTTGCCCGTTATTCAGATCGCGCGTTTTGTCTTTTGTCGTTCTTCATAAACGAATCTGATAGTGAAATAGTTGAAAACGGTTGGAACTTCGAACAGTTTGATTTTTATTGAATAGAATATCTAGCAAAATCTATTACAATTTCTCATTATGGACGTTTCAAATAAATGCTCGACTTTATTGCAGAGTGAATCCACTTATTTGCATTTGCGGCATATGTGGAAAAGAGTTTACCAGCGTATCTGTTAGAAACAGGCATCTCCGGACAATCCATAATGATGTAAAAAGCACCCTCTTGGTGATTGGACGGAAGAGCGGCTTTCCACCAATCAAGGGTGTTATTACTTTAAAGAAAAATAAAAGATGTTAATTAGAATTTTGAAGTTCTTTCTTCCGACGGAAGAAAGTGTGGGATCGGCCCAACGCACTTGGGTCGGGTCTTGGTGTTTAAAATTATTTTCTAGGGAGAGGGATGGTAAATGAAACCTTTTAGATTAAGTTTAAGACGTATATTAAATTCAAATCAAGCCCAAACAAATTTACACTGGTTAGTTATGTGTTACTTAAATCAAATTGATTTAAATTATCAAATGTTCAGATATTTCTTAATTCGAAAGGAAATAATCCCATCAAGTAAAACTGTTAAATTAGCTTTAAATTACAAAGGCAGATCTATTCATTTAAATTAAATCAACATCAGTGTGAAATCCAAATCATATAAAAATGAATTCAAATCATCAACAAAAATGAAAATGGTTTGTCAAAATGACCCCAGAAATAATAATCATGAACAATCTCGAAAGAGTTTACAGTATAAGGTAAATTTTCTATACCCAAATAATATGACGGAAAATAATCCTTCTTAAACTTTAATTTTACAAGGGGAAACTCAACAATAGTTTCCACGTGATCTTTCAAATGAACCTGAGTTTTCTCAACAGAAAACTCCACTTAGACCTTCGACTACTTAAGGGTGATTACAAAAATAATAATACGCTTTAACGAGGATACAAAAAATTATGAAACTATGACTTGTAGAAGATTTCGGGACTCTGGACTATAAATATAATTTGGGCCGGCATGCGGCTGTCTACTAATTCTCAAGATAAGCTAAGCATAAACAATTTATCTGACCTTTTTCCGGTACCAATAATCCCAAGAATGAAGAACCTAGGAGGATGATTCTACGACGATGTTTCTTTCCTGAAACAGGCAGATTAGGTGCGAAACACGACACCCACACGTTGTCGCCAAATTGACTTTCACTCCCGAATATACCGACGATACGCGATCTAAATAATTCCAAATAATTTAGAGACTTTACTAACTTCGACTTAACACTTCTTATACATGTCCCAGCTTGAGACTGACTTATCAAAACTTTTAAAAGAAACCAAAAACCTATGAGTTATCCTAACGCCGTCTTCCGAATAACTAACTCCTTTTTCGTTCCAGACTTCCCCGACTGCCTTATTCTTCGTTTTCTTCCGAGACCAATTAAATTAAAGATTTTTCCTCCATCGATACTTCGAAACCAATCAAACCAAAACTTCTTCCATCTTTGTTTTTATGAACCAATCAAATTAAAGATTTTTTTCTGCTTCCCACCTTCTTCTTGAGATATCGCAGTTTCCCATGCAATGGTTTGGGAAATGCTACGTGACAATTCTCAACAATGCCTGCGTTGAATTTTATTCCTGTCATCGTGTGCAGTAATTGCAACCAAATTCGTGGGACAATTATAATTTATCATTTAGTTCTCTAAATAAACTTAAACTGAAAATCAACAATTTCGGTCGTTAACGTCTCGCCAGGCATTCTGAGTGGGTTTGATAAACGATCCAATAATTTTTCTAACACAAGGCTATTAAATTTCAGAAGTTGAAGTGGAAAATACCGGTTAAATATTACAGGAAAGAAAACGTTCAAGTCCCAATTTTCAAGACATGTCTGTTTTATAGTTTCAAAAATTATCTCCCCTATTACAATATCCCCTTTGAAAAAGTTTTGGCATCATTTGCCATAACTTTTCCTTAACCATCATCCCCAATAGTCCCTTGTCTTCCGTTTAAGACATTATAACAGCTATAAAACTTAATTATATCGAACATAAAACTCATATCTCTCATGCATCATGCCTTAAATCTAAATATCATTCTCGCAAACTAATTAGTCTATAGTAAACAATATCCCTCAGGATCAATTAAACTTCAAGAAATAAAAAATAAGGTTCAATACAACAAAACATCACGTGCATAACTCAAATTCTTCGAAAGAAAATTTAAGAAAATCTGTCCGTCACTGCACTTCTCCTACATGGAGTTCATTATTGTCTATTTTTCGGATTTCAAATTTCACTCGCGGTCACAACAAAATTTCCTTAGTCCGGCTCTGACCATCTCCATATGTTTCATTCCTCTGAGATCGGAACTGACCTTCGCCTCGAGAACGACCTTCCAAAAATACACAACGGCCTATATAGTCTACCGTAATCAGCGATTCGCACTTCGAGTTCGATGTCAATGTTTACGATAATACGAGAAATGTCGATAACACTGTACATATCCGGTTCGCGACCTAGAGCACTTTCACTCATTTCTTCTGATCAGTGCCGTTCGAATTCAAATATAATCCAGTCATTGCCGTTATTGTCGTTACGTCCGCCTCTGCATCCTTATTTCTTATCACGTTCTCTTGTCTGGTCCTGTGTCGATTCATAATCCACATAATTAAAGTATTCCATAGGCTGGCCAACAGGGTTATTCCACATCTAATATAGGTGTAAGCCATTCAATATAACTCCTATTCCATACTTTATGATTCGGAATATCGCATGGAAATCCCATGAGTTCGTCCATGAACAGGTGATGTAGGTGAACCATCTCCATAATTGTCTGGCGATGTTGTGGGCCAATTCTTTCATTTCGTCGGTGTCTCCAAAGTCTCCATTTCTGCTACACGTCGATGACGTTTTCCATTCATTGATTGGTGTTCTCCACGACTTTTAAACGGTAAATAAAACTTATCGTACCCTCGGCCATGATTCAGCTACGTCTATGCATCCCGCAATGCGTAATCACTCAAGTTATCTAGAAACTGCCGGTCTACAGATTGTTTAATTGTTACTTCGTCGGATTCGCGTATAAACGCCGCGATTATCTCAATGTTTATCTTCGCACACGCGTACGCGATTAGCGTTTCAGCACTGTTTACTTTTACGAATAAGGTCATTCCTCTGGCTTAGGTCAGTACCTTTCCCATACTGCTAATTGATTTGGATCCTCTTGAAACCTGTTTTACATAAAATTTACAAATACAACAACATCAAAAAAAAAATTAAAACTTCCACAATTTTTTTTCTAATTAGTATTACGGAATCCTTTTCACATTTCAAGACATAACTTAACATAAATATGAATCCCTTTTTCTTCCCTATTCGTCCTCCTATGATAGGTTACATGATTCATTCCTCATCATCCGAGGAAGAATACCACGAATTTTTCACACATATTTGCCTTTTGTTGTGGAACACAAAACGCAACATTTTATCAAGATTATTTCAAAAATAATTTCCGCAACCCGTACTTTACACTTCAGCTCATTCCTCAAATCTATTGAATATCACTAAAATCTGTTAGAAGAGAAAGATTTCGAAAAAATATATAAAAAAAAACTTAAAGACTTAATTCAACTGTTGCGAAATTCGAAAATTAAAAATGATTTGGGGGGGGGTGTTCGTAACCCAGAACAGGGACCCTTTTCAGACGGTGGCTCTCCAGGCCAGTGAGCCCCTGGAATCTACGAAATGGGCAGAAGTTGATTCATGTCTCCTAGAAGGTCGTCGATGACTTGCCTTCTCGCTACCCGAATTCCGGTCCAATTTATCCATGAAATCTAACGAAATGGGCAGGAGTCGATTCGCTTCTACTGGAAGGCTGTTGAAGAGTTGCCTTCTCGCTACCCGAATTCCTGACTAGTTTATCCTTGGAATCTAACGAAATGGGCAGGAGTCGATTCACTTCTCCTGGAAGGCAATTGAAGAGTTGCCTTCTCGCTACCCGTTTCCCGACTAGTTTATCCTATGCAATTCTGCGCATTGATATTCTGCAACTCAGTTCAGATATCTCAAAATTTAGATACAGCCACAGAAATATAATAAACATATAAATAAATAAATATTTTATTATATTTCTGTGGATACAGCGCACCATCTCGTATTTGCCTTGCCAACATCCTCCCATAATTTAAAGATATTCGTGTTTTTATTTTAGACCAGGGAGCCGATTGTTCGTTTCACGACGCTCTGATCTAATTTTCGAGAGAAATTGGAATCGTGGAAAGTACTTCTATTATTAATTTCTAATGAATCTATTGCATGACTATTTTCCTTTATATGTGTAGATTATTTAATGCAAAAGAACAATTACATAATTGCAATTCGTCATCTACTGTCAGTGATTAGTTAGGTTAGGTGACTCACACTGGGAGAATAACGCGCAGCTGTAGCGGGGTAATTCTTCAATAATATTTTTTGTACCTATTCATGGAAATTTGTTTAGTTTACATTGTACTTGGTTATTACCTAAATAATGAAATATTTTTTCGAGTTTTTCAGCTGTTCAATATATGCGCATAATTATACCATCACATGCGCGGTATTACCCAGTACGTGGGGGAAGACCGCGAAAAGACAGTTTTCAGAATTATTTTTTTTTCTCAATTGGTATAGGTAGTTGAACCTTTTCCTTGTGATGAAAAAGTTCCAAATGGGTTCATGATTCAGCAGTTAAATTATGAAAGTTTGTGTGTACATAGGAAGGTTTTTGTGAGCATTTTCCCTAAGGTGCGTGGAATTCCCCCGTCCTCCCCTACATATAAGATTCATGAATTTTAGTAAAAACATGATCCTTCCACCTCAAGCCAATTTCGAGAATAGGTACTCAGATTTGGTAAAATAAAAATTCTCTTCGAAAATATTGGACGGGGTGGACTCAGCTTTTTCTGATGATGTTTAATCCGAGAAGGTACATACATATAAGATTCCTGAATTTTAGTGAAAACAGAATCTTTCTATCTCAAACCAATTTCATGAAAACCCAGATTTGGTAAAATAAAAATTCGCTTAGAAAATATTGGACAGAATGGACTCAGCTTCATCCGATGAGAGTTGATCTAAGAACATATAAGAATCATGAATTTTAGTAAAAACTGAATCCTTCTATCTAAAGCCAATTTCATGAAAACCCAGATTTGCTAAAATCAAAACTCACTTCGAAAATATTGGAAAGGAATGACAGGATGGACCCAGCTTCATCCAATTATTTGTATCTTTATTTTTTATTATTATATCTTAAGAATACTTACTTTAGAAAGAACATTTTTGTTTTAAAATACGGTGACAAGTTTCCTCTCACATGTTTATGTTAGGAATTGGGAATGTTGATTGTTTCTTGCAATTATAATTGCTCATTATTATTATTGAAAATACTATTTTATTTTAAGTTCAAATGCAAATAAATGTTGGTAATATTCACATGTGGTGTTATCATTTCCAATGTCTCTGATGGTTGCAAGGATTGCGAAATCTGTAAATTTTTTAAACAGGGTACATTAGACCAGTCGATAAATATCTGACTGATATGTTGATGGATACAGTTAGATTTTTAAAACAGAATAACGAACTTTTGATTTGTAACGGGTCGTTTATGCTGGCCCGTAACTTTAACTTTTCCCTTACCCTAAGTGTTACGTCGTGAACGTGTGTTGCTTATGTGACTTGCTTCATCTTCAACGACTCGAGAACCGTCTCACTCTGGTGACAATCTGCGGAAGTATTTTCTCGCTTGTGCGCGCGAGAAATAATAATGTCAATTCAATTCATTGTTTACACATCGTGCATAAAAGTTGGTTAAAAGCAAACTAATTTAATAGTGCCTTCTAAAGCGAATAAAATTCGTGTTGAATACTTTCGTTGAGAAAGAATAAAATCGTCTGATCGCGTCACCATAATATTTTGTGCTATCCTCTGAGGAATAAGTTCGCCTGTGATTAAGCAACTTGGAACTTGAGTGACCGGTGAATTGGTCGCTACTAACGACGTCCATCTAAAGGAAAGGTATTTCCCTGTTTCCACTCCTTATACCCCCTTTCGGCTGCTAACTTAGTAGTTGACCACCTACGATCGCCGTCAACTTATATTTCTAAGGTAAGTGCCTTTATTTAATCGGTTGCTTAATTCTCGGACGCACTTCTTCTGAAGTCGATTTGCAGCAATTGACTTACTGCAATCGTCTATTGGTGTCGAAAAACAGGGACCTTTAGATCTTAAATTCTAATTCAATTATTCATCTTTCAATTCTCATTGTAGTCATTTCATTCGGGAAATTTAACAGTGGAATTCTTATTTGTTTTTTGCTATCATCTGTTTATCATATTCGCATTAATCGTCTGTTCATTCCGGTAACATCTTCGGAATTCATTTTACTTACCGGGGTTGCTCGCGAAGTAAAAATGCCGTCGACGGATAAATTGAAAGCTACGATCAGTGAATTCATCATCAAGCGAGAAAATGCTTTCGCAGCAGCTTCAACCTTATTTAAGTTGATTAAGGGGCTGACTACTGAATCGGATGTGGCCAATATGTGCCTGGCTGAGTTATTTAAAATCGAGAAGGCCTTCAAAGAAGCTGATGAGTTGATAGTTAAACTGAACTCTCAGCTGGAGGAGGCGGATCGGGACAGGTCGCCATCGAAATTCGCGGCATTCTTCGAGATCTGTCTGCAGATCCGCGCTGCTCATAGTCAGCTGACTGCACCTGCGTCGGTCGCAAAGACCGGGTCATCCCCTGTGGACCTTCCAATTCCTCGGGTCGAGTTGCCATGTTTTCATGGCAAAATCGAAGAATGGCCCAGCTTCATCGCACTTTTCGATGCTCTTGTGCATCTGAACAGTTCCCTGGCGCCTGTTCAGAAATTTCACCTTTTAACTTCTGCTATATCTGGTGAAGCGGCTTCTGTCATCTCCGGCTTCGAACTAAATTCCCTAAACTACCCTTTAGCTTATCAGGCCCTTTACGCTCGGTACCAAAATCCCCGTCGGCTGGCTGACTTGTATGTAAACCAGATATTGGATTCGCGGCCTGCATCTGTTTCTTCCTTGCCCCAATTACAACAATTCGCCACCACGCATCAAAATGCCATCAACGCCCTCAAGGCATTGTCCATTCCAGATCTGGCCGATTATCTTCTGTTTTCCCTTGCCTTGCGCAACCTGGACATACCATCTCGCCAGCTGTTCGAAGGGCAGTTATCCTCTGATGAGTTTCCCAATCTCGCACAATTGCTCGAGTTTACTAATCGACAATTGCGAGTGTTGGAAAGCACTTCCATCACCTCATTCCGTGCATCTGCGCCAAAGAGGCCGACCAGAACCCAATCACCAGCGGGGTTAGCGTCTGCTCCTTCATCGTCTGCTCCCTCCTCAGCTGGTCCGTCCTCTCGTCGTCATGCCTATACAGGGGTACGTCCTCCTCAAGCCTCTAGCTCGTCGTCTGTATGTGTGTTCTGCTCGGCAAACCACTCCATTCGACAGTGTCGTGAATTCAAAGCCATGACCATTCATCAGCGAAGATCTTTCGTAACTGAGAGGCGATTATGCAGAAATTGCATGTCATCGTTCCACGCCACTGTTGATTGTGGTTCGGATCAGTGCTGCCACACATGCGGGGGACGTCACCATACGATACTTCATCTAGCCTCTGCGGGCTCCACGCCCTCTTCTGGTACCCAACCGGAGGAGAAACCATCGAATCAGCCTCCTTCTCAATCTTCTGCTACATCAGAGCCGCCAGCCCGTGCCTCCACCTCTCGGGGCACTGCAGTGAGGGGTAGACTGCGTAATATACCTTCATCGGCAGGCTCAGCTTCTCATCGGGCTTCCCCCGCTACATCTTCCCGTAATTCTTGCCACTCATCCGGAAGTGGTACCGAATGACTTCGAGTTTGGTCATCTCGCCGTCATCTTACCCTGCCAAATAGTCATCTGTTTTCATCTCCGCGATCTTCCTTGCGCCAGACCAAAGATCCTGGCCTCCTTATGCCTACCGCCTGGATCCGCTTAGATAACCAGCGGAATGTTGTATTCGGCCGAGCTCTTCTCGATTCAGGCTGCCAACACACATTAATCACCCGCGCTTGGGCCACCAAGCTTCGTCTGCGCATTCACCCTGAAGTTGTTCAACTTCGCACCCTCACTAACGCAGATCAGTTTCGCATCCAAGGATACGCATACGTTAGTCTCTGTCACCAAGGGGATCCCCCTCATCTTATCATCAAGGCCTACGTTGTTGACAGCCCCATAGATCCTCTCCCTGTCCAAGCGTTTAATGGCCGATGGCCCGAGTTTCAGCAATTCAACCTAGCTGACCCACTCTTCTATCTGCCTCGTATCATAGGGATGTTGATTGGATCGGATGTGCTCCCTCATCTTATTCTTCCTGGCACGCTGTGTCCATCGTCTGAACTTCCGGGGGCGTTGTCTACCACCTTAGGCTGGGTGCTTTATGGGCCCTACGCTCGCCATCGCAAGAAGACTAAACATGTTTCCTTCTCACCTGACACTGCCAATGGTCGCGCTCGACATGTCCCCAGTTGTCATCGGGTTTCACGGCAGCACGCTTCTCCCTCGTCTTCTGCAGGGTCATCATCTGCTGTATCTTCTTCACCGTCTTCTCATCCTGATTCCCCTCGCTCAGAGTCTGCCTGCCCTTCCCTTCGTGACAAGACTGAATCTTCTGACACATCTCCTCAAATCTCACCTTCTGTTATGATAAGTTCTTCTGCCGTCCCTGATCTTCAAACTATTCCTTCACCCTCCGCACAGCACTCGGATCACGAACTTGTCAACATCGTTCGGCGCTTCTGGGAACTTGATAAGGTACCTGACGTGCTTCCGCTGACCCCTGCCGAGAGAGAGTGTGAGATGACATACTGCGCTGATGTCACCCGCGACTCCAATGGAAGGTACACTGTTGGTTTGCCCTTGGCATCGTCTCGGCTGGGCACCTCCGTCAACGTGGCGACTAGACAGTACATTCGACTGGAACAGCGTTTGGACAACAACCCTACTCTTCGTGTCGCTTATCATGAGTTCATGCGAGATTATCTCGAGAGTGGTCATATGGAACTGGTCCCTGAGTCTTCTGATTGTCCGCGATATGAGCCATATTATATTCCCCATCATCCCGTACATCGTCCAGATGATCCTCCTGACAAAATTCGTGTGGTCTTCAATGCCTCTTGTGCATCCGCTAATGGCAAATCCCTTAACGATCTTCTGCTTACTGGTCCGAAGCTGCAAGCGGACATTTCCACCCTCCTGCTTCGCTTTCGTCTATATCGCTTCGTCTTCACCGCCGATATTAGACAGATGTATCGACAGATCCTGATACTCCCTGAGCAAAGGGACTATCAACGTATAGTCTGGCGTTTCAGCAAACACGAACCGCTCCAATATTATCGCCTGAACACCGTCACGTATGGCGTTTCTTCTGCTCCCTTCTTGGCACTTCGGACCCTTCGGCAGCTGGCTTCGGATGACGGACCCAAGTTTCCTGCTGCCAGGCAAGTCTTGCTGGATGAAATTTATGTTGATGACATCTTGACGGGCTGTTCATCCGAAGCTGAAGCTCTTGAGTTGCGGCAGCAGGTGCAGGACCTGCTCAGGGCGGGCGGCTTTGAGTTGCGCAAATGGGCTACCAATCATCCTCCTCTGCTAGACGGTATTCCAGCTGATCATCGTAGAGAATCTTCCTCTACCGATCCTCTTCTTCTCGATCGTGAGCCAGGTCTCAAGATTTTGGGACTTGGGTGGAATCCTTCTTCTGATCACTTCTTCTATTCTGTTCGTTCGACTTCAACGGTCATCACCAAGCGAACCGTGTTGAGTCAGATGGCTAGAATCTTCGACCCCCTGGGATGGTTAACTCCTGTTACCTTCTATGCTAAAATCTTCTTCCGTCAGCTCTGCCTACTCCATCTGGAGTGGGACCAACCTCTTTCGAATGAGGTTCAGCCCCTATGGCTGCAGTTTCAGTCCCAGCTCCCCACTTTGGCAGAGCTCTACATACCACGATTCATCCCTGACGTTTCTTCTTCTGCGCATCGGCTGATCGGCTTCTGTGATGCCTCTGAATCAGGCTACGCTGCGGTCGTTTATCTCCGCACTTTGGCATCGTCTGGTCATTATCAGGTGTCCCTTCTCGCAGCTAAATCAAAAATTGCTCCTTGCAAGGCCATAACTCTGCCTCGTTTGGAGCTATGCGGTGCCCATCTTCTCGCCAAGCTCATGCACCATCTGTCCACTCGCGTGTTGGAAAATCTCGGCGCTGAGTGCATGGCCTTCTGTGATTCCTCTGTGGCCTTGTCGTGGATCCGTGGTGAGAGTCACAGGTGGAAGACATTTGTTGGCAATCGGGTTGCTGAAATACAGGAGCTCATTCCCTCTGATCGCTGGAGACATGTAGTGTCTGAGGACAATCCAGCTGATTGTGCCTCTCGAGGACTGATGCCTACAGACATTCATCATCACCCATTGTGGTGGCGGGGTCCTCACTGGTTGTCTTTCGACTCATCCTTATGGCCTGTTTCCTCTGTTGATTCCTCTCAAACTGATCGAGTGGACGAGGAAGCAAAGCCAATCTCCGCTTTGATGTTCGCGGCTATCTCCGATGAACCCACCTTCATTGACCGCTTTTCCTCATATCTTCGACTCAAGCGGGTCACCGCCTTTTGTCGAAGATTCATAATGAATACTCGTGGTCTATCACCCCCTCGGTCAGGTTTTCTTTCCTCTGTCGAGCTCCAGGAGGCGGAGGCCTGCTTGATACGTCTCGTTCAATCCGTTTATTTTGCCGAGGAGCTGACTGAGCTTCGGAAACCATCTTCTCGTCTCCGGCTCATCATGAAGCTTCACCTTTTCTGTGACCAGCAAGGAATTATTCGTGTTGGAGGCCGCCTGTCGGCGGCCTTGTTGCCGTATAGACACAAACATCCTGTTCTTCTTCCAAAGAAAAGCCATCTCACTCATCTGATCATCGATGATGCCCATTATCGTCTCCTGCACGCTGGCGCCTTGGCCACTCATTCGTACATTCGTCGCCGGTACTGGGTTCTGGATGGACGCAATGTTGTACGCAATCGACTACGCAGGTGCAATCGATGCTTCTCCTGCAAACCTCGTCCCATGGTACAGCCAATGGGCAATCTGCCTCCCGAGCGACTATCCTCTGCCATGGCCTTTCTTACCACTGGTGTAGACTACGCCGGACCCTTTTATGTCACGAGTGCGCGATTACGAGGGGCTGTCAGCACAAAGGCATATCTGGTTGTCTTCATCTGTTTCACTACCAAGGCAGTTCACCTAGAATTGGCATCTGAGCTGTCCACTCCAGCGTTTATCGCTGCTTATCGGCGATTCGTTGCGCGCCGAGGTCACCCTTCCGTCATCTTTTCCGATAACGGGACCAATTTCGTTGGTGCTCATAACTACCTTCGTGATCTTGGCCGCTTATTGTCTGCTCCACAACATCAGCAGAGTCTTTGCGATGCCGCTTCGTCCTCCGGAACTGATTGGCGATTCATACCGCCTTCCAGTCCTCACTTTGGCGGCCTTTGGGAGGCCGCTGTAAAATCTGCCAAGCATCATCTCACTCGCGTCATCGGCGAGCAGAAACTCACTTATGAGGAATTTCTCACTGTCTGCACTCAGGTTGAGGCCATCCTCAACTCCCGTCCTCTGTATCTTCCCTCATCTGACCCTTCGGATTTTGAGGCCCTCACACCAGGGCATTTCTTGATTTTCCGCCCCCTCAGCGCTCCTCCTGACCATGATGTCAGTTCCGTGTCTGTGAATCGTTTATCTCGTTGGCAATTGGTCCAGCGATTCCAGCAGGACTTCTGGAAGCGTTGGCGTCAGGAATACTTGCATACCTTGCAGCAACGTCATAAGTGGTTGCAGCCGTCTACCCCTGTCCTTCCAGGCACTGTTGTCATCATTCGAGACGACAATCTTCCTCCTCTAAAGTGGAGTATAGGCCGTATATCATCTGTTTTTCCCGGAGCTGACTCCACAATTCGTGTGGCTGATGTTGCTACCCCTTCTGGGACAGTTCGACGACCAATCGTCAAACTGTGTCCTCTTCCAAGTCAGTAGATGACTTTTTTCTTTCGTCTGTTCACTCCTTCCAGTTCTTACTGAAGGGATCCTTCAGGGCGGGCGGCATGTTACGTCGTGAACGTGTGTTGCTTATGTGACTTGCTTCATCTTCAACGACTCGAGAACCGTCTCACTCTGGTGACAATCTGCGGAAGTATTTTCTCGCTTGTGCGCGCGAGAAATAATAATGTCAATTCAATTCATTGTTTACACATCGTGCATAAAAGTTGGTTAAAAGCAAACTAATTTAATAGTGCCTTCTAAAGCGAATAAAATTCGTGTTGAATACTTTCGTTGAGAAAGAATAAAATCGTCTGATCGCGTCACCATAATATTTTGTGCTATCCTCTGAGGAATAAGTTCGCCTGTGATTAAGCAACTTGGAACTTGAGTGACCGGTGAATTGGTCGCTACTAACGACGTCCATCTAAAGGAAAGGTATTTCCCTGTTTCCACTCCTTATACCCCCTTTCGGCTGCTAACTTAGTAGTTGACCACCTACGATCGCCGTCAACTTATATTTCTAAGGTAAGTGCCTTTATTTAATCGGTTGCTTAATTCTCGGACGCACTTCTTCTGAAGTCGATTTGCAGCAATTGACTTACTGCAATCGTCTACTAAGAGTTGAAAGATAGAAATTTCATGCTATGGTTTATACTCTAACTTATTCCCTTAAAGAGAACAAATTTTAAGGGCATAAGTTAAGGGCATAAGTTACGGGCCAGTATAAACGACCCTTAAGGCTGATAAAGGCAATCGCACGGTGGTATTGTACAGAGACGAATACGTTCAGAAGATGAATTCCTTGGTGAGTGATGAAAGCACATATCGTGAACTTATTAAAGACCCAACATTGGTTCTACAGGGTGAGGCAAATAAATTGATCACTTCCTTATTCAGAAGTGAATTGATTACAGAGACCAAAGAAAACCAAAATATAATTTGTGTTCCACCTAAATTATATGGGTTATGTAAAATTCATAAACAAGGTGCCCCCCTTCGACCTATTGTATCTAGTTTGGATTCACCGGGATATAACATTTCAAAATTCGTTTCAGATATTTTAAGTAATTTGATTCCTAACTTTTCATTTAATGTTAAGAACTCGACCGAATTGATAGACAAGATGAAGAACATAATAGTGCCTGTAGATTACATTTTAATATCTTTTGACGTGGAGAGTTTTTTCACAAATTTGATGCAACTATTGATAAACTCTTTAATTATTGATAATTGGAACCTTTTAAGTTCCTATACAGATATAGATTGTGACACATTCTTGGAACTTTTAGATTTTGTTTCAGAAGTAGCTATATGTCATATAGAGACAACTTTCACTTGCAAGTCTCTGGTTGACCTATGGGTTCCCCATGCTCTCCCATATTGGCTAATATAGTTATGAACTATGTATTATGCGAGGTTAGAGAACGAGTTAATTTTGACTTACCTTTGCGGCTCTATATGTGGATGATATTCTTACGATGATCCCTGAGAATTCAGTGAACGATGTGCTTGATATATTCAATTCATCCCAATTTGAAGTTTACATATGAGGCAAGAAACCATTCCTTATCGTTCTTGGATGTCCTGATAATCAGGAATCCGGTAGATGGCACTTTGCTGTCGAATATTTATCGCAAACCGACAAGCACTGATAGAACTGTAAACTTTCGCTCTCTTCATCCTTTACACCAGAAAGTTAATATTTTGAGACATGCTCGTGAAAGAATTATGAGATTGAGCAGCCCGGTCTTCGTTGAGGATGATATAAAAGAAGTTAAGAGAGGAGTTGTCAAATAACGGTTATCCCAGAAGTTTTATTAATAAAGCAATAAATTACTTGCCTAGAGCTGTCAACTTGGCAATTGACTCAGTCCCAGCAAACAATTGTAAATTTGTTAAGATGCCTCTGATACCGGGCCTAACTAGCAGATTGGTGGAAATTTTAAAATCGGATAACATATTAGGTTTGTCACATATTCTAAGAGACAGTTATCCAATTTGATATTCAGTAAACTAAAAGATAGAACAGAGAGAAAATATTTGTCCAACTTAATTTATAAGATTGATAGTACACATTGTCAACGTTATGTCGGTACTACCAAACAATTTTTATATAACAAAATCTCAAACCATAGGTCGTCAGTGAGAAGATTGTCTAATAACAAGACAGCTTTAGTAGAACACCATTTAGAAACTGGACATTTCTTTGATTTAGGTTTAGATAATGTAAAAGTTCTCCATATTGAGAATAACTACCAAAAGAGACTATTTTCAGAAATGATTTTCATTAAATCATTAGACTCAGTAAATTTTAAATCGGACACTGATGGTTTGAGTAGAACTTATTGTAATTTAATTAAAAAGATAAAACTGTGAAGTAATTATATGCAGAACATTGTCATTGTGTGATTCATGTTGTTGCTTTATGTTGAATTTTAAATTTGTGTGGAAATTCCGCCTATTATGGCTTTCTTGAGTGTTTTGGTTACGTCAGTTCTTTGATTGTTACACCTGTTGGGTGATTTTGTGTCGTTGTTGAAACTGATAATATAACCTATAACTGGAAATATTGGAAAATTTTCAATTTTTGTAAGCGTCAGTTCGATTCTCGCTGTAAGATGATTTGGCTGTTTTTTTATGACTTTTGGATAGTTGATAGTATAGCAGATTCCTTAATATGTATGTTAAATTGTTTGAGGTGGAATTTCGTTCGCAATACGTTTTATGTTGATTTCCTAGAGAAATTTTCGATCATTCTTTCAATTTATTCTGGTGAGCAAAGTTTTTGTGGCGTTTCTTTTCCCATATTGATTTTGTTTTCTCTGTTTTCGTTTTTTAGCCTGAAGAAGAGATAATGTGAAATCTCGAAACTTGTAGCGGTAAATTGTAGTTTTTATTAAATCTTCTTGCCTATAAAACCGTTTTTGTTCTTCGTATGATATTCTTTGGCAATTTAGAGCTGTGGATTAAAATACTACAACATTTGAAAAAATTGATCCCCATGCAAATACGCCCTCTTTACTGCTATTGATATTCGTACTCGACGTTAAAAAGTTTTCTACTTGTAGGGGGAATTCGCCGGTAAGCCGGACACCGCCGGCAGTCGGACAAAACGGGTTCAATTTGAGATAACTTGAGAAAAATTCGATCAAATTTCCCCAAATAAAAACGAACCAGTAGAGCCAATGTTGTTACACTTTATTGGCTAATTTTTTATTTAACAGTTGCTACCATTGTCATGTAAGAAGGGCGCCAATTTAGCGTTATATCAGCAGTTGTCCATTGTTACGTATTGAACATCAGCAGGTGCTTTTTCAAAGGTATACAAAATATATTTTCGTCCATTTTTTGTATTCACATTAATATTTTATTTGAGGGGAAAGGTCTGAAATTTCATTATAATAATTCAAAACTGATTTTTTTTTAATTTTGAAGTCATAATTGGGTGGCCGGTAACTGGAAAAGAAATTTGGTGAAATTCCAGTATTCGGACGGGTGTCCGACTACCTACTAGTAGTTTGGGGCTTGTTTAGTTCTCTATTTTCTGGCGCTTTTATATGACTTATCGAACATTTCTTTTTCACATCGAATGACTTGATACTTCTTTTAAACTCTAGCCAGTAGTCGTCCATAGAAAAAAAATCGCATTTATAGATTTTGGCCAATTGAAAATCGTCCGATTACTGAACTCCACGCAATTCGTTGAGTTCCAATAGTCGGCCACTACTTCTTGTTTTCGGCATTTCATGACGCCGCTGCTTAGGTTTTTTTCTTTTATTTCACTTGATATGAAAACAAAGAAAAATTTAAATAATTTTCGTCAATACGAAGAGAAAAACTTGAAAGAAGCGGTGCAGGCGGTGAGGAATGGTGGTAAATTGAGAGAAATCTGCCGTATTTATGGGGTACCCAAGTCAACGGTACAGGACCGTATCAAAGGAAGAGTTTCTGACGAAGCCAAGACTATGGGCCCAGAACCAGTTTTAATATAGTTTCATATGAAACTGAAATAGTAAAATAGGGACAGAATTTGGCAAGGTGGCATTTTTTTCGTTATGGAGTTTATTTTTATTTATCATGTTTTTAGTTGTGTGTATGTTATAACTACTATTTTTAATATTTTATGAATGAAGTTCAGAGTTTTTCGTTTTCGTTCCTGAAGATATGGAATAAATTGAAGAATCATTACTCAAAACTACGCAACGGATTTTGAAACGCTTTTTTCTAATAGATAAAGTGATTCAAGAGGAAGGTTTGTATGTATGATACATGCATAATATTGTAGAGATACACTGATGAATTTAGAAGTTTCTAATGTGATGTCGTAAATGAACACATTTTTGCGCTTACATTGCAAACGCTAACTGAACCCCACGCGATAAATCAAAATAATGTACTCGGTATTTTACTCCTAAAAAAGGTCAACCAAAAAGTCCGCGATGGTATATGTCTATCTCTTAAGGATAACCCACAATAACCATTTTTTATCCTTTACATTTTGAGGGAATAATGGCTTATTTAGGAAGTTATTTCAAGCAATACAGCATTAATCCTTATCCATTTTAGTGGGTTCCGTAAATACATTGTCCATTCAATATAGATCAATATGGCCCTTTACAGCATGTAATCTCAATGAATATTTCCGAAGATATTACAGATTTAAATTGCAGGGACATAGCGGTGCGGCGCCGGCACTACCGTTGTTTATAAGGATTGCATTGCATCCGTGCGAAGCCGGACTAACCTGGAGAAAGAACTATTATGATTACTCCAAAATTATAGTTTCTAGACGAATTTTAAATTCGCATTTGCCTAAACTGTCCGACCACTGGCGAATTCACCCTATACCCATTTCATCAGTGACGTGAGGAAAAAAATATTAGACTCGTGACTTTCAACTCTTTCAGAATAAAATCTGAACGAGAGCTTAGGAAATCATTCATTTTCGTATAAAAACATACTGTTCATACGAAATTTGAATCAAATTTCGTAATTGAATGGTGATATTTATAATTTTACGATTCAATTGCAAATTTCCTCAATAAGTAATCTGCATATATTTATACAGTGCGCGGCTAAATTATGGAACAAATTCGATATTTCACCAAAAAACTTTTGACAAAAATCCTGAAACAGGTCGATTTTTGTTTTCGAATACCGATTTCTGGATGTATATTATTCTAAAGAGGTTATGTCACTGGTTTTGAGGTGGTGAGGTAAGGTAATCAGTATTTTTTTTCAAATTGAAATCATTCGAACTTCGATAACTCGAATCATCATGATCTACCAAAAAAAAATTCGAGTTATCAAGTCTTCGAGTTATTGAAAAACACTAATATTCAATCTTGTCGCTGTTGCCAACCAATTTGATTCGAGTTATCATTCGATTTATCGAAGTTCGACGATGTCTTTTGTGATACTTTATCTGGAAGGTCTTTCAATAATACATTCAATGATAATAAATAATTTGATTTGTTTGTACAGGGTGAACAAAAATTAATATTGTATTTCAGTAAGAGAAAAACTTCAATTATGTCCAACAAAATACAACATTCAAATGAGATGTTCATTGTTCAATATGCCATCCACCAGTCTCTTGACTTTCTTGACAATAAGCAAAACTACGGACACATTCCTCTTGTACATTGCGAATAGCTTCTGGAGTAATTCTATTGATTTCGATCCTAATTCAATTTTCCAAATCCTGTAGATTTTGCGGCCTATCACACCTTCGATTTCAAATAACCCCGCACAAGAAAAAATCCAAGGGGTGAAAGATCTGGTGATCTTACGCTTGTGGTGGATGGCATTTTGAACATCTCATTCAAATTTGGTATTTTGTTGGATATACAGGGTGTCCCACTAGTGCCGCAGCGGTCGATATACGCGTAACAGTCTGAGTTTGGCACAATTTTTTGATACAGTCTTGATATACTCCAAGAAGAGCACAACCTAAAAATATTTTCAAATATATTGGGTGGCCCACAAAAGAGGAATACAGGATGACTTTGTTTTTTCAAATGGGACACCCTATATTCAAAAATTTTTTTCAATTCTCTGTAACTTCCTGCTTGCTTTCGTATACTTTTAACATATTTTTATTCGACAGTTTTCGAAATATTGGCCATTTTGACAAAAAAATAATACTTGTAGAGGCTTTGTTATCCAATTATATTTCACGAACCCTTGCACATATCAATAACAGCTTTATACTGATTGAAAGACAATACTTCAAAGTATCCTAGCCAGCTATAATAAAGCATCTCCAGCATATGGAGTGTCCACAAAAAGACTATCAACATGACGAATTTCAAATCGATTTTCTTCATTCTTTCAAATGCAATGCATATTATTTTTTTCATCATTGTAATCACCATTCATTTTACTTCATTTTTTGTCAAATGCATGATATGCATATCATTAACAGAATAGGATTTTTTAGAGTTTTTCCTCTGAATTCACAGTTACTTCCGAATTCAAATAGCAGATTTGGCTTTTCTGTGGTTATTGAGAACAGTCAAATTATTCTATTCAGAATTAACATCATTGCAGCTTCAATTAGTTCAATTCATATCATCATAGTTTTTACGGATTGGGTGAATGCTACAAAAAAATGAGTTTCGAAACTTTAGGATACAAAAAAAGCCCGCTCACATCCTTATACAACTTTCTTCGAAAAAATGATATTTATAAGTTTCACAGGCATGCACGCAGATCTTCAAGCTCCCAAGCTTGAAGCTTGATTGAAATTTCTGCACAATTCGACTCTTCAAGTAAAAACATAGAAAATTATCAAAAATGTATTTTGATACATCAAAACTTTCTAGTTCCTCATTTCGCTATAATTTGATAATATGAATTGAAGCTTCAATCAAGGGCGTCGCCAAGGGGGGGCAGGGAGGGGCAGCTGCCCCCCCCTAGAGCTCAAAAATCTCTTAAAAACCTATGAAATAATAGCATAATATACGAAAATCAGTTCATTTTTTCTATTCTGATTGATTTTTGCCCCCCCCTAGCGCAATTGCCCCCCCCTAGCTCAAAGGCTGGCGACGCCCTTGGCTTCAATGATGCTTATTATGAGTGGAATAATTTGACAGTTCTCATTTACCACAGAAAAGCAAAATCTGCTATTTGAATTCGAAGGTAGCAACTGGCATTGAAGGAGGAAGCGTTGAAAGTTGCAGTTTCAGTCAGATCTTGAGATCAAGATAAATAGATGTATTTTCTTCACAACCTCAATAAAATATTTTCAACATTTGTGTGATGGTTTTCTGATCACAATATAATTTTGAAAAATTCATTGTATAAAGCCGGACTCCCACTACTCGTGTATTTGGCAAATATTTGTCACTTGCCTATATTTGGCATGTAGTGGGAGTGGTTCACTCGGCCAATACTTGTCAATCTTGTCATTCAAATTCGAAACTTCATCTACTTGCCAAGTACGCAAATAATTGTGTACTTGCCAAATATACGAGTAGTGGGAGTCCGGCTTAAGTTGTTACGTTCTATAATTTCAATTTAAATATTTGCTATAGGCAACCCAAAATACATTAGACATGTGAGTGAACGTGATATGTTTTGAAATAATCCAACCAAGCCAGCGGTAAGTTTTTATAATTTTTTTTTGTTTCGTAAAAAGTAGACCGATTCGAATATCTTCCCAACTGGCGTTTTTAAAATTCAGTGTGTGCTCAGGGATCGATAGGTGAGTGACTGATTGAATTTCTGCCGTAGTAAATTTTTTGGATTTTGATTATTAATAAATTTATTGAAGTAGTATTCAATATTGTTGAATTCCTGGAAATTCATCGTAGTATTTTTGGAATACTATTAAATTTCAATTTCTGGGTTTAATAATTATTTTAGGGAAGTTGTACTTCTCGATTTAATTTCATGGTATTCTCTCAATATTAATCCTCACTATACCTGTTACATTGTGAAAAGAAGTTGAAGTAAACTCAGATAATCTACTTAGTAGATTTAGCCTAAAGGCAAAATTTGAACTGAGTAATTGTTCAATTCTTATTGATATTTGGTACAGGTGTGAGGTCACTGTGAGATCTATGAACTTTCACAATTGTTAATTTGTGGATGATATTATTGGTTGTCTGGTTGAAATTTATTTCATTAGAAATCTTGAGGAAAATATAAGTTTTCCAGTAGTTTGGGTTAATTTGAATACGGCCACAGTCACTTTCACCTCGATCTTGAGGTCACACTGAATTTTTTTTGTAATTGTATTTTTTTTTATATATCAGTGTGGGCTGAAAGATTAAAGTATAATTTTTTGTTTGTTTTTTTTTGAGGCTTGCTGGCTGAATTATTTCTTGTATTTCTTTTTCTTGTATTTTTCATGACCTGGAGCCAAATCAAAGACCGAAAAAAGGGGTGTTGCTGCTACATCAGGCGCTTGCTGTGGCAGATTTAGTCTATCCTGTGTTCGAGAACTCCATTCGAAAGGGTATGAGAACTGATTCAAGTCAGAGGAGTTTGGGAGAGCCAATTAAATCACTTGTATCATTAGATTTTGTTGTTTTTTCATACAGCTTTCATCTTTCAATCCTGCATTTTGATAAATTAAATTCTTTTCATTTTTTTTGTAAAATTTAGAATCATTCAATTATTTTTTTGTAATAAAATTCATTAAAATTGAGTGTGTTTTATTTCTGTCAGAAAATAAAAGAAATTTGAAATATAAATTTGAAAATATCATAACATAAATAATTGGCGCAACAACGTGGGGCCTCGAAAATAGTCTCTTTGTTTTTTGACTAGCCGAACGCAATATCTGACAGAGATAAAATATCAATTTTTTGGCTCTCTGAAATTTCTCCTAATATTATTATTTGATTTATCTCTCTGACAGTCATTAAAATTTTTGTTGTATAGATAGGTACTGAATTTTTGTAGTTTGTTGATATTTCGGTATATTTGCTCATTTTCTGTGGAAAATGGGGTCAAATCCTAAGCATTTGAAAGTTCATGAACTTGAATATGAAATAAAGATTAGAGGTGTTGAGTCAAAGGGTAATGTAGACGAAAAACGGAAAATACTAAGAGGTTTATATTCGCAGGCGGAACATAATAGCAGTTTTGGTCCAATTAGTAATCCTTTTACCTTTGAAGATGATGTTAAAGGAATTACAGAATCATTGAACGATTTAATTGTAAAGATAAGAGATTTTAGTGGTACTCATTTGGATGTGGAATGTAAGAGAATCAATGAACGGTTAAATCATGTTTCTGGTAGAATTGGTCGCATGAATATAGGAGAAGAAAAAGATAGTGAAATTCAGAACAATTTAAAGTTACAAATTCTTACAATAGAGAGTGATCTTAAAGATAAACTATATATTCCATCTTCAACACCCAATGATGATTTAAATGTACCAACCCGTTTCACATTTCAAAATAAGTCCGTTCCTGTATATAAGTGGGATTTCAAAAAGTTTTCAGGTAGTGAATGTTTGGTTGATTTTTTGGAAAAGATTGAGTGTTTGAGAGTTTCAAGGGGATGTTCTAAGGATGAATTGTTTTCATCAGCTGGTGATTTATTTCAATCACAAGCATGGAATTGGTGGCATAATGGTCACGTGAAAAATAAGTTCAAAAATTGGGATGATTTAGTAATGAAATTAAAGGCTACATTTTTGGTCGAAAACTATGACAGGAATTTATTAACAGAAATCAAGACACAGAAACAGTATCCCGGTGAACCTGTTGCAATGTTTGTATGTAAAATGGAAAGGTTATTCAATAGATTAACTGTAGTTCCTTCAGAAAAAGAACAAGTTGATATTATTCGTGAAAATTTGGTACCTGATTTTATCAAGATGCTTGCTTTACATGAGGTTGATTCCATACAAAGTTTAATCGATTTGTGTAAAAAAGTTGAGAATTCTCTTTCCATTTCGAGTCAGTATAGAGTTTCTTTTGATTCGGCTAGACAATCGTCTTCTGATTTCGGTAGGTCCAATATTCAACGTAATCATGTTAATCGTGTAAGTGCTTTGTCCCCTGTTACATGTTGGAATTGTCGTTTGTCAGGTCACACTTTCTCTCAATGTTTGAAGCCTAAAACACTTTTTTGCTATGGTTGTGGAAATAAAGGTGTTGTAAAAAATCGTTGTCCTAAGTGTTCAAAAAACGGGATCAGCTCTGGCAGCAAAGTTCTGGACGAAGTTGTCAGAAATTCAAGTCCAGGAATCAAACAAAAACAAAAAAATCCCAGAGAAACCAATTAGATTATTTGTCAGATTCAAAATTTAGTTTAACTGATTGGAAAAATTGGTGCAAAAAAGTAAAAGAGTTTTATGAAAAATCAAGCTCCCAAAAAAATCAAAAACAAGTTAGTAATTGCGCTCCACGCAGTATCCATAGTTGTGATCAGTTTGAGAGAGGGTTTGAAACTGAGAAAATGAATAGAGAGTCTGTTGTACATGATATTTCGCCCTTGTTCCTTAAGAAATCCTTTGATAGCAGATTATATCTGGAAGTAAAATTGTCAAACTTAAATGTTCTTGCACTGGTTGATTCGGGAAGTTGTTCTTCGATTTTGGGAAATGAGGGAATTGTTTATTTGAGAGCCTTTAATTTATCTATAATAGATGATGAATCTTTGTCGGTATATACGGCGGATGGTCAGCCTCAAAAGGTTAGTGGTTATATTTGGATACCAGTTTCAGTAAATGGCATTACTAAGAACTTGAAAATTTTGATTATTCCTTCCCTTATGCAAAATTTAATTTTGGGGATGGATTTTTTGAAAGAATTTGGTTTTGAAGTTAATTTCCGAGATTCTTCTTACAGGTCAGATTTAAATTCTATTTGTGCAATTAATACAATAAAATCTTTTGAAAATTTAACTTCAACACAAAAACTTGAACTAGATAAAGTTATAGAATTGTTCAAAGAAATAGGACCAGAAGATCGAATTGGAAAGACACATTTATTGACTCATCATATTGATACAGGTGATGAAAAACCCATCAAACAGAGACAGTATCCTTTGTCCTATGCCATGCAGGAGTCTTTAAACAAGCAAATTGATGATATGCTTAAGAATGGTATCATTGAACCTTCTCAATCTGCTTGGTTATCACCCCTCTGGCTAATAAAAAAATCTGACAATTCTTTTAGAGTTTGTTTTGATGGACGAAAACTTAATTCAATAACCATTGCTGACAATTATCCAATGCCACTAATTGAGAGTATAATTTCGAAAGTTAAGAATGCCAACTTTTTGTCGTCAATAGATTTGAAGAGCGCTTTTTTCCAAATACCTTTAGATGAGGAATCCCGACCGAAGACTGCTTTTGCCGTACATGGTAAAGGATTTTATCAATTTTGTGTTGTTCCTTTTGGTCTTAGAAATAGTGCGCAGGCTATGTGTCGATTGATGGACACAATTATAGGTCCCGATTTGGAACCCTATGTTTTTTATTATGTAGATGATATCATTATTGTTACGTCTGACTTTTCATTGCATATAAAGGTACTAAAGGAAGTCTACAAACGGTTAGAGTCTGCCGGTTTGACGGTTAATTTTCAGAAGTGTCAATTTTGCAGGCAATCTTTGAAATTTTTGGGTTTTATAGTAGATGACAAGGGATTAAGAACGGATCCAGATAAGGTAGCAGATATTGTTAATTTTCCAAGGCCTAAAAATACCACCGAAATTAGACGTTTGATAGGTTTGGTAGGATATTATCGTAGGTTCCTTAAGAATTTTTCAACTTTGTGTAGTCCAATAAGTGATCTCTTGAAAGGTCGTAAAAAGGGCCAACCAATACAGTGGACGCCGAATGCCGAAAAAGCTTTTCTTGAGATTAAAAATGCGTTAACAACAGCCCCTGTGTTGGCTAGTCCTAATTTTTCTAGGCCATTTTCTATTATGTGTGACGCATCAGACACTGGTGTAGGTTGTGTAATATTTCAAGAAGAGAATGGCGTAGAACATCCTATTGCCTATGGTAGTTCTACTCTTACTAAAAGTCAAAGAAATTGGACCACGTTAGAAAAAGAACTGTATGCTGTTTTGTACGGGATAAGAAAATTTAGGTATTACTTGGATGGTAGAACCTTCACAGTGTACACGGACCATTCTGCTTTAGTTTGGCTTAAGAATTTAAAAAATCCATCACAACGATTACAGAGGTGGATTATTGAACTTTCTCAGTACAGTTTCAATATTTTTCATTGTAAAGGTTCTGAAAACGTTGTAGCCGATGCACTGTCTAGAATATCAGAAGAAATAGCTATTTTAGATCTTTCAAATCTGAAACCGGATAAATGGTACAACAATTTGATTCAAAAAGTTAAAAAGGATCCTGATAATTTTCCAAATTTCAAAGTAGACAGAAATGTTTTGTATAAATTAATTTTGACTAAATATGGGTCAATAAATAATAGAACCTGTTGGAAAATTGTCGTACCAACTTTTAATAGAACTGAAATTTTAAGAATGTTTCATGACGATGAAACTTCGGGTCACCTTGGCTATTCAAAAACTTTGTCGAGAATTGTTGAATTATATTATTGGCCGAATATGAGAAAAACTGTATATCGTTACATTAAGAAATGTAGAACTTGTGCCGCAAATAAAGTTACTTCTATGCCACAGGCGGGTCTGATGGGAAAATATAGAAATATTAATTTTCCTTTTCAATTTTTGTCCGCCGATTTACTTGGACCTTACCCACGATCTAAAAATGGAAATAGATACCTTTTGGTTGTAGTGGATTGGTTCACCAAGTTCATTTTTGTTCATCCAATGAGTAAAGCCACTTCAAAATCTATTGTTAAATTCATCGAAAATAATATCTTTTTGATATTTGGTGTTCCACAAATTTTTGCCTGCGATAATGGAAGTCAATTTACTAGTAACGAATTCAAAACATTAATGGATACTTACAAAGTTCAAAAAATATTTTATAATTGTTTATACCACCCACAAATAAATCATACTGAAAGAGTAAATAGAGTTTTAACCACTGCAATAAGATCTTACATTCATGAAAATCATAAGTCATGGGATGTATCTATTCATAAAATTGCTCAGGGTATACGTTTAGCGAAACATGAGATAACGAAATTTTCTCCAGCTTTCTTGACATTTTTTCGAAACGTTCCTGTTGACGGTTCATATTATGGATCTATATCTGAAAATGCCAATAATAAAATCGAAATTTCGAAGAAATTGATAGACCCTGAAGCTATACAGGAGCTCCCTTCAATTTTGACTGAAGTTCAAGAAAGACTGCGTAACTCATATTTGAAAAGTAGTGACCGATATAATTTAAGAAGACAAGAAGTTAAATACCGAGTGGGAGACTATGTTTGGAAGAAAAACTATACACTTTCAAAATTGATCAACGACTATTCATCTAAGCTAGCCCCAAAATATATTCCCTGTATCATCGATAAAGTTATTTCTCCTTTAGTGTATAAATTGAAAGATCATTCTGGCAATGATTTAGGGAATTGGCATGTAAAAGACCTAAAGGTTGATATGACTCAAGAAAGTGACCAAACTGATTCTGATGATGTGGAATATGATTAATAGAAAAATTTTTGTATTCTACTTCACGACATTGCTTCATAAGGAAATTATTTTTGCAATTTTTTCAACAAAAAAATTGCTGGCGCCCATTTGTTGATGAATTTGAAAAATTTAATTTCAAATATGTACATGTAGTTGGATAGTTGCACCGATATTTTGACTGTACCTTTGTTATTTTTTTTTGTGACTGTCAGAAGGATATTTGGGAGGATATGCGATAGTGATTGATCGAAATTATTCATAATGAAAAATTTCGAAATAACTTGTTTCGAAATTTTTCATATTGCTGGTTGGAGAAGTGTGTTACGTTCTATAATTTCAATTTAAATATTTGCTATAGGCAACCCAAAATACATTAGACATGTGAGTGAACGTGATATGTTTTGAAATAATCCAACCAAGCCAGCGGTAAGTTTTTATAATTTTTTTTTGTTTCGTAAAAAGTAGACCGATTCGAATATCTTCCCAACTGGCGTTTTTAAAATTCAGTGTGTGCTCAGGGATCGATAGGTGAGTGACTGATTGAATTTCTGCCGTAGTAAATTTTTTGGATTTTGATTATTAATAAATTTATTGAAGTAGTATTCAATATTGTTGAATTCCTGGAAATTCATCGTAGTATTTTTGGAATACTATTAAATTTCAATTTCTGGGTTTAATAATTATTTTAGGGAAGTTGTACTTCTCGATTTAATTTCATGGTATTCTCTCAATATTAATCCTCACTATACCTGTTACATTGTGAAAAGAAGTTGAAGTAAACTCAGATAATCTACTTAGTAGATTTAGCCTAAAGGCAAAATTTGAACTGAGTAATTGTTCAATTCTTATTGATATTTGGTACAGGTGTGAGGTCACTGTGAGATCTATGAACTTTCACAATTGTTAATTTGTGGATGATATTATTGGTTGTCTGGTTGAAATTTATTTCATTAGAAATCTTGAGGAAAATATAAGTTTTCCAGTAGTTTGGGTTAATTTGAATACGGCCACAGTCACTTTCACCTCGATCTTGAGGTCACACTGAATTTTTTTTGTAATTGTATTTTTTTTTATATATCAGTGTGGGCTGAAAGATTAAAGTATAATTTTTTGTTTGTTTTTTTTTGAGGCTTGCTGGCTGAATTATTTCTTGTATTTCTTTTTCTTGTATTTTTCATGACCTGGAGCCAAATCAAAGACCGAAAAAAGGGGTGTTGCTGCTACATCAGGCGCTTGCTGTGGCAGATTTAGTCTATCCTGTGTTCGAGAACTCCATTCGAAAGGGTATGAGAACTGATTCAAGTCAGAGGAGTTTGGGAGAGCCAATTAAATCACTTGTATCATTAGATTTTGTTGTTTTTTCATACAGCTTTCATCTTTCAATCCTGCATTTTGATAAATTAAATTCTTTTCATTTTTTTTGTAAAATTTAGAATCATTCAATTATTTTTTTGTAATAAAATTCATTAAAATTGAGTGTGTTTTATTTCTGTCAGAAAATAAAAGAAATTTGAAATATAAATTTGAAAATATCATAACAAAGTTTACATTAATTCGGTAATAATAATTTATTTTATTCATTTATGAAACTCACGAGTAATTTAATTTTCGTGTTGGTTATGTTCAGTTCAGTTCATGCGATCACACTGAATTTGTTTAAATAATGCGCTTTTATTGGCATCTTTTTTTTAAAGAATGTGAAATATTCCAAAAAAGAGCAGTTTAAGTATGGGACATACTTTGTAAAAAATATAGACATTTGAAAAACAAATTTCATGAAAGAGAAAAATATAGGGTGTTTCATTTGACGCACCCTGTATATGTAAAATCATTTTTATTTTGTTGATTCTTGTCAACCTTTATCCATTCCATGTAAGTTTTTTTTTCCACACGGTACAGTTTAGGCGCTATTTCAGCCGTACGCCTTGCTGACACACCCCCTGTATGTCGTAGATTTCATTGAACCTATTAATTATATGTGGTATTGAATACCACAAGTTCTTTTTGGGGGTAATGAATCCTCAAGACGGCCCTAAGTCTTCCAAGGACCTTAAGCCATGAAATATCACGGCTTTAAATAGGAAGGACTTTACCTGCACTTAATCTGTGGTGCAAGAGAATCTGTGTCTCAAACCCTACTTACATTTATAGTGCGTTCCACTTGGCGCTCACAACGATCAAAATGCTCCCTTAGCCGTTCCACATGGCGACTGCGGTCGTTGTGAACGCGGCGAATACGTCACTGATGACGTCATTGTTTTCGCTCACGCCAAGCTCACAACGACCCATCCGAAGACGTGGGTCTTTGCGGTCGTTCGAGGAGTGGGGATGATAATTTCGCATTCGAGATCCAGACTCAGAGGTTGGGTTATTTATTTTATTATTTTCAGAGAAGTTAGAGAAATACTAAATTTTCTAAAATTGCATTATACTCTTCATTCGAACTTGACGAAGTACTTTCTGAATCGTTGCGACTCATCAAATATCCCACAACGGCATCGTAAGACATTTCAGGTTGCATTCGATTTTGAGTTTATCAGAAAATTCACCAAAAGATTTTATAACTGAGTTTTTAATGAATGAAAAACTTCAATATCAGAATCCCTAAATTTATTTCCATTGGCAATGTCATAAGTTTGTCTGGATTGCGCTTGTGCAAAGCTTGTTCACAATCTAGCCCGTTCCACTTGTATGTTCGATTGCAACGATCGCAAGCAGGAGGAATGGGAAAAACAGCGGTCGTGAGCGTGAGCATTGTGAGCGCCAAGTGGAACGTACTATTAAAGACGTCCTTAAGGCAGGCTTAGATTCGACGGTGCAAGTGGGCATTAAAATGCCCACTTGCACCGTTTTATGCTTAGGACAGACTTTGTTAAGAAGTGCCTTAACTTTAAGTTGGTCTTATCCTCGCCTTTGCGCATCTAAGCTTGCACACTGAATTTGTTTAAATAATGCGCTTTTATTGGCATCTTTTTTTTAAAGAATGTGAAATATTCCAAAAAAGAGCAGTTTAAGTATGGGACATACTTTGTAAAAAATATAGACATTTGAAAAACAAATTTCATGAAAGAGAAAAATATAGGGTGTTTCATTTGACGCACCCTGTATATGTAAAATCATTTTCATTTTGTTGATTCTTGTCAACCTTATATCCGTGCCATGTAAGTTTTTTTTTTCAACCCGCTATAGTTTAGGCGCTATTTCAGCCGTACGCCTTGCTGACACACCCTGTATGTCGTAGATTTCATTGAACCTATTTATTATATGTGGTATTGAATATCACAAGTTCGTTTTTGAGGTTATGAATCCTCAAGACGGCACTGAGTCTTCCTTAAGGACCTTAAGCCATGAAATATCACGGCTTTAAATAAGAAGGACTTTACCTGCACTTAATCTGTGGTACAAGAGAATCTGTGTCTCAAACCCTACTTACATTTAAAGACGTCCTTAATAGGGTGGAGCGATTTTCTCAATTTTATAATCTGATGATGCCTGGTATCGGAATGAATGTCTTTTAGGGTGAGTATAGACCAAAAAAAATCTCGCTCTTATCGGACTTGATCTTCAGGTTCCTAGAAGGGGGGGAAATTTCTCATTATCAGTAATTTTTTTAACTTCGAATTTTAAATCTATTACATATTTTTATTATAGTCTTTTAATCCCTTGTGTTATAATGTATCTCATTCTTCTCTGAAAAGTCATAAAAAGACCCAAGGGCGTCGACAGGGGGGGCAGCTCCCCCCCCCCCTAGATCTCAAAAATCCCTTAAAAACTTATGAAATAATAGCATAATATACAAAAATCAGTTCATATTTTCTATTTTGATTGTATCTTGCCCCCCTAGCTCAATTGCCCCCACTGGCTGGCGACGCCCTTGAAAAGACCTGTGCCACTTACTGACTTATTTTCAAATTCCTATCAGCCATTTAAATATAATAATTTAGCTTTTTTCCACTCTCTTACTAGTATAATAATTACTTATCTGGAAAACTACTCCATTACTAAGTTTATTATATTACTCAATATACATTAATTACGTTTGTTATACCTATAGGCTCTAAGTAGGATTGAGAAATTGGTCACAAAATTATGAGGCACTTGTCAATGTCCAATTTTAAATTTTTTCTAGATAGAGTAATCCGATAGCTCAGAAATCTAAAACACGTTCCTTTAGGCCTTAAGCCAAGCAACGAGCTTGGGAAATTGGTCATGAAATTATGAGGCACTTGTCAATGTCCAATTTTCAATTTTTTCTAGATAGAGTAATCCGATAGCTCAGCAATCTAAAACACGTTCCTTTAGGCCTTAAGCCAAGCAACGAGCTTGGGAAATTGGTCATGAAATTATGAGGCACTTGTCAATGTCCATTTTTTTCTAGATAGAGTAATCCGAATGCTCAGCAATCTAAAACACGTTTCTTAAGGCCTCTAGCCAAGCAACGAGCTTGAGAAATTGGTCATAAAATTATGAGGCACTTGTCAATGTCCAATTTTCAATTTTTTCTAGATAGAGTAATCCGATAGCTCAGCAATCTAAAACACGTTCCTTTAGGCCTTAAGCCAAGCAACGAGCTTGGGAAATTGGTCATGAAATTATGAGGCACTTGTCAATGTCCATTTTTTTCTAGATAGAGTAATCCGAATGCTCAGCAATCTAAAACACGTTTCTTAAGGCCTCTAGCCAAGCAACGAGCTTGAGAAATTGGTCATAAAATTATGAGGCACTTGTCAATGTCCAATTTCAAATTTTTTCTAGAAAGAGTAATCCGAAAGCTCAGCAATCTTAAACACGTTCCTTTTGGCCTCTAGCCAAGCAACGAGCTTAAGAAATTGATCATAAAATTATAAGGCACTTGTCAATGTCCAATTTTCAAATTTTTTTAGATAGAGTAATCCGAAAGCTCAGCAATCTGAAACACGTTCCTTTAGGCCTTTAGCCAAGCAACGAGCTCGAGAAATTGGTCATAAAATTAAGAGGCACTTGTCAATGTCCAATTTTCATGTCTTTCTAGATAGAGTAATCCGAAAGATCAGCAATCTAAAACACGTTCCTTTAGGCCTTTAGCCTAGCAACGAGCTTGAGAAATTGGTCATGAAATTATGAGGCATTTGTCAATGTCCAATTTTCATTTTTTTCTGGATAAATTGGGAGAGCGGGAATGGGTGGAACCCGATTTGCAGCCACCTCCCCGTGGTGGGTTCTGGGTTGGTCTTTAGCGAAGAAAACCAAGCGAAAAACTGTAACTCGTAAAATAAACCAAATTATTTGGTTATTTATACATTTTTATTTTACGTAAATTTTCGGGGTCGTCTAGGAACCTGAAGACGTCACATTTAGGAACCCAGATTTTGCCATTCCATTAACCACATAAAAAGACACCAATCGAGCACCCAGGTCAAAAGAAAAATTGAAGATAATTTTTTCTTGTATAAAATCGCTCCGCCCTAGTCCTTAAGGCAGGCTTAGATTCGACGGTGCAAGTGGGCATTAAGAGGGGTTTATAGTGCCCAGCTTTCTTAGCGTCCGTCAAAGTCTGCCTTCTTCTCACCCCTCACCTCCCCTAAGAAATCGTCGATTTTCAGTACGTCCGAAGATATCTCAGACATTCCTCGTATTTACCGCCCTTGTCTTCCACATGCGAGATTTCTGTTACGTACAGCCTTTACCTAGGGGAGGGCGGAAGTTGTCGAATGCCCTCGTATATTCACGAATGAAGTGAAATTATTTACGAAACTGCTGACAACACTGTAAATTCATAGGACGTAGACGTTTTGCCAGATGGAAATAAATAGTTGGGATGGGCCCCCAATAAATTCGTACACCCTTCTTGGTTGTACGAATTTATTGCGAATTTCTGTTTTGGTTGTAAGTTAGATTCGGAAAAAATCATCCACATCTACAGTAAAAAAAAATTTGATTGAGACTCAAAACCTAAACTAATTTTTTTTATGAATTTAAATTTGTTTTTTGTATGAGATGCTGAATCAGAGGAATTGTATATACATACTCTATTTTTTATGATTGCGTTTAATCGTGCGAAAAAAATGATAGTTCTCTAAGTTTTTTTCATTTTTTTTTATTGGATTAAAATCATAATTTTTCTTTGCAGAATCCAACGCAATCATAAAGAATATGGTTCTAATTTGAAAAATATAAGTTATGGCCAATTTTCGATCATAGTTTTCGACACAAAATTTGAAACACCCTGTGATGATTATTCTGAACTTCACACGATGCATGGCCTTTCCACATTCTTCTACTCTGATGTTATGAGGACTGTTTACGTTGAGGATATTGAGAATAAGAAAAATGAACATTATACTGACTACGAGTATTTGAGTATTTTACTTTTATTCCGGTTTTTTCTCGATATTTTGAAAACTATGGTTTTAACAGAAATGTACTTATTCAGAATTGAATACTAAACAAAGGAAAAAATTGAAAAAAAATCTTTTCAACAAATCTATTTTTTTCACTTGTTGTATAACCAAGAGCGCTCATGCTCCAAAAATATTTTAGCTCAGTAGAAAATTTCGAACAATATGATCTCAATTCTCAGATTTCTAATATGTCCAGTTCTCCAGGAAGGTCTAATAGGCACTCGAACTGGATTATAGTCATATATTTTTTTGATATATGTAATTCATTTGAAATAGCTTTTTTTGGTGTTAGTGACTATAATAGATATCAAGAATTTCGGAAAGTTTTTGAAATTGAATGAGTTTTTTCATGAACTCAGATCATGGATCAGACAAATTCATTTTATAAAATTGAAACGATAAGGTAATTCAAGAAGGAGGAAGGATTGTATGAAATTCTAGAAGATCTCGAGAATTTTCTGATCCCATCATAGCTTGTCATGTAAAAAAATTTTATGTAGGATAAACATCACATAACAAATGTGCGCAAAGATTTTTGCGTTTATCACTAAATTCCCTACTCATCTTCGAAGTAATTGAAACAAATAACAGAACACCTCCAATCACAAGAAAAAAAAATCAAGTGAAAATTCACGACCCTCGTCTCTCGTCACAAGATCTAAAAACGTAGGGACCGAACGAATTTGCTTTCGGCTTGCCTGTCCAACAGAAGTTATAAAGAACATGTTTTTACACTTTTACTTTTCACTGATAACAGACGCCTTACAATAAAACAATAAATATTTGCCACTGGGATTTACCGAAAACCCCAAAGTGCAACCTAAAATGTGCAGTATTGCCAGATAGATGGAACGATCAGTAGAAAATGGAAATAGCCAAGTTCGTCGATTAGGTGGCAGCACTTTGCGATCGTTTGATTTTAATTTTACTGAAATCGGTTTTTGAGCGATTGGAGAAAACTTTTTGTGTTAAATTTTTCGTGGGAATTCATAAAAAAAAATGGTCTAGGTTGGAAAGTTAGAATTATGCATATAAAGTCACTAAGAAGGAAAAAAAAAATTTATTTTTTTTTTCACTCGACGAAAAAAAAAATTATGAACTTTCCAACTTGAAGAACTCTTCAAATTGAATAACAGTGAAAACCCCATATAAATCGGTAGTCTCTATCGTGAGTAATCCCGAATCGCGTTTTGAACTGAACGTCAGAACGGTATAGGCCCCTCTTAAGGGAATAAGTTAAAGTTAGAGTATAAACCATACCATGAAATTTCTATGTTTCAACGCTTAGGGTAAGGGAAAAGTTTAAGTTACGGGCCAGTATAAACGACCCGTAAGTACTATATTGAAATAGATTTTAACTGTGTTTTTGAAATAAAAATCTAGACTGTAGTGATAGTGCTTCATTATTTACCAACCCACAATATTACCTGTACGAGAACGAGAAATTTCGATAAGTCCCTGATTCTAAATTCAACATCTGGCGACCGTGACAGGAATTCGTATCGGAATTCTTAGGTAAATTTGTGTTAAGTTGGGTAGAATAATACAGGGTGGGGCAGAAGAACCTATCCGATTTCAAATCCCTTTTTCTCAGAAGAGAGAGCAGTTAGAGTAGTGGGGTAAAAACCGTTAGAAAGCTGGTTTTATGCCATTTGTCAGTAGTCAACATGCCTTGGTCTGGTGAACATCGTGCTTTTGTTATTGAGCGGTTTATCGAATGCGGCGGTTCGATAATTGCTACACAACGTGCTTTTCGAATTCATTTCGGACTCGGGCGTCATGATCCTGTTCCACATCACGCTACGATTAAAGTGTGGGTGTCAAATTTTAGACAGACGAGTTCAGCATTGAAAAAGAAGTCGCCTGGACGTCCCAGGACAGCAACAGGACCTGAAAACGTGGCCAATGTGAGAGCCGCGATTGAACGTTCCCCGCGTCGTTCGGCGCGAAAACATTCGCTCGCTTTGGGGATTTCCAACCGCAGTATTCGGCGAATTTTGCACCGGGACCTCAAAATGCATCCCTACAAAATGGTTGTTGCACAGAAATTAAGTGAAAGGGATTTTGAAACCCGTACGAACCTGTGTCGCGATCTCCGAGAACTGCCAAACGACGATGTTGTGCTCTTCACGGACGAAGCCCATTTTCACCTTTGTGGCGCCGTAAACAGGCAGAATTTGGGGTTACCTCAAATCGAAGGTTTACCAGCATCGACCAAGGACCCTTCTTGCTTTACGAAGGGAAATTGCTCGGGCAATTGGAGAAATTCCTGTGGAAATGACGGTGAAAGTCATGGAAAGCTACCGCGAGCGCCTAAATAAGTGTATCCGCTCCCAAGGACGACATTTGAGTGATGTGCTTTTCAAAACTTAAATTTAAAAATGGCATAAAATTTGCGATATGTTAATAAAAAAAAATTTTTGACAAGCTGAGTGGTTTTAATTTTATAACGTTTTGAAATCGGATAGGTTTTTCTGCCCCACCCTGTATTATTCGAAAAATGGATCAGAGGAAGAGGACGACCAGACGCATCTCCTTCAGGAAGGCGCTCAGATCTCTAAACACCTTGATGGATCAAGAAAGTTCGAGTACGGTTGAGTAAAAGTGGCAACGAATTACCACTTTAAATTACAAGGGTAAATAAAACAAATTCAAATTTCGATAATACTTTTTAGAATTGTATTTTAACTAATATATTACCACAACTTCTAGGTACAACCACAATCACACTTGAAACTACTAGATGAAATACAAACATATTCTTTACTGTATTGAAGACTTGAATTGTAACATGCATTCAATTAGAGATAAACATATATTAAAAGGTAAAGATGGCGCACCCGAATATTTCATTGCTTCTTCACTCCACTTTCAGCAGTTCAACATCGAAAATAAGGGTAGAGTTTGGTGGAATGATGCCTGGATGTCCTCGAGATCCATAAGCATAGTCAGGTGAACAGATTAACCTGGCCCTTTGTCCCACACTCAACTGTAAAAATTATAGTTTATCATTTACTACAAGATTTATAAGAAAACATTTATTTATACAAATTGTAATAATCATTCAGAAGGCAGTTTGTCAACTTTAAATTCAGAGCGCAAGGATGCAAGATTCATCATCTTCTAAGAGCAAATTATATATCAACTGTGTTGCAAAAACCTGTAGGTTTAAGAACTAAAATATTCAACTCAAATTTCATAATTATTGTAGGTCAAAAACAAATTTGCAGGGAAGAATGACAATAACATGGGCTTAATTTTTTGGAAATTAGAAAAAATTTTCTGGAATTTACAGATAGAAATAATCGAAATGACTGAGTTTCATGATGTCAATTAAAAAATTTGTTGACATGCCTGTTCGGGTTAATTCCATTTACAAAACCGAATATACAAATACAGAAAGTACACATCCGCATAATTATCACGTAACACATGTTAAAAACGGAGAAAGGCGGAAATCTAGTTGAGCGTTCACTAGAAATATTTTCAGCCCAAAAAAAAAATCTTCCAATTGTGAACGATCAACTAGATTTCCGCCCATCTCCGGTTTTAACACGTGTTAATTGATAATTATGTGAATGTGTACATTCTGTATTTGTGTATTCAGTTTTGGAAATGGAATAAAACCCGAAACAAGCATGTCAATAAATATTTCAATTAAAATCGTGAAACTCAGTCAAGTTTTTTTCTTCTTTTATAAAAATAAACATTGTAAATTAAAGTTTGGATTCTTCACAATTCATTCCCACTATATCCATCAATAAACAAGTTTTTCTTCAAGGACTATAACAATCAAGAAGTTCTATACTATACTTAAATGGTAACTCTGTAAACCGTTCCGACGGAATCTGCCGAAAAGTGGGTCCAGAAGAATTATAAAATCGCAGCGGATACAGTGAGGAAATTTTTGTACGGTCGATTCATAAGTGGGTGAAATTCCGAATTCTCTAGGCGATGTAGAAGTATGAAAGTGGAAAACTTCGAACGTGATTTATTTGCAACATGTTATGACATCTATTTGAGAGAACATAAACAAGAGCAATATGATATGATATATTGTTTATCCTGATTACTCCTAGGTCTCCTGAGGAGACCCCTCTGAAACTACTAGCTTCGAAGCTTGTACTTGAGCCGAGTTCGGAGTAAGCAGTTGTGTTCTGTGTAGGCTTTGTTACTGTGTCAAAAATTTGTTGTGAACGTCGACGAATAGACAAATCTGGATCTTCATTAACAGTATCACTTACAGTAGCGATATTTTCTACTGTACGAACAATTCTTCGTCTTGTTGTTGTTGCATCGAGTAGAGTAAATGTTGTCCGAAATCTATCGATAGTTCGACGAATAAGCTGATCTGATGAACGATTATGTAAACCAAAAATTTCACGAGGTGCTCTAAAAGTTTGGCTAATAGAACACTGACTCTAGTCCTCAATTCAACAGTTTCCGCCCTGCTCTCTCTTCCTCTGCACTGGATACATATCGTGTGTAGAAAGGAAAATGTTTTGCCAAGTATTTTTGTCCTCTTTCGAGAGATGCGAGGACTAAAACAGGCATTCAGTTGCCTATCACTTCTCATTTTTCCGGGGAGAACTTTTGAATTTCTATTATTTTTTGTTGTAATCATAAGAAATGAAATTTGTAAAAGATTGGCATCTAGCTTCTCTCCAATCATAGTTATCCCTAACGACTATTTCACTCATTTCAAAAAATGACCAATCAGAGTCCAAAGACAACTCGTATTATCGCGATAATACCAACTGTATCTGAATTATTTTTGGTCTGACAACTTCGGTATTTTCAGTGATTGAACCACAGACGAATCTATGGATACCACCGGTTTGACAACTAATAAATATAAATTGTAGATGTTCACATTACATGTTTTTCATTGCTTTTCTCGAATATGAAGTTTCTGACCTTTCTCGTGAAATAGTCTTATAAAATATCACACGAGATTGAATTTACTTCAAAAGTCTATCTTCTATTTCCAAACTCAAATAAGTTGCTCTGGGGAAACACCAGTCGTCCTACGGACTCGTAATGTTTCCAAGCAACTCATTTTCGTTTCAAAATAAATCGAAAGACTTATCACGGAAATACCCGATGCTTCCTCCAAAAGAATCCTTCAATCAATTTATATATTTGTGTCCGTACTATACCAGTACTAGCTTTCAGTTCGAATCTGATTACTATTTTACGAGTTTTTGAGATAAAAAAGGTCGATGGCTGAAACGAATCCGTTTCAAGAATTTCAAGACTAGGTGGTTTCCTCTAAAAATAATAGTTATTCAATCAATCAGTTTATTAATGACAGTGATTAATGGTTGAAATAGTTTATGTTTGAGATCATTAATCGCTGTATTAATAATCGAGTTGATTACAAGATCTTTCCGTTGATCTTATCACGAATTGAATATAAATTCTGGATTGAAATAAATTTTTATCCTGAATGATGGACAAATTTGACATAATGTAAATTTCATTTGATGTTCATTTCGATATAATAATATTTATGCTTCCTGTGGAACAATTCGAAAAATTCATGGAGGGAATAATGGACATGTTGTGACATTCTGAATAGTTTACATTTATATCATTACCTATGATATCCGACAAGGAAAGTGTGGTAAAGTAGAGGTTGAAGTGTTATTCACTTTGGAACTTTTATCACCTGAAATTTTATCTGCAGCCTCTATTTTATTTTGAATGGATTTTTCAATATGTATATCCCTCTGAGACAGGAGTTGATTTCCAACCAAGTGTTTACTGCTTTGACTGAATATTTTATTTTCGTTTGCCATGACAATCGTGCATTAAAATAGGTCATCAATGGATGATTTCAAGTGCGTTAAAATATTCTATGGTTAATATGAACTTTTATTTTATGGTCGAAGAAAAATTCATTTACGGTTCAACGGTCGGAAGGAGTTTCGAATAATTGCTGATGACACAACAATAATGGCAGGACATGAAGACCCATCAACAGCAACAAAATGAAAGAAACCTATTCAAAACAAGTAGACTTCACAGAGAAAGCAGCATTGTCCCGAACAATACTGGCATAGGGGATATGAGGCTCAATTTGTTGCTGCATCAAGATGAGAAAACCCAATTTAATTTGATATGCTATTTGCTGCTTCATACTTCTACTTTTATCATGTTTTATTTTACTTGTTTTTATTGCTTATCCTAATACATCTTGTTTTTTTCTTCAGTTTGTAAAATTAGTCTAAAGTTGAGAACCTTTGCATGTAATCACCTTTGGTATATGCAGAGTGAAGATAAATAAATAAACATAGTAATTCCACAAACTACAACAGCAATATACCTTGGCTTTTATCTAAACACTAGGCTAACCTGGAGGGAACAAATCATCATAAAAAGAAAACAAATTGATCTAAAAGTCAATGAAATTAACTGGCTTATCAGCAGAAAATCCAAGCTACACTTGCAAACAAAATATTGTTGTATAAAACTATCATTATCCCAATATGGACATACAGGATAGAAATCTGGGGATACGCAAACAAACTACGAATGATGGCCAATGCACCATGGTATGTGACCAACCGGCCTTTATTTGAAGACCTAAATTTCACATATTATGTTGAAGAAGTCATAAAGTAAAGAAGCCGAAATCACCCCTCAAGAATGGAAAACCACTCAAACATCTTACTCCAACCATTACTGACAAACACCTTATCAAGAAGACTACAGAGACATTGGCCAGATGATCAGATTAATGAAATAATGAGAGAGAATAATGGAGATAATCTTTCCATAATAGTCAGCATATTAACTTATGGAATTCGTTCTGATTGTTAATTGAGGTATAATTAAAAAAAAAACAAAAAACATGTTGACAATATTTATTTGTAACTAGCGACCCGCCCCGGCTTCGCACGGAAGCAATGCAATCCTTATAAACAACGGTAGTGCCGGCCCGCACCGCTAAGTCCTCGCATTTTGAATCTGTAATATTCATTCAAATTACATGCTGTAAAGGTCCATATTAATGTATATTGAATGGACAATGTATTTAAGGTACTTAATTGGATAAGGATTAATGCTGCATTGCTTAAAATAACTTCTTAAATAAGCCATTTTTTCCCGTAGAATGTGAAGGATAAAAAATGGTTATTGTGAGTTATCCTTGAGAGATAGACATATACCATCGCGGACTTTTTTGTGAGCGCAAAAAAATGTGTTTGAGACATCACATTAGAAACCTGTAAATTCATAGGTGTTTCCCTACAATATTATGCATATAAACCTTCCTCTTGAATCACTTCATCTATTAAAAGCGTAATCTTTGGAAGGCTACAAAAAGAAAACCAATGGATATTATTTCATTCTGTTTTCACCTCAGTATTCAGAATGAAAAATGTCAACAATTTCGGCCGAAATTGTTTTTTCACTGAAGACTTGTAAAAAAAAGTTGATTTCGAATTTTGACAAAATTTTTCCACGGCAAATCTAAGAAAATCGAGGACGTTGAAATGGTGCTTTTCAAATTGGCAACCGAGAAAAAAAAATTCAAACTTTGCAGGCTTTCCGCCATTTTGAATTTTTTTTTCAGAATTCGACACCACAATTGAATTGAGCCCTAAAAAATACTAAGATGTGACCAGTAACCTTTATTTGAAATGTCACGCATAACCCACCACAGTTATCAGAATATTGCTCAAAGTTGACATTAAACACCCTGTAGATACGCATAAGCGAGATCGCTTATGCGTTGAAAACGGGGTATATGTCATAAGGCAAAAATGACTACCTCGGTGCTATCTACACGGCTATATATACAGGGTGAGTCTTTGACTTGTACATATATTTTAACTGAAGATTCTTGAGGTCAAAAGAAACCTTTTTTCATTTTCCATTTTTCCGAATTCGGCTCTGTTAAAAAGATATAACCATTTGAAAAAAAAAATTGGGCTCAATACGTTCCTGAAATGATCTTCTGGAATTGTTGCAAGTTCATACAGGGTGGGGCAGAAAAACCTATCCGATTTCAAAACGTTATAAAATTAAAACCACTCAGCTTGTCAAAAATTTTTTTTTATTAACATATCGCAAATTTTATGCCATTTTTAAATTTAAGTTTTGAAAAGCACATCACTCAAATGTCGTCCTTGGGAGCGGATACACTTATTTAGGCGCTCGCGGTAGCTTTCCATGACTTTCACCGTCATTTCCACAGGAATTTCTTCAATTGCCCGAGCAATTTCCCTTCGTAAAGCAAGAAGGGTCCTTGGTCGATGCTGGTAAACCTTCGATTTGAGGTAACCCCAAATTCTGCCTGTTTACGGCGCCACAAAGGTGAAAATGGGCTTCGTCCGTGAAGAGCACAACATCGTCGTTTGGCAGTTCTCGGAGATCGCGACACAGGTTCGTACGGGTTTCAAAATCCCTTTCACTTAATTTCTGTGCAACAACCATTTTGTAGGGATGCATTTTGAGGTCCCGGTGCAAAATTCGCCGAATACTGCGGTTGGAAATCCCCAAAGCGAGCGAATGTTTTCGCGCCGAACGACGCGGGGAACGTTCAATCGCGGCTCTCACATTGGCCACGTTTTCAGGTCCTGTTGCTGTCCTGGGACGTCCAGGCGACTTCTTTTTCAATGCTGAACTCGTCTGTCTAAAATTTGACACCCACACTTTAATCGTAGCGTGATGTGGAACAGGATCATGACGCCCGAGTCCGAAATGAATTCGAAAAGCACGTTGTGTAGCAATTATCGAACCGCCGCATTCGATAAACCGCTCAATAACAAAAGCACGATGTTCACCAGACCAAGGCATGTTGACTACTGACAAATGGCATAAAACCAGCTTTCTAACGGTTTTTACCCCACTACTCTACCTGCTCTCTCTTCTGAGAAAAAGGGATTTGAAATCGGATAGGTTCTTCTGCCCCACCCTGTATTTCTCGATAGAAATTGAGTTTATACATTTAGGGAATACTCAAGTACTAACCTTACTGGAATAAAAATGTTGCAAACACGATAATTTCATCAAAAACAGTTAGTTTCATCGAATTATATCTGCAACTGAAAACATTTCTCACACCAAAATAAGTTCCTTCTTCGATTTTTCTGCAGATTAGTTTGTGAACACTATTAACTTGTTCATAGTTTCCACGAAATTCCCAAACAATATCATGAAAAAAGACTTTTAATTCAGATCATCAGAATTCATTATTAAACAACCTAACCTAATCTATTTTGTATCCATTCTGTGAATGTTCGCACAGAAATTTCAAGGAAATGTTGTCAGATTTCTGATATTTTTATTGAGGTTAAGGATTTATTACGAACCATAGAATAAATCACGATACACTTGTGTACCGTGGTTTAAATATCTATGAATTTGCCGTTTCCATCATAAATCGAGTTTGCCGCCAATTTAACCACGCATGCGTCGAGCGAAAACCGAAAGATTGGTTAGGTATCTGCAGGTCAACTATAAACAATAACAAACCAGAGTCTCTGAACAAACTGTAAACATTATGTGAAGTTCTGAATACATTCAGTGAATTATTGTTCTAATGTGATTATTATGTGGAGTGGTTGTCTCTGGTGGAGTGAATTAATAGAATCTTAACCGTGTCGAGTTTATAAAATTCCAGGAGGATACCTATTGTTTAGATGAAATCATCGACTCAGATTATAAGGTATCACTTCAGTTTTCATTAATTTCAATTTTATCTCCCACATTTGTGGGATTTTATTATTGAAATATCTCGACAAAGTTGATGAATATTGTGACAACATTGTAAACTCGTTTAAAGACCAGAGAAGGAATAATATTCGATGATATTTAATTCAGAGACGCATTCAGATTATTCTTGAAATTAATGATTTTTTCGTCAAATTTCTCCGGGTAAAATTGGAAATAACTCGGAAACGACGCGTTTTATTGAAAAAAATAAGAATACTTTTAGTTTCTTAAATGATTGGTTCTTTCGAAAATATGAACCGTTTATCTTTTCAAAGTGATTTTATGGTGTTTTAGCGTGTATTGATGAGTCGACTACCCTGTAACTTTTATACTAGGAGAGATATTAAATAGGTTTTGATTGAGGAATATGCACCATGAATGGAGTAAAAATTCAACCAAAATTCAGTTCATTCGAAATAACGGTTCCGAAGATATAAACAGAAAAGTGTTTTTTTTATGAATTTTGAAAAATAGTATAGGAAAAAAGTGTTTCGTTTGATGAGAGGAATCTACAGTTAAAATATATGTACAAGTCAAAGACTCACCCTGTATATATTATATGTTTGTCCAGTTTATGGTGAAACACCCTGTATATAAGTGTTAATTGTTATTGTTTTTTTTTTACTTTTTTTCTGATTATAATTTGATAAGCAAGTAAATATAATATACGTGAAATTAGGGATGAGCGATATTTTATTCACTGTGATTAAATCACTGATATCTCAAAGTCACAGGTAGTCTCTGTTCCGGACCTTCCGTACCAGTAACTGGCATCAAAGCAACAATGACGTGATATCTGTTTGGACGGTGAATTTCGGTATTCACTTCACTCCAAATATGAACTTAAATCTCTGTTAGGTACTATTGGATATTTCACTGCGATCGCCCCGCATCATCAACCAACACCATAAGGATCATTTTCCTATATTACCGTAAGAATAACATGGGTGATACGCGAATTCGTGCCTTAACACATTAGAAACCTGTAAATTAATCAGTGTTTCTCTACAATATTATGCAAGTATCATACATATAAACCTTCCTCTTGAATCACTTTATCTATTAAAAAAAAGCGTTTCAAAATCCGTTTCGTAGTTTTGGAGATTTAAGCATACATAGGGACAGACATCGAAATCGACTTTGCTTTATACAATGTAATGATTTCATAATTAGGGTTACAATCTTTGACCAAGATATCTCAGAAGATGCCAACGTAGTTGTAGGCAAATCGTTAAATGAAATTTCTATTGAACCAAGGTTAAAAGGCCCGGAATATTTTAATTTTGAAGTTGATTCCGGCCATGAAAGCCTTTATCAATATCCTGCAATTCGTCCGCTTTTTTCTAAGCTCCAACTATAACATTACTGAATATGAAAAAATGTCATCTTTAAATTAAATACATAGTTGAAATTTGGCAGAATAAATAGTGTAAAAAGTAATGAATATTATATTTTTCAAGATGGAAGATTTGCCTGGAAGACTAAATTTATATGATGGTGTGGTTCAAGTCCATAATACTGGGAAGTTTCTGGAGATGGAACGAGACAGAAACCTAAGATGGTTACCTCATAATGGGGAGATATGGAAAAATAAGTTCTTAGTATCCTATAATATGCAAACCATCAATCCATACTATATTATGGCATAATTTTCTGGGGGAGTTCTTCTGTTCTTCCTTTATACAAGAAATTCTCATTACTCAAAAATATGCCTAATGTCGATGCCACGCCGAGCGGCTAGATAAGCTATAGACGCTACGTATGCGATGTTCGCTAAGTTCAGCGGCCACACGGAAAGCTACATACTCGAGTATATATTTTGCTTTTTCGCAATCAGGTTCAGTTGTACTTCACGATGTTACCAAGCACGGTGCCATGGGATAGTGATATCGATGACGATGAGTTGCTTCTATTGTTATCGTTGTGCAAAAATAAACGTAAAAGAAAATGGGTTCACGAAGTGAACAAAATAAGGAATGATTTCGGGGGATTTCATAATCTCATGGAACAGTTGCGAGAAGATGAATCAAAGTTTGAAGAATATTTTCGAATGAGCCCGCAGCAGTTTGACCAATTGTTACACTAGGCACTACACTACAGCCCTCGCGCTCGCGATGTTTTGAATATAGCCGAGAATCAAACATTCGGCGACGTGGCTTACATCGCGAACATAGCGTACCAGTGTCGGTGTGGCCGGATACGTCTAAAATACCGATGGCTAATTTTGAGATGCATCGCGAACATAGCGTACGTAGCACAAGGTGTGGCCTCGGCATAAGAGTAACTTACAGTAAGCACAAGATTCTAAGTCTAACCATATATGGATTATAGGGTGACTTTTTATTTGAATCTGTTTTTGTGATGACTTTAATCAGTGCCATTGTTTAAGGAGAAGATAGTCAATTACTCCAGTGTAAATTTTGTTGGAGGACGATGGGCATCATCAATAGATGGCGTTAGCCCGAGGCGCCCAAACGTATTTCAATTATTATTTCATACGTACGTCGATTCTCAATTCGGCGAAGTATTCATTGAGTTGAATCTGGTTGTATTCAACAGATGTCTCTCATAAACAACACGTTTCGTTTATTTTGCCATCACGTAATACATATTGAAATCGTAAACGCTTCTATCCTTTGTTACCATAAACAACATTAGAAGACGTCTTTGGAAGGCCGTGCTTTATCCAAAGTCTTTGCTCTATCTATATAAAACAAAAAATGTTAAGTTGACAATTTTTAAAAATGCCTGCTTTTTCTGGATTAAAGGATAAAAAGCAATTTCAAATGTCGTTTGATTTATTCTTGATTTAATTTTCCTCTACATTAGTTGTCAGTGTCTGAACAAAAATAAAGTGTTCTATCAGAGACAGAGAGGTTGTCTCTGGTTCTATACTTGATCATGTCCATTATTTTCCTTGAGCATTTCAGATAAATTAATGTCATTCATTAGCATTAGCACTTTTATCACTTAACAAAGGAATAGATGGAAATAGAAGCTTGGTCAAAATAACTTCCTTTTTTTTTAATCAACATGAAAATCTCATTTCTTGTAGGTACCTATAATAAAGAATAACTAGATTTTTTCGAACTTAAAACCGCTATAACGACACCAACTACCTAATATTATAGATTCTAAATTTCACTGTGAGTTTAACATTGAGGAAATATGCGGCGACAATTACAGCATTGTTCAAATTCAATCAACGTTAAAAACCATATTATTCTTAGTAAATTCGTCATTGGTCGGAATCCATACTCCCAACAATGACGAATTTACTACCAACTGAAATCAAAAAATTGTCGATTACGAAAGATGAGTGGATTCCCAAGTCCAAGTTTGACGATGATACGTCTCTCTATACACTCCCTCACATATCGGTGAATTCTAGTAGCAGAATTATACGCGCTGATGGCTTAGGGTATAAGGAGGTTGTCTAGCAAGCACAACCGGCGTAGGTTCGAATCCTGCTCGAGATATGAGTTTTACCGGAATTTAAAAAATTAAGGTGGATTTATACAGCAACTAAAATAAAATAAGAATGTCCACTTGATGCATTTCAATGACAGCGTTTATACAGGAAATAAGCGAAAATAAGGAATAAGAATAAGAGATGGTCAACTTTTATCTTTTTCGCTTATATTATTTGGAAAATGACAGTGCGCAATGCGCATGACCCAAATCCACTCCCCAATCTTTTCCGTATTGACACTTTCGACAAGTTCTAGTTTTCTAACCTAAAACTTAATGAATATTTTTTTAAATCATTGTTGATAATTATATTTAATATGGATGACCAGGAAATCATGATGCGAGCGATGTTTTTATTGATGACAAATACTGCGATTATCGCCTTGAATAAAAGGCGGAAGTCATTGTCAAAAAATCTGCGATTTGATTGGTTCATTCTTATTTCTTATTTTATTCCAGTGATCTCTATAAACCTATGTTGTCTGCTCTTATTTCATATTTTATTTTATTTTAGTTCTTATTTTATTTTAGTTGCTGTATAAATCCACCTTTAGCATGCCGATGATTCTCTTCCTATGTTCGTAAAAGACGTTGAAAACCATAATTATCCTTATGTTTACGCTCGGGTTAACGAATTCGTCCGAAATAAAAGTACCTGCATCGTCCCTAAACGTGAGATCGTTGGTGAAACCGGGACTCATGAGTCACGTAATTACCAGCCCAAACAACAGTCGAACAAAACGATGGAGCAAAAAAACATTTGGGATCAGTCTTTCTGCTCTAGACGCTAGACCAGGGGTTGGCAACCTGCGGCTCGCGGGCCACATGCGGCTCTTTGGACGTGAAGCTGCGGCTCTTTAAGTCCATTCGCCAGTATTATTTATTTTATCATTATCAAATAATGCCATGTACAGGGTGGGCAAAATTGGTGCTACATGAACTAAAACTTTCTAACCCGAGTAGATAGAGAAAAATGAATGGCACCTTATTATAGTCCTCTTTTTTCGAGAAACTGATAATGCCATCAACTGCATTCCTCTATCTTCTTCTGTTTCCGAGTTATAGGCCAAAATTGAAATTTTGGCGATTCCAACTTTGGTCATTATCTCCGTTTCTGTTTATACTAGGATGTTGAAATAAAAACATTATACAGGCACTTTTCTGATAGCAATCCAGTGGCGAACTCTGTTTTTTTATAAAAGGTTCATTTTCTTAGTTATAACATAAAGTTGTGTTTTTTCTTATGGAAACAGTAGTTTGAAATGACTTAGAAAAAATCGCCATTTTTTTCCTGTTTCAGAAATGTATCATATGTCATACATCGCCCTCAGATTCGTTAAGATATTATGAAAAATATGGTTTGTATTTATGGAATTCAAATTATTGAGTATTAAGTAGGCTGAATCATAGAATTATGTGTCTCTACGCATGGTGTAATTATTATTTCACAGTTGAATCACTTGCTGCTCCACTATTCTCATTCGCTAAAATGAAACATTTCAACATTATCATATTTTTCGTAATTTTGGAATATCCCATAATGCCGCCAACGATGACTTCAAATTTTAATAACTGGCAGTTGTTTCAAACAGAGATCGTACCATCAAGTATTAAATCGTGAAATAATAATTACGCCATGCGTAGAGACACATAATTCCATGATTCAGCCTACTTAATACTCAATAATTTGAATTCCATATACAAACTTTATTTTTCATAATATCTTAACGAAAATGAGGGCGATGTATGACATATGATACATTTCTGAAATGGAAAAAAAATGGCGATTCTTTCTAAGTCATTTCAAACTACTGTTTCCATAAGGAAAAACACAACTTTATGTTATAACTCAGCAAATGAACCTTTTATAAAAAATCAGAGTACGCCACTGGATTGCTATCAGAAAAGTGCCTGTATAATGTTTTTATTTCAACATCATAGCATAAACAGAAATGGAGATAATGACCAAGGTTGAAATCGCCCAGATTTCAATTTTGGCCTATAACTCGGAAACAAAAGAAGGTAGAGGAATGCAGTTGATGGCATTATCAGTTTCTCGAAAAAAGAGGACTATAAGGTGCCATTCATTTTCCTCTATCTCCTCAGGTTAAAAAGTTTTAGTTCATGTAGCACCAATTTTGTCCACCCTGTACAATTGGAGTACAAACAAAGAGGGGAGATTCCTTGCATATTTCAAGAAAAGAATTCCCATAAATATGGGACGACGAATGTTTTGTTTTTGAGATACATGGTGTTAAAATTTAAAATTTTTTCAAGTTTTTTTCTCATGCTATCTGCATTTCACAAGATATTCATATTACAATTTAGAGTTCACACCATGTGATATGCCAATTTTGATTGCAAATCTACAGAGTGATATTTTTTCTGCAACACCATCCTATTTTCCTCCAAAACTTATTTTGGGTGAGCCACTGCAAGTTTGAAATTGTGAAAAGAAGGTCTGTTGTTAGACTTAAGGGTCGTTTATACTGGCCCGTAACTTATGCCCTTAAAATTTGTTCTCTTTAAGGGAATAAGTTAAAGTTCGAGTATAAACCATAGCATGAAATTTCTATGTTTCAACTCTTAGGGTAAGGGAAAAGTTTAAGTTACGGGCCAGTATAAACGACCCGTTAATTTCATGGTCTCTTATAGTTTCGTCGTATCTGCTACCGATTTAGAGAAAAACGATTCTCTCGAAAACCTGACATTGTCATAGCCCGCCAGACTTAAATAATTCTGATTTCTTTCTATACTAACTGGATTTTCATGATCTTATTGATCTTTCTGAGTAATCGACTGGAATTTTTATTCGAAATCGGTAGCAGATACGACAAAACTACAAGAGATCATTAAGTTAGTATAACAGCCGAGCATCTTTCTATTTCATGCATCAAACAAAAGTGACTCCAAAAAGAAAGGTTCTGGAGGAAACCAGGGGACAGTATCCCAGTAAAAATATCACCTAGTAGGTTTGCAATCGAAATTGGCATGCCACATGATGGTGTAAACTCTAAATTGTGATATCTATACCGAATTGCAGTCGAATATCTTGTGACATGCAGATACTATGAGCAAAAAACACCCTGTATCTCGAAAAGGAAACGTTTGCGGACACATTTTTATCGGACTATTTTACTTGAAATTTTTCATGTAATCTCCCCTCTTCATTTGAATCTCCAATTAAGAAACACTCTGTATATTCCAATACTGTTTATTGGCGAGAAAAAAATTTGTGGCTCTTGAAAAATTTGGAAATATTGTAAGTTGTGATTTTTTACTCTTCCGACTCAAAAGGTTGCCGACCCCTGCGCTAGACGGTTACTTTCTTAGACACCTCCTTTGTCTGAGGTTACTTTAATCAAATACTATCATACAAATTTTTTATCAGCAATTAATAAAAATTACATATGAACGGTCTTCTTTTCTGAAACGTATTTCAATTTGCTAACTTCAATGTATTCCTGCATTCACTATTTATTTTGATTTGCGTTTACAAACATCTCAATAAAAATTTCGTTTCACACAAGGGATGTACTCGATGAATTCTGTTTCATACCTTAATAAAAATTTGAATTAGTATTTTATGCAATTTTTGAATATAGGAAAATGCAATTCCAAATTACAGAATGTTAAATAATGTATGTTATGATGGCTATGGATTTTGTTGTGGTTACTATGGTTTTTGTGTGTTTGAAATGAATGTCATTGAGTTAACGTCGTAAAAATTGTGGCTTTGATAAAAATATAAAAGATTTTGATATAAAGGTGGTGTTTTATTACAACCCCAACGTAACAGTTCAGAAGTGGGATTAACAGAACAGTTTTTCTCGTTTTGTGGCTTGAAAGCGAACTTTAAAGTTGAAGTGATTTCCGCCAAAATAAAATGAGTTACTTGGGGAAACTGAGCGACGAGGAAGTGCGTCGAAGCCGGATGTATGATGATTTAATCGAACAACACATACAAAAACAAATTACGGCTGCCCTAAAAAGAAAATTCGACACCAACTCGAGAGTTTCGTCGATTTCTACCAATTTAAACCTCGATCAGAATGACGCCGCTGCAGTTGCCATGGATGTTAGCACCGGAAAACTAACAGTGAAAGGTGATTTAATACCGCCCTTTGATCCTGATGATCGTCATCACACTGTAGTATCTTGGCTCAACAAAATTGACCAACTTTCACTGATTCATGGATGGAACGATTATGAAAGATCCGGATACATGCAGATGAAATTGAAGGGCGCGGCACGCGAGTGGTTTTTCCGGTTGGACAACTACGACAGAACTTGGGCAGAGTGGAAAACAGCTTCATCAAGAGCGTTTCCCAGATGTGTCGATTACGCCACTTTATTAGAAGAACTGGTTTCACGGAAAAAGAGCCTCGATGAAAGCATGACACATTATTATCATGCCAAGCTGAATTTAACCCAGCAATGCCGACTCGATAATGAAGCCACGATATCTTGCATCATTCGAGGATTTCCTCAAGAATTGCAGCCAAACGCCCGTGCATTTCAATGTGCTACTCCCGACGAATTGTACGCAGGTTTCATCGCTCCTATGGACAACTACCAAAGTCCCCAAAATGATATGATGCAGCCCCATTTCGGAAAAAGACCGAAAACTGAGTGCTACGCTTGTGGAAAATTAGGACACTTCGCAAAGGACTGTTGGAGCCGAAATAAACCATCTACTTCGAAACAAGGAAGATTGGAACGATGCGCAGTATGCCGGCTTACAAACCACACCACCAAGGATTGCTTCAAGGGAAAAACTGGGTCAAATCAAAGGACGGACATGACGCGATGCGCTGTTTGTAGGAAGGCGGGACACCGCAAAGACGATTGCTGGTTTAAGAAAAAGAACGTTGAGGAAGTCAACACTTTAGGGCAAGTGGAAAATAATTTATATAAACTACCTGTTATAATAAATAATATCCCGTTTAGAGGGTATTTAGATACAGGTAGTTCGATAAATGTGTCAAATTTGAAGGTTTTGAATAAAACAAACTTACAATTGATGTCCTCTAACACGGTTATTAAAGGTTTTGGTGAATCGTTCGTGGTTCCAAAAGGTATAATTAAAACTGATGTTTCAATAAATGAAATGGATTTCCATACAGAAATACTGATAGTTAATACACCAATGAATGAAATTGATATTATTCTAGGACAACCTATATTGAATCAACCAGATATGGTGGTAGAAATAAAGCACAATCATATTACTTTAAGAAAATGTAAGAAAGATCTTCAAGTCAAAGGTTTAAATAGCATTGAATCTTCTGAAATAAGACACGGTGATATGACCGAACAGAATTTAAAAAAATTATATCAATCACTTAATTCAAAACAATCATGCTTTGCAGTCTCCTGCTGAACTAGGCACAATAAGCAATACACACTGAATTTTCAATAACTTTAAATTCAAAACAAACAATATACTACAAACCTCATAGATTATCAGAAAAGGAAAAAACAATCATGCGAGAGCAAGTAAATGAATTATTAACTGCAGGTATTATACAAACTTCAAATTCGTCATATTCCAGCCCCGCAATTTTAGTTAAAAAACCAAACGGGGATTATAGGCTGTGTATTGATTATAGAAAACTAAATGCCATAAGTGTTAAAGACCGATACCCATTACCGAATATTGAAGATCTTATTAACAAACTAAGCGGGAATAAATATTTCTGTAGTTTAGATATGAAGCAAGGTTATTACCAAATTCCATTAGCAAAAGATTCGATAGATAAAACTGCGTTCATAACTCCAGATGGGCAATATGAGTTTCTTCGTTTACCATTTGGTTTATGTAATGCACCATCAGCTTTTCAAAGATTTATAAATAATCTTATGGGACCACTACGCCATACAGAAATATTGGTTTATCTCGATGACATTTTGATACCGTCAAAATCAATATCTCAAGGAATGGAAAAACTAAACACTATTTTAAATATTTGCGAGAAAAATAATTTAAAATTGAATTTGGAAAAATGCTATTTTTCAATATAATTCAATTTCAATATAATGAGAAAATATCACGATGAAATAGGTCATATAGGCCTAAAACGATGTGAAACTTTAGTCAAAAGTAAATTTTGGTTTCCAAAAATGACACGATTTATAAAAAAATATGTCAATGCATGTATTGATTGTGCGTATAAGAAAAGTCAATATGGAAAAAAAGAAGGTTTTCTTCATCCTATACCTAAAGCGAAGGAACCCCTTTGTACATGGCATATTGATCACTTAGGTCCCTTTTGTAAAACAAACAAAAATTACGCATATGTTTTTATGATCGTCGATTCATTTTCTAAATACTTGTTTGCAAGACCAACTAAAAGTACCAACACAAACGAGGTAATTTATTGTTTGAAAGATTTATGTAGTATGTTTGGAACACCTAAACGAATTATCGCAGATCGTGGAAAGGCATTTAAATCTAAAACATTTAAAGAGTTTTGCGACGAAAAGAAAATTAATTTGGTTTTAAATGCAGTAGCTTCGCCGCGTTCGAACGGTCAAGTCGAAGGTTATAAGGGTGATTCTCCGGTAACTGTGTCTTTTGAGCGATACTTTTGGTTTCGACAAAAAAATTTACAAATTTTGTTCAAATTCCAATATTTGTCATAATCAAAACCTTATTGTTCAAGAAAAATCGAATAACATCCAAAATTTCTGCATTTTAGCTATTTTTAGTGCATTTTTTGGTCACGGAAGTCCACGGGAATGACCGATGTTCCACGGGAATGATCTAAGATACACTGTCAGGATTCTGAATAGGGAATGATACGAAACTTTCATGTAATATCAACAAAAAATATTTCTTCTTTCAATATCATTACATAGTATAAAACAAAGTAGCTTTCGCTGTCTGTTCCTATGTATGCTCAAATCTTCAAAACTACGCAACGGATTTTGAAACGCTTTTTTTAAAAATAAGGTTATTCAAGAGTAAGATGCCTAGTGTTTAGTCATCGAATTCAAGAGGGAGGTTTATATGTATGATACATGCATAATATTTCAGAGAAACACTGATGAATTTACAGGTTTCTGAGATGTTGTAAATAAACACATTTTTTTTGCGTTAACATTACATTACTGAACCCGACGAGATAAATCAAAATAATGTAATCGGTATTGTACTACTAAAAAAGGTCAACAAGAAAGTCCGCGATGGTATACGTCTATCTCTTAAGGATAACCCACAATAACCATTTTCCATCCTTTAGGTACATTTTTTGGGAAAAAATGGCTTATTTAGGAAGTTATTTTAAGCAATACAGCATTATTCTTTTCCAATTAAGTACTTTAAATACATTGTCCATCCAATATAGATTAATATGGCCTCTTACAGCATGTAATTTAAATGAATATTTTCGGAGATATTACGGATTTAAAATGCAGGGACATAGCGGTGCGGCGCCGGCACTACCTTTGTTTATAAGGATTGCATTGCATCCGTGCGAAGCCGGGCGGGTCGCTAGTAGTATACAATATTAAAAAATAACTCAGTAGGTATTCCAGGAACCCATAATATATATCCAAATATGTGAAATATATTGTTGTATTGACAATATTGAATCGAATGCTACGTATGATAATTTTCATCGAGTCTAAATAACATTAAGTTTTCATCAATTATTTTCAAGAACATAACTTTCACGTCATCATAAGTAATTTTCTTCATTCTTTGGCACTTCTGCCTATATTTATTTGATGTTCTTTCTAATTCGGAGATCTTATTCAGAAAAGCCTTTTTTCTCTGTGTCTTACTATTCTTCTTCTGTTCGACATCCTTTTGCGTTGGATTTTCATACTATCTAAAAATTCCTCATCAGAACTTTCTGGAGGAGTATTATCAGTCATTTTTCTCTACCACCATATGAAGCTTTTCTGCTGTTCTATAATATTTTTGAATCAATTCTTCATTTATTTCTTTGCAACCTGTGTTGCCTTGGAATCATTTCATGAATGCATATTTTTCCTTCTCTCTGCTTCAGCTATTTTTGATGTTTTTTTTTCTTTCTGTTCCTGTCAGGATCTTCTCTAATTTTTTTACGACGCTCTCTTTCTTTTTTCCTCTTCATCCTCAATTGTTCTTCTCTTGTTCGCTTCACAGCACGAGCCATATTTCTGTTGAAAAAACTACCTTCATCATTATCTAGTCATTATATACTCATTTCCATGGTAGTGCAGTCATTCCCGTGTCGTATATTTTGCACGGGAATGACATCCACGGGAATGACAAAAATGATATTTTACTCTGGTATTTCCAGAAAGATATATTTCAATGATGAGAAAACAAAATATTCTATGAATGTTCGATATAATGCAATGTTAATACAATGACTTTTTAGAAAATTTAAATTTTTACCTGAAAAATTGTATACCACGGAAATGACTCCTACGATGTTACACACCGATCTTTACACTTTCACTAACTAGCAAAACTTTCCTGTTCAACCATATAAACACAACTGACTCCTTAAACAATCAGGAATGACTTTTTTCTTCATTTCGAACTACTGGGGAAGGGATAGAGCGATAAATTCGAATTATTTATTGGAATTCATGATCTGCCACGGGAATGATCATTTTCGCCTGTGACAGCCCTCTTCTTACAAATACAAGAAAATTTTTTTTTATTTGGTTCGAACTAATGTGGCAGACCATAATGCATGGTACAATATCTCAGTTAATATATCTCATCTGAATTTCGTTTCTTCAGAAATACGAATTATGACCGCCTAAAGTTCTTGAACCATTGAATTACATGCCACGGGAATGGCAATTTTGAGATACTGAACAACAAAAATGAAAAGTTATGAATTAATGCTGATCAAAGTTATTTGCACCTAAAAGAAAAATAAATTATCTGACATCAGATTTAAACACGACATAAAAATTCCAATATTTCAATAATTTATGGATGTGTATCATGCTGGGACTCAGTTTCTGGAGAATCACCCATAATCGTACTCTTTTAGACGGTATGAATACGAGTATAGAAAACGAAAATGAATGGATGGATAAACTGCCAGATGTGTTCTGGGGAATGAATAATCAGTGAAAGCACAGGGTACTCCCCACATACATTAATGTTTGGCTTCGATAAAGATCGTCATGGAAATTTAGACCAAGAAGACATAATCGTCGAAAATAGGCAAAAAATTGCAGAAAACGCTCAAAAAAAAATGAATAACCAAAGCAAAAAAGTGAAAGAACAGTTTGATAAGAAACGAAAAGAAAGCACCAAATACAAAGTAGGCAGTTTGGTTCTTTGGCGAGGAGCTAAAAAAGATACCAAGGATGTCGGTCGTAAGACTGGAATAAAATATGGAGGGCCCTATAAAGTGTCGAAAGTTCTAGAAAACGATCGATACGAAATTATGGCCCTGAAAGGAATGAAAGGTTACCAACGATATTCTGCAGTCGTAGCTGCAGACGCAATACGAGAATATAAGTCTGGTGCAATAATTGAGTCCGATACGTCTTCAGATGATGAGGTGAATAGCATCGATGAGTTGATTGATTTATTGGAGTCATAAAAAAATATACCTGTATATGTGTATATAGGTTATCTATCTATAATCTGTATATATGTATATAAAAAAAATGGAACACCATTTGAAAGAAAAAATATATTATGGAACACCATACATAAAAAAAAAACCAATATTAAAAATGGAATACCATACAAAACATAAGATTGGATAAAAATATGGAGCACCACAACATGATGTTTCTACTACTTGAAATTTTTCAGATTATTTTATATTGAAAATATATGAACTTTTATACAAAGCTTTCTGATTTCAGAAATAAGAAAAAATAAGGAAAAAAAAAAAACACCTGCTCTTCGATTCGCGAGGACGCGCAGAAAAACAGGATGGCCGAATGTTATGATGGCTATGGATTTTGTTATGGTTACTATGGTTTTTGTGTGTTTGAAATTAATGTCATTGAGTTAACGTCGTAAAAATTGTGGCTTTGATAAAAATATAAAAGATTTTGATATAAAGGTGGTGTTTTATTACAACCCCAACGTAACATGTATTATTTATATATACAGGTTTTCCTTAATTGAACTTAGAATTGGACCATTCAAAATCGAAAAAAAAATTCCAACTCTATCTACAGAACCAATACAGGTCACAAGAAATTAGAGTCAAACCATTTTCATATTTCAAAATTAACTCCAGTACCACAGTTTGAAGAAAACGACTGATCTATACATAAAAATATTCTGCGAATATTATTTTCTTCCCCAGGAGGGGTGATGTAAAAGAAAAATATCTATTTTCCTTCAAGAAATCGCGTTACTCTATTGTACGTTGCTATAGTATTCGTTTATTGTTTGTCAATTACATATTTCAAGAGATTGTCAGATAAACTTATTTTTGGAATTGGAAGATAATTGTAATTAATAGCTTAAAATGTCGATTCTTTATTTCAGGTAAGGTTTTCTCATTATGTTTGTATGTTTTAATAATAAATAGAAACTTCATTTCAGAGAAACTCAGTTGTGTTATTAATCTGCAATCAGAATTCTATAGAAGAGCTATCAATACATTATATCATTGTTTAAAGAGAAGATTCTCTTCAAACAATGATTATATACATAAACAAGCTATAATAAAAAAATCATTTTTTAAGGCAAGCTTTTATAATAACAACACGCATCCGCCATCTTGAATTCCTCAATTTTGAAAAATCGTAATTTCCGACCCAGAAAACCAATTTTGAATAGAATCGGATCATAATTACAAAACTCGTCCGCCATATTGTAGCCGCCATCTTGAATGTTTCAATTTTGACGAAAGAATCATCTTTGTCGAACCCAAAAACCCCCAAATACTAATTTTGAATGTAATCGGATGATAATTACAAAACTCATCCGCCATTTTGTTTTTTTCTATAAAAAATATTTCATGATGCATTGTCACCAGAATTATGTACACCTGCCAAATTTCAAATCACTCGGACGATTGGAAGTGTGTCATATTCAACTTGCAAGATTTGATTACAGAGAGACAGACAGACAGACACCGGGACAGGTGAAACTAAATAAAAGCTTTTAAAAAGTTTGTATACGTACATTGAAGAAATGACAAATGTACAATTTGAAGACGTTTTAATTTAGAATACAAAACTCACAAATATCAGGTAACTCTAACCGTAATAAAATGTTTAACATACAATAGTATTTTTCAATTTCTTTTCGGTTAAATAAGCTCTTCAAGCTGATAACTATCTCCTCAACTTGGAGGCCATTTGGTAGTTTTAAATGGGTGTTATTGATGTAACAGGAATCCTATAGAATTTCTCTATGCCAGGAGTTTTCTTACTTCCTCAATTAACCACACAACAAAATAAAAGCATACTTATTCAAGACAAAAATGAAGCAATTGCATGAAAAACACATAGCAAATGCGGTTTGTTTATTGTTTGTTCGGCATTTTAACAGCTGATCGTGACAGATCGTTGGACTTCTATATTTTTTCCCCACGTCATTGCAGAAATGCCCACAGAAGTAGAAAACTTTTTAACGTTTACTGGCAATACCATTATTAGTAAAGAGGGCGCATTTGCATGGGGCTCGATTTTGTAAGATGTTGTAGTATTCTAACAGATGTCGCGGTTGACGCACGTCCAACAGCTTTTGTATGGAGAGTAACTAACTATCTTCTCCTTAAACAATGTCAGTGCTGAGAGTATGAATAACATGACATCATCAAAATCCTTCGGGAATTTGCTAATAAATATGATGAACATGAAAAGAGAACCATGACAAATTGTGATGAATGATTTTTGTTTGTTTAAATATTGTTCAGTTTAACTGCCTGCTTCCAGTCATTTGATGAAGAAGGCATTCTGATGCAGATATTTCAATTGAAATAAAAACCCCACCAATTGGGAAAAGTAGAATTCGATAGGTGGCGCTCTGAAATGTCAATGTCATCTTAGCAACGAGTAAAACAAATCAGATGTCGTATGAGCCCTTTGATATTGAAGTGATTTTATTTTGCTGTTTAAGTTATTTTCAGGGGTTGTTTTGTGAAACTTTTGGTTTTTCTTTGATTGTGCTTTAGTGCTTTGTGTTGTTAATCTAAATTTTGACTCCCAATATTTTTATTTTTGGAGTAATAGGTATGGTTGATGTTTGTGAAAAGTACAACAAGCGTTCAATTAACTGTTTAGTTTTAGGTCTGATTTCGTGTTTTTATTTCATTTTTGATATAGTCATATCTACAAAAGTTGCAGGGAAGGTACGTTTGTATTGAGTATCATTTGAAATTTTTAATACCGACTTATTTTCTTTTCGTTTTCTGGAACATACTTCGTGGCTTGACTGTTGTAGTTTTAAGGAAGGTACTGCATTTAAAAGAAGATACTTTTTTTTACTAAGACCTGAAGAATATGTTACTCATTTATATATTGTTCACCTTCAGAAATATAACCTACACCATCCACTATTAACTTATAACTATGTATTACACACTTGGTACTAACCTTGACTAGTCTTCCCTTTTAAAATGTAAGGAACACACAGACATATTATCTATAACTGGTTTCCCCATTTTTAGTTTCATTGTCTAAGCCTTTTGAGATAAATTTTCCAGAACTCCAAACGCATTTTCAATATTTACCATTCTTCCCATGGAAGGAAATTTATGGAAATATAAATCGGGATTTTTCCCTTCACGGCTAATGCAACCAAATACAGAACAGTTTCGATTATGCAGCGACATAATTCAAAGTATAAAACTTTAAAAAAGGTACAAAAAAAATCAAACTTGATCTGCAATGAAGACAAAAAACAGAATAAAAACAATGCAATACGAATTGTTTTACTCGTTGCTTCAATTACAATTTTTTTCCGCCAGAGGTCTCATTGAATTCTACTCCGCCCAATACATTCAAAAGTTGGTGATATTTATCCTAACAAAATGATAATTTGACATGTGCAAAATTAACAACACATAAAGAATGCACTCATGTCTCATACATGAATTCAGCTCAACACTAATAGGGGAAATCTACGTTTTGTATGATCATGAAATTCCACAAGGCTCTATCCAAAGAACTGATGTCCATGAACTTCAATACTTATCTTAACTTTATACACGATTGTAGAGAAAGCTGTTTATTTCTAATTTCTGTTTAATTCTAATCTAAGTACACCTACAGGCTTTTGCAATGTGTATATACATATTAAATTCAACACATAATATCAATATAAAATTATACCTGAGCTACTCCTTCATCCCATCCTTTAATAACTTCCCCCTTTCCAATGCGGAATTTAAATGGAACTCCTCGGTCCCTCGAAGAATCAAACTTTGTACCATTTGTTAGTGTGCCCGTGTAATGAACGATTACTGTTTGTCCGGTTTTTGGATAGGTTGATCCTACACAAATAAAATCATTGATGAGTTAGATTTTGATATTTATAACAAACTATACTGCACCCACCATCTCCGGGACTGATAGATTCAATTTGAACTCCCATGATTATTAAAAGAATTGAAGGTACTATAAATAGAAAACAATGCTTGCAATCAAATATGGAACCAAGTGAAGGCACAGAACACAGAACATCTAAGTGAGTGAAGGAACAAGAACATAGATACTAGATACTAGTTAGTCTATGAACAAGAACCATATAACAAAATAAAATAATAATAATACTTATTATTATTATTCGTTTATTACATCCAGATTGAGGGGAGTACACATCTGGACCGTTCGGCAAGAAAATCTGATCAATCGGGTGTAGAATGTAGATCTTTTTGTGCTCGGTGTATTTCGACAAGCAAACGGATTTTTTCCACAGAACAGAAACAGAAATTACTTTTCTGCCTTTGTCAATGGATTTTATCTGCATTTATGAGTTTCCTGCTTCGAATATTCTTCAACAGTCTGTTGAAATTTCGTGTCTTATGTTATTTGTTGTGTGGTAATAAATAAAAATGTCGTTTGATAAAAATAAAGATCCCACGGATACTCTAAAGGTAGCATTCGGATCTGGGCAGTCGCTTCCCGGCAGCCGCTTCCCGGCAGTCACGACTCACGACCGTGGTCGCCTTGCACCGCTCCAATGCAATTCAATGCAACGCTTTCCGATCCAAGCGACTCGGCGGCGCTGCCGGGAGGCGTGGCCAGAGCGCGACTTCGGAAGCGCCGCCGAACCGCTCTGGGAGCAGTATGGTCGCGCTGCCTTGATTGTTTACCGAAGAAAATGACGAGTTCCTAGTAGAACTAATTTCCCAGAATCCACCGCTTTACGATTCTCGACTCAAAACATATAAAGATAATGTTATTCGAGATAATATATGGGAGGATATTGGAAAAAAACTCAATAGAACGCTTTCGTTTGTTTAAATTGTCAGACATAGTTAAAATTAATTAATTGAAGTTGATTCATGAAAATTTTGCTATTCAAACAGGACCGAAATGCACAATTGTTCGCACTGGTTTCTTGCTGACACTGTGGCAGTCGCCGCCGGGTCGCTGGTATCCGTAAGCTTGTGGCAGCGCCGCCCAGCAGTGGCTGCCGGGAAGCGCTGCCGGGAAGCGCTGCCGGGTCGCGACTGCCCAGATCCGAATGCTACCTTAACAGTTTGTTTGAGTATCCGTGGGCTGATCCAATGTTCAAAGCGCCCTCTTTTGGCAAAAGTTCCAAACAAGAAAATCAGTAATGCTTGATAATGCCCCTACCTCCGAGCGCCCATGGATGAAGGGAACATACTTTCCAGTGGCGACGCTGGGGGGGGGGGAAGGGGTCACCCCTAAAATTTTGCTGGCCCCCAATATTTTCATATTTCTTGTCACTGGTTTACCGATTTTGAGTTTCAGTTGCCAAGCTTTTTGTCGATCCATCAGCACTTCACTCTCCAATTTCCCTTCCACTCAAACACGATATTTATCACCAGTTTGAGGGAAAGCATGGAAATTGATATTAGAACTTTTTTTCCCAGGAAGAGCACTGAGGAACTGAACAATAGCGATTCGAACGATTCATAACTATGATTCAAAAATATACACAAAGCCATGGGCGCCCGCAGAAATTTTCCTCAGGGGGGGCCAAAATTTTTCTCAGAGGGGACAAAATATAAAAAACATTGAAATTTTGAGGGTGTTAAGCTGAAAAACGATAAGGCCATACAAATCTCAGGGGGGGCCATGGCCCCCCCTGGCCCCCCCCTGCGGGCGCCCATGCACAAAGCACAATACAAGAATTATGCCAAGATTTTCAGTTACTCTGAATGTCACTAGGTGGCTTAGCGCTTATTTTCAGATGCCTATCGTTTAGAACACAGAACACATATATTGATGTTCTGTGGGCTCTGCAGTCTTGTCGCTCTTTTATGTGAATTTATCTATGAATTAAAGTGACAGTAATATGACTTCATCATAGATTCAAGAATTATTTTGGACTTCTGACTTCACTACATCATAACATAAAACCAGAGACAGGTTGTCTCTGTTAAAACATAACAAGATTAACAAGCAGGATTAATGATAAGAACACTGTATGGTTTAGGTTGAGATGTGTTGAAAGTTTTTGTTGTGTAAATATGAATTACGTCCTAGTTACCTAATTTATAATAACTTTGTTTAAATAGAAAAAAAGTGTAAGGACAAAAGGAACCCAAAAAGTCTCATCGTTATGTTTGCTTCCTAGTTTGGAGTGCTCTGGTTTAATTTTCTATTATCCTCTATATTAAATATTTCATTTTATTTTTGCGCATGGGAATGCAGATAAAGAAAATTCAAAATGGTAAGTATTGGTCTACTTTTATTGGTTCTAAATAATTGCATAATTTTGCAGAGTGATGATCCTCCTATATTACCTGTTGGAACAGCAGTAAGTGCCAAATATAAAGGCGCTTTCTGCGAAGCTAAAGTGAGCAGAGTATTTCCCCAACTGAGATATAGGGTAATATCTTTTAATTGAAACAGTTTCCATCATTTTTAATATGATATTCTAGGTTTCCTTTAAAGAACCTCATTCTGGAACAGAGACCCTAAAAGAGGAACATATCAAAGCAAGTGGTCCTATAAAGACTGGGAGAACTGTATTAGCATGGCATCCAACTCTTAAAACGTTCTCAGAAGCACAAGTCACTAAGATACAAGATCAAAGTCAATATACTGTTGGTGAGTTAATAATTCCTCTTATGTACAATGATGCAATAAGTTGACAAAACTTCAGATTAAATGCAAAACCTTGATTAGTGTCTATGATTCTCTTGCAACGTGTCGTAATCCTATTTTATACAACCATAACTAACGCTTAAAGATAATCCTCTAACGGCCGTATTCTCCGTTTTCCCTCTAAAGCGGAGCTTCTGTAAGCTCGCTTAAAACTTGAGCCAAGCTTAAACTTATGCGTTATGTACCGCAGTACGATAAACGTGGCTCAGCTAAGCGAGAAAAAAACTCGGCAACATTGTTTCTTTCTGGCCTTTTAAAAATATTTCACGTGACAAACATCAAAAGTGATAATAGAAAGTGATGGATCGGGATTACGATTTCGAAGTTTTCATTTATATTTACGTATCTAGTTATGTAGTATCATAGCAAAATGAGTGAAACATCAAGAGTTAAAAACTTCACTACATCGGAGAAGCTCCACTCATTGAGAATCATATGGCACAAATATTCTTCCATAAAAGAGGATAAGAAAACCAAAAGGGCTTCTGGAGAGAAAAAGGAAAAGACCTGGCAGCAGATCACAGATGAGTTCAACGCATCTTCGTCTACTCGTATATCAAGCAGTATGATTTCTTCAAAGGAATGCTATGAAAACAGAAAACAAGAGCTTAGGAAAACCTTGGCGGAATAAAAGAAGGAAGTAACTCTGATTTGCGGGTGGCCCACTACCAAAGATAAGAAGGGATGAGACAATTGAATCATATGGAAGGAAAATTTAGGATAGAGTATCCATATTGAAGAGTAGTACCTACCTATTTAGTATGTATCAGTTATTCGTGGAGTGTAAATAAATATTAGTGATTAGTATTATGCTACATTTTATTGAATAAAACATTGAAAAATGGAATGGAAATTGGTTCATATTATCCAGTAGTGTTTTTGAATTCTAGAGCATCTTCTTTGAGCTCCAGCACATATATGTTGTGGGCTTTGTCAGTCTGAATCTTCTATAAGAGGCCATATCATCCATCTCCTCGAAATAGTTTGGAAATCCGAAAATCTAATTCCATTATTGGTATACTTCTTCACCTTCTACCCAAAGGGCAAATACTAATATTAATATTTTTGACAATATCAAAAAAGTGACGTTTTGATGTCTACATAAGCCTGGCTTAAAATATAAAGCGTCCGAATGTGGCCGCTAAAGCCCGCAACGGACGGCGAGCGATAATATAATATATATTATAGCTTTGCATTGACATATGTCATTTTAGTATGGAAAAATATCGTAATATATCGCTTGGATGAAAATATAAATATATTTTTCCATACTAAAATGACATATGTCAATGCAAAGCTATAATATATATTATATTATCGCTCGTCGTCCGTTGCGGGCTTTAGAGTTAAGCCAGCCTAAAGACGTTCATGGATACGGAGCATTCGAATTCATAACGTTAAGCGAGCTTAAGCTTTAAGCTTGGCTTAATAGTATACGGCGAATACGGCCGTGAATTGGGAGGATTAAATGGAAGTTTAACAATAAACTTTGAATTCTAACCCTACATTCATGGATGACACAAGTCAGGCTTGTTTCAAAAATGATGTTTGATTATAAATCAAATTGAAAAGAATAATGACTGAATTAGAAATTATGAAAGATCAAATTGGTGTGAAAGGAAACGCACACATAAAAATGAATAACTGAACTAAATATTAACGGTCGAGGTTTATTTTGAACTGCACATATGCATACATGCCTAACAAAATTGGAGATACAGTTCTTCTGATATGTAGAATTATTCTGTAATTTACTGTTACACATGGTATCATTCAATCAGAACCAATATTATTACTTATGTGTTGAAATGATAGTGAATTATTGAAGCTGGAGATACTTTTCAGTTAGCAGCATTAGTTTATTTTGGTTCTATGATTATTTTTAATAAGATCAACATACTTTGGAGATGTCAAAGTAATGTGTCAATAAATTTATGAATATAAAAGGACAATTCTTTATTCCAAATAAAAATTACTTCAACATGGTAGCAGAGCGTGGTTGAGGTTGAAGAAAAAGAATAAGAGTGAAGATATTTATAAATTGCAAGAGAGTTAAACTCAGAAGATGGATTCAAGTAAAATACAAATTGGTTTGCTTGAAGGAAAGTCGAACTGGTCAACCTGGAAGTATAAATTGTGCATTTTGTTAAGAGGAATTAAAGGTGGTCTAGAAGTTATCGAAGGTAAATTGAAAACCCCTAAATCCATACCAGAAGATGCTACAACTGATGAGAAAACCAGGTACGAGAAGGACTTATCAGATTTCAATAAAGCCGATAATAATGCTTTACTAATTCTGACTCTAAATATGACACAAGAAACTTTAGAAAAAGTAATGCGTTTTACATCCGCTAGAGAAGTTTGGCTGGAATTGCACAGACTTTATGATGGCAATGTCGAGGACAAGACATATGCATGCAATTCTTTAGCTATGTAAAACAAGCAGATGATGATATAGCAACACATACATCAAAACTGAAGAATCTTTGGGATAAACTTCAGAAAGATATTTTGAAGGACAAAATGACTGCTGGAAATGAGTGCAAGTGTGATTTACCTGAAATTTTACTTATCTGTAAAATATTAGAAACTCTACCTTCTGATTACTTCTCATTCAAGTCAAGTTGGATGCTCATATCAAACAAAGATAGAACAATAGATAACTTGACAAATCAATTGGTTGCTTATGAAAAAGCATTATCAAGCAAAATTGAGACCAAACAGGAAGTTTTGTATACAGTAAACAAAAGAAGCAATTTATTTTGTAAGTACTGTAAATCACGAGGACATAAAATACGACAGTGCCTGAAATGGAAAGCAGATGGTAAGCCACCGAAACCTGACAAAACTAATAGAGCAAGTGATAAGAAGAACAATGTTTCATTATTAGCCGTTTCCAATGTTGTATTGTTGTGTGAAAATGATGAAGAAAACTGGTATGTCGATAATGGCGCAACAAATCACATTACAAACCAAAATAATGTGTTTGAGAGCTATGTACCATTTGACAATCATCACCGAATAACAACAGCAAATGGAGAGTCAGTACCAGCATTAGGAAAAGGTACCATCAGAGTAAAAACAAACGTGGATGGTAAAATTCAAGTTTTTCCTCTCACTGAAGTATGGTATGTTCCTAGTATCAAGAAAAACTTGTTTTCAACATTGTCAGCACAAGATAAAAATCCAGACAGTGAATTTGTTTCAACAACAGAAGAGTGTTATTTCAAGCTATCAGGAGAAGTTATACTTGTTGGATCCAGAAATTGTTCAGGTGGATTGTATAAACTCAAGATGAAATCTTTGAAGACAGAAAATTCAGAAGAAATTAATTCAGTTAATAATGATAATGTCTTGCAGTTATATCATGAAAGATTTGGACATCAAAATAAGAGATATATAAAGACAATATTGAAAAGAGAACTGGGATTAGATGTCAATCTCGATAGTGAAATATGTGAAGGTTGTGTCTATGGGAAAGCTCATGTACTGAAATTTGGTACAAGATGTCGAGCCAATGCACCTGGTGAACTTTTACATACAGATGTATGTGGTCCATTTGACCCATCCAAATCCGGCTATCGATATTATGTCTTATTCAAGGATGATTATAGCAGATATCGTTTTATATATTTCATGAAACACAAATCAGAAGTGATAGATAATTTAAACATTGTCCTAGAAGAAATTAAAGCTGCAGGTTTTGGCGTGAAAGAAGTTTTATCAGATAATGGTGGTGAGTTCGACAATAATAGAGTCAGAAAGACGCTAAACCATTATGGCATACGACAAAGACTTATCATGCCATATACACCACAACAGAACGGGTGTGCAGAAAGAGAAAACCGAACTGTTGTTGAAACAGCAAGAGCTTTAATGCATGCTAGAGAAGGAATTTTTGATCAGAGTTTTTGGGCAGAATTAGTCAACACAGCGACATATATTCTGAATCGAACCAGCAAATCAAGTGTTGAAGGCATATCTCCCTATGAAATATGGTTCAATAAGAAACCAAAATTGAGTCATTTGAGAATCGTAGGTAGTAGTTGCTATGCTCATATTCCTAAGATGCATCGGAAGAAAATGGAAAAGAAAGCTACTAAAGGTATTCTAATGGGTTACGAAAATGACGATGGTTATCGGATATGGTCTGTAGAACAGAAGAGACTTGTAAGATCAAGGGATGTCATTTTTGATGAATGTGAAATTTTGCCAATAACACATAGTCAACAGACTGAAAGTCAAAATATTCGAATTCAAAATAATTTTGATTACTTGAGAGCTGTTGACAAAGGTGAAAATTTCCTTGAATCATCCAATTCTGACACTGAACAAGATCAACAGTCAACTGAAGAACATAATCGAAATCTGGAAGAAAGAGTGATACCTGAAGAAGTAGTTGAAGAAAGTGAGCAGAGTACTGAAGAAATGAGACAGGAGTTGAGAGACAGAAAAAACATTAGAAAACCATCACGTTTTGATGACTATGTTATGACAGTTGCTGCAGAAATATGTGCATCGAATGAACCTTTAAATTACAAGGATGCCATAACTTGTAATGAAAAAGAAAACTGGATTTCAGCAATGAAGCAGGAGTTACAATCTTTGAAGGAAAATAATACTTGGGTTTTGAAGGAACTACCACCTGGAAAAAAGGCAATTCCTTGCAAATGGCTATTCAAGTTGAAAACAAATCCTGATGGCTCCATTGAAAAATACAAAGCGAGACTGGTTATAAAAGGATACTCCCAGAAGAAAGGGATTGATTATGACCAAACCTTTAGTCCAGTGGCAAAAGGAGGAACAATAAGATCACTATTAAGCATAGCTGCCAGTAAAAATATGTCTCTTACACAGTTTGACGTATGTACTGCTTTTCTCTATGGTAAATTAGACGAAGATGTATGGGCTAAAACAAGCTCCAAGATGTTGGAATAAACGTTTCAGTGATTTTCTTGAAAATCGAGGATTCAAACGATCTGATGCCGACCCATGCCTATTTATCAAAAAAACAAAGCACTGACATGTTATTATTAGCTCTTTATGTCGACGATGGACTACTAGCTTGCAGCAATGATACCATGAAAAATGAATTTTTGAATAGTTTAGAAGAAGAATTCAAAATAACGATAAAACCGGCATCCTACTTTCTTGGTCTCCAGATTCAGAAAGAAGAGAACGGTACCATTCAAGTGAATCAATCTTCTTATACTAGGAAAATTCTTGAAAGATATGGTATGTCAAACTGCAAACCAGTTACAACTCCAATTGTTAAGGAAGTTTCTCAATTAGGGAAGGAAGATGAAGAATTGAACAATACTTTTCCTTATCGAGAAGCAGTTGGAGCTTTACTTTACCTAATGACAAGTACGAGGCCAGACATAGCTTATGCAGTCAGTGTCGCATCGAGAAAGCTAGAAAATCCAACGAACGCAGATTGTGTTAAAGTAAAAAGGATATTTCGTTATCTGAAGGGCACAATGGATCTTGGTCTAAGCTACAAGTCGAAGGAAAGAGATGAGTTAGTGGCCTACAGTGATGCAGACCACGGAGGAGATTTTGAAACAGGACGCTCAACTTCTGGCGTTTTATGCATGTATGCTGGTGGAGCGATATCTTGGCTTAGTCAACGTCAAACATCTGTTGCAATTTCCACAACAGAAGCAGAAATAGTGGCTGCTAGTGAAGCTGCACGGGAAATGGAATGGCTAAAGCGATTATTCAAAGAAATACTCACTTTTCAGTCAGTTCCAACTTTAATGGTAGACAACGAAGCTGCTATTAAGCTGAGCCAAAATCCAGAATTTCACAGACGCACTAAACATATCCATATAAGGCATTTCTTTGTGTGTGAACTTGTTTTAGATGGTGAAATGAAAGTTGAAAAAGTTTCAACAGAGGACCAATTGGCAGACTTAATGACAAAACCTTTGTTCAAACCTCGACTTCAAATACTTAGAGAGAAAATGGGATTAACCAAAATATTCCAATGAGGGAAGGTATTGAAGCTGGAGATACTTTTCAGTTAGCAGCATTAGTTTATTTTGGTTCTATGATTATTTTTAATAAGATCAACATACTTTGGAGATGTCAAAGTAATGTGTCAATAAATTTATGAATATAAAAGGACAATTCTTTATTCCAAATAAAAATTACTTCAACATGAATAAATATTAAAAATTTTCAAAGATTCATGTTTATTGAAAAAATCACATATTTTCTTAATGTTTGCCTATTATCGAAAATCAGGTTTCTTCATGCTTTTCGATCATTTCTTTTTAATAATAATAGTAACAGCATTTTATTGACCAAAGGCCAATTGGCCATCGACAAAGTCTGTTCTGCAGCCAGGAAATATTAACAATTTTTACTTCATTACATCCTATTATTGTATATATATATATATAGTTAGGTTTGGTATTTTATACAGTTGGTTGTTGAAAAAGAAGAAAAAAACAGACAAGTACTTATAAATTTGTTGTGTCTTCTGGAAATTAGTTTGAAGTTAGCTGTAGTTGTTCTAAATGTTCTCTGATGGTGTAAAGTGGGTATTTAACTTTAGATCTTGTATACATATTTCTTTGTTGTAGATAGTCATTGAGAATTTCCCAGTTGTGAGGTCTTTTGGCGAAATTCTCTGATAGTCTTGTAATTCTATCAAAGATTGGTTCTATGTTAAGCATTCTGTACAGAAGTGTGTTTGGTGGATTAAACAGTGGATATCTGGGATGTCGGATTTTTGTTATTTTTCTCAGGGCGCACGTTTCCCCAATTTGCAATTGCTTTTTTGCTGGTTGTAGGCAATTTAAATATACAGTGTGTCCATATTCCAGGAGTGGTCTGCATATTGTCTTGTAAATTTTGGCCGCTGTGCGGGTGCTAATTCCCTTGTTTTTGTATGTTAAGCTACGGAAAACTTGGGCTCTGGTTACTATTTTTTTTTGCAGTTTGTTGTTTGAAGTTTGAAATTTAGTTTCTAATCGATTTGAAGGCCCAAATATTTTATGATAGGCTTTGGTCAAATCTGGTGTTGTCCAATGTTGATAAATGGCAAAGAGTTAGTAATTCTGTGGTTAAATATCATCAACTCGCATTTTTTAGGGTTCAATTCCAATTTCCATTTGTTTAGCCATTCTAGAGTAGTATCAGTGAGTATCTGAAGATTTTCAATTGTGTGAGTTTTTTTGTGCGCGACTAAGGTGGTATCATCGGCAAACTGGAGCATGTATTTACTTTCAATGTCTACGTTCATCCTGGCTGCTATGTCGTAGCAGTAGATGTTGTAGAGAATTGGTGAAAGTGGTGAACCCTGAGGGAGACCTTTCTCAGCAGTGAATGGTTGTGATTGTATATTTGTGATTTTGACTTTTAAAATTTTCTCAGAAAGGAACTCTTTGATGATATTTATGAGATATGAGGGAATTTAATTTTCAGTTGAGTTAGCTTGTAAAGCAATCCTCTATGCCATACGGTGTCAAATGCCTTTTTGATGTCTAAAAATAAAGCTGCAGATTTTTGGTTGTTCAATTTGGCAGTTTGAATATTTGATGTCAAAATCGTCATTGGATGCAATGTTGAGCATTGTGCTCTGAAACCGAACTGATGTCTTGGTATGTTGTCTGTTATTAATTCTAGCAATTTTTCCCTTTATGATTTTCTCGAACAATTTCCCCATAGTAGGCAGCAATGTTATTGGTCTGTAATTGTTTATAATAATATAATAATAATAATATTTATTTAATCCTTTTGACATTACATGAAATGTATAGGACAAGTCAAGTTGAAAATAACAATAATGATTTATACAAATTACCAGCTGCTGATATCAACCAAATGTGGACACTTTTCTTGGAGACGTTTAACAGAACATTCAACGACAGGTTTCCCATTAAGATCTCAAAGTCAACAAGGTCCAGGAAGAATAAAATATTTTATTATACCCCAGAGCTCCAGTCAATAAGGCGTAGACTTGATATACTCTACACCTTATCTCAGGACAATGGTGATTTCCAACCCACATACATAGCAACTAAGAAAAAGTATGATAGGGCCATTTCTACTATGAAACAAGTACACTATGAAAAGCAAATCAAAGAGACACATAACAAATCCAAAACAACATGGAAAATTGTCAACAATCTTACAAATAAAGCCAAGAACAAAAAGAAGTCTATGCCTAGTGGTAACCCAAGAACTACTGCCAACAATTTTAACGAATATTTCGTAAATCTCGCCACTTCTTCGGGAAAAGATCCAAATAACTACCAACCTGGCAATTACAACTATACACTTCAAACTGTCGTGAAATCCTTCTATGTATTTGAGGTCACTGAGGCAGAGGTCCTCTCAGCGGTTAACAAACTGAGAAACAGTGGGTCAGTGGGTCATGATGAGGTGCCTGTTCACATTATAAAGGAATCAATAAATGCCATTATAACACCATTGACTTACATTATTAATAGGTCGTTCATATAGGGTGTCGTTCCGGATTCGCTGAAAATAGCAATTATTAAACCAATTTTGAAGAAAGGAGGTCCGGAAGATATGGCCAACTACAGGCCCATCATCCAACTCACATCCTTCTCTGAAATATTCGAGAGAATACTGGCAAAGAGGCTCTTCAATTTTTTCAGAAAATTCAATGTCATTTCAACTAAACAACATGGGTTTGTCGAAGGCAGAGGTACAGAAACAGCCATACATGAGCTTACACAGTCAATTCTTGAAGCCTTGGAACGTGGAGATGTATCTATTGGACTCTTCTTGGACCTCTCAAAGGCCTTCGATTGTGTTGAGCATGCGCTTCTCCTGATGAAACTTGAGAGTGTTGGAATTCGGGACAGACAACTGAATTTGATGAGATGTTATCTTACCAATAGACGACAGCGAGTACTAACAATAGAAAAAAATGAAACTTTTGTCTCTTCAGATAGACTCATCGAAGTGGGCGTCCCACAGGGCAGCATTCTGGGACCTCTCCTATTTCTGGTGTACATAAATGATCTCCCTTTGGTACTACAGGAAAAATCCTTGACATCTTTCTTCTATGTAGATGATTCCAATATCCTTATCAGTGGAAGTAATATTGATAACATGATAGGTAGGGCAGGAGAGGCTCTAGCGACTTCAGAGGGCTGGTGTGTCTCAAACGCCCTTAAGCTTAACATGAAGAAGACGGAGTGTGTAATGTTCGGTCTGAGTAGATCTTTGTTAACCCAGCTACCATCAATTCAATATCAGCATGATTCAATCATTGCAAAGGAATCTACTAAATTCTTAGGTGTGCATATTGACAGTAGAATGAACTGGAAACACCATATCGATCATATGAGCAGGCGACTGAACTCTACAATATACACACTGAACATACTGAAGCGACAGGTTAACAGGGAGACACTCAGATGTGTGTACTTTGCCAGCTTCCAATCAATTGTGAGCTACGGAATAGTCTTCTGGGGAAGTAGCTCTAAGGCCAAAAGACCATTTTTATTACAAAAACTTGCTATGAGAAGTATTAATGGCCTTAAATTCAGGGAAACTTGTAGAGGAGTTTTCAAAAAGAATGAAATAATGACAGTCCCTGGACTCTACATATTCAGATGCTTGATGTTCTTTTACAAACATAAAGAAGAACACTAATAACACCAGGCGTATGCAGCCCTACAATTATCCTCTATGAACACTAACACTTTCGCAACGTAGTGTTCAATACATGAGTCTGAATTATACTATAGTGTATATCGGGGAATGAATCAAAAGACCTTGGGTTAACTCTTTATTTCATGTCTCCAAGCTTTCGGCCTATGTCTGGGCCATCCTCAGGGAGCTACAATTTTACAGATATTTTAGAAAATGTATCCTATGTATGTAATTTCAGCCATAGGCTTACCGAAAATTGAGCTGCCCCTCGAAAACTCCAATCATCCAGAAAAAAGGGTATTCTACAAAATTCTAAGTGGTCTTAACAATCTCAAATCCTAATTCTAAATCTTATATCAAGCATCCAGCAATTCAATCTTTTAATCTTAAGAGCGTCGGAAATTAACAATAAAATGGTGGCCTGGTATCGTACCACAGACCAAACACAAAGACAAACACAGAAAAACAAAAATGGGTATGTGAAGGAAAAAGAGAGCAGCCGCGCGTGTCAGGCTTGGCTGTCAACCCGACCAGCGACACCGCCCTCTGTCCTTCCCATTAGAAAGGTCAGAAATGAGTAAACGGAGTTAAAATTCGTCGAGTCAGTCATGATGTTAATGTTGTTGTCGCAGTTATGTATTTCAAATGTCTCAAGGAAAGATCTTTTATGTCTATTTCTTTGTACATGTAGAATGTTAGGGTCGTCGAAATCAATTCTATGGTCAGTTTCGTAAATGTGTTTTGAAAGACCGCAAGTCTTCTTCAACATCCTGCAATCCTTTCTGTGTTCTTCAATTCTTGTATTCAAGTTTCTACCCGTTTGTCCGATGTAGAATCTTTCGCAGTCCACACATTTAAGCCTATACACGACGTTGTTCCTGTCCAGTATTGAGTCCCTATCCTTAATCCTCGTGAATACTATGTCGCCCAGTTTAAAAGGTACCCTTCTTGCTATTTTGAAATTAATAATCAAACACGGTACTTCAGTGTGGGTATTTATTTATGTAGAAACCGAGCGCTTTCGACAAATTGTCATCATCAGGGTTTCCTGGAAGGGTAGCAATGGTTATTACAAAGCAAGTAAAAGAAAATTAGATAATTACCCGTCCAGGAGTAGTACTACAGGCGGCATGCGAAAGGGTCAAGTGTACAACAAATATGTATGGTGTTAAACAACAGATCAGATTAAATAAATAATTTACAAATCCAGTTTACGCCAAAAGGGAACATACGATATGAATATATCTGTCACCCACTGTCACGACATCGAGATGTCAACATGAAGTATGACAGACGAGTGATAGGCAAATATGGTGGAGTCGCCCTACAAAGGCAGAGGCGCAACGTGGATGCGGACGTCACAAAATAAATAAAATAAAATACAACGCGAAAAGCGCAGAACAAACACAACGCTGACAGAACGCTACAATTGCACATGCCGAAATAAAAGAACACCGTCTTTATCGTTAAAGGATTTTTCTTTGTCCGAAAATAGACTACCGTGGGAGTAACCTCTTGAACAGTGGGGTGAACACGTTATTGAGGTTGACTTGTGTATTCACGCAGTTGTTGTTGGACTGCATCTCCCTACATATCTCGAGATCTTCGAATAGGTTCATCTTGACGTTGTAACCATTGCTCGTGATGTTGTGCAGAATTTCGGAGTTAGAACTTGGGCTGAATTGGTGACGAGAAAAGGCGAGATGATGTCCAAACGTTGACAGTTGGGGTCTGCTCAGATGTTCCTTTATTCTAGTGGTGAGTTTCCTCCTGGTTTGGCCAACGTAGGAAGTGTTGCAGTCACCGCAGTTGAGTCTATACACACCGCTTCGGTCCAATTTCTCGACGGTATCCTTCGAGTTCACTAGCAGGGATCCCAATGAACGTACATTCGAGCAGGAGATCTTAAATCCATCAGCTGATCGCTCGAGGATGTGGGATATCGCCTCCGATAAGTGGCCCATGTATGGCAGAGAGCAGTACTTCAGATTGTTGTCGACATCTGATCTGTATGCTAGAGCTCTTCTCTGTCTTGTCAGAATACTGCTCTTGATCGTGTCGACCACCTCTGGGTCATAGCCATTATTCAGTGCTATTTGTCTTATTACATTGAGCTCTTTCTCTCTGTTAACATGAGACAATGGGATGTTGAGGGCTCTGTGAACGTAGCAGCGTAATGCTGCCATCTTATGGTTTCTGGGGTGGCATGACTGGGCAGGTATTACATGGTCGGTCTGGGTGGTCTTCCTATATATCTCGAACGTCAAAGAGCTATCGTTCGATCTCGATATAGTGAGATCGAGGAAATTTAATGTTTTGTCGACTTCCAGTTCCAGAGTAAATTTGATCTTAGGGTGGATTGCATTGATGAAATCCAACAAGGTACGGGCATCATCAGCAACGCCGTCCAAAATGACGAATATGTCGTCTACGTACCTGTACCAGCGCACTATTGTCTTCCATCTAGGCAGTATGGAGGCCTCAAGCTTCTCGAGAAAGCGGTCCGCCAGGAGGGAGGATAGAGGGGAGCCCATGGCCAATCCATCAACCTGTTTATACACGGTCTTGTTGAAAACGAAGAAATCCTGGGAAAGGGCGAGCTTCAACAGAGTAAGAGTGTCTACGATCCTGGAATCGGGGACGTCATGCTCGCGGAGCAATTCGGAGACCAGAGGGATGCACTCCTCTCTAGGCACCGATGTAAACAAATTGCAAACGTCAAAGGATAACATGATGTGAGTGTCCTTCATTTCGAGGTCTTGTAGTTTCCGTGTCAGGTCCATGGAATTGAGAACGGAATATTTAGGTCTGTAATTAGTGGCTGATTTTATAAAGGAGTTCAAAAAGGCGGAGAGATCGTGCATTGGGGTATTGCAGAATGACACTACTGGTCTTATTGGGATATCCAATTTGTGGATTTTTGGGAGCCCGTACAGTCTGGGCATTGCCGGGTTACTGGGCAAAATGTGCAGTTTGCCATGTTCTGTGAGAAAATCCTTGCACATACGTAGGTGTTCTTTAGCTTTCTTGATGAAGCAGTTCAAAGGGTTATTATTGAGCTCTTGGAAGTTGTTTTGTGAAAGAAAGGTCTCGACCTTAGCAAAATAATCCCCTCTGTTCATAATCACTAAGCAATTACCTTTGTCTGCCTTAGAAATGATCAGATTGTGATCACAATCTGATCATTTCTAAGGCAGACAAAGGTAATTGCTTAGTGATTATGAACAGAGGGGATTATTTTGCTAAGGTCGAGACCTTTCTTTCACAAAACAACTTCCAAGAGCTCAATAATAACCCTTTGAACTGCTTCATCAAGAAAGCTAAAGAACACCTACGTATGTGCAAGGATTTTCTCACAGAACATGGCAAACTGCACATTTTGCCCAGTAACCCGGCAATGCCCAGACTGTACGGGCTCCCAAAAATCCACAAATTGGATATCCCAATAAGACCAGTAGTGTCATTCTGCAATACCCCAATGCACGATCTCTCCGCCTTTTTGAACTCCTTTATAAAATCAGCCACTAATTACAGACCTAAATATTCCGTTCTCAATTCCATGGACCTGACACGGAAACTACAAGACCTCGAAATGAAGGACACTCACATCATGTTATCCTTTGACGTTTGCAATTTGTTTACATCGGTGCCTAGAGAGGAGTGCATCCCTCTGGTCTCCGAATTGCTCCGCGAGCATGACGTCCCCGATTCCAGGATCGTAGACACTCTTACTCTGTTGAAGCTCGCCCTTTCCCAGGATTTCTTCGTTTTCAACAAGACCGTGTATAAACAGGTTGATGGATTGGCCATGGGCTCCCCTCTATCCTCCCTCCTGGCGGACCGCTTTCTCGAGAAGCTTGAGGCCTCCATACTGCCTAGATGGAAGACAATAGTGCGCTGGTACAGGTACGTAGACGACATATTCGTCATTTTGGACGGCGTTGCTGATGATGCCCGTACCTTGTTGGATTTCATCAATGCAATCCACCCTAAGATCAAATTTACTCTGGAACTGGAAGTCGACAAAACATTAAATTTCCTCGATCTCACTATATCGAGATCGAACGATAGCTCTTTGACGTTCGAGATATATAGGAAGACCACCCAGACCGACCATGTAATACCTGCCCAGTCATGCCACCCCAGAAACCATAAGATGGCAGCATTACGCTGCTACGTTCACAGAGCCCTCAACATCCCATTGTCTCATGTTAACAGAGAGAAAGAGCTCAATGTAATAAGACAAATAGCACTGAATAATGGCTATGACCCAGAGGTGGTCGACACGATCAAGAGCAGTATTCTGACAAGACAGAGAAGAGCTCTAGCATACAGATCAGATGTCGACAACAATCTGAAGTACTGCTCTCTGCCATACATGGGCCACTTATCGGAGGCGATATCCCACATCCTCGAGCGATCAGCTGATGGATTTAAGATCTCCTGCTCGAATGTACGTTCATTGGGATCCCTGCTAGTGAACTCGAAGGATACCGTCGAGAAATTGGACCGAAGCGGTGTGTATAGACTCAACTGCGGTGACTGCAACACTTCCTACGTTGGCCAAACCAGGAGGAAACTCACCACTAGAATAAAGGAACATCTGAGCAGACCCCAACTGTCAACGTTTGGACATCATCTCGCCTTTTCTCGTCACCAATTCAGCCCAAGTTCTAACTCCGAAATTCTGCACAACATCACGAGCAATGGTTACAACGTCAAGATGAACCTATTCGAAGATCTCGAGATATGTAGGGAGATGCAGTCCAACAACAACTGCGTGAATACACAAGTCAACCTCAATAACGTGTTCACCCCACTGTTCAAGAGGTTACTCCCACGGTAGTCTATTTTCGGACAAAGAAAAATCCTTTAACGATAAAGACGGTGTTCTTTTATTTCGGCATGTGCAATTGTAGCGTTCTGTCAGCGTTGTGTTTGTTCTGCGCTTTTCGCGTTGTATTTTATTTTATTTATTTTGTGACGTCCGCATCCACGTTGCGCCTCTGCCTTTGTAGGGCGACTCCACCATATTTGCCTATCACTCGTCTGTCATACTTCATGTTGACATCTCGATGTCGTGACAGTGGGTGACAGATATATTCATATCGTATGTTCCCTTTTGGCGTAAACTGGATTTGTAAATTATTTATTTAATCTGATCTGTTGTTTAACACCATACATATTTGTTGTACACTTGACCCTTTCGCATGCCGCCTGTAGTACTACTCCTGGACGGGTAATTATCTAATTTTCTTTTACTTGCTTTGTAATAACCATTGCTACCCTTCCAGGAAACCCTGATGATGACAATTTGTCGAAAGCGCTCGGTTTCTACATAAATAAATACCCACACTGAAGTACCGTGTTTGATTATTAATATCTAGTGTGCACAACCATCTTCTGATTATTTTGAAATTAATTCGATCATCCTTGTATCTGTTAAATAATCTACAAATATCCCATGTTAATTCTTTATAAAATGGCAACGAGAAAAAAATGACTGGTTCGTTAATTCGGGGAGAGGGTGGTTCCCCGGTTGGTGTGCTATACAATAGTTTGTTCAAAAGTTTTGTGGGATAGGAATTCTTTTCTAAAAGTTTCTTTAGTTTTTTTAAGTTATCATGAATGAGATGGGGGCTGACTATTCTGCAAATCCTATTTTTTAAACCTAGAACTAAGTTTATTTTTTGTTTGAATTCATGACATGATTTGAAATTTAAATATCTTCCTGAGGACATCTTTTTTCTGTACCAATCTACCACCAACCTATCTCCGTCACGCTTCAACAACAGATCGAGATAGGGAAGTTTCCCGTCCTCTTCCACTTCGTATGTAAATTTAATATTCTCATCCAACTCATTCAGAGTTGAAAAAACCTTGTTAAGCTCACTCTTGCGGACCAAGCAAAAGAGATCGTCGACATACTTCTTCACCAACAACATGTCGGGGCTCAACTTGTTGACCGCCTCTAGCAGCAGATCATCAGTTACGTATTGTGAAGCAATTGGGGAAATATCAGCCCCCATTGGGGATCCTTTAATTTGTTTATAAAAATTATCCAGGAATCGGCAATATGTGGTATCGAAAATGAGTCCAATGCAAGCAACGAAATCCTCCATCGAGAGGGGGCAATTAACCTTGATATCATCCCATCTTTTTCTGATGGATGATTCATTCCCCGATATACACTATAGTATAATTATAATTGGAATCGATATCGTTTTACTTTGACATGAGTCTGAAGCTCATAAATGCCTTACCCATTTACCTGCGGAGACTGGAGGATGACAGAGGATTTAAAAATGCTGTCCAAAGATTTGTCATAGACTGTGAACCCTATTCCATTGATGAGTTTTTTGTCTACTGTGGAGGAAGGGGACAGGGGCTGTGAGAAGATGCTGTGATGTTTGATATTGCCTGTATTTACTTATGAGTATATGCTTATATGTTTATATTGCTATTATCAATAAACATTATTATTATTATTACAAAATTCAAAATCAAAGTAATGCAAATTCTGTATCCTCTAAATATTCCTCTATTTTATAATAGGCCTTTTTCAACAAAATACTTTTTATCAATTTTTTGAATTTTATTTTATTTAAACTTTTCATGGAATCAGGTAGTTTGTTGAAAAGTTTGATGCCCCTGTAAGATGGGGAAGACTCAAATTTGGTTGTTCTGTGCTGTGGTAGACACAACTTTCTGAGATTTCTCGTACCATAATTGTGGAAGTCAGATAACCCTGCAAATTTTTGTACATTCTCTTTTATGTACAAGAGACACTTATATATATATATATATTCTTTTGAAAGAGAGAATTACATACTGTTTTCTTAAATCAGACAGTACATGGCATAATATGGCACGTGTGGAGAAATGGCGACAAGGAACAGATTATATAAAAGAATAGAATCTGTTTCCCGCTCCAAATCTAAGTGTTAGCAGAGGGAATGTAAACGGGGTACCATACAATTCTGGGTATGATACACGAGAACAGATAAAAACCTCTGAAAAAACTCTGTCTCCCCGTGTGGGTGTGGTGATACTGAATTTGTTCAAAAAATATGCTTTAACCTAAAATTGGTTTATGGAACCCGTTTCATTTGTGAAGGAGACTTTTCACGGAAAATGAGACTTTATTTTCGATTATGGAACTGGCTCTTAGTCACAGAGTAGTTAATAAAAAAGTAATCATCAAATACACATTCCTACAATACTAATTTTAATTGGAAATTTTGTTTAAATGGTATATTGTAAATAGCTCTTCATTTTACTTACTTTCTTCATCCTGATATAATACTTATTTTCAGTTTTTGATGATGGTGACATAACTACGTTGAGAAGAAATTATTTGTGCTTGAAAAGTGGAAGGCATTTTAATGAAAGCGAAACTTTAGATCAGTTACCACTAACACATCCGGAACATTTCAGTAATCCTGTTATTGGAGGTAGAAGTAGACGACGTAACAGAAATAGGTATGATTATATGGATATTTTATTATTATAATCTCTTAATTTAAATCTATAATATCTAAGTATTCACCCCCTCAACTCACATATAGTATGCTTACCTGAAATTCAACGGATCTCACACACAACGAACCTCACACTGTCAAATGAAAGGGCTTTCTATAATACCGGCATCTAGTTCACAGAAATGTATCACATTTTTCTTCAGTTATAGTTCTCCAATTGACTTTGTATTTTCCCAAGTATTACTTGAAAAATATACTTTTTGTTTTAAAGTTCATCAAGTTGCAACAAAATAATTTCAAAATCGTTTACCTAATCATCAGAAAAATTAGTTCCTGAGTGAAATCATACATTCTGAATTTTTTCATATACAAAAATAACCCAATCAGTTGTGAGACAACCTGAAAAATTAAAAAACAAAAAAATACATTATTTGCATTGTATCCCTAGAATACCATTCATCTTATCAATTTTCGTATCCGCTAGGCTTAGGTACGCTTGGTAAGTTACTAGAACTCCACATGTTAGAACTATCTCTCCACACTGATGAGACTGGCTACCTTCCTCGATAGTGAGGGAGCCTTCAATTTGGTCAATACTAAAATACATGGTTAAAGGTACAAAAACTCTTTAATTTTATTGTTAATTCGACCATGTACAGGACCATTATTCCCAATTACTTGATTGTTTGTTAAGGCTGTGCAAAAATATAGCAATATAGTAGAATGGATCCATGCATCTAGAAATGTAGTCACTTCAATTGCTCAGAATTGTTATGATTCCGAGATGACAGAGTGTGCCCAGAGACTGAAGTAATATCTGCTCTGCTTATGGTCCCTCAAAAAAATGACCTCCATTAGCAGCATAATATTCTGATGATATCCTGGACATAATAATAAGATTAATGAATGTTCTTTATTGAATGAATCTACTACAGAAAAACAAGTGAAATGGTGTCAACATATACAAACATTAGTATGAAAAACTAAAAAAATCTTCAAGCTTGTATGGATTCATCTGAATTAGATATCCATAAATTAGTTTTTTGAATTTCTTCAAGTCCTCTTCTTTGTCCATCGCTACTGGCAAAGCAATGAAAAATTTTGTTCTCCTATATTCCACTCAGTTCTGAGTGCTGGTTAAACGGCACTTGGGATATTTATAATAATTAAGATATAAATGGGTTTTAATGTCTGTGAAATTATTAAAGAGAAAGTTTTAACGGCATGCAGACAATTTTTTTTAGATCGAAACTGGGTCTCCCAATTGACGGGCAGGTACTCTGGTCTCTAAGCTACCAGTATGTATTAAATTAAATATGGCGGCCGATAACGTTGTGTCGGATGGCCGCTCCGCTAATTCTCGAAATCCAAAGGAGCAACTCGAGAAATATTGTAGAGCATGCAATAGAAAAGTGATTGGAGATGTTCAGTGTATGAAGTGCTTGGATGTTTTCCATCCTTCGTGCCTTGTTCGTGATGCAGAAAAGGGCTCCACATTGTGTCTACACGATCCAAAACCTCCTTTGAAGGAAGCTGATTTTCAAATTATGATTTGAAAACAGAAAATCAAATCCTAAAAATTTAATGTGAATACCTAAATGCCCTATTACTGGAAGTCAGAAGTAGGAATACCATATTGATGCAAAATAACGATTTGCTCCAAGAATCGAAAAAAGATTGTGAACAGAAACAAGAGATGGAACTAATCAATAGTTCAGGTGCACAACACAGATTTCAAAATCAACCATCAACGTCGAAGTCAAAGCATCAGACATACTCTATGGCAGTATTGAACAAAACATACGAAGTACGCAAACATAACCCCCAAATGGAAAATGTAAACAAACATGGTATGGAATATAAAACGGAGAGCATTGAAGGAAGTTCAACAACTACTAAAGGACGAGAAATTCTTGAGGACAAAAACGTAGTAGAAGAATTTAAGAAAGTATCATCGAAGAGAAAACGAAAACCTGAACTGATAGGAAAAAACTCAAATTCACTCCTGAAAGCGGTGCCGAAGATGGTTTCGGTGTATATCAGCAAAATAGATGTGGATAGTTCCATTGAATCTGTTACAGAGCACATGAGAGAAAACAATTTCAAGGACTTCGATGTAAAATTGGGAAATTCAAAGTATGTAACCTCTTAACGTATTTTTGAGGTTAGCTTTTCGTCTGGTGGCACTACGCGGGGTTCATGTGGAATTGAATTCGAAATTTCAGTGAAAAATAAAGAGCCAATGTTTGGGCGCCACGTAATTTTATTCAAACAAATTTTATTATATGTGAAAGCAGAATGATTTGAGAAATTACGAAAATTCGAATCAATTCAATTAAATTTTTTTATAAGTCGATGTAGCAGTTAATAATTATTCAAAAAAAAAATATTACTCGTACACAAAGAAACCCGTTTGGGCAGGCAGTGTCGTAGCGCTACGATTTCTCTAACAAAATATATAATCAGCATAAATTTAAATACGCAATCAATAATTTTAAATGGAAGAATAGATGGAAATTCTTAGTAGGTGTCCTTTCCAAACTTGAAATAAGTTTCAGAACAAAATGTAATATATTCACTACCTATTTTATGGGTGTCGATTCCTGGGTCCTCCGCCTGTCGAGGACAACCGGCAACGTCGAGGGTGTGCCAAGAGGGAACAGTAGTCGGAAACTCTGCCTGTATCCTGTCAGAATTTTATTCAGTTTATAGTTTATCTTTGATTTTATTTTGGACAAGAATAACCCAGATCCTTGCAGTGGGTGTTGGGTAGAGTTTCAGTTAACCAACTGAAGTGTGGTTCAATTTGATTTAAGTTGAATTTTTCGAAATATAATTTTCTGAATGCGAAAAAAATAGGGCTAGTGGACTGTATTTATGTATATGAAATTTAATTGAAACCCAATACAAATGAAAGGAAGAATGTACCCAAAATTATAGTATTAATATAATCTTACCTATATCCAATGTACAGAGTGATCGAGCTCGACAAACGAACATGGAATGAAGCTGACGTGAAAATCCGTTGCTGTCAAAGTCAAAAAAGGTGATTACAAAGAAAAAAATATATATCTAAATCTAATTCTGAGTTGAAGTACTATAAGCTAAAGAATCGGATAAATACTCTCGTAGCGAGTAGAAACATTTCGACAATAACATGTTCTTAACTTCTTTCTTGAATGTATGAATATTCATAGACTTCACAGAGGATGGTAAATTATTATATAATTTAATGCTCTGATACAAAGGAGAACATTCAAATTTATGTGTTCTATGCTTTGGCACAAGAAGGATTTGAGAATTTCTGGTTGAATAATCGTGGCAACTTGAAACTGATTTCCAATTAGTTACATTCTCCTTGGCATAGACAAGAGATTTCAAAATATAAATACAAGGCAGTGGTAATATTCTATTCGATAGAAATATTGGTTTGCACGAAGAACCTGGTGTTAAATAGAAAATTGATCTTATTATTCTTTTTTGTGCAACGAAAGCTCTCGAAACAGAAACGCCGTTGCCCCAGAGTAGGATGTTATACAGGGTGGCCACTTTTTCAATGGCATTGTATTGGTAACTTTTAAACCATAAGAGTTAGAAGGTCGGTCAAATGGAGAAAAAGTTGTATCCATAGAAGCATTGTCAAGCAGTTCAAACAAATCGAGATTATCAGGGCCGGTTTTTGAGATATCATAAGAAAAGTAAATTCTGTCATTTTGATTTTTATTTTTTTCTCACTTTATTTCGAATATGATCAAAAAATGTTACAGGAATTTTTTATTCGACAGTAAATTATCTTCAAAATGACATAATCAGATTTCGTATCCAACGTTTCGTTCTTCCTGGGCCACCTTCAACCTTATTTTTTTCAATACGGACCTGCATATTTGCACATTTGCATTTGCACATTTGCACATTTTATGACACTTTTCGAAATAACTTTTAACGCTGAATTCAACGATATATCATACAATGTCATTCAAAGTTGATTTTACAAAATGGTGGAAATTTCGAACACTTACGTCATTAATGTTCATCATTTACCTTCGAATAATCATTCAATTTGTCTTTCATTGAATGATATTTTATTATTATGAATTAGGTTCTTCACCTCTTGAAATAAGTGAATAATTATTACTTGTTTCTTGCTTTGATTCTGTTACGTATTATTTATTTACAAATTTCAAGAGGTGAAAAACCTAATTCATAATAATTAAACGAAAATATCATTTGATGAAAGACAAATGAAATGATTATTCGAAGGTAAATGATGAACATTAATGACGTAAGTGTTCGAAATTTTCACCATTTTGTAAAATCAACGTTGAATGACATTGTATGATATATCGTTGAATTCAGCGTTAAAAGTTATTTCGAAAAGTGTCATAAAATATGCAGGTCCGTATTGAAAAAAATAAGGTTGAGGGTGACCCAGGAAGAACGAAACGTTGGATACGAAATCTGATTATGTCATTTTGAAGATAATTTACTGTCAAATAAAAAATTCCTGTACCATTTTTTGATAATATTCGAAATAAAGTGAGAAAAAAATAAAAATCAAAATGACAGAATTTACTTTTCCTATGATATCTCAAAAACCGGCCCTGATAATCTCGATTTGTTTGAACTGCTTGACAATGCTTCTATGAATGCAACTTTTTCTACTTCTAACTCTTATGGTTTAAAAGTTACCAATACAATGCCATTGAAAAAGTGGCCACCCTGTATACAAGATGGCTGTAAACAAGACCATAATAAATATCAACTAGAGAACTACGAGGCATAAAATGTTTGAGCCTATTTATTGCGAAGTAAGCACTATTAATTTTTTTACATAGAATATCAATATGGGATGACCAGCTTAGATTTCTGTCGACATGAATTCCAAGAAATTTTGTACAATCAACAGATGTTATCATAGTATCTAAAAAATTCAATTTTAGGGGTTCATTCTCATAATTACTCAGGCCAAAATGCAAACAAACAGTTTTTTTTTATTAACCATCAAGTTATTCAGGTGACACCACCTTAAAAATTCTGCCATCAAACTCTCGCAAGCTTGCTGGAGCTCCCCACGACTCCCTGCCGAAACAACCACCGAAGTGTCGTCAGCAAAGAGGACTAACAAAAGACAGGCCAGATGATAGGGCAAATCGTTTATAAATAACAAAAATAGTAGGGGTCCCAACACGGAGCCCTGAGGAACTCCCAGATCCAAATCATTTTCACGGGAATAACATTCCTCCACTCTGACCGATTTGGTTCTACTGTTCAGAAAACTGTGTAACCAGTCTAGAAATATTCCCCTGAAGCCCACATTATAGCACTTGTCCAGAATAAAGGTAAAGTCAAGAGTATCGAAGGCGCAAGAGAGGTCAAAAAATATCCCAGCTACCTGAATATTTTTATCTAAGCACTCGTAAACAGTTTCAACGAAACTGAGTGAAGCAGATTGGGTGGAACGACCGTTTCTGAAACCATGCTGAGCCTGGTGTAATATTTTAAATTTGTTAATGTAATTTAACATTTTCGAAAATACAATTTTCTCGAAAACTTTCGAATAGACACTCAAGATCGATATTGGAAGGTAGTTGGTTATGTCATGAGGATTTCCGCTCTTGAATATTGGAACCACAATAGATTTTTTGAGAATCATCGGAAACTTTCCTGCTGAGACGGATAAGTTAATTAAATGAGCTAAATGACTGCTTATTACTGGAGCAATTGCTTTCAGTATTCTCACTGAAATATGATCGGCTCCTACACTCTTTTTGTTCTTTAGATTTGTTATCGCGTTCTCAATCTCTGAGGAAGAAATGGGATGAAAAAAGAAATTGCTAGGTAAAGACGGTGAAAAAGTGCATGTGAGCGATAAATTGTTACCGTAGCAAGAGCAAAGTCTATTTTTTGCCGTAGTAGAAAAATAATTCGCAAACAAGTTGGACGTTTCGGCAGGTTGATTGAAGGTTTTTTGATCTAATGCGATAGAAATTGGATTATATTTTTTTGATTTTCCAATTGTGGTCTTAACAATATTCCAGATAGTTTTACTCTTATTTTCAGAATTGGCTATAGCTAAACAATGATTTTGGTATTTGGTGGATTTGACCAGAAAATTGTGATTCTGTTTTTCTCTTTTATATTTATTGTAGGTGTCCGTAGAACCAATATTCACGTGAAGCCAATGAAGCTTGCTCAGTCTATCCTTACTTTGTATTATCTCCGGTGTAACCCACGTTTTGTTTTCGATTACAGAATTGACTCTCCGCAAGGGACAACATAATTCTAAGTAGTATTGTATGGTATTATTAAAAAATTCAAAGCAATGATCAACATGAGTTTCGGAATAAATTTCTGCAAAATTGCACTGAGATAGACGAGTAACTAAGTTATTAAGACTACCTTGGCTTAGATCTCTTATTGAATGAATTTTTGATTTGGGTTTATAAGCTGGGTCGAAACTCAGTTTGAGAATTATTGCCCGATGGTCAATCAAATGTGGCTCGAAAACAATAGCCTTATAATTTTCCAGATGGGCATTGGTAAGGATGTAATCTAGTTTCGTACTAGAAGTCCTGCCGTCGATATAAGTGACGACTCTAGTCGGCTCAGTTGAAGTCACCTTCAAATTGAAACAATCCAACAACTCACAAAGTAGCTTGAAACCACAAGAATTAGGATTTAGGTAATTTATGTTCAAATCCCCACATAGAAATACATAATCTACTCGATCTAAGCAAGCTTGGAGAGCAAGAAACAGTTTCTCAAAAAATAATTCAAAATTTCCAGTGCCAGGTCTGTAAATGCTTAAGATGCCAAGACGAGCATTTTTAACAGAGACTGAAATGCCACACATTTCAATATGCGATTCTACGGAATAATCCGACACTGAAAGTTTTTTCACCTGTAGATCTGACTTGGTATATAACATTGAGCCACCATGTTGATTCTGAATGCGGCAAAAGAAGTCGGCTTGGTCATAGCCCGGGATTGACACAGCACTAACGCTATCCAAATCGCACCAGTGTTCCACTAAACTCAACACATCGGGAGTAGTTTCTTCCACTAACACTTCCAGACTGTCCAGTTTATTCGAAATGCATTGCATATTCAACTGTATAAGTTTGAACTCTTCGACATTCAACCTATCTGAAGGGGAAATTAATTCAGTTGATCTTGGTTTAATTTCCTGCGCTGAAAAAAACGGTGTACGTTCACTTTGTTTGGCCAATTGGACCCATCAAGAGCCTTCTCGCAGTCCGAGATTGGAATGAGAACCTTGAAGGAAGAGTAAGATTCTGGGTATCTTGAATTCATTTTCTCGCAAATGACTTTCGAGAAGTTTTTGTTGAGGAAGTTTTGCAAACTTTCTATTGTGGTATCTGGTCTAAGATTCGACACATGAAAAGCTCTAAACTTGTCTAGCCCTTCTACCTCAGAACTCCCAGAATAAGTTCCAGTGACTAGAGCTTTCCGGGACCGACGATTTGATCTTCTATGGTTGGCCGTCGTCCATTTAGAATGCCCAACATCGGGTAAAATTTCATTTTCTTGGGATCCGGTTGCCGTGCTCAGTTGTGCGGATTTCCCAAGATCATTTCCGCTAGCATTGCGACGACTAGGATGAGATGATGTTGTGTTTGAAGGAACCGCAGTTGCAGATCTCGCGACTACTGCTTTCTTCTCGACATTTGGACGTTTGAGATCATCAGTTACGGCGCACGCCGAGTTTGGAACATCGGATTCACCTGAAGTGCCCGCACCCACGCAGCTGTTTGAAAAACGCTTATCTTGGATATCATCTGATAACAATACTCTGTTGAGTTTATTTATTTCCTCTTCTTTTGATTTCACAACATTTTCTAGGGAATCGATTTTAAATTTCAACAAAGCATTGTTCTCTACCAATAAGTTATTTTTGGCTTCCAATTCTGAAATAATTTTCAGCAGGAGATCTTGATGAGTAAACTCACAATTCAAACTTCTAGCACCAATATCGAACATCGGGGAAATGTCACCGGGCGATTTATCACCCGTATTTGCAGAACCCATTAGTTCCACATCACAGTACTTTTTTATTTTTGCACCACAACCAGGGTGAAAACTTTTATTGCAGACTTGACACTTGCAACAACTTTTCACAATTGATTTTTTGCATATTCCACATTGGGGAATAACTCTTAGACATAGTACATAAAGAATAATTACATATGGTAATTCCCCAGTATGAGGAAATTTATTTAAAACAATTAGAATCTAGAAAACTTTATTTAAAACCGTTCACTTGGTGTGAACAGTGGGCTCAGATCTTTATCGGAAGTTTTCAGAACGGAAGAATGGGACCCCTTCCTGGTTAGAATACGCCTTGCGATAACGTGGAGGCACTGAAAACGAAAGGGGACTTTTTTCGTATCAGGTGATTTCAGAAATAAACAAGAGAAAAATTTACACGGTCAACCATATGAGAATACTCACATAATAATATGCATTCACTTCACAAAAATAACTTTATTAAAAGTCGAAACACAATTATAAAGATATTTAGGTATCAACGAAATATACTGCTCCACAAGAGTTAGGGGTATCGTATTCAATCGTTTTTAAAAGTATGTAATCTTCGAAAAAATCGCTGTAAAATCATTTAAAACTCAATAACAACTTGAATCGATCCAATAAAAATCAGTATGAAACATTTCGTCAATCTGATGTTCGCGTTTTTCCTGAAGTTTGGTTCTTTGCATGTGCTTCATGAATGTTCTCATTTTGAAATGAAGTCAGTTTATCAACGGTTTCGATTTGAAAAGAGTTTTCTGAAAATGCCAAGACGTAAATTATTAAACGCTGAGTCTAATAGGGCTATCGGAATGCTACAGGGTGGCCTTACTCAGGTTGTTGTAGCGGAAAGGCTCCAAGTCAGCCAAAGTGTGATATCTCGACTTTGGAATAGGTTCAGGGAGACAGGTTCCGTGTTGGAAAGACCAAGGCGACGAAAAACAACACCTGCTCAGGATCGTTTCCTCGCCGTTTCGGCGAGAAGAAACCCTACATCTACGTGTAGAATGCTACGGAAAACTTTTCGAAATGCAGATGGGGTCCAAGTTTCCATCGAAACCATCAGACGACGTTTGAGAGAGGTGAATCTAGGTTCTAGACGTCCATTAAGAGGAGTTCCATTAACACGTGACCATAAGCGTCAAAGACTGGAATGGACAAGGCCACATATCAATTGGAACGATCAATGGCGTAGTGTCCTTCTCACTGATGAATCCAGATATGGAGGATTCTCGAAGAATAAGGGTATGGACAATCCCACGCATACCCCGTAATCGTCGCTATGTCCAAGAAGTCCATCCATTCCGAGGGGGTAGTGTTATGGCATGGGCCGGGATATGTTTCAACGGGCGCACAGATCTACACATTTGTCCTGGAAATATGACCGCCTTACACTATAGGGAGCATATCATTGACAATGTTGAAATTTTCACGCTGCTATTGGTGAAAGTTTTCAATTTCCAGATGATAACGCGAGGAGCTTGGTATTCCACATTTATCAATACCTCCGCACTCACCAGATTTGAATTGCATACATAGAACATGCATGGGATATGCTCCAAAGAAGATTAGATAATCATCAACTCACCCCAGAATCCTTAAATGATCTGAGAGAGCTTCTGCCCGTTTATGGAACCAAATTCCTCAAGAAATGTTCAACAACCTCGTGTTTAGTTTGCAAAGAAGATGTCAAGCTGTTATTGATGCCCGTGGAGGCCATACATTGTATTGATAGTCTTAAAATGCTTGAATTCTGTGGGAATAAAATTTCTTTATTTTACTCGATTTTTCTTAACCACCCTGTATACGCTGCAGACCTACAGGATAAAATTAATTTGCAACTTGAAATCATACTATTATGAATTTTCATCACAAAAATCTTATTTCAACTATATTTTTTTGCAATTTATGTCAATATCCCTAACTCATGTGGAGCAGTTTATTAATCGACAAGCAGCCCGTCCCAGCTTCGCCCGGGTAGAAATTTGCGATGAACTTAGAGTAAATCTACAACATTTATTCTGTTTATAAATATTTTTTGAATTTCTACATTTCCACGAGATTTATTTTGCCCATATTTCTTTTATTATTTTGAGGCTCTATTCGATTCCATGGACTTTTCCGTATTTAGATTTTTTACCCCAGAACTTCTCTGTACACTATGTTGGCAGTGGTATTTGTACGTGGCAACAAAACGTCTTTATTTGATAGATAGTATCTACTCAGGGGCGAAGTCTAGCAGAGCTATTCAACTTAATCCCCCGAGCAGAAGCAGAAAATAACAAAAAAAAAAAAATAACATATTCACTATGAAAACTTATAAAAATATTCAATATTTCAAATCTGAAAAAGAAAAAAAAAATAATTCTTTGATTAGAAAACGAAAACAAATAGGAATTATATATATAAAAATTTAAAATAATTCAACATAAGAACTGAAATGAACTAAGGGAGACGGCCTCTCGGAACACTGAACTCAGAACTCAATCACGACGATATACGGGCATTGCTTATTGAGACGATAAAAACAGTCTTTTGATGGCCAGTTTAAATTTAGCGGAAGAAAATGATTTAACGGAAGGAGGTAATTTATTATATTCCATAACAGCGTTGTAATGGAAAGATTTTTTGAAAGCAGATGTGAAATGTCGGGGGATGTGCAAAGTTGTTACATGTCTGATAGAGCGATTAGATAAGTCACCTCTGAAATTCAGGAGAAGGCGGAGGTAACTTGGCAATCCAGTACCAAGCACCTTATGAGTCAAATTTAGTAAGTGAACCTTCACCCTGTTCTCCATTCTTAGCCAACCAAGCTCGTTTATTCTTCGAGATATGTTGAGAGAATACTTCGGTAGGTCAAAAATGAATCTGCAACAATAGTTTTGCACCCTTTGAATCCGTCCTCTGTCCCATGCGTCAAGACAAAAACCATACACATAGTCACCATAGTTAAAATGGGACAATACAAGTGACTCAACCAATCTAACTCGAAGACTTCGACCAAGAAATTCGCGATTCAGATAGAGAAGTCTCAAAGCAGCAAATGACCTCTTCAACAGGGAGTTGACGTGATCCGTGAACTTGAGCTTGCTATCAACAAATAGACCTAAATTTTTCGATCCCTCCACAACTGGAATAGAAGTTCCATTTATTGATACATTGAAATTTGTCTTGAGGAAGTTGATGCGATCCTTTGGACCAAATAAGAGGAGTTTAGATTTATCCGAATTTAATTTCATGTTATGAGCAGTGCACCATGAATATATTCGCCCAAGATCACTCGTGATCCTAACAGCTGCATCCGAATAATTATCAGGTGGAAAACCCTGGTATAACTGTGTGTCATCCGCATAACAGTGCATCTTGCAGAATGAGCAATTCATGAAGACGTCGGATGTATATAATATAAATAAGAGAGGTCCAAGGATGGACCCCTGAGGTACACCAGCAGAAAGATTATGCGGTTCAGAGAGCCTGTTATTCAACCGCACTCGTTGAGAACGATTGGACAAATAAGTTTCAAACAACCTAAGAGCACCCTGATCGAAGCCGTAGTATCCCAATTTAGACAGCAATAGCTCATGATCTAACGTATCAAAGGCTTTGCTGAAGTCTAAAAGCACCAAAGCAACCAAGTTACCCTTATCTTTGAGTGCAAAAATATCTGAAATCACATCAGACAAAGCAGATACTGAGCTGTGACCTCCACGAAAGCCAGACTGCCTCATCGGAAGAATGCCCTGAGATTCCACAAACTCCGACACCTGCTGGAGAATAACCTTCTCAAATATTTTCGAAATGGTGGACAGAATACTGATAGGTCGCAGATCACTATAGGACTCAGGTGACGCAATCTTCGGCAAAGGGAGAATCACCGCCGTTTTCCATGAACTGGGAAAAAAAGATTGCTCAAGACAAGAATTTATTATATGGAGAATATATTTATCGATGAAAGGCGAACAGTATTTCAACATTTTTGCATTGATTCCATCCGAACCTGTTGCATTACTGCGGAGAGAATTGATCAATCTCGAAATATTCTCAGTATCCGTTAATTTGAATTTGAACGATATATTTAGCTTGAAGCGTCTTCGTTTGTAATAATTTACCAAATTACCATCATTAATTTTCGCGTTACCAATACTTGAAAAATAATCACAAATTTTATCAACATCAGACAGTTTAGGAGGTATATTATAATTGCGTGATCGCTTAGCATTGAGAGATTCTAAACATTTCCACAGTTTACTTGAATTCTGATTTTGATCCGCAATTGTCTGGATATAACATTTCTTCTCATTCCTTATCGTTTGAAGTGTAGTATTACGCAACCTTTTGTAATAATTCCAATCTTCATTAGACCTCGATCGTTTAAATTTACGTAGAGCAACATCTCGCTCCTTCATTAAAAGTTTCGTGTTGGAAGTCAACCAAGGAGCAGAAGGCTTTGTGATTTTTAAAGTACGGTAAGGTGCATGCTTATCAAAGCAATCATTTATGTAAGATGTGAGGAGTTCAACCTTCTGATCAATATCCTGCTCTCGAAGAAACCTATTCCAATTCATGTTCTGCAGGTCTTCCGCAAATCGCTCATATACAAAGTACCTGAAGTCCCGTACCTCAATAGTTTTATTAATTTTAGTTTTTATTTTGGTTCTGAGTTGGCAAAACGTTATGTGGTGATCACTGACAACCACCTCAACTACCCCACTCTCAAGAACATTATCAACATTACTGACAAAAATTGGATCAATCAGAGTAGCACTCCTGCTTGTTACTCTAGTGGGAGAATCAATAATCTGAGTCAGGCCAAAAGAATCCGCACAAGAAGAGACAGGGTTATTCAAATTGAGAAAATTCACATTGAAATCACCAAAGCAGAGGACTTCATCAAACAATGGAAAAACATTAACAAGTACATCATTCAGCTCCTCAGTGAAACTGTGTATGCTGCAACTGATAGGACGGTAAATAACCCCAATTCCAATCTTCCGACCACCTATGGAGATACACAACCAAAGACTTTCTATGCAATCATTCGCCATAGAAGCAGTGTCAACCATAGTGGCATTTAAAGAGGTACTTACAAATGCGCCAACACCACCCCCTCTACCATGCCCCCTCGCTCTATCAACCCTAAAAAATTTAAAACCCGGCACATCAGGAACAACAAAGTCTTCACGAAGCCACGTCTCTGTAATCCCGAAAAAATTGAAGTTATTACTATACATCAAATCAATAATTGAATTAAAATTACCCATCAGTGATCTTACATTCAGGTGACCCAAGGAGAAGGCGCCTCCCGCATTCATCCTACATGAACTAAAGTTACAAATCTAAACGGAACAAAAAATAAACAATGCAAGTGAACCGAGTCAATAGACTCAAATAATCCTCACTTAACCTGGTCAGGCAAATCACAAATAATCAAAAAAGATATCAGGAAATACAACAGCTGGTAATGAAAAGGAACATGTGTGCATGTAAATATTATGATCTGATATCAGATCTCTATAACGTTATGGAATTATAAAATTTTAGGATGATATTAGGTTTTCAAAATCAAGAGTGGAACGTACAACAATTCTCTCATTATTAATGACAACAGATATGACACCTCCAGATGTCCAGCAATTTTTATCGAATTTAGCTTTACAAAGTTTGAAAAGGCCTAATACATTAGGAGTTAGAACCTCAGAAATCAAAATTTTAGATCCTTTGAATTTTTTCTTATTCTTGAAAACTTCGTCGCGTTTCCACTGATGGACAAATTCAACACAAACTGGTGCAGACGTATGAGATTTACTAATTCTATAACATGCATTTATATTATCCGGTGTGATGTTGATGGACAACTGAGATGATAATAGCCGAATTACCTCAGTCATCAAACAATCATTGCCTACCTTGAGACCATGGATTAGAAGTTTGTTGCGATTTTGTTTCCTTTGTACACTTTCCAAGAACTTTTGATTATCACAGACTTGAGAAGATAACCTGCCTATTTCCTCTCTCAGATCATTCAGTTGTTGAAAAACAGTTTTCTCAAATTCACTGAATTTCACCAATAACTTGTTGGAGTTTTCTTCTTGGGAAGTGGAACTGGAACCCGGAGGTGAAACACTGATGCTATTTTTGAAGGTTAGCATTTGTTTTGAGAAATTGTCGGCCATTGTTTCGACTTTCTCGTTCAATATGGTTAGGTTTTTATCCGCTCTTCTTTTAGGGCCCATAGTTATGCCAATATATTAAAGGAATTCTTATTTAGCACAATATCACTCAACAATAATATTTAATACTTCAAAACCAGCTGAATTTACAACTAAATGAAGCGCTGACCAGAACGCGTGTTTACAGCATGCACGCCATCTATCTCTCAAAACATATTGGTTTTTAGGAGGGCCAACTCGAGAAAGGGCAACACTACTTTCCCTTGCTCTTGCTTGAGAGGTTCTTGCTCTTATTTCAGCAAGGCGCTGTGAACGTTCGGTGCTAGATTCCCTCGTCCGCGATTGCGACGCGTACGCTCTCTGACTTGAGAGACGATCGGAATTTTCCGAAGAAGATTCTCCAATACGACGTATTTTTAATTTTCTACTTGGGAACTATGTCCGGATAGTTGGGACCTTTTTGGGAGCATTTTTCTTCGAAGTATCTTTCTGACTCTATACTAATATTATAAAGAGGAATTTTGTTTGTTTGATACGAATAGGCTCAAGAACTACTGGACCGATTTCAGAAATTCTTTCACCATTAGAAAGCTACATTATCTCTGAGTGACATAGGCTATACTTTTCACCCGAAAAAATAAGGATACCTACTATAACTTCAATAACAACAAAAAATCAGCCATAAACAGCTATTTTCACGTGCGCTGCAAAAACCGTAAGACTCACGTGGATACAATGTAAGACGGAAATGAACCTCTTAAATAGTTCTACAAAAAAGTCCGCGATGGCTTATATCTATCTCCCAAGATTGACTTGCTATTATCAGTTCATGGTAATCAGATGTTTTCCAAACTAATACACTATTTGGAAGTGCGTTTTTTGAATAGGGTATTGATCCTCATCCAACTTGATACAATTGATGGGCAATTTCGTTCTAAATTAAATACTGGGGATAAATAACGTAATAAGTTGGATGAGGATCAATACCCTATTCCAAAAACGAACTCCCAAACAGTGCATAATTTTGGAAAACATCTGGTTACCATAAACAGGTAAAGCAATTCAATCTTGAGAGATAGATATATGCTATCGAGGACTTTTTTGTAGAACTATTCAAGAGGTATTTTTTCTGGGATACTGTCCCCTGGTTTCCTCCAGAACCTTTTTTTTTGAGTCACTGTTAGTTTTATAAATATTAGTAGGAAGCTTGGCTGTTATACTAAACTTCATGGTCTTTTGTAGTTTTACCGATTTCGGAAAAAAAAATTCCGGTCGATTCCTCAGAAAAATCAATATTATCATAAAAATCCAGTTGTTATTATTAAGATAGATCAGAACTATTCAAATCTGGGGATCTGGCGAGCCCTGACTAATGTCAGGTTTTCGACAATCGTTTTTCTCTTAATCGGTAGCAGATACTACAAAAGTACAAGAGACCATAAAGTTGAGTATAACAACAGAGCTTCTCTTCACAATTTCAAACATGCAGTGGCCCACCAAAAAAAAGTTCTGGAGGAAAACAGGATAGTGTTGCAGAAAAAATATATCACCCTGTAGATTTGCAATCGAAATTGGCATGTCACATGGTGTAAACTCTAAATTGTAATATTCATGCCAAATTTCAGTTGAATATCTTGGATCACCTTGGAGAAACACATACGGCGAAGAGAAAACAACTAGATATCAAATCCAGGCAGATGTTGGGTAATAACGTTTCCTTAAGGAAATATAGCTATAACGTTCTACTGGTGCGGATCAGATCAAGTCAAGCAAGATTTTTATCAATAGAATTCATCTACCAACCAACTTCAATTACACTATTGAAAATTTTCAGCACCTATGTAAAAATATAGCCAAAAAAAGAAAATCTTTGAAAGCGCGGCATCATCAACCTGGTTTGATAATAGCGTGCCCCAGTTTGATAATACCATGCGTTATTGATAATAGGCGAAATACAGGTAGATCAACATTTATTCAGGCATAAAAACATGTTAAATTTTTAAATTTTATAATTTCACATAAACATATTGCTTATAACTGTCTCATTTTCTTTGTCTGTGCCAGAGGAACGTCTTCATCACTGCTAGAAATCAACACTTTTCTCTTCACAGATTTTCCCTTTGCTAGAGTTTTTCCTTTAACTTGCTTTCCTTTGCCTTCTTTTTTCCTCTTTTAATCTTCTCTTTCTCTCCTTGTCTTCTAACTGTGTTTTTATGGGTGTAGCGGTCTGAGCGCTGCATCATCAGGCTAAGCTATTTTGTTTTGCTACCTCAAAAGTATTTACACAAAACATACTAGCCATGAAACTAATGTCTACTTTATGAAACACTAAATTCGCTACAAAATATAATATTTATAATGATATAATTTATCCTATTAAAAGAAAAACATACCTGGGTTCGTCAGTCCCAGAAAAATTATAAGAAATGCCATCGAAAGGTCTCAGCAAAAGTCATGCTCGCATCACTGATTGTGGGCCACTGCCGCGCAGGGGGCGCTTTCTCAGAAGCATAGAGCATGATTCGAATCGCAAGCAGCCATAGTTTTCCAAGCAGATTCCTAGGCTGGGGCGCGGTATATCAACCGCGGGGTATTACCCAACTCTCCCCTACTGGTTACTGTTTTTCATTTAACTTAATTAAACAGAAGAAATTGAACAAAACAACAAATAATAATAGCTTGAACCTTTGTTTATAATATATTTAAGCCGTTTCGGAGTGGCTTCCTTTGGCGGCGATACACAGCTTCAGACGCTTCTTGAAATTTTCGGCAATGGGCCGCAGCTCTTCGGGCGTTAATCACACAAGCCCTGTGCTCCAAAATCGACCACACGCTGTAGTCCATTGGGTTGAGATCCGGTGAGTAGGGCAGCCATTCTGCAGATGAGATGAAACAAGGTAAATGGGTCTTACACCATTTTTGCGTCATTTTCGCTCTGTGAGCCGGAGCGGAGTCCTGTTGAAAGGTCCAATGCGTATCGCCGAAGTGCTGCTTGGCCCACGGAAGTACCACGGCCTTGAGGATGTCGCAGCGGTAGACTTCTTGATTGATTTTGACCCCTTGGTCCACGAAAACTAAGTTTTACCACTGCCGCAAATTCCGCCCCAGACCATGACGGATTGCGGATTTTGACGGTGTTCGATGATGGCCGATTTACCGGGAGCCTCTACGGACCAGACTCTGTCGTTTTGGTGATTGTGGGATTGTTTTACGGTGAAAAACTTCTCGTTTGTGAAGAGAATTCGCTCCCATTGCTGACCGGCGGCGAGACGAAGGAGTTGGCGGCACCTTTGGAGTCGTACTCGCTTATTTTCCTCCGTGAGGGGTTGAACTTTTTGGAGCTTGTATGGCTTGAGGTTGAGCTCCTTTTTGGCAATTTGACGGACTGATTCGCGGTTCATACCGGTCTCACAGGCTATTTTCCTCATGGAAACCCTCGGATATCGATTGACTGGCTTCTTGACGATGTTGCGATCGCTAGGTGTATTGACAGTGCTTTTTCTACCACTTCCTGAACGACGACCATAATGGACAAGCTCCTTGAAACGACGAATTGCATCGGACACGGTTTGTCGAGGCACATTGAGCAGACGAACAATTTCGCATTGACGCCTACCCTGAAGAGACAGCTCCAAAATCTCATTACGTTTGTTTGACATTCTATAACTCTGTGAAATGAAATTATATCAAACTGACTATTCCACTCATTCCATTTTTAGTGAGGAATTTTCCTTAGCAACACTTGTTTCTCATCGATAAAACATGGTAACGGGCAAAATCAACAACTTGGTTTTTCAGCGACAAAATTTTTGACGTTTCTCAAATTCATAGATAGCTTCGGGAATGATTACCATAGACTATTCCACTCATTCCATTTCTAGTGAGGTATTTTCCTTAGCAATACTTGTTTCTCATCGATAAAACATGGTAACGGGCAAAATCAACAACTTGGTTTTTCAGCGACAAAATTTTTGACGTTTCTCAAATTCATAGATAGCTTCGGGAATGATTACCATAGACTATTCCACTCATTCCATTTTTAGTGAGGAATTTTCCTTAGCAACACTTGTTTCTCATCGATAAAACATGGTAACGGGCAAAATCAACAACTTGGTTTTTCAGCGACAAAATTTTTGACGTTTCTCAAATTCATAGATAGCTTCGGAAATGATTACCATAGAGAAAACAAACAACGTTTAGTTGATCTATGATGAATACTTATTTGTCAAATAGCGCAATACAAGCCCAATGTGACCATCTTCAGACACATTTTCTCGAGAAATAGTCATTTCGAATACCACTCGAGATGAAATTTAAGCAGGTAAAATTTCTCTCTTGTAATATTCAAGTTTGTTGCTTCTCGGCAATTTCGCTCATGACATTGCCGAAAGCAACAAACTTTCATTTTACAATCGAGAAATTTTGCCGGCAAAATTTCATCTCTAGTGGTATTATATATGAAAATTCACATATCAGTACAGGAATGTGTAGAGAAACCAAGAGAATAAAAATTATTTGGCTGCGCTGAAATACTTTTGTTCCAGATCACAGCAAATTTGTTTTTCTTGTCACCCTGTATATATATATTCTTATGAAAAAAATGAGCAGTGGGTAGGTACATATTTGTTCCTGAAATACAGGGCGAAAACGAAAATGTTCACTTTTTGAGATGCTAATATTTCTCAGGCTCTGTATGGGATTGAAAAATAATGATAACTGTTTTGGACATATGGCCTGCAACTTTGGGGATGTGCAAAATCATCGAGAATCAACATCATGCAAAGATTCCATTCAAAAACATTGCGTTCCATCGTTAATAATAAAATTAATTAATTAATAATAAATTAATTAATAAAACCCTACACGAAGACCCTCACATACCTTACATCACTGAAGAAATCATAAGAGTTGCCACCAATTAAGATTGAAAAAATTCTGATGACCTTCTAGAGCATTAATCACTTATATGATTGGGTATATAAGTTTTTGTGCCGGCACCTCTCTTCCATGTCCAATACAAATGAATGCATTTGTTTTTACTCAATACTCTCCCTCATGTGAAGAAGATGTAAAATGGCAATAAACGTTTAAAAAAAGCATTTTTAGGGAAGATGATAGCGAAGGAGAACATGGAGAAGCTGATCCTGAAATGGAAGGTTATCATAATGAAGTTGGAAGGGTTGTTTGGGGTGAAAATCTTGAGAAGAAAAGGAATAAGGACTGGCCACCTGGGCTTATCATGTTACCGAAAAATACGAAAATTCTCAACACAAAAGAAGAATTTTTGATTAGATCATTCAAAGATGACAGATTGTAAGTAAATTAGTCTCATATCGATAGAGGATGACATTGCACCATAATCTAACCAGCTTTCATGCCATTAAGTGGGTAGTTTTTGGTGGTCTCAATTGATGCTCGGATACCTGATGTGCTCATCAGGTTTAAAATCTCTAACAACAACAGTTCTCATCAGTTTATAAATATTCAATTTCAAATTCAAAAACTAATCATTCCGAAAATTTTCCAGCTATAATGTTCCAAAGAAGGATGTGATTGAGTTCAACAAGGAAGTGGGTGAAAAATTAGATAAAAATAACACTCCATTTTCTATAGCAGTTCAAAAAGCTCTAAAATACTTGAATACTGGTGAGCTTCCAGCAAATTGGGAGAAGCATTTTCATTCAGATCGTATGGAAACAGATGTAGAAATGAATTTTTCTGATGTAAGTACTACATGAATACATAGGTTGCTCCACAAACTCCTATCACTGACCAATATTAGATAGATAGATAGATAGTGTTTATTGATCCATTTAGACACAATACAATGCATAAAAATTAGAAAAAGGTGAAAATTTCACGATATTTTGACCATTTGTTCGAATGGTTTTCAGTGACAGTAACATTGATCTTATTCTTCAGAGTTTGTGTCCATGTTCATTAAATGAAATATACTGACAAAGAAACTGTAGCACCCAGAAGGAGCTGTTTAAATTGAATTTTTTTTTTGTAAAACATAGATAGTATAGCAAAGAGTAAATGATTAAATTTGGAGAAAAAAATTGTGAAGGTTTTTTCATGTAAACATTTTTTGTTACTTAAATATCGTAGTCGTTTTTTACAATTTTTTAAAATTTACAAGAAACCTGTCCGAGGAGATTCAAAGTCGATGTTTAGTTGTTGTTGGAATGCCTAGAGCACGTGTAAGTGGAATTTATCGCCAGCTAATTCTTTTTCACAGACAATTTTACTTCTATGCATAACAGTGGGTGCACCGTTCATCGGACTCAACAGTTGGCCAACTGTTGTGAAAAAGTCGGATGAACCTTTATGCTACCTGATCGCTACATCGGAGCGGACGCCATTTTTTCAGCGGTCGATTTTACAAGCTTTTATTCAGTTTCACCTGTCCCGGTGTCTGTAATCAAATCTTGCAAGTTAAATATGACACACTTCTAATCGTTCGATTGATTTGAAATTTGGCTGGTGTACATAATTCTGGTGACAATACATCATAGAATATTTGTTGGAGAAAAAAACAAAATGGCGGATATGTTTTGTGATTATGATCCGATCCCATTCAAAATTGGTATCTGGGGGTTTTTGGGTTCGACAATAATGATTCTTCCGTCAAAATTGGAAAATTCAAGATGGTGGCTACAATATGGCGAACGAGTTTTGTAATTATGATCCGATTCTATTCAAAATTGGTATCTTGGGGTTTTTATAAAAGCTAGTCTTAAAAAATGTTTTTTTATAAAAGCTTGTTTTATACTACAAATCGAGAACACGTTGAGCTATATTATGTCAAAAGCGTGAAGTTTGTTGTTGGTGATAGTTGAAGTTTCATTTGAAAATGGAAAATAAACAAGAGTACGACATCAAATCATGTGGCTTTGACGTATGAAGGAGCATGGAGCGAAAAGGTCGTTCATAAAACTCTGATGTTACTCAACTGTTACCGATGGATCGGAGCGGTAGCTGCTTAGTCGGATGAACGCACCCATTGTTACCCATTGTTAGATGGCATGTAATGACATGCCATCTAACACTTGTGAAAGATAACGTCGGGTAATTGGTGTCGGTCTTAATGAATGCACTGTTCCACCCTTCGCAGAAAGTCGGCCATCACACGAGTCATCAGTGCTCCATCGATTCTAGCCACTTCTTCCCTGATTGCCTCCTTCAGTTCTGGCAATGTGCGGGGCTTGTGAGAGTATACACGTTCTTCGAGATACCCCCATAAGAAGAAATCACACGTGCTGGGGCGACATACCGTGGCCCCCAAGATCACCAGACCTCAGCACGTGTGATTTCTTCTTATGGGGGTATCTCAAAAAATAAATAATAATATACATTCTATGAGCTAATTTATGGACAGTTCAAAATAGCGTGGCTAGTCTCCCTCCATTGAGAGAATCTTCTGGTTTTTCAGTAAGTCAGCTGGCCATACTCTTCTCAATCTTCTTGGCTGGTTGTCTGAAAGTAGTGGTTGCAGAAGCATATTTGTGTGATGTTTGGTGATTTTGTCTTTTATGACTTGATGGACGTATGGTATCCATAGATCTTCGTGAGAGCTTTTGATTGAGATCTTTGTATTATAAATAGCTACGTTCGACTTGCTTTCACATCCCTAAATTTCTATTCCATAGGACCATATTGGTATTATATACAGAGTGTTACAGCCAAATGGAATAAACTCGATAACGAATAAATGAGGGCGTGTTGGGAAAAACGCTCGGACACGTCGATTTGTAATTTTAAGGGCCGGTCTATTCACCTATCTGTAAACTATCCAGTAGCGTTACCGAAAGGTTAAACGTATATTCACCTCTCAGTAAAGCGAAGTCGTCTGTAAATATTGGTTACCGAACAGATAAATTTACAGACAACTCCAACCTGTCAGTAAACGTGTACAGGAGGGATTCTAACCTCATAATTTAGTTTTGTGTTTACAAACAAAACCATACCTAGGTAAGAGTTTTGAGTTTTCGTTCGGCAGGGGGCAAATAACTTGGATTTGTTAACTATTAATAAGTGCCATGGACCTCATAGATGATTTAAATCTTATAGATGATAACTATGATGAGGAACTTCTCAATACAAGAAGACCTTATAAAAGTTCAAATCGTTTCCATTTGCGGGGAAAAAATGAAAGTGAAAAGATTGTGTTTCTTAGCATAAGCGAATATTTCCGATATTTGGAAGCAACTCCAAATAGTAGGAATGCACTTTGGGTCTGAAAGAATGAGTAGCGTTGAGATTAAAAAAGAATTCAGATAGCTGAACGAAGGTATTTTGTATTGCATGAGGTTTTTCTCTTTATCAAGAAATATAGGTGTGTAATATTAATATTTCACCAAATATTCATGAATAAAATGTATGTTCTATTCTATAAAAACTTTTATTAACATATCCTGATGAATTGATAACATTGGACTAAAAAAAAACAATAGGACATAGTTAATACAATGAATTTATATATGAAAGTGTTTTGAAGACCAGCTATCCACGAATACTTTAAACAATTTTTTTTATTGGTAGAATGGTAGAATTTGAAATCATTCATAATACTGTAAGAAATGCCATTGACAGATCAATAATTAGAAATCGACGTTGAGATTTCACATTGTTCGTGATAATATTAACCATGACACAACTTCAAAACACGTTCTTATATTGAGCAAAATAAGGACCTACCTATAAAATTACAGTTATTTCTAGTTTACAACTTTTGTACTTGGGAAAATATTGAAAATAATGAAATGAGACTGGACAAAACGAATATGATTTCGACATTTCAGGGCAGTAATCACTTATCACAATGTTCGAACGTATATAAAACAGAATCTGGAACACAATTTTTCTAACTCACTTCACTAAAATAGAAAAATTAACCGATTATTAATGTAGAAATTGAAGTTTTCCATATACTACCCTACAAACCAACCCACTCCCGTTAATGCTGTTTGTGCCGCAAGGTGGCTTGGGAGATGAACTTGAATCGCAAAAGGTAAATAGCACATAGTCACACAGCCTGAAATACAACCGTTCTCTAACAGCTTACTCTGTGACCGACACAATTTGTCGTGTATATTCGCCGTCTCCCTCTTACACGATCATTTTGTATAAGGGTATCTTTGTCATCAAACGTTACTGACCGTTTAAAAACATAGACTCTTCTGTAACTCTTCAGTAGCTACCGAAAGGATAAATGATGATGAATATAACCAAAACCACTTACAGGTTATCTGTAACGAGCAAGTAGTTAACGAATACTTTACAGAGAAGTTGAATAGACCGGCCCTAAATGCGCATATTTTTCAAGAAAATAATATTATATAGGGTGTTCCATGTGACCGTGGCCAATACCAACTTTCTAATTTCAAATGCAACCTCCTGTGTATTATTTATTTTTTGGATTCTTCAGAGAATTCTAGACACAATTCATGCACAATGTCCCATACCTATCTTTAACTATTTCGGAAGTATTAAGTGTTTTCAGATTCATTGCAAAAATCAACGTTTTAAATAAAAAATATTTCATTTCACAAATTCGGTACTTTACACTTAAAACCTAATAAGTAATACTGATTATTTCTTAATTATTAAAAAAAAAACATTAATGTCAATGTAGGAAATGTTCAAAATGCTCGCCGCGAACGTCTTGGCAACATGCTAATCTGGTGTAGAATTGTCTTCTATAGTTACTCATCATTTTTTCTCAGTAATGGTTTTTGCTTATTTTCTTCATATCAAGGGGTAAATGGGAAATAAGTATTGAGTGTAATGTATCGATATAGATATATGGATTATAGATTATTTATTCATTCTCTGGACAACTTACAACTGTATAGAATTCGTCAGGAAGAACAATATGAGAAAAAAAATAAAAGATTTACATCTTAACAATGAAAAATGATTCTAAAAAAAAATATTAGTTATAATAAACCTCACAAAAAAGAACAATTCGATCATCGAATCTGTGAAATAAAATAACTTTCATTTAAAATGTTAATTTTTGTAAAAAATCTGAAAACACTAAATATTTCCGAAAAAGTTGAAGATAGGTATAGGACATTGTACATGAATTATGTCTAGAATTTTCTGAAGAATCCAAAAAATAAATGATATACAGGGGGTTGCATTTGGAATAAGAAAGTTGGTATTGGCCATGGTCGCATGGAACACCCTATATAATTTTATTTTCTTGAAAAATATGCGCATTTAAAATTACAAATCGACTTGTCCGAGCGTTTTTCCTAACACCCCATTATTTATTCGTTATTGAATTTATTCCATTTGGCTGTTACACTCTGTATATACAGGGTGGCCAAGAGATTGACGTCAAAAAGGAAAAAACAGGTCCCTCGTGTCATGGGCTATTCGAATCACCCCATGTATGTTATGCGATTTTTGACGGTTTTCGAGTTATGAATTTTTGTATGAACTTTGAGAATTTTCGATTTGACCATCTTAAAAGAGATATTAAAAAAAAGGTACAAGACTTCTCTGTGAAATTCTTTTTGTAACTTAATCTCCATGAATTGTACTTTTATACACAAAATAATCAGATTCGCAACTTTGATAAAAATTATGGAAATGTTGGTCTCAAGTGAGGAAGTTACGTGAATTGGATTATGATCTGAATTAAAAATGTAAAAAGGCGAATTCTCGGTTTCTTAGTATGCTTAAAAACTGCGCTCAACAGTCAGCTTTTAGAATCATTGATAAAAAATGGTACTTAACACTCTACTTTTGCTACAATTAGCCTTCAAAGTCATCGAGGTGGAAAAAATCAAAGAACTAGACATTTACTACAGAATTATTTTTTGGCATTTTAAGATTTTTCTGATCAAGTTATGATAGAAAATGCTGAAAATTAGCTTCAGATGTTGGTCAAGAAGAGTTCTAGATAAAAAAGGAATAGGTATGGCAATAAATCACACATAATAATGTGAATAAAAAGAAATTTATTTATAAAATTTACACTAGGTTTTCAAAGTGACCACCTCTAGCCTCAATACACATTCTACACCTTCTTAGTAATCACTTGAATGAACGATACCTGAACAGATGGATCGGACGCAGCGGACCAATCAAGTGGCCCCCACGTTCACTTGACCTTAATCCCATGGATTTCCCATGGATTGTTTACGCCCGAGAATGTTCGAGTGAAGACGAGCTGCGACTGAAGTTAAGAGAAGCCGAACGTGTCCTAAGAAAGAACAGGGCAGGTTTTATGCGATTAAAAGAAAATTTTCTAAGAAGATGCAGAATTTGTATTGAGGCTAGAGGTGGCCACTTTGAAAACCTAGTGTAAATTTTATAAATAAATTTCTTTTTATTCACATTATTATGTGTGATTTATTGCCATACCTATTCCTTTTTTTATCTAGAACTCTTCTTGACCAACATCTGAAGCTAGTTTTCATTAATTTGCAGCATTTTCTATCATAACTTGATCAGAAAAATTCAAAAATGGCAAAAAATAATTCTGTAGTAGATGTCTACTTCTTTGATTTTTTCCATCTCGATGACTTTGAAGGCTAATTCTAGCAAAAGTGTTGAGTACCATTTTTCATCAATGATTCTGAAAGCTGACTGTTGGGCGCAGTTTTTAAGCATACTAAGAAACCGTGAATTCGCCTTTTTACATTTTTAATTTTGATTCAAAAATTCAGATCATTATCCAATTCATGTAACTTTTTCACTTGAGACCAATATTTCCATAATTTTTATCGAAGTTACAAATCTGGTTATTTTATGTATAAAAGTACAATTCATGGAGATTAAGTTACAAAAAGAATTTCACAGAGAAGTCTTGTACTTTTTTTTAATATCCCTTTTAAGATGGTCAAGTCGAAAATTCTCAAAGTTCATAAAAAATGCATAACTCGAAAACCGTGAAAAATAGCATAACATAACATGGGGATGATTCGAATAGCCCATGACACGAGGGAGCTGTTTTTTCCTTTTTGACGTCAATCTCTTGGCCACCCTGTATATATATACAGGGTGCCCCCACGGTCGAGTGCCTATTAGACGTTTCTGGAGAACTGGACATATTTGAAATCCGAAAATTGGTATTATGATATTGTTGGGCCTGTAGAGAATTTCCAACAATATCATAATCCCACCATTCGGATTTCAAATATGTCCCGTTCTCCAGAAACGTGTAATAGGCACTCGACCGTGGGACACCCTGTATATAGGAGTGAGGTAGTTGTCTGGATTATGAATATGTTGAAATTTATTTGGGATAGCAGTCTATTCAATAAGTGTACTCTTTTTTTCTTACGTCTCGAGCTTGATTTATTCCCCGGTCCTAATCTCAGTATTAGCAGAGGGAATGTTAAACGAGACACCATACAGTTCTACGTATGATGCAGAGCACAGATAAAAACCTCAGAAAAACCTCTGTCTCCCCGTATAAGTGTTGGTATATTGGATTTGTTTACAGAATAATTTTGTACAACAAAATTTTGTTTTCTAATGAAAGTTTTGATCTTTTTCCCAAAGGCCAATGTATTTCTCTAATTTTGAGATTGATTCGTTTTCTTTTCTTCTTGGTGTGCTTTCTCCAAGTTAGACGGGTATCCAGATGAAACCCTAGGTGTCTGACCGATTTCTCCTTTGGTATTATCCTATTATTTATGTGGACTGATAGGCAGGATTCCATTCTCGAAGTGAAATCTACTTGTTTAGATTTCTCTTCATTTATCTTGATTTTCCATTTCCTTGTCTATATCTCTAGTAACTTCAAGTGGTCTTGGACCAGCTTAGTTGCAGTCAAGGGATCTTCATCAGAGGCTCAAACGGCTGTATCATCAGCAGAAGTTCTAATAGTTGTGTCTGTGCATGTTGGCAAATCAGAAGTATATAGTAAATATAGGTATGGACCAAGGACACTTCCCTGAGGAACTTCTGCCCTTATGGGAAAGTTTCTGGATCTTTCCTCGCCTACTTTGACTCTGAATTCCCTATCTGTGAGATATGACCTTAGGTGGAAGAATTGTCTGAATTTTGTGCAATAAAGCATCATGCCACCACCCTATCGAACCCTTGGCTTATATCTAGGAATGCTGAGGTGCGGTACAAGTTATGTTCAAAGGCATTGATGACACTTGTTAATCTATGTGTTCGCTGATTTGTTGAGTGCCCTTGTCGAAATCCAAATTGATGAGGGGGAAACCATTCGTCGGAGGTATCTGAATTAATCCTGCTCAATAGAAGTCTTTCCAGAATTTTCGATATAATAGGCAATAAACTTATAGGACGGTATGAAGAGTCTTCATTTTGATTTTCCCTGGTTTCAATATCAAGATAATTTCTTCTGTTTTTAGCATTTTAGGCCAGTGATTCAATCAGTGACGTTCAATATGTAACTCAGCAGGGTAATACCATTTTTAAATAGTCCTTTGATCATTTTCGGGGTTATACCATCAATACCCGGGGCCTTTTTGACATTTAGGAGTCTTATTTCTGCTTGAACTTCTTTTGTGGTTATGGGTTGTACACCATTTTTTTTATGCTCTATTGAAAAATGATTTCCAATTCTAACATTTTTTTTGACCGAAATAAATCGTTTTACATGCGAAAAGCGTTGAAATGAATGTGATAATGTTGAATAAATAAATATTTTGTTGGTAGTTAATTCCGAAATTTCGTTTCTGCTAAATGTGTGTATAAAATATCTGACGAAATATTTACTTTTTTTCTAGTCTTCAGATGATGAACCTTGTGAAGAGAAGGATAGATTTGTGGCTCAGCTTTTTAAGTTTTTGGATGAAGCTGGTACCCCATTAAACAAAACCCCCACCATTGCTGGCGAAGATGTTGATTTGTATAGACTTTTCAGTGTAGTAAATAAATTAGGTGGTTATAATAAAGCCAACAATCATAACAAATGGAAAGCTGTTACAGGAAAATTGAAATACGGCAATAGCCAGTCCATCACAAATCAAATAAAATCGGTTTATAAGAAATGTTTATTGAGTTTTGAAACCTTCTACAAAACTTTAGGTGTGACCATGCTAACTCATACAAAATCCAGTAGGAAAAACAAAGGTGAGTCTCTGCCAGTTTCAGCATTGTGAAAGTGAGTTTTGAAGGGTTGAAAAGGGGGGTTGTATTTTGAGCAAATTCCCAGTTCAACAGAAAAAAGCCAAAAAAGTACTTTGCTCACTGTTCCAAAACCATCAAAATTTAACTGGGGAATTCATCAACAATAATCATGTTATAATTATAATTTTTGATACGTAAGAATTCGATATACAGATAACCCAGGTTTCAATGGAACCCTCAGAAGCTCAGGGTAAGGCTGTACGTGTTAAGGGGGAATCAGGTGTGTTTAGGTTAAGCATTGTTACTGGGCCCTTATTCCACCTTTGGCACATTGCTGTTGATTTATCCCGACAGCGAATGATGACGAATCAGAAAAATTCCTTCTTATTTCAACCAAAAATTTTAACCCTAGACATAACTATCCACTGAGTTGTCTGCACATACATTTTTTTCTAATGCTCAATGTCTGTGATCGGCATTGCACCATAATGTATCTAATTCTATGTTTATGTGTATATTTTTTACTTCCAAACATGGATACTTTTTCATTTCCAAGAAGGTGAAGTTCTCAGAAGCTGAAGTGTAGTACATTTTATCATTTCCAACAATTTTTTTTTCCAATTGGTTGATGATATCCTTCTAAATAAATTGCTTATTGTGATGAATATCGATTTTTTCCATTGTTACTGGAAAAAACAAGGTTTAATAATGCATCAATTAACCATTTTTTTCAAGGACGATCTTTAATCAGAGACAAAGATAGGGCTACGCCAATAAATAGTCCAAAACCTGAAAAAGAAGAAGAAAACAAAGAACGTAAGGAAGAAGAAAAACCCCTAGAAGATAAACCAAAAGCACGTTCTGGTGAGATGAAAGATGATAAGAAAAAAAAAGAGCTTCCAGAGGCCAGTGAAAGCAGTAGTGATAATGATGATCAAAACGAACCGAGCACAAGCAATGATACAGGAAGACCAAAAAGATATATCAAAGTCAAATCTTGGCCGAAAGAAAAGAAGAATACTAAATGTCCAATTGGAGATAAAGTTAAACCTACTGCGGATAAATTAGAAGAGCCAGTTGAGAAGGATGAGGAAAGAGACAAGGTAGGAATTAATCATTTGTAGCATGATGACTCATTTTTTCTAAGTCAGTTATTTCCTTTTATTTTTTTTATTCCACACTTTCGTGGATTTGCATAGACTGCCCGGGCGCGAGAGCCAAGAGCAATCTAACCTGTAAGTATGGGGATGCTAGTCCTACATGGAGCGCCTTCCCAGGTGGCGGATATGGGTGATACCGGGGAAATCAAATACTCGGGGCGGACCGAAACTAGCACCGAGCGGTGGCAGCTGGCTGTCTCGAATGAACCACGGGCAAAAGTTTAGAGTACGAAAAGGCGATGGCTCAAATACTGAACGCGCAGTAGTAACTGCAAAACCGGCGTTTTCACAGTGATGAGGAAGGCAACGGAAAACCACCTCATTATCATTTTCCTAGTTAAATTATCATGGTAATGAATGATGATGAGAAAACCATTACTGATCACGGAATTCGGATGCCGAGATCTACAGGGGACGAAAGATGCAATCAAATAGTAGGGCCTCCCAGGTCGTCAGCACGCGAAATCCATACAAGATGAAAATGGGAAAGAGGTTAATACCTACATGTAAAAAGATCGCTACATGGAATGCACAGAGTATATATGAGAAAGGAGAGGTCACAAAATATCGTAAAAGAAATGAAGAGAGTCAATGTAGATGTGCTGGGACTCAGAGAAACACGATGGCCCAATTCCGCAGAGTGTACGGTTCTCGACCAAACCGTCTACTACACTGGTAATAATAGCCCCCAATATAGGAATGGAGTTGCAATAGTTATTGCACCGCATGTAAAGGCTGAGGTCAGATCAATCGTACCTTCTTCTGATAGGATGATGCTCCTTCGTCTGCATGCAACCCCAATAGATCTGAACGTATTACAAATATATGCGGACGAAGATGAAACCACTATCGAGGTATTCTTTGGGCAGTTAGAACAGCTGATCGAGCGAAGGAAAAATGGCTCTCTGACCGATGCCAAGAAATAGAAACAATGGAAGCAAAGCACGACTCCCTGAACATGCACAAGATCAAGGAGGCTGCAGGAATCTATAGAGGCAAAAATGTGGAGACTCTGAGAAACGCTCAGGGGAGGCTGATACTGGACACTTCTGAAAAACTGGGGGAGTGGTGTGATTATATCCGACAACTATTTCACGACAGTCGCCAAGGACTACAAGAGAAATTTTTTGACCAAGGCTTGGACATAACGAGGGAAGAAGTTTAGCATGCTCTATCAATCTCAAAAAATTGGAAAGCTAGTGGTCCTGATAACATCTATGTCGAGATCCTGAAAATATTGCAGAGTGAAGACTCACTAGATATCCTGTTCAATTTCATATACCGAAGTGGTAGTATACCTTCTGATTGGTTGAAATCAACTTTTATCCCAATCCCCAAAAAAGCTAAAACTAAAAACTGCAGCGATTACCGTCTTATAAGCTCAATGAGCCACGTGCTCAAACTCTTCTTGAAAATATTACACAGGAAGATATAACTCGAAATGTGAGGCTGTGATGGGTGACTCTTAGTTTGGTTTTCGCAATGGTTTTGGAACAACGGAGGCATTATTCAGCATTCAGGTTCTAATTCAATGACGTCGGGACATGTCAGTAACTGTTCACGCATGTATCATTGATTACGAAAAAGCTTTTGATAAAGTCAAGCGCGAAAAACTTATCAAATTTCTTAAAGAGATAGGAATAGATTAACGAGACCTTAAAATTATAGCCAACCTTTACTGGAACCACAGCGCCCACATAGGAATTGACAACATCGAGTCCGACGAGATCAAAATCCTGAGAGGTGTCCGACAGGGATGCGTTTTGTCGCCACTTTTGTTCAATTTGTATTCTGAGAGATATTTCGGGAGGCTCTGGATGAGTGTGGCGAGAGAATCATAGTCAACGGGATCAAAATCAACAACTTGAGGTATGCTGACGACACGGTTCTTATTGCTGACACCCTGGGGGGACTATAGGAGCTGATTGACCGCGTGGATGCTGCGAGCTCGGATGCCGGTCTTAATTTCAATGTGAAAAAAACCAAGTGGCTGGTTGTCAGTAAGGGAGATAACGTTGACGGAACGCTGGTAGTCGACGGTGAGCGGATTGAGAGAGTGGAAGCCTTCAGATATCTCGGATGTCAGCTGAACGAAAGATGGGACGGCGTGCAGGAGATCCGTGCCGGAATAGAACAAGCTCGTGTTTCTTTTCTCAAAATGCGTAATGAGCTTTGCTGTAGGATCTGAGCTTGCCCTTGCGTATCCGCATACTCCGCTGTTACGTGTTCAGCATACTGTACTACGGGATGGAGGCTTGGACCTTAACAAATGCAATGTGCAAGAGACTCGAGGCTTTCGAGATGTGGTCGTACAGGAGGATAATGCTAATTTCCTGGGTGGAGAAAGTACGTAACACCGAGGTACTTATTCGTCTTGACAAAACAACTGAGGTATTGTTCACCCTGAAAAGGCACAAGCTCGAGTATTTCGGTCATATCCTCAGGAATGAAAAGTATCGCCTTTTGAAACTGATCATGGAGGGAAAGGTCGAAGGACGAAGGGGCGCAAGCAGAAGAAGGGTATCCTGGCTCAAAAATTTGAGACAGTGGTTTGGAGTGAGCACCACAACCCTGTTTCGACTGCTGTAGATTAAGTTCAGATAGCACTGATGATTTTGCCAACGTCCGAGGAGGACACGGCACCTCGATCGAGCTCACGAATAAACATGACAAAAAAAACATTATGGGTGACTTCAACGCAAAGTTGGGTAATGGAAGGGTAGATATTGCAGTTGGAAACTTCGGGCTGGGTGAGAGACAAGACCGTTGAGACCGGTAAGTCTTTAAATAGCTTTGGATGAGGAAGTCGGAGGCATCAGGATGTATGGAGAGGTAATAAATAATGTTAGATATGCCGATAACACGGTAGTGCTTGCTGGTAGTTTGGACGAGCTACGTTATTTCATGGAAAGGGTCCAAAGAGTTAGTGGGGAGAGTGGACTGCCTGAATATACTAAATGGATGACGGTATACTATGGTGGCGCTTATTAGTTGCCACATATCCTTCATCTGCCGTGCCAGTGCTTCATATTTTGATATTATCTCGCCATATCCTGAACATAGCTGCTCTGAAATTGTGTCCTGATAACTAAAACAATGCATATTTGAGAATTATAATTAGCTTTTTTCTAGGGTCAACAAACGAGATCTAAGAGCCAATTACCAAAAACTACCACACCTATATTAGAAAAGAGGGCTGAACCTAAAACCCCCAATAAAGAGATCAAAGAAAAAGACCTTAAAGACGTGAAAGATAAAACCTCCGTAACAAAGGGAATAAAAAAGGTTTATGATGAAAAAGATAAGACAAAACGCCAAAGTAAAAGATCTCTAATTGATTCAGAAAATGCGACAGAAACACCTGCAACTTTGAATGTGAATAAAGGTGATAAATTAAAAGTCTATTATGGACCATCAATTGAATCCAAGGTAACTTATGAAGCTAAAGTACTGGATATTGTTAAAGATGGCCCTGAACCTTTCATTCGGGTGCACTATACAGGATGGAATAATAGGTAAGGGAACATGATTTGTCTTAAAAAATACAGTATTGTTAATTCATATTGAATTTTCGTTTATAATGAACCAATCTGTAGGGTACGTATATACGTATCATAACATTAGGTTTTTCGAAAAGACCTTTCCAAAGGGTTTTTCAACAAGAGTTACCGGGTTGTAAATAAAATAAAAAATGGACTAGATAATCTTAATATTCTTACAGTAATCTTCAACATAACTCATTACAGTTAAATATGAATATCTGTCAAATAGACGCCACGGCTTCTGAACCACGACTAATTTGGCAAAATTTGATAGATATTTTTATTGTGTCAACTACATTCCACACTCATGATAAAAAAATCAACAATGTGAAAAAACATTCTCACAACGTATAAACATAAACTAGCAAACTAACTAGAGGGCCAAACTATAAAAGGCACACTTTATTAACATCGACTTTACAGCATTTTTGAAAAACTTCGGATGAAAGGCCTTCACAATCGATGGAAGTTTATTATAAAGCTTTTACGACTGATAAAAGGGCCCATTTTGGGTTTTAGTGATACGACAGAAGACACTACGGAGTAGGTGCCTGCCATGAAAATCAGCATTTACCACATGGAGAACAATATTATTGTGCGCAAAAATCAGGGCTTAAAAAATACACCAACAGAGAAAAGTGACAAAACCACCCCAAATAAACGAGAGACTTCAATTCGCTCGATAATCAAGGCTAGAAATGACTCTAACGGCTCTTCTCTGTAGAGAAAATATCCTATCACGTGAAGAAGAATTATCCAAGGAAAGAATTCCATACCTAAGCAGAGATTGAACTTATGCAAAATGAACTGTTCTAAGGATATTAGGAGATGAACGACTTGACAGACTCTGGAGTAAAACTGTATTCCTACACAATCTCCCTGCGAGCTGGTCGACATGGACACACTACTGGAGAGTACTATTCAATGTTAGGCCCAGAAACCTCGTACTACCAGTTAGGTCAGGAGAGTCTATCTCTCTCAAAGAAAAAATAAGCCTGATGGTGTGCTGCTCATTTATTATTAACCTGTTAGAGGTAAACCAGTCGAGTGCCATCGACTGTGCAGCCGCACCCCGCTGAAGCGAGGCAGTCAGAGAATCGGATGACAGCCAGACAGCTGCGTCATCAGCAAAACGAATTGTTAAATAGTTGCCCATGAACAATGGCGGATCACTAATGAGAATAAAAAATAATCGAGGCCCAAGAATACAATCTTGGGGCACTCCATATTTAACTTCTTTTTGAAGAGATCAAGTATTATTGCTGAAAACACCTTGGAATTACGTCCCGTCATATTTGTGGTGGAATTTCACGAATTATGTTCCAAATCTCGTGTCTTAAATCCGGAATGGTTCCTGAATGGTTGGCGTAAACTTTACTTTTAACATAGCCCCACAGAAAGTAATCGAGAGGCGTTAGGTTGCACGATCTTGGCAACCAGTTCGCATCACCATTTCGCAATAGGATTCTTTCTCTGAATTTCGTCTGCAATTAGACCATAGTTTCTCGGGAGGTGTGATATGTCGCACCATCCTGTTGAAACCACATATTTTAAACTTCCATATCCCTCAAAGCTGGCCACAAAAAATCGTTCACCATGGCGCGTTAACGTTCACCATTGACGGTAACCGTTTGACCGTCTTCATTTTCAAAAAAATATGTCTCGATTATGCCCCATCTAACGAAGCGCACAAAACAGTGCATAAGCTTCTCGTGGATGCGTCTTCGATTTTCACTGCCCCAAATGCGACAGTTTTGTGTTTACATATCCACTTAAATGAAAGTGGTCTTCATCGCTAAACATTATCCTCCTGCAAAAGTCATTATCATCTACCCGATTTTGTATTATCCAATTAGCAAACGTACGACGCTGCAATGGTCAGCTGGCTTCAATTCTTGAGTTAACTGGACCTTGTATGGGTGGAGAGACAAATCTTTTGTTAAAATTCGCCACGTTGTGGTCTTGCTGAGAGCCAAGTGCTGCGCACTTCGTGGGACAGACATTTCTGGATTTGCAGCCACACTTTCACGAACAGCTGCAATGTTTGCCACATAACGGCATGCACTTTCACGTATTGGAGACTCAACATCTTGGAGTGATCCAACAGTTTCGAACTTACGCACAAAACTGCGAATTGTGTTTCTGTTGGGCGGTTATGGGGACCAAGCGAAATGTCTTTTTGACAGAAGACTGATTTTCATCATATGTTTTTATAATAGTCCAAGATCCCAGGGCCGCCAGACGTCACGTATTTTCTGATGAACGAAATGTGGACGATTGAATAGTGTTAGTATGTACTATGTACTACGATCACATGCCTACCGGCTACCTTGCTCAGACGGCCAATTTGCAGATATCAGGTCATCAAGTTGCAAAAAAACATTGCTTACCTCACTTATATTCTGATGGCTGATTTTCACATATATTTTAGACAATTCCGTTTAAAATGAGTTTTCAATAATGCCAGACACTTCCCGTCGGCCGAATTGCTTAACAGACGCCTTAAAGGTCTCAAAAAAATTATTTAACTTCCCGTAAATTCTGATGCTCCATTTTAACCAAACCACTATTTTTAAATTTCTTACATGAAGACAGACCGATCCAAGGGGCCAATCATCCCCCAAACTCAATTTTAATGCCTCTATGGCTTAGAGCGCGAGGGTATGATCCGCACGCATGAGGATGAGTGAGAGATGTATTAGCTCCTATTGACTTCCCTGTCTCCCATTTCAGTTTACTCGTATCAATCAATAATTAATATTTGTAGAAAAATCCGCTAAAAACTAATAAATTAAAAAATCAGGTAAATATCGACGTGTAAAAAGTGCTCATCTGATCGCAATAATTCTAAAATTTTGACCTGCAAGCTGTTTCAATAAACTCGAGTATTGTTGCAAAGGCTAGCAATTTAGTTAGCACGTCGCAACTTTTGCCAAAGCTCACTTTTGCATGGTAGTAAGTTGCCAGCATCTAGGTTTTTCAAATTCTTCCGATTGAATTCTTCATTGATATCAGATAACATATACGTATCAATGGACAGTTGAAGTGTAGCACCATCTACATCAATTTTCCAGGAACGTTATGAACATCACAGATAAGTTTTTGTATTACATTGAATACATTTTCTTCTTCAACTACATCACCAACAAAATCCAGCATACCGGAACGGTGAAATGCTTATGCTTGTTGGTACTCTTCATTTTTCTTCAAAATATTGATAGGCTTTTGTTTGCAATTTTTGAAAAATGCTGGAGTAAAATTACAACCTGTGATGGCATGGAATGCTGGTAAACAACGACTGTCCTAATTGTTCGTAGATATTATTTGAATCAACGTATCTCTTCTTGTTACCAGTGCCGGTCAAAATCCAAAAATGGGAATCATCATTTTTCAAATGCTGCATATTTCCCAGCATTATCTCTGCTATACCTATCAGTGTCTGAACATCGCATCACAAAACCAGCCTGGGCATCGATGTTGCAAACAAGGTATACGATCTTTGTATCGGCTTCCTCATGCTAGGAACACCATAAATTTGCATGGATTTCAGTCATAACTCTATTTATTGTTGACCACGGCGAAAGAATGGCATTGTCGAAAATTTATGATTTTTTTTTATTGCCGATGAATGGAATCATTTCTTCAGTAGTTTATTGAAACAGGTTGCAGGTCAAAATTCTACAAATATTGCGGATAGATGAGCACTTTTATACACGTCGATCTTCAATAATTTACCTGTTTTATGAATTTATTAGTTTTAAGCTGATTTTTCTACAAATATTAATTATTGATTGATACGAGTAAACTGAAAGGAGAGACAGAGAAGTCAATATGAGCTAATACATCTCTCACTCATCCTCATGCTTGCATATAATACCCTCGCGCTTTAAGCCATAGAGGCATTAAAATTGAGTTTGGGGGACGATTGGCCTCTTGGATCGGTCTGTCTTCTTGTAAGAAATTTTAAAATAGTGGTTTGGAGAACATATATTAAAATGGAGCATCAGAATTTACGTGAAGTTAAATAATTTTTTTGAGACCTTTAAGGCGTCTGTTAAGCAATTCGACCGACGGGAAGTGTCTGGCATTATTGAAAACTCATTTTAAACGGAATTGTCTAAAATATATGTGAAAATCAGCCGTCTGAGCAAGGTAGCCGGTAGGCATGTGATCGTAGTACATACTAACACTATTCAATCGTCCACATTTCGTTCATCAGAAAATACGTGACGTCTGGCGGCCCTGGGATCTTGCTCTATAATGTAAGCACGCTGTTCTACCCTGTATCGATGCATTTTACTACTTGTAATGACTTGTGAAATGTCACATCAACTCACCCTCATCAAACCATGGAACAATATTATGAATGATATCTTTCTACATTAGGTACCCCTTATTGGAAAACCGTATACAGGGTGTATTTTAAGGTGAGGCTTTTCTTTTGACAGGTGAAAGAACTAATCAAAATAAGTCATTTTACCGAAAATTTCTTATATGAAAAAGCGGCATATCGCAAAATGATCTGTTCTACGCACTAGATTTTTTTGCAAATTTATCAGATAAGAAGACAAAAACAAGAGATGTTTATATTTACGGAGGAGCAGGCGAGGGACTGAGAAATTTTAAGATTGACCTAGAAACTAGAGAATATTCTAGCTTCATTTTCTCGAAACGGGCATAATTCATGTAAAAATTTTTTGGTAAAATTACTTATTTTGAAGAGTTCAACCATCTGTCGAAAGAAAAAATAACCTTGAAAATACACTCTGTATATATAACAGTTTTTGTTATATTCGAAAAAAATTTCTGATGCAAGGAACAATATTTTACCACTTCGTAGGGGATTTCCTGAAATCATTCAACTGAGCATGAGCGATTGCCAGTGTTTGCTGCCAGTGTTATTGTTATTAAATGATGAAGACATACGATCATAAGGGACATAATTTCAAACAAAACACGTAATGTTCTTACTTTGGAGGTTAAATTAGATATAACCAAAAGAAAGTAACAAATTGTGAAACAAAACGAAATTTTTACAATTATGGGATTGCGTAGAAACGGTTAATACTTCACAAAAACTAGTTTTGTAACCAAGATAGAACATACTTTTTTTACAAGCTTTTATTTAGTTTCACCTGTCCCGGTATCTGTCTGTCTGTATGTAATCAAAACTTGCAAGTTAAATATGACACACTTCTGATCGTCCGATTGATTTGAAATTTGGCAGATGTACATAATTCTGGTGGCAATGCATAATGAAATAATCAGGGCAATTTACTGAGTGAATTGGTTATCACCATAACAATTCTGATAACAACTTTTGATAACCATTGGTGACCACTTTCAGTATTTTCTAATAAACGGTTGGCAACTGTTGTTATCATAACAACCTTCCGTGAAGATAGACATGGCAGCACCGCAGAATAGTTCGAATGTACTGATCCTAGATCTAAAATTACTATAAAAGTATGTCTTTGGTGCGGATATATGGCGGAGAATAGGCATATAACCTCTAAATGCAGTTCCAAAATGGTCGTTACGGCGAGATGATTACTTTTCCTCGCGTCTTGGTTTGGAACTCCTAATCTGTTTTTATCTTAAGTATATGTCTATAAAAAGTATCAGAAATATATTATTCAATTTCTTCACCCTGGTTATAAATCTTTGGTTAGGTTCTTGGCATAGGTGACTAATAAAATCCCATATAAGAAACTCTTAAATTTTTACTCAGATAAGGAAACGACGTTTCGGCCAATGTCCTGGCCATTTTCAAGCCAATAAAAATTTTTTTTGGTCCACACACAATTTTTTTTTAAACAATTATACAAAACTATAAACACAAAAAACAGTCACACGCAAACAGAGATAGATACACAGAGTTTATATGTTCTTTTCTTAAAAAATATACTATATAAATGATCATCGGAATAGTCTACAGTCTACACTATTTTCTTTCATTGATATGAGGTCTCAATTATAGAAAAATTCCTCCAACAATCCATTCACAAAACCGAGAAATCAATCAACACTGATACCCAGACATATGCAGGACTTCTTCGAATACCAGTCATTCACGTTCTTGCATCTCTAGTTGCCTACTTGTTGATTTCGTTTCATGCAATAACTTCGAATATATGGAACTCAGATTTAAGCAGTCAGTTATTCTATTCATTGCTTTCTGTTCCTTTTTGATAAAAAATTTTTTCGGCAAGTTCTCTTTTATTTTTTTGGTTTTCTTTATATAGATATTTGTTTCTTCGAAGTTCATATGTTTTATGTTTATACTGATTACTCCTAGGTCTCCCGAGGAGACCCCTCAGAAGCTTGTAGCTTGTGCGAGTTAGGAGAATCAGTTGTGTTCTGTGTAGGCTTTGTTACTGTGTCCTTACGCCACCTTAGGCACAGCACTGTTAATTTTAACCCAACAGTGAATGGAGGCCCCTACCGAAACTAGAAAATTTCTTTCCTAGCTCGGGATTGAACTCGGACTTGCCGGGTGCGAGTTCAATGTCCTAACCACTGGACCAGGAGCCCTATATATTATGACCCTTTTTCAATGCGTGTTCTGCCAATGATGTACTTTCTGCTTTGTTTGTCCTGATGGTACTTTTATGGGCATTTATTCTGTTTTTCAACTTTTGTTTGGTGGTCGGGGTGGTCCCAATGTAGACAAGATCACAATCTTTGCAGGGAACCGTATATACCAAATTTGATTGGTCCCATTGAATATTCAAGAACAGCAATAAATTGAATACGATTTACACAAAATCGAAAGATAAGGCAGACAAATGGGACCAATCAAATTTGGTATATACGGTTCCCTGCAAAGATTGTGATCTTGTCTACATTGGGACCACCAAACAAAGCAGAAAGTACAGCATTGCCAGAACACGCATTGAAAAAGGGTCATAATATGAACTTCGAAGAAACAAATATCCTATATAAAGAAAACCGAACCCCGGATAATCCGAAGTACTTTATAATCCGAACGGCCCCACTTGGTAAAATGATATGTATACTCCGAACAGACTGAACTCTGCAATCCGAACGCCCGCCATCTTGTTTTTTTTTGCGAGATGTACGCCTTACATATTCAGTTCAAATAATGGCTTCTAAAAGCAAACATGTCTCTCACAAAATTTGCAGCGAACAACATCATCAAATTTTACAGCAAAAAGGTACTCTTGGTAAAACTCGATACTGCGCACCCGCTTTCGTAGTATTTTCATTTTAATAACCTCATAGCTGACTTCCATTTAGAAGACTAGAATTTCCGTCTAGAAGCAATGGATTATTTAGAAAAAAGTATAGTCTTAGTCTTGTGTATTCGGAAAAACGGAGGACATTTGAACACCTACTCTAAGTGAATTCTATTTTTGTTATTTTCTTTTTTTAAATTCTCATTTGTGATGTTTAACTTTATTTGAAATTTTGCTCAATAAATCTTATATTAAAAAAGTTATGTTCAATACAACTTGCTACGAACCGTGTAACAAGCGCGCTCTATGAGAGTGAAACTTAAAAACGAATTCATTGGATGTATCAGCTTCCACATCATATTCGTATAAAATTTCATTACAATGTGGCCAGTAGTTTCTGCAAAATCGTAAAAATTGAATTATTTTTTTCTTCAACACCCTTTTTCTTGAATAAATGACGTTACGAAATTTCTTCACAAAGCAAACCCCAATTATTTTTCAGTTTTCTACCTATCCTAGAGACATGGTAACATTTTTTTAAACACCCTCTATAATCCGAACATGTTCGGATTATAGATATCATTCAGTATGATTTCTATAATCTATAATCTATAATAATCTATAATGATTTGATAAACCGAACGGGTGCCGACAACTTTCTGTTCGGATTATTCATACATTACTGTATTTGCATTCAACACTCTGTATCTCGAAAACCTTACCGGACCTAATTGTATTTGACAAAATTTCTTATTTTCTTACATTCTGTACAGTGTTAAAAGGAAAGTATCAACTTAAAAAATACCCTGTGTTGCTACAATAGAGGTATGTGGAATATTCATTACAAATAAAATAAAACGAATTATTACCAAATTACTATTCGATGGAAAAGATAAAACGAATTAGTACCAATTACTTATTCATTGGAACTGAATAAAGAATTTGAAATCAAACAATGAGTTCAGTCATTCATAGCTTAAATTTATTCATAATTATTGTTCTATGCAATAAGGGTTTCATTTTTTATGAATAAATTTAAGCTATGAATGACTGAACTCATTGTTTGATTTCGAATTCTTCATTCATTTCCAATGAATAAGTAATTGGTACTAGTTCGTTTTATTTTTTCCATCGAATAGTAATTTGGTAATAATTCGTTTTTTATTTTATTTGTAATGAATATTCCACATACCTCTTTTGTAGCCACATAGGGTATTTTTTAAGTTGATACTTTCCTTTTAACACTAGAAAATAAGAAATTTTGTCAAATACAATTAGGTCCGGTAAGGTTTTCGAGATACAGGGTGTTGAATGCAAATAATGCCATATTTCTATTCAACCAGAGAAACGATACGCTACTGCTTTTTTCAAAATAAAAATAATTTTAATTTTCCACTAGATTCCAACAAAAATGGCCTCCTGACTTCAACACATGAGCTCAGAATAACGATTACAAAAAAAAAACAGTTTCTCGAAATTTTTCGACTATTTGGTAATAAAGTAGTTACGAGAATGAAAAACTACAGAATGCCTAGGCTTATGATACCTTTTTGGAATCTGCAATAACTGAGCAAGTTTTTAAGATGATGTCTACCAGGGGCGTCCTAATTTTTTTTTACACTGTAGCTCATCAAACTTGAAGCAAATTTCATTTAGTTTTCAATTTTTCTTTGTGATTCACGAGTTTCTAGTTTACACTAGTTTGATGAATTTAAGTCTTTGTTTCCAATAGCTGAACTATCTCATGTGAAATTGAAAAGAACCATATCGAAATACCTCTTCATTTGTAGAAATGGCACTAGAAGTTATGAATGTTAAAAAAAAACGAGTTTCGAAACTTCAGAATACAAAAAAGTGCCCGCTTTCATACGTATACAATTTTCTTCGAAAAAATGATATTCATAGTTTCCCAGGCACGCAAGCAGATCTTCAAGCTCGCAAGCTCAAAGCTTGTTTGAAATTTTTGGAAGATTCGACGTTCCAAGTAGAAACATAGAAAATTATCAAAAATGTATTGTGAAAAATGGGTACAGAAAGCAAGTTTCTGTCTTCAGACTTCAGTAACTGATTTCATCACATTTTTGAGTAGATACATCAAAACTTTCTAGTTCCTCATTTCGCTATAATATGAATTGAAGCTGCAATGATGATAATTCTAAGTGGAATAATTTGACAGTTCTGAATAACCACAGAAAACCCAAATCTGCTATTTGAATTCGAAGGTATATGTGAATTTTAGGGAAACATTTCGAACAATCGCTTAAAAATCATATTCCGTTAGAGATATGCATATCATGTATTTGACAAAAAATGAAGTAAAATGAATGGTGATTACAATGATGAAAAAAAAATTATATGCATTGCATTTGAAAAAATGAAGAAAAGTCGATTTGAAATTCGTCATGTTGATAGTCTTTTTGTGGACACTCTGTATGCTGGAGATGCTTTATTATAGATGGGTAGGATACTTTGAAGTCTTGTCTTTCAATCCATATAAAACTGTTATTGGTATGCGCAAGGGTTCGTGAAATATAATTGGATAACATAGCCTCTACAAGTATCATTTTTTTTTGTCAAAATGGCCAATATTTCGAAAACTGTCGAATAAAAATATGTGAAAAGTATATGAAAGCATGCAGGAAGTTTCAGAGAATTGAAAAACACTATTGAATATAGGGTGTCCCATTTGAAAAAACAAAGTCACCCGCTATTCCTCTTTTGTGGGCCACCCGATATATTCGAAAATATTTTTAGGTTGTGCTCTTCTTGTAGTATATCAAGTCTGCATCAAAAAATTTTGCCAAACTCAGACCGTTACGCGTATATCGTCCGCTGCGTTTTATATATTTCAATAAAATCTTCAAAGACTTTTTTAGTAAAATCTTTTGGTGCCATTTTTGCGTATTGATTTTTGATACAGGTGACAATACGATATCATTCACTACTCGACGTGGAGACAACTGATGACGGCGACAACGTTTATGACAGCAAGTGATCTGCGCAGGCGACCGGTGTACAGGGTGGGCAAAATTGTTGCTACATGAACTGAAACTTTTTAACCCGTGGAGATAGAGAAAAATGAATGACACCTTATAGTCCTCTTTTTTTCGATAAACTGATAATGCCATCAACTGCATTCCTCTATCTCCTTTCGTTTCCGAGTTATAGGCCAAAATTGAAATTTGGGCGATTTCTACTACGTTCCACTTGGCGCTCACAATGCTCAAGCTCACGACCGCTGTTTTTCCCATTCCTCCTGCTTGCGATCGTTGCAATCGAACATACAAGTGGAACGGGATTGTGTAAAAGCTTTGCACAAGCGCAATCCAGACAAATTTATGACATTGTCAATCGAAATGAATTTCAGGATTTTGATGTTGAAGTTTTTTATTCATTAAAAACTCAGTTATGAAATCTTTTGGTGAATTTTCTGATAAACTCAAAATCGAATGCAACCTGAAATGTCTTACGATGCCGTTGTGGGATATTTGATGAGTCGCAACGATTCAGAAAGTACTTCGTCAAGTTCGGATGAAGAGTATAATGCAATTTTAGAAAATTTAGTATTTCTCTAACTTCTCTGAAAATAATAAAATAAATAACCCAACCTCTGAATCTGGATCTCGAATGCCAAATTATCATCCCCGCTCCTCGAACGACCGCAAAGACCCACGTCTTCGGATGGGTCGTTGTGGGCTTGGCGTGAGCTAAAACAATGACGTCATGAGTGACGTATTCGCCGCGTTCACAACGACCGCAGTCGCCATGTGGAACGGCTAATGGAGCATTTTGATCGTTGTGAGCGCCAAGTGGAACGCACTATTCAACTCTGGTCATTATCTCCGTTTCTGTTTATGCTAGGATGTTGAAATAAAAACATTATAGAGGCACTTTTCTGATAGCAATCCAGTGGAGTACTCTGATTATTTCATGAAGTTGTGTTTTTTCTTATGGAAACAGTAGTTTGAAATGACTTAGAAAGAATCGCCTTTTTTTCCCGTTTCATAAATGTATCATATGTTTTAGTTCATGTAGCACCAATTTTGCCCACCCTGTACATGCTGCGACGTCCTTCCGTTTCTATTCTTAACCATCTTACCCTCCGAAGACAGAAACCTCGGGCGCCACCTCTAGTTTAAAGTGTTGAGGACACTCGGAACCCGTAGGCGGTACTCCTACGGGCGTCCAGGAGCTGTAGTCAGAGAAGATTATGCCCAGGGGCCTGATGTTAATATATTTTATTCCCTGTCTCTGAAAATTATTGTAAAAATTCTGCTCGGGAAAATAAAACGCACAATGACCAGGACATTCATATTCTAGGTTCGGTTATATATACAATGAGCGAATAATGTCAATGAAAACAGGAAAGATATACTCAATTACACAATGATGTTAAATCAATGGAAAACGATATTGGTACAATGATTTCGATAGTTGAAGTGTAATGTGTCGGGGCCAATGGTAATGTGGTGTACGTAGCGGTGCTCCTGGTGTGTGATGCTATGCTGGTGTCTCGGCGTACATGTCGTAGAATGATGTCTATATGCCTCGGTGTACATGATGTGAAATGATAAATTTTCGTCTCGGCGTACATGATATGAAATGATAAATTTACGCCTAGGCGTACATGATGTCTCTCTTGATGAGAACTGGTAACTGGATAATATCCACACACATTACCAATGGCGAAGTGTTGTAACCAATGATTTCGCTGATATAGTATACTTTTAACAATGTACCAGGAATAGGAGGAGCAATTTGTTCGGAGGCGGGGTGTAACGTGCATTTGTGATGGAAAATTATACATGCAAAGATTCAAAATATACACTACTACGAAAATGAGAAAGCGGTCAAAGTAACGTGCGGTAGCAAGCGGAAATAAGCGAAATGAAGCAAGAGTGCAAGCAGAAAATATTGTGAGAAAACAGAACTACGGCAGGTAATAACGTGGGCAATGGAACGCTTGAATAAAACTAAACAAAGTTTCATTGTCGGTGCGTTACGATTGGTAGGAGACATAAAGAAAGGAATGTACTTTTGGATAGAACTGTGAGATGCGCCGTTTTAAGCTAACATCGTACAATCCCACACACTCGGAATCCAAAGAGACATGTAGGCCGTTTCAAGCTAATACACGGACTCTAAGAACTCGGGCAGTACAACAAGGGGAATACAGGGCCACTGAATGCGCCATTTGAAGCTAGCATGCGTGTCCCTGTACTCTTGGGGTTACCATGAACTCATACAGGCCATTTAAAGCTATTGTACGGAGCCATGGGGAATTGGAAGGTTGGAGACAATACCGGGTTGTGTATGCGCCATTTGAAGCTAACATACACCACCCTGTATACTAGGAGAAATCCACCGAGTCAGGCACGCCATTTCAAGCTACTACCTGGCACCATGGATGTTGGGAAAGGAACGAAGATGTAAATGCGCCGTTTCAAGCTAACATGTACATCCCCGCATACTGGGAAATTCATAGAATTATGCAGGCCGTTTGAAGCTACTACACAACTCCATGACCCAGAGAGGTAAAGGATCGAAATGGGAAAATACAGTAATACACCGACAAATCAACAAAATAAAATTTAAATGAAATAATCATACCTTGCTCACGCGTAACCCTTCGGTTTACTCACTGTTTTCGGATAAATAACTAGACCTGGACCTGGACCTGGAAAACCTGGGGTGCACTAATGCCTCTTTCACTGGATTCGGAGTTTTCAAGACTGGCGGTACCACGGTTAATTTGAAAATTGAATTCCAATTACCGACCGCGCGTCCGATTTTATACGTTTCCGGGTCGCGGCGCTTGACCACGCCCAGCGCGGTCGACCCCGCGGTCATGACCTATCGCGCATCAATCAGCGTGCCAATTGCCGTGATCTGATGTTCCCACTAATTCAGCCGGAAAACTTGCTCCGTTACAATGCACACACGCACAGGCACCTCGTACGGTGTCACTCAAAAATATTGATTTTCGATCTTGCACCGGTCGCCTGTACAGGTTGAAAAAACTGCACAGGTCTAACCCACACACGCTCCAGTTGACCTGCACAGGCATGCCTGCGCAGGTATACCTCTCCGGTAGACCGTAACGTGTATGGCCGGCATTATTGCGAGAATGAAAAGAAAGAGAGAGAGAGAAGAAATGAAATGAGATCCTACTGGTTTTATCGTATTTAATCGTACCGTGACCGTCACTTAGTAACACAACATTGTTGAGGCATACTAAAATTTTGATTTTCGATAAACAATCAAACACAAGCGACGCGCGCAACTTTCACCTGCACAGGTAATTCTGGAAAGGTCTATTAATCAAAAGATTATTTCTGGGACCTTTGTCTCATTCGATGCCACAAAACCCCTTTTCATTTGATCTTGATTATATAACATTTATCAATTTCGTTCTTACATTCACAATGTGTTTTCAGTTTATACAGTATGGTGCAAATGAAAGGAATAAATTCGTTATTTAGTAAGCCTGCTACTTTAAAGAAAAATCCCGAAACCCGTCGATTTTTATTTTTAAACAGGCTATTCTTAAAGATACCTTTTTATCTTTGACGTCATTTATATGAGAGTGATCACGTCATCGCTAAAATTTAGGTTTCGTTGTATTTAATGAATAAATTAATATTTAAGGGTTTAACGACTCAATTTGGAATGGGGAATAAACTACTCTTTATTCTTTGCCAAGCTTTCGCATTCATTTTAATGCTTCATCAGGGCTTCTACAATAAAGTACATAAAATTTTCTTCTATATTAAATATAAATATGTTGTTTACACTTACTGAATAAGAGGTTAGATGTTCCTTGCATCATGCTCAAAACTTCCGTCAAACAAAATAAAATTTACAATTAAAATTCACTACTTCCCCAATTTCCATCAGTTAGGTATATATATTCAAATTCTTTTTCATCTTTATTATTTTTAATGAATCTTGTCTTCGATCAAATTGATATACCTAACTGATGGAAATTGTGTAAGTAAGGAATTTTAATTGTGAATTTTATTTTGTTTGACGGAAGTTTTGAGCATGATGGAAGGAACATCTAACCTCGCATTCAGTAAGTGTAAACAACATATTTTTCCGCAAATCGCTAGGAAATCTCGACATTTCCAGTCAAAATTGGTCATAGAAAAATTTCCTGTTAGAAAATATTCATTTCCTTACTGTAAGGAAATGATATTTTTCTTACAGTTGGTTCGACATATGCATATACGAACTTTTCTCATGATTCCTTCGGCACTTATTCTAAAGGAGCAGTATTCTCACTGCATCAACCAGCTCTGGAGGAGTCCCAGAAATAGCAAATTGATCATCACTCATCATTTTACACTGTTTTAAATTCGAAAACACTAGCAATTAAATTAATTATATGCGTCAACTTTGACAATTCAACATGAGTACGTTTCCATAGTAACGTAACCAATTTCAATACGAATTTCGAAACATCATTTATTTATGAATTGAATAATTCGCGATTTCATCAAAATTAATTGGCATCTGTCGAATTTTAAACGATTTGCGGAAAAATAGTATGTTCACCTCGTAGGAAAAGACACATTCCTGGACTACGTGTTGCCAAGTCTCGGCTTGCGCCTCGACTTAGCAATTTTCACAATCGTCCAGGAATGTTACGCTTTTCCTACCCGGTAAACAATGTACTATGTATATGTTTAATATAGAAGAAAATTTTATGTACTTTATTGTAGAAGCCCTGATGAAGCATAAAAAAAATGCGGAAGCTTGGCAAAGAATAAAGAGTAGTTTATTCCCCTCCAAATTGAGTCATTAAACCCTTAAACATTAATTTAAATATATATACAGACTCTTATAAGAAGAAAAAGTTTAATGAATAATACATTTTGAAATTTTTATTGTAATAAAATAATTTTATTAATTTTTCAAACGAATACAAACATCAATTACTGTACATTTTGATATGGCTGAATTTGAGGTATTTAAAAGACCTTCCAAATAATGTATCACGACACCCACATGTCCATTTAAAAATTTTAGCGATGACGTCATCACGCTCGCATAGATGACGTCAAAAATAATAAGGTATCCTTACGAATAGCTCGTTTTAAAATAAAAATCGACGGGTTTCAGGATTTTCCCTAAAAGTCGCCGGTTTACGAAAAAACGAATTTATTCCTTTCATTTGCACCATACTGTTTATGATTTTTTATGTACAATTTGAAAAAGTTTATGCCTTATTTCCTGTATTTTACTACTGATTGTAGGTCAGAAAAAGGTCATCTTTATTAAAAAGAATTCCTGTGAGGGGTAACAGATATGTTGATACAAATAAGTAAAAAAACTTGAAACATCGTAGGATAGATAGTTGCCTGGTATTGCGATCTTTCGCCAGTCATCTCTTATCCTTTTTTGTTTCTATCCTTTGATTTAACAGCATTTATGTGAAATATTAATATCAGAATCGAAATATATTCCCCAGGTATGATGAATGGATAAAAATGGCGAGGATTGCGGAAAACTTGAGCGCCACAACCAAGGCTAAAAAAAATAGAAACTCTATTAATGAAACTAGCAGTCCAGTTACAAATAAGAGTCTTCCAGTAAATGCAAGTAAAATAATGAAACGAAAGAGGGGTACTCCACTTAGCAGAAGGCAATCTGTTAATGAAACACCCAGATCGACCACGCCATTGAGTTCCACTTCGAATTCAAGCAGACCGAAAACGCCGGCCACACCCGCTACCAGATCTACCACAAAGAGCATCAGTAAAGGTTTGCATCATTGTTTTTTTAGAGCTTAAAAAATTATTGTATATTTTCCCGAGTTATCCTTTCACAACATGTTGTTTTGACTCATTATCAGGAGGCAATAAGAATGCATGAATTCTGCCATATTCGCTATTCTTGAAATCATTCGCAAGTCTGCGTGTACGCTAGTCTGTGAAAGTGTGAACTGTGAAGGGTCCATTTGCGAATACTTCGTAAAAATGCGATTCTTGGCAAACCTTCGTTCGAACTTCATCATTCGCATGTGCAAGTGATCTCGGCAACAGCGCAATTTTTAAAGAAAACCTACCTGACTCCACGTTCAGCGAAGAAATCAGCTGTTGATGGGATAAACAAACCCTTGGTGATGAGGTTGATAATATTTAAACGTCAGGTAGGTGCATTTTGATGAAATTTTGAGATAAAAAATAGCGTTTTAAGACGAGTTTTTTCGAATAATTGTGAGTATTGGTTCTTTGAGATTAATGTGAAGTAATTGAATGTTATACAAAGTTGTTAGAAGATCACCAGTTCGAATATATTGTACAATCACACATGACTTGATGAATTAATTTTTTACAGACAAGTATATTTCTCCAAATGTCCATTTGGTAACTTCCAGAAGCAAAAAACTGACAAGCTTCCAAACCTATGAAATAAATACACTAACTTACTCTGCTTGTTATGCTCAAACCTGTAGCCGCAAGTAAGGATGTGAGAGTATCAATAAAATTTTGGATTTTAATAATGCGTGATCGATTATTAAAATATGACTTAAATCACCTCATGAAATATTGTCCAATTATAGATGTTAATTTATAAAATAATCTTCAATTCTATTCGAACTTGGACGCTTACTGTCATTCGTACCTGTTTGCGCACGGCTATGTTCACTCGTTGAAAAAAGCATATAATCGCACAGGCTCCGAACGCTCAAGAATACCCAGACAAGGTATCATTCGCAAAATCCCAGGTAGTTCATGAGATGCGCACGAATCTGAATTTTGCGAATGGTCGAAAATAGCGCCCCAGATTGGATGAGTTTCAAACATACTATGAACCATTCAGTGTAAACCTCAAGAGATCAATGAGCAATAGAGACTGAGTACGTACCATGTTCGTACCCAATAATCTCTCCAAAAATTGTCTGAATGCCGTTTACTCTTTCTTCAATTATTATCACAAACGTTACACCCATTCAAATATAAAATATAATGTGTCTTCTGAGAAATTGTTAAGTTTGTCCTCTGAAAGAAAAATGAAATACCATCACTACCTTGATACATAAAATTAAACAAATGATATTTACAATAGTCGATTTCAAGCGGATAACCTGGTCCTAAGTGGTAATTGTTGAGATTTGTATTATTCTATGGTGTATATATTTCTTAGAAGTAGGCAATGTATATCTGTTGTTATAGTTACATGATTATTTTCTGATAAATGAAAGTTATAGACATACAATATAGTGAATAAATATATGTTCATTCAGAACGAACGTTGTCTCTCCCAGCAGTAAACTTTAATAGGTTATGGGCCCAGAGGCATCAGAAAGTTGTTAAGTGAAAGAACTGAAGAATATATTATATAAATAAAATAAAAAAAAAATTCAAGAAAGTTCCAGAATAAATTAGAAGAAATGACGACGTCAGCATCAGTTGTACCATTTCCACAACTCTCCAACAACAATTATAGTAATTGGAGATTCCGAGTTGAAATAATTTTGGAGAAAGAAGGTGTCAAATATGTCTTATATATGACAACAGAACAGTTTGACAACTTGTCAACTGATGAAAAGACTAAGTGTCGAAAAGATGATACAAAAGCTAAGTGCATTGTAGTACAATGCATCACCGACAAGCACTTGGAATACATTAAAGATGCCACTACTGCTCAAGAAATGTTGAATAATTTGAAGAATATTTTCGAGAGGAAAAGTCCTTTGATGAAACTACACATTATGAAAAGATTATTCAAACTGAAGTGTATTACAGATGAGTTGCAGGAGCATTTCATGCACGTCGAATCATTGTTACGGGAGCTAGAAGGAGCAGGAGCGAAGCTGGATGAGAGCGACAAAGTATGCTATCTATTACTGACTATCTCAGAGAAATATGACAATATTATATGGTGTGTCAGAGCGCATGAATCGAACTATTATGGACAAAGTAAGAGTGAAATTTGCAGAAACAAAGCTACCAAGAGAATTATGGGGTGAAGCAGTTCTATGTTCAGCGTATGAAATAAACAGATCACCTACAGAAGCGAATAATGGAGAAACGCCATCTTTACGTTGGTATGGTGAGAATGATTTATCAAAATTAAGAATTTTTGGAAGTCAGGCATGGGCTATTATTTTTCCAAGACAAAGTAAACTCGAGAGGCGAGCACAACCATGTATTCATATAGGTTATACCGGAGCTGGATATAGATTATGGGATTTTGAAAATAAGAAAATTATCTGTTCAAGAGATGTCAGATTTGATGAAACGCAGCTAAATTACGAAGCAATAAATAAAAAACCAGAAAATGAAGAAAAACAGGGAATCATTCAAGTTATTCAAGAGGAAACACATTCACAAGAAAGTATAAATGAGATTGAGACAGACATGCAAGAAGAAAGTGAAGAGACAATACAAATAAAAGAAAAAAGCTCAGAAATTCATGAGGAATGTATCCCAAGAACTACCAGCAGAGGAAGACAGATTACTAAACCTAAACATCTAGATGATTATGAAATATACATGGCATATTGTTTGATCACAACAAGCCAAGAAGATCCTACAGAATACCAAAGAGCAATAAAGGATAAAGAATGGAAAGAAGCAGTTCAGAAAGAATTAGATTCACTTGAAAAATTGAAGACATGGGAAGAAACAGATTTACCAGAAAATAAGAAAGCAATTCAAACAAAGTGGGTTTTCAAAACGAAGGAAGATGGAACTAAGAAGGCTAGAATTGTAGCAAAAGGATTTCAGATAAAGGAGGAGGATGCATTTCAACCATTATATTCACCAGTAGCCAGAATATCTACAATAAGATTACTTTTATGTATTGCTTTGCAGAATGATTGGAATATAAGACAACTGGATATTCCCACAGCATTTTTGAATGGTATGTTAAAAAGTGAAGTATATATTCATAAACCAGAAGGGGTTGAATGCAAGACACCTGTTTTAAAATTAAACAGAGCACTTTATGGCTTGAAAGAAGCACCTAAAATATGGAACGACACTTTCAACGAGTTTGCTTTAAAGAATAACTTTGAAAGGTCAAAATATGACTGTTGTTTATACCATAATGGAAAAATCTGGTTACTTATTTATGTAGATGATATACTTTTAGTTGGAAAGCAAGAAAACATAGAAGAAACCGTGAAATCTTTGCAGAAAGAATTCAAAGCGAAAGATCTAGGAGAAATAAATTGTTTTTTAGGTATGAGCATAAAAAGAGATGAAAATGCATTGAAAATTGTACAGACTCAATACATAGAAAAGCTTTTAAGTAAATTTAATATGGAAACTTGTAATCCAAAAGCAACACCAATGGAAAAAGGATTTCAATATCATGAAGAAAGTCAAATTCTAGAAGACATACCATATCGACAATTAATTGGTGGATTGATGTATTTGTCAACAACAAGTAGACCAGATATTAGTTTTGCTGTATCATATCTCAGTAGATATTTGGATCGACCAACAAACCAAACTTGGAATGCAGGCAAAAGAATACTCAGATATTTACAAGGTACTAAAGAATGGGCATTAACTTATCACAGAAACAAAAATGAAACAGATTTAAAATTAATAGGATATTCAGATGCAGATTGGGGAACTGATGAGAAAGAAAGGAAGAGTGTAAGTGGCTGCATGATATTATATGGAGAGAACCCAATATCATGGTTTTCAAAGAAACAAAATTGTGTTGCACTGTCTTCAGCGGAAGCTGAGTATGTAGCAGCATCTGCTTCTGCCCAAGATTTGATGTATTTAAAAGGAATTTTGAAAGACTTTCGATTACATGAAGAGGCAATTTTATTTTGTGATAATAAAAGTTCAATCATGATGTCTAAAAGTAATGAAAATTCTAAAAGGACTAAACATATTGACATTAAACATCATTATTTAAGAGATTTAGTTTTGAAAAAGGACATTAGCATTGAATATGTGTCAACAAATCAAAATTTGGCTGATATACTTACCAAAGCTTTAAGTAAGGATACATTTGTTTATCTTAGAAATAAGATTTCCATTTTATAAGTTAATATAATTTTTTTTGTGGCATAGATTATATTTATTGCGATTTTCATGATGAAGCATTTCAAATCGAGGAGGAGTGTTGAGATTTGTATTATTCTATGGTGTATATATTTCTTAGAAGTAGGCAATGTATATCTGTTGTTATAGTTACATGATTATTTTCTGATAAATGAAAGTTATAGACATACAATATAGTGAATAAATATATGTTCATTCAGAACGAACGTTGTCTCTCCCAGCAGTAAACTTTAATAGTAATTACCAATGATAACCAACTTCATTAAAGCGCTTTTGGTCCTTGTTGGTTATAATCATGTGACGTCATGAACCACACCTTCAACGTCATCGTTTGGACCGCAGATAACCGTACTTGAGAGCTGGGTTAAGATTTTGGTTATAAGAAGTGAGGTTAAATAGGATTTATTTTCGTGCGATTCCTGAAGGGCTTTAACCAAGGGTAGGACCAGAGATAACCGCGGTTATTACTGGTCCTCCGCTTGAAATCGATTAATGAGCCTTATCGAAATAATAAACTCCAAACAGGAGTTCATTGTTTCTTTCAGGAACACTACTAAAACTAGGAATATTTCCATTTCGAATCAATTTGGGGAATTCTTTCCGCCCAATTGTTTTTTAGTCTTAGTTTACTATTCATTACTTTGTCTAGGGATAATATACAACATTGGTGCCAACAATTACCTATTGGCTCGATTATTTCAATTTTAAGCCAACAACAATATGTATACCAAGATTGGGCAGTAGTGTTTCCATATACTCATTTCCATATCTCCTCCATTGCTGGGATTAACTATTGATGTCACCAAATAATTTTGAATAGGATAACCACTTTCACCCTGAGAGCATAAAGAAATAGTTCAATAAAAATTATATTCATCCTCGATGTGTCGTTTTATCTGAAGAATCATTATTGTACGACAAGATGTGAAAACAAAATAATATGTACAATATTTCCTCTCCCTTTGTCAAAGCCTTTAGATTGCCTCTCTCTTTCTGTATTGTGAGTCACATGCTTTCAATGTAGAAATCTAATTCCGAAATTTTCAGGTTGAACCATATCCTCTAATCGTTAAACGGTGGTTATTCCTCCCCTTAAAAAAGGCTGTATGAAGCTTCGAGGGGAGCTAAGGTAACATTGGCGGCTCGTCCTATGAGGCAGGTGAGGCAGTGCCTCATAAATAAATGTCGAAAATTACTCGTATAAATCTCATATTTCATTAATTATTTATTTCATTATTACACATTTTTTGTAATTTTCTGCATCCATACATATCGTAATTTCTCTTCATTTTATAGCAATGAAATGAGGCCCTGGGTCTACGTTTCCATGTTTAACGATTTCTGTGTATCCATCTCACTTAATCAGTTCCCTGTAAATGGCAGAGACTGGCCTCGCAATTCCTTGTCTAGCGCGTTAATCCACATCATAGGGAACCGACATGACCGGAGAGGACGCACGCCTAAAAGCCACATGTTGCGTTGATTCTGAGGCTAGCCTCTCGAATCTAGATGTTCCCTCACTAAGGCAAACTGCAATTATTCTGCACTATTCAGATTAATGAAGGAACGCGGGTCAGGTTTCAAATTCGGTTAGATTTGTAAGGAAAGTTTTAACTGTTTTTTGCGTAGATTTGAAGTTTTCTATTTATTATTTGTTGTTACAGAATATAATATGTTGATTATACAGGGTGGCCCACCTCAGACGCGGTTCTCATTTTGAGGCAGTAAATGAAGACATTTTGGAATTTTTTTTTCGTGAAATGTAGAGGACAATCAGATGCACAATTTATAATTGTTTTCACATATACAGGGTGTTCGAAAACAAAGATATAGACCATAGTTACACTTTTTCAAATGGAATACCCTATATATGAATTCAAAAATTGAATGGCAAGCTCAAATGAAGATGAGTTTACAGAGACCATTTTATGCCTTAGAAGAACCATTGTAGAGAAAATGGCGAAAAATCGAAAAAAATGAGTATTTTTAATTTGCAATTAATGAATAAACCCTTAAGCCAACGAGACAGACAATGTTTTTTCGTGTAGACATATTGGCTACCCTCATGCAGAAGAAAAAAAATAACTCTGGAATATACTGAGTGATCATAATTAATGTTCAAACATCAACTACAAATAATGGTCAAAAACTTTCTTATTTCAAATGGCACACCCAGTATTTCTGTACCTTGTTGAACGTAAAAATTAATATCGAAACTATCTTCTTTGGGTTTTCCATTACCTAAACCTAATAGTTTTCAAATAATTTTCGATTTTAAATTCAACTAGTTCTATATTATACTAAAACGGTAACTGGGTGGACCGGCCCGAGAGAATAGCCCCGTTTACACGTACACTCCTAACCAACGCTCCTGTAGCGTCGCTCTGATGCGGCACTCCGGAACGGCGTTCCAGGAGCGTGAGGATTGATGCGTGGTCGTCAAATAGAGCAACACTTTTGGATCGCGCATCGATGCGGCAGATTTTACTGTACGCTCCAAAACTCTCCGTGTGAATGCAAAATACAACAGTTTTGGAGCGGAGCGTGTTTAGGGCTGTATGTCATCAATGAAGATGAGAAGAAAACTCCTCGGAAAATTTGGGTTAAGCAGTGGAGGTTGAATAGAAAGCGTTTTGGTCATATGCCTTTATTAAGGGAACTCCGGGAAAATTATCCAGAGGAAAAGCCTCTGTACATGTTTTTAAATAATTCTAAATTATTCCTATTCCACATTGTGTATGAAGGTACTGGTGGAAATGACCAGAATTCAAGTTTATAAACATGAATACACATTTCCAACTACGAAAATTCGAGAGAACGATAAGCATCTGCTGCTACATATCTCGGTATATCGGAGTGTGCGTGTGAATACGACGTTGAAATCACAAACCAGCACATCTGGCACGTCGCATCAAATCGACGCGACGCTTTTGGACTCACGATGGTCTAGCATTCACACGCACAAGATTGGAGTTAAGAAATGGAGCGAACGCTCCAAAACTGCCAGAAAAACTGTTCGTGTAAACAGGCCTATTCTGTCCAAAAGTGGGTCCAGAAGAATCTTAAAATCGCAGCGAAGCTGCGATACGTTGAAGAAATTTTTGTACAGTCGGAAAGAGGAATAATCGATTCTTACGTGGGTGAAATTTCGATTCTCTAGGCGAAGTAGAAGTATTTTAAAAAAATTCGCGAAAATCGCGAAAAAAGCCGACAAAAAGGGCCATTTTAAACTCGATAAAACTTTTTTCACAGATATCCTGACCGTGATGTGAATATACGGATCGAAAGAGGAAAAGTCAATGCAAAATAGCTTGGTATTCATATTTTCCATAATTTCCCCATTTCTTCAGGAAACTCGATCAAACTTTGACATTTCGCCTATAAAATCACCACAGTTCTACCGATGACGATAACTACTTAAAAGGTAGTTCTGCTGGCCCATACTAGTTAACCTACTATTATAATTGGCGATATTCATAGAAATACTTGGAAATATTTGTGGGGAAATGCTCACAATATTATTTGAAATCTGAAAAACCCATATGAAGATCTCAATAATAGTGTTGCAGTCACGCAAGATTTATTATTCCTTTATAAATGATTATCTACTGTTTTTCTGAATATCAATTATTTTTTCAATTATTTTCAAATTAATTTCGCCTAGAAGGTATTGAGTGACATTATAATTCAATCTTTGCTGGTACATGCCCTTAAATTTTTCTTCATTCCCATCGTTTTGATTCGAAGTTAAGCCATACGTACAAAGAATCATGTAACAAACGATTCATTTAAAAAATATTTGCTCAGGCGATGAGCCTGTGCATTAGTCCAACATTTTCCCTATTCTTCACATTTTCAATATTTTGAAGACTTTTCGAGATTTTCAAAAGAGATCTGTGATAGTGAACCTCTAGCCAGAGAGTGAGTTGAGTACAGAGAGGAACGAGTTTCACCAGCATAAGGACATTCAGTAGTAAGGTAGTATTTAAAGGTATTTTGTGAACATCTTTGAATCTTCGAGTCTACTAATACTCAATCCAACAATTGGATTGAGCAAATATTTTTTTAAATGAATCGTTTGCTACAATCATGATTCTTTGAACGTATGGCTTAACTTCAAAACGATAAGAATAAAGAAAAAGGGCATGTATCGGAAAAGATTGAATTATAATGACACTTTATACCTTCTAGGCGAAATTAATTTGAAAATAAGCGAAAAAAGAATTGATGTTCAGAAAAACTGTAGATTATCATTTATAAAGGAATAATAAATCTTGCGTGACTGCAACTCCATTATTGAGATCTTTATATGAGTTTTTCAGATTTCAAATAATATTGTGAGCATTTCCCAACAAATATTTCCAAGTATTTCTATGAATATCGCTAATCATAATAGTAATTATGAATTAAAATGAATTAAAAATCGAAAATGACTTGAAAACTATTAGGTTTAGGTATAGGGAAACCCAATGAAGATAGTTTCGTTATTAATTTTCAAATTCAACAAGGTACAGAAATACTGGGTGTGCCATTTGAAATAAGAAAGTTTCTGACCATTATTTGTAGTTAATGTTTGAACATTAATTGTTGTTGAAGGACAATGCTCCTCTTTCAACATTATTCTGTGTTCGTTAAAATTTAGAGGTTAGATAAGTTTCTGTGTGCGCGACAAGCGTAGTAGAATTCTAGTTTTAGCCGTAAGCCATTTTGTAAAATTGTGTAGCAGTAATTTTGGTTGGGAATAAAAAGCAAGAAAGAGTATTATTGAGTTTTAATCGACATACAAAAGATCCACAAATATCAACAGTGATAGCAGTCCGTGGTTGTCATAAAATATTTACGATGGCCAATTCAAGAGATAGATTTCCAATTGTGCCTTTCGCCGGCGTGGACTTCAGCACATGGTCTTTCAGAATAAAAAGCATACTCAAGGAAAATGGGGTTCAGAAGGCAATCGAAGACGAAACTTATGGTGAAGTTGAAGCAAATTCCAAGACGGAAGCGAAGGCTCAAGCAATATTGATAGCAGGTGTAGCAGATAGTCACATTGAATACTTAAAGAAAGACACTGCATACATGATGTTCAAAAACCTAGAAGAAAATTTCAAGAAAAAAGGAGTACGATCGAAGTTATTTCTTCGTAGAAAATTATCAGAAATCAAATATTTAGAGAATTCATCATTGATCGAACACTTCGTCGAAATGGAAAAAATCTTCACAGATTTAAGAGAAGCTGATACAGAATTAACCGAAGAAGAAAAAGTTAATTATTTATTACTATCAATGCCCCATTCATATGATGGTATAATAACAGCTCTGGAAACCATGGAAGACCTGAAACTAGATTTTGTGAAGAATAGGTTGCTTGGAGAAGAAGAAAAGAAGAAAAAAGATTCCAGTGGACATCAATCACATAATACAGCATTTTCATGTTTTATATGTGGAAAACCTGGCCACAAGAAGTTCCAATGTAACATGAGAGATGGGAGTCAAGGTCATCAACGAGGAAGATTACAAGGTTATCAAAGAGGAAGAAATCAAGAGTATCAAAGGGGAAGAAGTCAAGAGTATCATAGAGGAAGAAGTCAAGAGTATCAGAGAGGAAGAGGTCACAGTCACAGATATGGAAGAGGCAGAGGCCAAGAATATTATGGAAGAGGACATGAATCATATACAGCAGAGAACTGTAAGTCAGATGTTGCCTTTTTATGTGAAAACAATTCTGCTAGGGCTTATAATTGTAACAATGTTTCAAATGAGAGTATTTTAACATGGTGTATAGATTCTGGATGTTCAGATCACTTGGTAAATGATCAGGATGTGTTTGTCAATTATAAAGAACTTAAGTTTCCCAGAAATATTGCTGCGGCTAAAGAGGGTATTATGTTGAAGGCATTAGGAATTGGAAATATTAGAACAAAATGTAGAGTAGGCAAAATGGTCACTTCCTGTACAATTGAAAATGTTTATTATGTCCCAGAACTTAGAAAAAATTTACTGTCAGTACCTAAAATAGAATCCAATGGATTCAAAGTCACTTTCTATAAAGGTCGAGTTGAAATTTACAAAAATGATCAATTGGTAATGTTAGGTAAGGCAAACAGAAATCTATATAGTATTGAAATGGAGGTCGAACAACGAAGCTGTTACAATTCAACAGGAGATAATGAGTCAAAATCACAGTTGTGGCATAGACGCTTCGGTCACTTGGGGATGAAAAATATTAATCTTTTAATAAGAAATAATCTTGTTAATGGTATGCATGATTTTAGAATTGAATTAGACAGTGCCTTGTGTGAACCATGTTTATTAGGAAAAATGACGAGACAACCCTTTAACAAGTCAGGATATAGAGCGAAAAAACCCTTAGAATTGGTTCATACAGATGTATGTGGGCCAATTACACCTATCAGTAGAGAAGGCCATAAATATTTTTTAACGTTCATTGATGATTATACCCATTTTGTAATTGTTTATTTGATATCAGAGAAATCAGAAGTGTTTGAAAAATTTAAAGAATATTATTTTTATGCTACGAAACATTTCAATACAAATTTACTGAAACTTCGTTCAGATAATGGCAGGGAATACGTGACAAGGGAATTTCAAAAGTTTTGTGCTAATCAAGGTATATCATTACAATATACAGTTCCATATAATCCGGAAATGAACGGGGTAGCTGAACGTATGAATCGAACTTTAATTGAAAAGGCTAGAACAATAATATTAGAGTCAGAACTGAGTAAAGAATTTTGGGGGGACGCTGTTTTATATTCAGCCTATGTTACCAACAGAAGCCCATCTGCGGGACGAGAAGCTACGGCTAGTGAGTTATGGACTGGAAGAAAACCAGATGTATCAAATTTAAGAGTTTTTGGTTGTATCGCATATAATCATGTACCTAAGGAACGAAGACAAAAATTAGATAACACAGGGAAGAAAATGATAATGATAGGGTATAGTAGTTCAGGATACAGACTTTTTGATTCAGAAACCAACAGAGTAGTAAATGCAAGGAATGTAATATTCGATGAAAGACTAAAAAATAAATTTGAATATTTTCCAAGTAATGAAGAAACGATCCAAGAAGTGTCAACTGAACAAGAGGAAATAAAACAGAACTCTGAAGAAGAAGAATTTGAGGAAGGAGAAAATCAAGTTGTGGAAGAGCAGTCTGAAGGGAGAGGTAAGAGAAAAACCTGTAAGCCAAAATGGCAAGAAGATTACCAAATAGATTTCAATGAAGAAAGTGATGAAGCCTTGTTTGCATTGTTCACAAACCAAGGGGATATACCATTGAACTATCAAGAGATGGAAGAAAGAGAAGACAAGAATGAATGGAAAAAGGCGGTCAATGAAGAGCTTCAAGTTCTAGATGAAAGTAACACTTGGAAAGTAGTATCAAAACCAGATAATCAGAAACTTTTAGATAGCAAATGGGTATTCACAAAGAAAAAGATAGGAAAGGAAGAAATATGTAAGGCAAGACTGGTTGTACGGGGATATCAACAGAAAGAACATTTGGGAAACGTTTATTCGCCTGTCTTAAAATTAGAAACACTACGAGTACTTTTGTCTGTTGCTGTTCACAGAGGATACCAAATACACCAGATGGATGTGAAGGGAGCTTTCTTATATGGTGAGATAAAGGAGAATGTATATCTCAAACCACCAGAAGGAGTAACGTTACCAGAAGGTAAGGTTTTAAAATTGAAGAAGTCATTATATGGGTTAAAAAAATCTCCGAAGTATTGGTATGAAAAGTTCAACAGTACTATAATTGAATATGGGTTCAAACGATCAGAAAATGATTATTGCCTTTATAGCTTCGGAAACATGTATCTGTCATTGTATGTTGACGATCTGTTAATGATAGGAAGTGACTTTGAAGAAATTGAAAGGGTTAAATTATTTTTGTCAACAAAATTTAGAATGAAAGATATGGGTTGTGAAAACTTAACTTATTTAGGAATCTCAATCATTCAACGTTCAGATCAAATTCTCATAAATCAGACCGATTATTTGCTTGGTGTTTTGAAAAAATATAATATGGAAGATTGTAATGGTAGTAACACTCCAATGGATGTAAATTTTAAATTAGACGAAAACTCAACTATTGATATGAAATATGAATTTCAATGTAGGTCACTGATAGGGTCTCTAATGTATGCCACTGTTGGCTCAAGACCAGACTTAACCACTTCAGTGTACTATCTTAGTAGATACCAGTCTACACCAAGTGAAAATTTGTGGAAAGCATTAAAGCGAATACTTAGATATGTAAAACAAACTGTTAATTTTAATTTGATTTATACTAAGGATTGTAAAAATTCATGTTTTTCTCCATTAATTGGATATGCTGATGCCGATTGGGCTAGAGATAATGACAGAAAATCTACTAGTGGATATTTATTCAAACTCTTTGGTAACACAATAGCTTGGAAATCTAAAAAACAAACAACTATTGCACTAAGCACAACTGAAGCTGAATTGATTTCTTTATGCGAATCAGTTGTTGAAGCATGCTGGTTAGTTAAATTAATGTTAGATTTTAATATAAATGTTCAAAATGTCACTATTTTTGAAGATAATCAAAGTACTATGAAGGCTGTTCAAAATCCAGATCAGAAGAGAATGAAACATATGGATATAAAATTTAATTTTGTTAAAGAAAAAGTAGAGAAAGGCTTAATTAATGTACAATATATAAATACTAAATGTCAATTAGCTGACATGTTTACAAAGCCTTTAGCTAAAATTCATTTTTTACCATTTTTGTTAGAGATAGGCTTGAAAGATGTGCATTGAGGGAGAGTGTTGAAGGACAATGCTCCTCTTTCAACATTATTCTGTGTTCGTTAAAATTTAGAGGTTAGATAAGTTTCTGTGTGCGCGACAAGCGTAGTAGAATTCTAGTTTTAGCCGTAAGCCATTTTGTAAAATTGTGTAGCAGTAATTTTGGTTGGGAATAAAAAGCAAGAAAGAGTATTATTGAGTTTTAATCGACATACAAAAGATCCACAAATATCAACAATTGTGATCACTCAGTATATTCCAGAGTTATTTTTTTTTCTTCTGCATGAGGGTAGCCAATATGTCTACACGAAAAAACATTGTCTGTCTCGTTGGCTTGAAGGGTTTATTCATTAATTGCAAATTAAAAATACTCATTTTTTTCGATTTTTCGCCATTTTCTCTACAATGGTTCTTCTAAGGCATAAAATGGTCTCTGTAAACTCATCTTTATTTGAGCTTGCCATTCAATTTTTGAATTCATATATAGGGTATTCCATTTGAAAAAGTGTAACTATGGTCTATATCTTTGTTTTCGAACACCCTGTATATGTGGAAACAATTTTAAATTGTGCATCTGATTGTTCTTCACATTTCACGAAAAAAAAAATTCAAATTGTCTTCATTCACTGCCTCAAAATGAGAACCTCGTCTGGGGTGGGCCACCCTGTATATCATGTGCAGGCTCTGAAACCTCTGCGATTATTGTTTATACTGCAATAAACATATATTATTTAGGTTTGTCTCAGTGTTCGTATATGTATATGTTACGGGTAAAGTTAGATTAACGAGTAAACCTAGATTTACCCGGATGAACTGCTCAATACCTAGAAAACGTGTCCGAAATAAAACCGACATCATACTTATTTCGGACTTTACTTTTCACGGTCGAAAGGAGGAATAATCGATTCATACGTCGGTGAAATTTCGATTCTCTAGGCGAAGTAGAAGTATTTTTAAAAAATTCGCGAAATCCCGAAAAAATCCGACAAAAAGGGGCCATTTTAAACTCGATAAAACTTTTTTCACAGATATCCTGGCCGTGATGTAAATATACGGATCGAAAGAGGAAAAGTCAATGCAAAATAGTTTGGTATTCATATTGTCCATAATTTTTTCATTTTTTCAGGAAAATTTGATATTTCGCCTATAAAATCACCCGAGTTCCACCGATGAGGATAACTACTTAAAAGGTAGATCTGCTGGCCCATATTAGTTTCAATTACTACCCGAGTCCCAAATTACTTCCCGATATCACAGAAAAAAATCCAAAAACACCACCCTGGAGCTCCGTTCTTCCACTTTCCGTAGTTCCCGTAGCGAACAGGAGCCGCTTGATTGAAAAAAAATGGGTTTCTATTGATTAAAAATCTGTATCGTTATGAAAAATCTGTATCATATTGGATCTCATTACGAAGCGGATTATAGTACGGGCGTAGAAAAATGACTTAATGAGGTCCTCCCCATCGAGAGTACCCCTCTTATCTCCCATATGTATGTTCTTGTTGGTTGATGGATCATTATTGCCTTACCAGCATGTGTTTCCTGAAATAGCTTATTACACTAGTAGATCCCCTAGATCTACCTATTAAGTAGTTATACTTATCGGTAGATCTCTGCAAATCGGGTGATTTTATAGGGCAGGCGAAATGTCAAAGTTTGATCAATTTTCCTAGAGAAATGAGAGAATTATGGAGAATATGAATACCAAGTCATTTTGCATTGACCTTTCCTCTTTCTATTTACATCACGTCCAGGATATCCTTCAAAAAAGTATTATCGAGTTCAAAATAGTCTCTTTTGTCGGATTTTTTCGCTAATTTTTCAATTCATTACCCACTTTTTGACCGTATAGAAATTTCTTTATTGTGTCGCAGCTTTGCTGGTGGTAACTAACAGTTAATGACCTATCATTTGTTTTTAGAACAAAAGAGGATCAGAAGAACTTCATTTCAAACCGACACATCTGTTCATACTGATACCGAATCGCCAGCTAGTGGAAGTGAAGTAGAAGAACTTAGCAGAACCAGAAGTGGGGGAAAGAGTGACGAATCGGATGTTAAAGTCTATAGAAGGAAAATTAATCGAATTCCTACAATGGTGAGTGTAATTATATTATACAGGGTGGCCCACCCCAGACGCGGTTCTCATTTTGAGGCAGTAAATGAAGACATTTTGAAATTTTTTTTTTCGTGAAATGTAAAGGACAATCAGATGCACAATTTAAAATTGTTTTCACATATACATTTTAATCTGAAAAACTCATATGAAGATCTCAATAATGGTGTTGCGGTCACGCAAGAATTTTTATTCCTTTATAAATGATTAGGTATCTACTGTTTTTCTGAATATCAATTTTTTTTTCAATTATTTTCGAATTAATTTCACCTTCAATGGCCTTGATGTCATAGCGCATTTTCATCCGGTCACTTGCTTGCTGCATTTGATTACGCACCTTGTCATGGATGTAGTCTATCTTGCTTCTTAGATTACTAACGTAGTCCTCCTCAGCTACATCTTCCCCAGGCTTGGATGGAGTCTCCTTGGTAGATTCTTGAACCGAAGATCTATAGGCCATCGTGAATAAATGCAAGTATTCATCCAAGTCCCTTTGATGGTCAGAGACAACTTTAGCCAAATGTCTTCCTATAGTCCGGTTCATTCGTTCCACCATGCCGTCTGACTCTGGATGCAGAGGTGTAGTTCTGGTCTTATGTATCCCCAATGTTTTGCAAACTTCTTGGAATAACTGCGGCTCGAAGTTTCGGCCTTGACCACAATGCAGCTCAAGGGGTATTCCAAATCTGCAGAAGAACTGTTTGACCAATTTGTCAGCTACCGTGCTTGCCTCTTGATAAGGAATACCATACGCTTCCACCCATTTGGTAAATAAGTCCATCGCTACCAAAATGTATTTGTTTCCATTGGCTGTTTCTGTAAAAGGACCTGCGATGTCGATAGCTACTCGTTCCATGGGAGATCCGACGTTATATTGCTTCATTGGAGCCTTTCCTTTGCCATAGGGTCCATTGGCCGCAGGAAAAACTTTACATTTCCTACACCAATCTTTAACGTCTTTTTTACAGTTTATCTAATAAAATCGCTGCCTGACCTTTTGCAGCGTCATAGTAATCCCAAAATGGCCACCCGATGTTCCATCATGTAGTCTGGTCAAAATGTTCGTTACTCTAATCTTCGGCACAATTAACTGAAGCCTGCTGAGATCCATCTTCGTTTTCCCAACAACGTTTCAGAAGACCTTCATCAATTTCAACGTTTCCCATTGGGCCCAATACGACTTGACATTTTGTCAGTCTGGATACTTCTTCCCAAGTAGGTCGTCTGCCACTGTTCTTCCAACTTAGGATTACTCTCAAATCTTGGTCTTCCTTCTAGCCAGCCATCTTCGATGACTCGATGACTCGGCGCCATTTTGTACGTTAAAATGAAATATGACACACTTCTAACAATCCGTTTGATTTGAAATTTGGCAGGTACATAATTCTGTTGACAATGCATCATGAAATATTTGTTAAAGAAAAAACAAAAATGGCGGATAAGTTTTGTAATTATGATCCGATTGCATTCAAAATTAGTGTCTGGGGATTTTTGGGTTTTTGGGGTTTTTATAAAAGCTTGTCTTAAAAAAATGTTTTTTCCATAAAAACTTGTTTAACCGGAGGTGGAACTCAGCCAAACCATTTCCCGAAAAATTGCCTATATACTAAATTCAAAATGACAAGTTGAAAAATTAATCAAATAAATTGATCCACCACTCACGAATCCAATTCTGAACTCAAATAGTCATCACTAATATCTTCCACAACATGGAAGTTTTATGTAGGCTTCTTTTTTGGTGAAATGATTCATTCTTCATCCTGTTAAAAATAGAGACCCGCATTCGAAAACACCCTGTATTACATGTTCAAGTAAAATGAGGAGGAAATTCTCTTTGTTATAATAATAATAATAATCGTTTATTTCTGTGGTAGATACAATTGCATATACACTTCGTCAAACAAAACTTAACTAATCTATAGTTTTACTCAGATATTCACACACACTGTAGAATGCGTTTTCCACCAATATATTTTTCATTGCTTTTTTGAAGGAATTTATAGGTAAACCTCTGACAGCTGTTGGAATGTTATTGAACAGTCTGTCAGCCATAATATCTGGTCCCGTCTGATAGTCCAGTCATATTAGTCAAAATAAGGTAAGAATCTCGGAATGAGAGATACCCACCTGAATATTTGTATAAACCTTTATTTTGGCACCCTAAAACATGTCTCAAAACCTGCATATTGTAAGGTGTCCGCGTCTGTCGAAAAATAAGGTCAAAGGTCAAAAAATCGTTTTTTTTGACGTTTTTTGCAAATATCTCGTTTTCTATGGGGTTTACGGGATTTCTATTCATTATCAATATTATAGAAGATAAAATTCTCTACAACTTTTGTCTCAAAAGTTTTTTTATACGTTGAATCGTTTTTGAGATAGAGGGCAGTGAGCGCTGTCTTGTATAGAGTTTCGACCGTTTTCTTTATCAAGGAATCACTTTATAGTAACCATGGTTATTCGTAAGTTTAAATCGTATCTTGGTAACAACATACGTACTATTTCAAGAATTATGGCTGATGTGTGTTTTATATGTAACCTCTGTAAAAGTGCATGAAAAATGCCGAAGTGTTTACATTAGCAAAAACTGTATTCAAGCTGCAAAACGGCGATTAGAAAAAGCGGAAAGCATTGCTTCTCCATCTGTACCCTGTAAAAGACGAAATGAAGTGTTTGCAAAAATGGTTGTGGTTCGCGATGTGGTTGCAGTGCTCTTTAGCTTGTGGCCAGTGTAATGGCCAAGCTTGTCTCAATGCTCTGCCATACCAGAGTGATGCCAGTGATGATGGGACCTTTGACCCTGACATCATGGAAGACCTGGAGACAAATGTCGTTGAAGAAGAAAATGAAGAAGCGCAAATTCAACCAGAAGACGATGATAATGAGGAAGAAGAAAAAAATTAAAATCAGAGTTTGTCGTTGTTTGAATAGTTAGGTATTCTTTTTATTCAGTTTATATCGATAAATGTATCGATTAAAAATTTTTCAAAAGAAACGTTAATTAGAAATTTATTTCATTTCTTCATTTTTACTTATTTCAGTAATTAGTATAGCTTTGATCAACATTAAAAATAATTTAGGTATTTGCCTTCGTTACTTCTAAGTACTTAATTAACAATAGATAAGTCATAAAAAAACATTAACTATAATGTACTTTTCGAAAAAAATTATAACAATTTATAATTATATATTTCTAAACATTTTATAAACTATTTGAGACATATTTTTGATCGGACCTACCGGTTGACCTTTAAAGATCCTCTATATAGTTAAACATTGCGCGCTCACAGACCTCTATCTCAAAAACGATTCAACGTATAAAAAAATTTTCAGACAGAAGTTGTAGAGAATTTTATCTCCTATAACATTGATAATAAATACAAATCCCGTAAACCCCATAGGAAACGAGATATTTGCAAAAAACGTCAAAAAAATCGATTTTTGTGACCTTTGATCTTATTTTTTGACAGACGCGGACACCTTACAATATGTAGGTTTTGAGACATGTTTTAGGGTGTCAAAATAAAGGTTTATACAAATATACAGCTGGGTATTTCACATTCCGAGGTGAAACTACTAAGATGACTGGACTATGACACTTTTCTAATCTTCTAAATGAAGGTAACAATCTTTCTCTATATCTTGTTTTATATTGGTGGACATCACTATGTGTTAGGTACGAGCTTAAATTTTTCCTTACCAACATTACATTTTCCAAAATAAAATTTGAGGGAAAAGTAAGAATACGCATCGTTTTGAAAGCATTTCTGCAATCATCCCTGTAATTCATTTCACAAATTATGCGTATTGTCCTTCTTTGGAGAGCGAAAATTCTGCTGGCCGCAGGAGCTCCCCCCAGGCCAGTACTCCGTAGACTCAGTGTTTTTCAAACTGTGGGTCGCGACCCCCTGGGGGGTCGCGAAGCTTCTGTAGGGGGGTCGCCAAGAGTCGGGAGAGCTAGTAATAGAAGGTTCTGCTTGTTTCGGATTAATCAAATGATACAATTCTTCTTTCATGGAACACTCTCATTTCTCCGAGATATGAATTTTTTTCGTCATTTTTCGTGATCAACCCCCCAATTATCCAAACCGAGTGGCTAAAAAACGATGGGGTTTATTGTATTTCATTCTTTCGACATTTAAGAAACACATATTTCAATATGATTGTGGAACACTTTCATCTCGTCGAGATATTAATTTTTTTCATCATTTGCATAAACAACCCCTCAAATCTCCAAACCAGGGGGCTTACAAACTATGGGATTTATTGTATTTCATTCCTTCGGCATTCAAGAAACGCATATTCGAATTTGAAAGTGGAACACTTCCATTTCTCCGAGATAAGAATTTTTACATCATTTTTCATAAACAACCACCCAAATCTCCAAACCTGGGGGCTTACAAACTATGAGGGTTATTGCATTTTCTTCTTTCGGCTTTCAAGAAACACATATTCGAAACCAATCGAGAAACACTCCCATTTCGTCGAGTTATGATTTTTGTCAGAAACCACCCCCAACAACCCCCATAACTCGGGGGGTCGCGAAACATTTTTTCATACCAGGGGGGTCGCATCATGAAAAAGTTTGAAAAACACTGCGGGCGTAGACCATCGTGGAATGAAATAAGCCATAGTAGGCCATCATAAGAGTCTGTCCTGAGACAGACCCCCGCAAGTTTCTGAGAAGAAATATGTAGCCGTTCAATTTCTGAGATATTTTATGAACATGAGCATGCCATTTTAGTGTTGCGTCTAGGTGAACACCCAAAAATTTCACATAATCTGGGTTTTCTATGTCTATCAGACTACGCAGGGTAAAAATCATTGTTTGAGTTTTATCTGTATTCGATAGTAGTTGGTTTGCATCAAACCACTCTTTTGCTCTCGATCCCGCCCCCCACGCGCACTCCCCGGCGAGCTGTTGGGTATGGTAAGCGTCGTATCATCCGTAAAGAGAGTATAGTTGCCTATTTCTTCATTTAGGGGAAGATCATTTATGTAGATCAAAAACAGGATCGATTCAAGGACCGATCCTTGAGGCACACCGATGTCTACTACTCTCTCTGAGGAAGACACCCCACCCATCCTAACGATCTGACATCTGTCACAAAGATACGATCTTAATAAATTCACACTGTTACCATTGAAATTCATCAGTTTCATCTTGCCCAGGAGACCCCCGTGGGGGACGCAATCGAAAGCCTTACTAAGGTCATAGAATTTTGCTACCGTAAACTCGTGGTTCTCATATCAGTTCATGATCTGTGACAACAAATTCAGTATTGCCAATGTTGTATTTCTATTTTCTCTGAAACCGTATTGTCCTACAAAAAAGAGATTATTTTTCTCACGGTATGATATCAACTGTTTTGTCATCAATTTCTCCAAAATTTTTGATGAAATCGGGAGTAGAGAAATGGGCCTATAATTAGACATTTGTAACTCGTTTTCACTCTTAAATATCGGCACCACTATAGCTCTTTTAAGAACTTTTGGAAATATGTTTTCATTTATACAATTACTAGCTGGCCCGGCGAACTTTGTTTCGCCTAAATGATACCTATACCATAGCCATCTTTATCTTAAGATAAAGACGTCGTGCCTATACTTACTGTGGATTTCACAAATCGTAATCACCAGTGATCGGAGATCAACGGCTTGGTTAGATTTCGGAACTGTCAAAACAAGTTCCGATCACCGGTGATATGCTTTGTGAAACCCCAGTTAAGGTTGTATAAACTTACCATTGCTATTTTTTCAAGCAGGAGATAAATTAGGCATAATAAAAGTTCTGTCAAATGTCATCTGTCTACTGACAAATGTCATCTGTCAAATGTCATCTGTCAAATGTCATCTGTCGAACGTCATCTGTCAAACGTCATCTATCAAACGTCATCTGTCAAATGTCATCTGTCGAACGTCATCTCTCAAATGTCATCTGTCGAACGTCATCTGTCAAACGTCATCTGTTAAATGTTATCTGTCAAATGTAATCTGTCGAATGTCATCTGTCAAATGTCAACTGTCATCTTTTCCACGGATATGAGCTGTCACACAAAACAGAAATACAAAAATAATATGTCAATTACTAATTATGGGCAATTTTGAATTCAGTTATTTCCGCAAATATATTTATTACCCAAACATAAATCAAAAACATTTCAGAAATATAGAGAAAAGATGAAAATGGACAACTCACGATTGATGCTGATCGTCACATTCACTTCACATTCCGATGAAAATTCACTGTTCCACCAACTTGAGATCTTTACCCGCTTTTGATCTGATAAGTTCTATGCAAATTACACAATAATTGTATACATCGCCATTCATACTCTAGTCTATACCATTTCTGAATTTCCTACCCTTCAAGAAAATGAAATGCACCGTTGCCAGACTACTTCATGGCTTATATCTTCACAACGTTCTATTTTATTATTGCATTTCTATTGAGAACCGTGGAACTTCGTTCTACTACTATCAATCCCCATGGAATATTCTTATACCGTTGGTAAGACCTACTGCACTTTTAACTATTCACTTGACATGCGATTCTGTGAAAGAAAAACTAACCTCCTTTGTCCAAATGTCAAAACCTATATAAGTACTCTATGATTGCTCGATTGGTGGTAACACATAATTCTATGGGTGGTACGATGAAGGAAGGCTTTTTTTTCTTTTCTGTAGGATTTTTTTGGGAATATTCTATTATATAAACCTTCCCCTAACAATAATAAACACAACAAAAAAAGAATTGTTCAATTTGGTGCGATCGTTTGAACAATATGGCATTTCGAAGTTTTGAACCAACCATAGATCCTCTTTTATTAATATAGATTTATCAATCTCGTCAAAGGCACAGTAATGAGATGTTTGACAGTTTTCATAAGTTTGACCGACATATTATAGTGGTCCGTACTATTAGTGTTTTTCAACCCATTTATAGTTTCTCTGATATTAGAAAATGAAACCTCCCCAAAGTGAAAAGAGGTCTCCAGTTTGAACATGTCTGCCATTTCCTTAAGGGGATCTATATTTGTTGCAGAAATATTCTTTACTAGTTCATGTGCAATATTGCTGAAATAATCGTTAAACTCTTCAGGGTTTATATTAGGTAGGTACCTTATGCCGTCTATAATGCCCCCTGTTACAGTTTAGAAGGTCCCACATACTCTTTATAGGGTTTTTTGATGTATTTATCATGTTGTCATTTGATATACATTTTTGTTTTTTAATTGCATTGCGGTATTTTATTTTAAAGTTTTTAAGGATTTCTCTATTTCCGGGAGTATTACTATTTTTACAGACTTCATTTAAAAATCTGACCTTTTCGCGCATATTTTTAAGGGAGTCATTGAACCATTCAAACTTATTTGCTCTGTCTGATCTCAAATAAAAACTCTCTCAGGGAAAGATATCTCACATGCATATTTCAACTGATTGACAAAAATTTCAAACTTTCTTTCGAGACAAATTCCCAAGCATAAGAAAGACTCCACCATATTATAGAAATCCATAAGGCCCCTTTCAGTAATTGGTCTGAATACTCTATGGTCAACCACGCCCGGAGCCCCATCCAATTCCACATCGACATATATTACCTGCCCACAGTGATCTTAAAGGTTAGTGTCAATCAATTCTGTCCTAAGAGAATCTGATTCTAAGGCAAAATTTATAAATATGTTATCAAGGCAGGCCCCATTCCGTGTTGGACCATCAATCAATTTTTTAAGACCATAGCTCGCCAACATATCACAGAGCGAACTTGCAGTACTGTGAGGATCATCGAATAGGACATTGAAATCTCCCACCATAATGATGTCTTTTTTTATCTCAATTTTTAGTAAAACGCTTTCCAGTTCACTCAGGAAAACGTTAAGACTGCCAGAGGGTGACCTATATACAGAGATTATAGTTATATTACAGGGTTTCAATAGAACACTAGATAATTCAATACATTTTGGTAAATTGACACTAATTAAATTTTTAGCCTCTAGTTCAATATTTTTGTCCAGAAGAATCATCGAGCCTCCACCGGTAGAGTCACCTCTTGCAGTGAAACCGCATGCTACATAGTTTCTTAAGGAGAACATACCTGCTTCCTCATTCGACAGCCAGTGCTCCGTTAATGCCAATATGCTATACTTTTTGTCTGCAATATAGGCCTCAAAGTCATGGATCTTGTTTCTGATAGAGCGTATATTTGTGTGCATGATGCTCAATTGCAGAGAATTGTTAATATTATCGATTATTGAGGATCCATCATTGAGGGCTCGTGGATCCTCCTTTTTTCTAAAAAAATGTGGCCATACATCCTTCTCTCAAGCATCTGCCAGTTGGTCTTTTCTAATGTAACCTTCATAGAGGCGTACTATTCGGGGCGCCTTGACTCATGCACCTCACATTTTACATCAGTAAAGACAGATTTGAGCATTTCAACTAGGTCCTCAGCCTTGGTATCAGGGCTCAACCTTGTAACATGCAGTGATACAGATTTCGGTACAGCAGTTATGTTCTTGTTTAGAGTACTGGAGCCAACAATGAATTTTCGTCGTCGTCGGTCCTTAGCCCTCAGGTACCCATCATCTGCATTCCGTCCTTTGAGATCTGTGGTGTTTAGTGTTTTTGTGATATTATATGCTTGTGCCAATTTAATGCCTTCTTTAACTGCTTCAGCATCGATTATCTTCTCCGTTTCCCTTTTAGCGTTGGGATTTATATTGAATTTTTTGGGCTGCTTTGTTTGCACAATCTTGTTAGAGTAAGACATATCAGATCTGTTGGCTGTCATGTCGCCTGTGATGTTTAAATCTTTTTCTTCCAAGCCTTTTTGGACTACATTAATATCAGGTGTAACACAGCTACTGTCACTTAGGTTAGCAGCTTCCTTATCTGGTACACTTGACCTACCCGCGACTAGATCAGCTGATTTACCTTGATTTGACCTCGATATTTGTTTTGGTTTGACGTTAACTCCTGTTATATGAGGGAAACTTTTCTACATGCAAGATGTATGATAAACACTTCCACAATTTATGCAAAAGTAATTACTCACAGTCTTTGTTTTACAACATTTAAAGTGCAATTATCCGGAGCCGTCCAAGGATCCGTCATCATCGCCCGCCATCTTTAATAGTTGATACAGTGAAAAGTTACTCGAAATAATAGTGCCAGGAGCAATTGTGTTGTCAAAGAGATTAAAACTTTCCATAGTTCGGCCCTGATTTTTTTCATTTGAAATACACCAATTTTTTGAGTCTCATAACAAAGCTTGATGAGATTTGAACCAGCCGTTGAAAGAATATTTGAGGTTGATATTTCGGCTCTAAATAAAGGTTTTTCAGACTCCCATGTGTACCCTCTAACCTCATACCAAGTTTGTTCCACTCGTCGTGTAACGCCCTGTATAAATATTGAATATTGATTCATTTCAATCCACCCGACGAAACTAATGAAAATTATTTCCAGCATAAATCAAGCAAAAAACACAGAGAAGAAGATGATGATACAGATAGAGAGGAAGACCGAATTTTAAAAGAAATGATGGATAGGGGGGCAAAAAGTTTGAGGTTGTTCATGTATGAAAGTGATGATGAAAGCCCAAATATTCCAAAAGGCCGTGATTTTGACCTTAACCAAATTAGATCAGAATTGAAAGGATTCTCTAAAGGTGAATGTCATTATTCTAATCATATATCAGTATTTTAATATTTGTATTCTTACCTGTAATATTAGCAGGAACACCCTTCAGTGTAAAGTTACGTTCTCAGAGCTATACAGGGTCTTTCACGAGGAACCTCACCCATATTTATACGGGAAACTACTGAACGTATTTTCATGAAATTCAGCACTTATAAGTATTTCACGATGCTAATGAAATCTAAAATATTTTCAAGGCATGAGCACCTCCGGTTTTTTTTCAAATTAGAACACCATTTTTTTATTGCAGAAATAGATTCCTTAGAAAATTTCAAGTTATTTTGATGTAACATTTTTCAGTTTTGGTTGGAAAATTCTCTCTGAGCGGGAAAATTCGAAAAAAAAAATCGAAAATAGAGCTCCGCTGAAACGAGAATAACTTCAAGGTTTTTGGATGGAAAATTTTCATTTTTGGGATTTTTCAAGATGTAAGATTGATGTATCCACTTTAAAAATCGAAATCGCGATTCATGATACAGGGGGTGAAAAAATCGCTTTCACGATTTTGTCATCCCTAACTTTGAAAGCGATTTTTTCACCCCCTGTATCATGAATCGCGATTTCGATTTTCAAAGTGGATACATCAATCTTACATCTTGAAAAATCCCACGAATGAAAATTTTCCATCCAAAAACCTCGAAGTTATTCTTGTTTCAGCGGAGCTCCATTTTCGATTTTTTTTTCGAATTTTCCCGCTCAGAGAGAATTTTCCAACCAAAACTGAAAAATGTTACATCAAAATAACTTGAAATTTTCTAAGGAATCTATTTCTGCAATAAAAAAATGGTGTTCTAATTTGAAAAACGGAAGTTGACGTCATTTCCGGAAAAACCGGAGGTGCTCATGCCTTGAAAATATTTTAGATTTCATCAGCATCGTGAAATACTTATAAGTGCTGAATTTCATGAAAATACGTTCAGTAGTTTCCCGTATAAATATGGGTGAGGTTCCTTGTGAAAGACCCTGTATAGTGTTGTAGCTGGCGAGTGCATATTACAGCCGTTCAGCCAATGAGGAGCCCCACTGTTTAAATTCAGAATTTGTCGCTATACGCCCCAGATGTTGTTCAACATTCTCAGGGGGCTTCGAATCAACAAAAGCGTAGAGGTGTACCTGTAGATTAGGAATGGGAATTGTAGTTGGCGGTAGAACGGAGCTCTGAGAAAGTGCCTTGATCACCAGGAAACTTTCCAGAAGAATAAAGAGAAATGGAAACAGTTGCACAATATGTTTTCAGATATTCCATTTTGATTTTTTGTAATAATCGACTTTTGTTGAAACTTTTGGATTAAACTGTAGGAATGGTCAGAAATTTTCACTTGTGATGAAATCATGTTTTCACTTTCAGCTCTGCCTCTGAATGAACTTGATAGTGCAGACAAAGATAGTTCGTCTGATGACTCAACAAAGCCTTTGGAGATCGACGTTCATGTCACTGCAGAAGAGGAAGAAGAAGAAGTAATACTGGAAAAACAAGAAGAAAAGGACACAAAGGCTTTTGAGGAAACTTCAAGCTGTGAAGATATTTATGAATTCAAAGAACCTGAACCGTTTGAATTCGAGTCTCGATCCAGTTTAGGCGAAGACAAAAGCAAGAAGCGACTAAATCGTTTTTTCGACGATTCGGATAAATCTCCGCCCAAAGTGACGCCTCCTAAAGTTCCAAAGCTGGAATCTTGTTTCGAAACCGAAAAGAAAACCTTCCGGTCATCTATCAAGATCATGGATTTTGAAGAAGACAATAATACTCCAAGGGATGTGACACCAAAAAAAGAATCTGGAGACCTCTTTGATAAGTTGGTGGAGTCGCCTAGTTTCAATATCGGTAAGTACTTGGCTTTGACTATACCCGATAGACATCGCATTCCCTTGTAGAATCATGATTTGTTTTGGCTCCGACATTGAAAGTCATCACAATTAGTGGAACAAGGATAAAAGATCGGATCTCTCTGTTCGGCCACGTTTTGTGACAACACCGCATAAATCCTTAACTTTGGATGAACATGGGCGTGCGATTTCAAAACACTTCTGCCGCGACATTTATTGTTTTGCAGAATAAATCTTCCTTTCAATATATGTAATTTAATTGAAAATATTTCACAAATGAGAAGAATAATGAATTTTTCAGCGCTCAGCACTCTAAACCTTTTAAAATTAATAATTTCAACTCTACAAAAATATTTGATACTGGATTGACTCGGTCTTCACTTGATGGAAATTCCTTTTCATAGGAATCAAATGACAGCGAAACAATTGTTGTAATAAATAAACTAATCGGAGTCCAACACTCGACAATTCAAAGTTGCTGAGAGAAAGAGGCGGAAAGCTTGTAAGTACCTACATTTTGCAACAAGTTCGAACTTGTATCAGCGTACACGAACCTTTGAAAACTTGTTGAAGGAAAAAGCAGAAGAGTTCGCGTCTACTCTAAGCATGAAAAATTTTGCGGCAAATTTCAGAAAGAGGAATTTGAAATCTGAAAAAGCTACTATATGGCGAAACAATTGATTTTTGAATTATTAAAATTGAAAATAGACTAAATCATCATTTAATTCCTATCAAAATGTATTTCCATCAAGTGAAGATCGAATCACTTCAATATTTTAAATCCTGTTGTAATTTTGCTATTGAATTATTGAGAATATTGTGTTACTCATTATTTAAAAAAAAAATTACATCAATTCTAAGTTCATTTACCGAGTGTAAATGTTCAAAATCTAGAGTGAAATTGGGCAAATATGTGACCAAGGCGTTCCCAGTTACGAAAGGCTGGAGGCAGGGATGTTGCATCTCGCCCACTCTCTTCAAAATTTTCATATCGAAGGCCTTGAACAGATGGAAGAGAAAAGTTCAAGCTATGGGCATCGAGATCAAGGATGGCTTCATTTATACGCTTCAATTTGCTGATGACCAGGTTGTTTTATCTAACGATAGAGAGGACATGGAGTATATGATGCGAAAACTGGTTGAGGAATACAACCGATGGGGACTGTCGGTCAATATCAATAAAACCCAATATCTGTGTGTAGGAGGTGAGGGAACAAGTTTGGATCTTGAAGACGGGCAGATGATATCTAATTATCGAGAATACGTTTATTTGGGTGTTACATTCGATGAGACCGGAACGGATGCGAAAGAGATCAAAAAACTTATTGTTCAGGCCAAGAGATCATTGGCTGCCTGAATGGAGTATTTTGGAGCAAGGGGATGGGGAAAGATCGGAAATACAGAATATATGACACAATGGTGAAAACCACCTTATTGTGTGGTGCAGAAACGTGGCGAATCACAAAAAGATATAGGGAGAAAGTAGAAGTGGTCGAAATGGATGCGATGAGGCGATCAATATGCATTTCAAGAAAAGACCATATCAGAAATGATGTCATAAAACAGCGGATGGGTCTGGAAGGCAGCATAACAGATGAAATAGAGTCAAAACAACTGATGTGGTATGGACACATATAACGCATGCCTGAAACAAGATTGCCTAAACAAATTCTAGAATGGCAACCCGCTGCAAGAAGGAAAAGAGGACGACCTGCCAAGCAAGAATGGCAGATGACAATCAATAAGTCCATGAGTGTGAGAAACTTGAACAGCGAAAATTGTAGAGATAGAGAGGAGCGTCGCACAACGTCGAAGGACGTTCTAAACCTAAACCGACTAATATATAATATATATTGTCTGATAGTAATCCCAACAAACTTGAATTTTTGGCCAATCAAGACCTTAATCTTTACAGCGAGTGTTTATGTAACGACAAACTGACAATGAATGTAACAGAGACTGTTCACATTGTTACAAAACAGCAAACAATCCTGACTGTGATATGAATTTGTAGGTAGGTACCTGAACAGATACAAGCTGAAAGCTTCCTTATTTAAAGTTTCTACGCCACCGAATCATAAACAACCACCAAACTCCACCAAAGTTTCTCCTGTAATTCAACGGATTATTCCGGAAACGTTGGTTTATCGAGAACCACGTGTTGTCCAAAGTATCTCTCCATCTCTGTTCGAACTGAAGACGAGATAAGGGTGGTCATAACTGAATTTCTTCGGTACAATATCCCTAGCATAAAATAGTATAATCAACTATATTCTTTGATTTACTCATTAATGATATATCCGAAAAGATTATCTCAATTAAAAATTACGATATGTTATATCAATTTAGCATTGTAAATGAGATAAATAGTTTATGTGTATGATAATACGTTATCAGAGAAATCTACAATCTGCTCAGTTTGGCACCATGGACATATTGCAAACGATTCTAGTGGACCAGTATAAGGTGCAATCGACCAGTTCTAAGTTTCAGATGCGACACATTTTAATGTAAATAAAGGGGTCTCTATATAGTCTAAGGTACCTGGGGGTCAGAGTAATACGGAATCAGGAAAACATTGCAACTATAAGTAAAACACGTAATTACAATAAATACACTAGTGAATTATCATTGACTTCTGGTATGAGCTGGTCGTTATCTTCGACTACTACTGATTAATAGCAGGTAATAGCAAGGAATAATGAATGATCACTTGCTAGTGATATGATGAAATGGATGAATTCATTAAACAGAAAATCAAAGATCTTCGATCACTTTTGAACGAGTGGGTAGGATACTACAGAAAATAATAGAAATGGAATCAATTGTATCAAAATGATCTTAACGATAATTTATAATAAGCACAGTACCAACTTTGCTGATAATCGGTAAGATAACTACTCATTTTTCCTCATATCATGAACTTGTCAGTAGGCACTGCAGTATTTCCTCATCTTATCAAAAAGGCTACTGTTATTCCGGTTTTCAAAAAGCATAGAATTAGTGATGTTTCGAATTCCGGACCTGTTGCGATCCTTAACATATTTTTTTAAAGTATTCGAGAAAAAAGTATAGTGAAATGGTGAAATACCTCGACGAATTTCAGATTCTTTATAGTGCTCAGCATGGTTTCAGATCTGGTCGACCACCCAAACATTCTTATTCGAATAAGGTTAGAACTTGAGTATTTTCTAAATGAATCAACTCAATTTCTATCGAGAAATATGAACTTTGCATCAATTCCAGAAGATCGTTTCAGGACCGTAGTTAGCACCATTTTTTTTCTAAATGGCTATATCTTTTTTACAGAGCCGAATTCGGAAAAATGGAAAATGAAAAAAAGGTTTCTTTTGACCTCAAGAATCTTCAGTTAAATTATATGTACAAGTCAAAGACTCACCCTGTATAATGCTATTTCATGAACAAGTTGATAAATGTGAGAATCGATACGATAAATGAAAATATTTCTTGAACAATGAAAATCACACAACCATATAAACTAAGTTTAAAACATTAGGAAAATATCGCTGTATATGGGCTGCATATCGCGCACAGTTGTTGATATTTATTATATTTATATTATCACGAAATATAATTTCCAATTCACGCGAGCGGAACTGGTTTTGAGGAAGATTTGTCCTTTCTTCACCAGCCAAAATCTGTGGCATCCTTGTAGACATTGCCCTTTTAACTCAAGATTTAAAACTTGACCACGCAAATTCTATAGGGTTCAGCATTGGACTGTAAGGACTGAGTCTGAGTAGATTATTGTCCTGAAATTCTGGTTCCTGAAAGACCTCTACTACCAACACCACATGCGACTGGTAAATATTCTAGGCAGCACGTAAGCAGTTTCGCCCAATTTCTTTTGCATCTTCTCTTCTAAAAGCACCTCTTCTTATTTCATAATGAATAAGTCCCATATTACCAATGCAGCCAATGACGTGAACATTGGCCCCACGACTTCCTGCTGCAATATATCGGCATCGGTTTCCTTTCTTTGATCGTCCTTGTCGTCGTGATATAAAAAGATTAAAATTTGTTTCATCGAGGTATATAATTGGTATATTTTCTGACTGATAATTTAGAAGCTGTTGTACTTATCTTTTCTCTTTAATTTGGTTTCATCACAGTTCATTCTCTCAGGTTCTCTGCGTACATCTTTTAAAGTGTACATCAATCCATCCAAATGTTTCCGCAAACAGTCTTACGAAACAAAAATGTTATGCTCTGATTGAAATTTCAGTTTAAGCTCTTTCAGCGTAATTCTGTGATTTTATTCTACATACTGTGTTATAAATTCGTGATGTTCTGCAGTGATTTTAGTTCTTCTCTTTCCTCCACGTTGCTTGGGTATTCTATCCTGATTATTGACCCAGCGGTAAGCGGTCGATCGCTTCACTCCAGTAGTATTGGCCAATTCTCTCCAATCTCCATTATTATTGTATACAGCACAAATCTGCATTCTGACATTCGCTACCTCCGCTCCTTTAATGTAACCTGGCATAGTTATAACCATAGAACTTATAGTACATGGAATGATATTACCAGATCAAAAAGTGGGTAAACATCTCAAGTTGGAGGAATCTCTAAATTTCCATGTTCCCATGGATACGACCTGTCACACCGAACAGAAACACAGAAATGTTTGCCGAAACGCCAAGTGAATCGGATCTTGACGATTAAATTCATAGTATTTCTGTGTTTCTATTCTGATGACAAGTCGTAGCCATGGCAACATGGAAATTTCAGTATTCCTCCAACTGGAGATGTTTATCCACTTTTTTAAGCTAGTATCAAATTTGAGTGGAAAGGTCATTTACCAGATTTTTCAGTCCCATTTTCAATATGTTTATTCCGAATTCGATTTCGTTTACCAATTTGAAGTTTGCATATTCTCATTTTGAATTTATTTAATTCCAATTTAATTGTGATTAGTCTCAACTTGAAGTTGAAAAGGTATAGATCTTCTCAAATAATTTGGAGAACGATGTCAGCTGACTTATCCGGCGACAATTACAAATATCGTCTCTATTCTCTATTCCCATCTTTGAACATTGGTTTCAGTGGTTTCACGACTGCTATTTTGAGAGACCCTGGGAAGACAGCATACATTAATTCTCACGAATGCCTAACCAATCAGATTCACTCGATTCCGAGTGCTTCCGAATGCACCCGAGTGGAAGATCGTGAGAAGAAGCCGTTGCCCGTTATTCAGATTCAGATCGCGCGTTTTGTCTTTTGTCGTTCTTCATAAACGAATCTGATAGTGAAATATTTGAAAACGGTTGGAACTTCGAACAGTTTGATTTTTATTGAATAGAATATCTAGCAAAATCTATTACAATTTCTCATTATGGTATTATGGACGTACTAAAGTAAGTTTTTGCATGGTTGTTGAAGTTTCAAATAAATGCTCGACTTTATTGCAAAGTGAATCCACTTATTTGCGGTATATGTGGAAAAGGGTTTACCAGCGTATCTGTTAGAAACAGGCATCTCCGGACAATCCCATGGGCGCCCGCAGAAATCCCCAAAAATTTTTCTCAGGGGGGGCCAAATAAATATTAGAGAGCAATATTGAGGTTGTTGTGCTGTAAAACAATGAGGCCCCTGTCCCCCCCCCTGCGGGCGCCCATGGACAATCCATAATGATGATTCCGCTAAAGTGGTGAAAAAGCAATATATTTTGTGTTCTCTTTGTTCTACTGATGAAAACCAGGAAACGTTTTCTACATATGATCATTTGAGAATAATTCATGGTGTTCTGTATGATTGATATTTCTTACATTTCCCCCATCCAAGAAAAATATGATACAATATACATACATGATACTGATTTTCAATCGTTATTACCCCCCCCCCATGAAAAAAAGTATATCCGCCCTTGCATTTAGAAAAAGCACATATGCACTTACAAAAACCTCAAAAGTGAGAATTTAAGTAGGTAATTTAGCATATTATGTATTTTGAAATATGGCAATATAACTGTGTGTTGTATCATATTTTTCTTGGATGGGGAAATGTAAGAAATGTCAATCATACAGAACACCATGAATTATTCTCAAATGATCATATGTAGAAAACGTTTCCTGGTTTTCATCAGTAGAACAAAGAGAACACAAAATATATTGCTTTTTCACCACTTTAGCTGAATCATCATTATGGATTGTCCGGAGATGCCTGTTTCTAACAGAAACGCTGGTAAACTCTTTTCCACATATGCCGCATGAGTGGATTCACTCTGCAATAAAGTCGAGCATTTATTTGAAACTTCAACAACCATGCAAAAACTTACTTTGGTACATCCATAATGAGAAATTGTAATAGATTTTGCTAGATATTCTATTCAATAAAAATCAAACTGTTCGAAGTTCCAACTGTTTTCAAATATTTCACTATCAGATTCGTTTATGAAGAACGACAAAAGACAAAACGCGCGATCTGCCGATCTGAATCTGAATAACGGGCAACGGCTTCTTCTCACGATCTTCCACTCGGGTGCATTCGGAATCGAGTGAATCTGATTGGTTAGGCATTCGTGAGAATTAATGTATGCTTGGGAACTTGGGAAGACACCTCTGAATGACATATGAGCTACAGCTTTCGCCACAATTGCAATGGACTTTTTTATCACTGTCATTCACTCGTATCCGATAGAGCCCTCGTTCTCCATAGCCTTCGCTGTCCTTATTACCTCATCTGCTGTTATTTCAAAGAGCAAAAATAATCTCCCATTGCGCAATGAGCTGAAACATTGGAATCAGAAGTTTGAGATTTCAGTGACACGGCAACATCAATGTTGCATGCATCTGCGTGAATTTTAGGTTCTTCAAACTCTACTACTTTAAAATCATTCCTACTTTTTCTGCCAGTCAGGTAGTTGATTATTTTCCAAACCGTTTTGGATTCATATCTGGAATTGGCGATTTTTTACCTTCACTCGTCATATAATTTCTTTGTATTTCTGTAAAGATTGTTGAATTCTGGGCGAGATTGAGAAATGGTGTGAATGCAGTCAGGTCTTTTTTGAATTCGTTAACCTCAGGTGATTAATCTTCATAATTCCCTGGAGATAATTGGTCCTTTATAACGACGAGCGGAAATGCAGTTACGAATATGGTCTTGTACCTACGTATCGAAAAACAAGTATTAGATCAATATCTACGATTGATAGTGATGAGTTGTGGGATCGGAATATACAGGTAGAAAGAAAAACATCCAATTCTTCAATGAGCGACGTTTCGCAACCTTATTGTTGCTTTTTCAAGCTCGTATATTCCGATCCCACAACTCATCACTATCAATTATTGAAAGGAATACGATTAATTACGAACTATATAATATCTACGATGTTCTGTTAGATAGGAAGAAATTCCAAAAAAGTTCTCATTGTTGAGTCGTTGATCCGGCTAACTTGTTTTGCCACAGACTCAGGGTGAACTTCAGCAGCAGGAAAAGAGGTCAGTTGGGCGGTATGATCTGATAAATGCGATGGAATGACAACAGCATCATACCTGTTCAAATTTGTAATGAAATTATCGATACAGGTAGCTGAGTTAGATGTTATTCGGATTGCTTCGCGAGCTGTAATATCTGCGCCGAAACCTAGAAGAATTTACAGACATTTTTGTGTTTCACAGTTGTTGGAAAGTATTAAAACGATTCTCGCGCTCCCAGCTTGAAGATTTTTATGTGAAAATTCACGTTCTTGCTTGCTGAAGGAGCTATAGGGAGGTATGCCATCTATCTCTCTATGATGTATGTAGTCTCTTCTCATGACGATCTTTAGTTTTGTTTTAAGAGGACGTTCGTTTCACTCCAACTTTCATCGAAGTTGGGTAATGTTGATGAAGAGATCTGAATAGATCGAAATCTAGGTCAGCATCTACCAGCTTTGATGAGGTTGGAACTTTCGCTAGTTTTCCTGGATGATGATTGGTGGCAAGTTCGAGTCAGATCCATGGCGATTGTTGATATTCACCAACGAACGCGGTTTATCTGATTAATCGATTTTATTATTGTTGGAAAGTACAGGGTGTCTCAAGTTCGAGTGCCTATTAGACGTTTCTGGAGAACTAGACATATTTGAAATCTGAAAATTGGGATTATGATATTGTTCGAAATTCTCTACAGAGCTAAAATATTTTGGAAGCCCAAAAACTTCCGGTTATACAGGGAGTGAAAATAAATTCGACGAAAAAATTTTTTTTCAAGTTTTCCATTCCTGGTATGATCGAGTATTCAATAGTGAATACATTTCTGTTAAAACCATTGTATTAAATCGAATAGTTTTCAAAATATCAAAAAAAAAACTGGAAAATATGTCAAATATTCACAGTTAGTATTATGTTCATTATTCTTATTTTAAATATCCTGAGCGTAAACCGTTTTTACAACATCGAAGAGGAAGGATGTGAAAAGGTCATGCATCTTTTGGATTTCAAAAATATCATCACAGGGTGTTTCAAATTTTGTGTTCAAAATTGTGATCTTAAATTGGCCATAACTTCTGTTTTTCAAATTAGAACCCTATTTTTTTATAATTGTGTTGGATTCTGAGGTAAAAAAAAATGATAATTTTCTCACATGATTATGCTCCTAAATTCAATAATTTCTGAGTTATTTGAGATTTTCTGGATATTTGGTGTACGCAGGTCGCAGAGTCAAATTGATTGCATCTAAAAAAATTCAATGAATATTCTTTCGAAACCATGGCAACACTCTGTAGTCTGTACCCATAGAAGATAAATTATCTGTTAATAATTCACAAGTGTCAGGTGTTATTGTTATTCGTTATCTTCATTTCTCGATTTAACAAAATGAACCGTTATTCTAATTACGAAATTCTGGATCTATTTTATATACATGGTGAATGTGACAGAATTATTAGTAGAACCTGCCGGGCCTTCAACGAGAGGTATCCCCATTTACCTTCCATAACGGAGAAGATCTTTAGAAAATATGTTTCAAACTTTCAAAGTTTTGGATGTGTAAGAGCCCCTAAAGAATACAAAAGAAGGGTAGTTGATGATGAGGAAAATGAAATTAGTGTTTTGACTTATTTCGAAGCGAATGAAAATGCATCTATTCGAAGTGCAGCTCATGAAATCGATTTAGACAGAAATTCAGTGCACCGAATTTTGAAAAAACACAACATGCATGACTACAAATATGAGAAAGTTCATACATTAAAACCATGTGACTACATAAAAAGGTTAAATTTTTGTAGAGGAATATTAGAAAAACTTGAAAATTATGAAAATTTTTTGAAAAAGACGAAGCAAAATTCAATAATGACGCACTATTTAATAGAAAGAATTGCCACATTTGGAGAAGTGAAAATCCTCATAGAAAAAGACAAAGAAACCCCCAGAACAAATTTAGTTTTAATGTGTTTGCTCTTTTGATGAACAATAAAGTGCGGTACTACATTTATGAAGAAAATTTAAATACAGAAAAATTTTTGGAAATCCTGAGAAATTTTGTTTCTTCTGAGTTTTTGGATGAACTGCCGTTGAGTATGTCGACTACCGCATATTATCAATTGGATGGGGCTCCGGCACATAGTTCGCACGAGGTGTCTGAAGAACTGAATGCAATGTTTGGTAATCGGTGGATCGGACGCCGTTCTTCACTGTTTTGGCCCCCACGATCTCCTGATCTTACTCCCCTAGATTTTTATTTATGGGGTAGAATAAAAAACATAGTCTATGAATCTCCTATTGAAAGCAAAGAAGATTTGAAACGTGTGGAAGATGCTTTCCACTCACTAAAGGGGGAGGAAATTGAGCGAGCGACTAACCGAGGTGTTTCAAGACGTATTCGAAAGTGTGTGGAACAAAATGGTTACCATATTGAAACTCTTACCTGATCATTTATTTTGTTAATTTGAGTTTTGAAACGTATTTTTATTTTAATTATCATAATTTATTCGTAATCATAATTCGGTGTACTGAGAGAGCGAATCTATTCAATGTGTTTCCTATTGAAGAGATGAATTCTAATTCGCTTCGAAATAAGTCGAAATACTTATTTCATCAATCCCTTTTTTTTGTATTCTGTAGGGGCTCTTAAATTCCAAAATTTGGAAAGTTTGAAACATATTTTCAGAAATTGTAGAAAAAATGGGGATACTTCTCATTGGATACTCAACATTTTGTGTCATCCACCATGGATTTGAAATAAACAATATCATTAAGTGCATTTGAATGTGTATTGCGTATACAATTGAAAAAATAGAATATAAGAAATAAATCCAAAATCTCATTATTAGAATAGCAACGATTCATTTTGTGAAATCAAAAAATTTCATAACGACTAACAATAAGACCTGTCTGACACGTGTGAATTATGAATGGGATGATCAGATTCGAAGAATTTGAATCTACGTACTACATAAATCCAGAAAATGTCAAATATCTCAGAAATTATTGAATTTAGGAGCATAATCATGTGAGAAAACTATCATTATTTTTGACCGCAGAATCCAACACAATTATAAAAAAATAGGGTTCTAATTTGAAAAACAGAAGTTATGGCCAATTTAAGATCACAATTTTCAACACAAAATTTCAAACACCCTGTGATGATATTTTTGAAATCCAAAAGATGCATGACCTTTTCACATCCTTCCTCTTCGATGTAAAAACGGTTTACGCTCAGGATATTTAAAATAAGAATAATGAACATAATACTGACTGTGAATATTTGACATTTTTTCCAGTTTTTTTTTGATATTTTGAAAACTATTCGATTTAATACAATGGTTTTAACAGAAATGTATTCACTATTGAATACTCGATCATACCAGGAATGGAAAACTCGAAAAAAAAATTTTTCGTCGAATTTATTTTTTTTTAATTTTTGGGCTTCGAAAATATTTTAGATCTGTAGAGAATTTCGAACAATATCATAATCCCAATTTTCAGATTTCAAATATGTCTAGTTCTCCAGAAACGTCTAATAGGCACTCGAACTTGAGACACCCTGTATATTCACATTGAAATCACCTGCTATCATGTATTGACTGTTGGAATTTGGAAGTTTCTGCAGAAAATGGTGAAATTCTTCAGAAAACCAGTTGATATCTCATCTGGGATTCGATATATGGAAATAATTATACAGGGTGAGTCTTTGACTTGTACATACAGGGTGTCCCACTAGTGCCGTAGCGGACGATATACGCGTAACGGCCTATATACGCGTAACGGCCTGAGTTTTGCAAAATTTTTTGATGCAGACTTGATATACGCCAAGAAGAGCACAACCTAAAAAATATTTTCGAATATATCGGGTGGCCCACAAAAGAGGTATAGCGGGTGACTTTGTTTTTTCAAATGGTACACCCTATATTCAATAGTGTTTTTCAATTCTCTGAAACTTCCTGCATGCTTTCGTATACCTTCCACATATTTTTATTCGACAGTTTTCGAAATATTGGCCATTTTGACAAAAAAATTATACTTGTAGAGGCTATGTTATCCGATTATATTTCACGAACCCTTGCACATACCAATAACAGTTTCAGCGGCGTAGTAACGCCACCACGGGCCTGTTTTCAAGATATTTTCCGGGCCCCTACCTTCACTTTTACGACCCAAGCGCCCGGGCCCCCTTGGGGACCCGGGCCCGTGTTCTTCGAACACGCCGAACACAGGTCACTACGCCACTGAACAGTTTTATATGGATTGAAAGACAGGACTTCAAAGTATCCTACCCAGCTATAATAAAGCATCTCCAGCATACAGAGTGTCCACAAAAAGACTATCAACATGACGAATTTCAAATCGATTTTTCTTAATTTTTTTCAAATGCAATTCATATAATTTTTTTTCATCATTGTAATCACCATTCATTTTACTTCATTTTTTGTCAAATACATGATATGGATATCTCTAAAGGAATGACAACTGTAAGGAAATATCATTTCCTTGAATCCGCAAATCCTAACAAAATTTGTCATAGAAAAAGTCAAGATTTCCCAAATGTTAGGAAATATTCATTTCCTTACTGTAAGGAAATGATATTTCCTTACAGTTGTCATTGTTCTACATACGCGTATTCTTACTTTTCTCTATATTTCTTCGGCAATAATTCTGATGAAGTACCTAGTATTCACTGCCTCAACCAGCTCTGGAGGAGCCCCAGAAATGGGAAATTCATCATCACTTATCAGTTTACAACGTTTCTTCTCCAAAAGCTCCAGCCATAGAACTTATAATACATGGAATGCTATTACCAGATCAAAAAGTGGATAAACATCCCAAGTTGGAGGAATACTGCAATTTCCATGTTGCCATGGTTACGGCTTGTCATACAGAATAGAAACACAGAAATGTTTGCCGAAATCATATACTTAAACTTCTATACCGCTAGCATTGTGCAAAAAATAGCGTGAAAATGAAGCCAAGACCTGGACATATAATGGCTTATACGCATGCGCCGTATTGCCCCTACCCTGCTTAGAATCCTACTCCAAGCTACTTCCCCTGATTCGCGCATGCGCAGTAGTCTCCATATGCCTAGGTCGACTGCTTCAAGGAAAACCACAAGGATCAAATTATAGGTATAGAAATCCCAAGTGAATCAGATCTTGACGATTAAATTCATAGTATTTCTATGTTTCTGTTCTGTATGACAAGTCATAACCATGGCAACATGGAAATTTCAGTATTTCTCCAACTGGAGATGTTTATCCATTTTATTAAATTCTGTCGAATTTCAAACGATTTGCGGAAAAATAGTATGTTCACCTCGTAGGAAAACCTTACATTCCTGGACGATTGTGATGATTGCTAAGTCGAGGCGTAAGCCGATACTTAGCAACACAGAGTCAAGGAATGTGGCTTTTCCTACGAGGTGAACATACTATTTTTCCGCAAATCGTTTGAAATTCTACAGAATTTAATAAAATGGATAAACATGGTGAACTATGTACTATTGTTGTAAAATGTTGCGTCGCTCTTTACCTTGGTGTGTAACACGGCTAATAAAATAAGGTTAACCCCAGGATCTTTTCGAGGTGGTGACAGCACGTTCCGGCGATTTACTTCGGAATTAGATCTCTACTAGTCCATTTCTCCCATTTATTCAGTTGGTCCCAACTTACGGACGTTATCCTCACGTTTGAACTTTGGAAATGATCCTTTGCAGCAGGCCCTGTATTGTGCAGCATGGATCTGATCGTTCATTTTTCATGTTTTAATTTTAGTGCTATCTCCTTAAGAAGGATGAGCTGTAAGAAAAGACGCATTTTCCAGTGAACACTTCATAAATAGATTTGTTGTCAACTTGGAATTGTTCGAACTAAATCTCCCCCTCCATTTATAATTTATTACATTATTTTTACTATTGTAGTATATATATATATATTCTTTCGAATTAGAGAGCTAAAAGAATACAATACATAGTGAAACAAAAAGGTCCTATTGTAGTGAATAATTAAAAAAAGAGTCTTTATTATTATTGATATTCCTGATCATGCTAAGGGATTAATGGAAGTGTAATCAATTTTTTATAACAGTCCCTAGTGCTTTTTAATTTCTCCTAAATCAAAGCAACTCGGTGTTTGAATCACTAAACTGGTTATATTAATCCATGTATTGTTAATTATTTTTCCCACTTCTTTCTGAAACAAGTTTTTGTTTCAGTCAAAACAGTTGAGAAACCAATTGAAGTACTGCCAAAACAAGAAGTTATAGAATTAGTTGACCTATCTAAAGAACCACCTGAAATCACCGATGAATGTAGCGGGGATATGGAACTGTCTGATACGGAATCTCAAACTCAACCTATTTTCACTGTTCAGAGTGAGGAAGTATTTTCGGACGCCTTCACTAAATCATCGTCTGAACAAAATACATTAGACTTGGAATTTCCAAAATCAGAAGATCGAAATGTAGATGAAGAAATACAAGCATCCATTCAGAGAGTTATCGAACAAACATCAACTGACGAAGATACTCAGGACGCTCTGTTACAAATTACTTTGCCGATGACAAGTTATCCGATTGTAAAGGATCAGGTTGGTTCTGTTCCTATGTTATCTGAAGTGAAGGTTGGCGAACAATTGTGTGTTGCCGAGGAAGTTTGCGATACTGTAGAAAAATCCGCGTTTGGTATGCTTAAACAATTGCCTCCAGTTGTACATCTTGAGGATAGGGAAAATTCTAACATGCCTGAAACAGTGCCTAGTCCACCGGATGTTACTTCTTCTAGTCCTCTACAAATTATGAACCAGATGGAAACGAAAACAGTTGATGAATTCCTTTTGCAAAGCCTTGAGGATTTCAAAGAAGACATAGAAATAGTGGTTGCAAATAAATCCAAAGAAGATATGAAGACTGATGGAGTTGTCAACGAAAAAATTGAAATTGATGAAGTGCAGGAGGAAATCACAGGAAGTTGCTGTATCGAACCAAACGTAAGTACATATTCAGATAGAAAGAATTTGCAGTATGCAGTTAGTTATTAACAGGCGCGCAATAGATGGCTCCAGTAGTGCTGGTCGATTTTAACATATCCGATACGTCATGAACCAAGCTTAGACATATTTCATTTCATTTATTTCCTGTAGACTTACAAGCATAAGTATAGGATATAGTCAGGTAAACGAACATATAGAAGTATAAGTACACTCAATTTCCATTACAAAATAACAAAAATGACATGAAATGGAGTTACGATATGGTAAACAAACGGTCTAAAAACAATAACGATTTTGTTTTGGTGTCATTTACTTTTGGTCGTGTGAATACGTCTGATTTTGTGCTAAATAGTCGTCATTTGCGGGAAGTATTGATTGTCTCTTGCATTCGACGAAAACAGTGGATGAAGCCCATCGAGAGCTGTAAATATCTTACGGAGATGCTGAAACAACGTGCCGTGGAATTGTACGGAGCGTAGTCTCTAGGTAACTACTGATGTTGTGACAGAGCACAAACCAAAATAGGTGTGAAATTTAAAAAAAAAGTTTTTTGTCACCGTTCATAAACAGGTAGTTATGTGCCGGGCTCAAATACCAAGATTCCCTCACGAGCTAGTTAGGAACTTTCTCACAGTTCTAGTGGTTGCCAATATAACTTTTCTCTGTGCCTTGCTGATCAGATCTATCTATTCATGTGTATGTTTTGACTTTTTGGACTTACCTTGTAATTATTGATGGTGCATTATTATGCTTGTAACGGTGGTTCAAGTCATAATAAATTAATATAAATATTGCTAACTCTCTACGAATCAGCTGACCAAAACTATAAAGCAACCTACGGAGCAATCAAGAGGAAATACGATTCGCTCTAATTTGACCGAAGATGAAATAATTCAACTACTTACGAAAACAAGTCTAGAACATCGTGGCAGATCAAGAAAAATCCTATTAAGATCATAAAAATCTTCCATTCAAGCCTACTAATCCAAGCTGAAATTGCCACTTCATCGACACTGAATGTGTCTAGGTCGGGTGAGTTTCCCACTGTTTCTAGACTATCCCAGTCTTTCTTGTTTGAGATTTCTAAGAGGGAGGTTTGGTCTGTTGTGCGTAGTTTAAGAGACAAAGTGTCATGGGGTCATGATGAAATCCCCATTTAGGTCTTCTATAGATCAGATGGATAAATAAACCCACCTTCATAATGAATCGATTTCTCAAGGAGGGTATATTCCCTGACAACCTTAAGGTGGGCGTTCAATGTAGTCTGTTTTTATTTCAAGTTGCATTTGAAAATGGTTTCACTTTGAAAACTGAAATTTTGTGGGTAAACTCAGAAAGGATTGGAGTTCCTAATGAGATTAATTGCATTCCAACAGTTAATTTTTTTTCTTTGAAAAATAGAAGAAAATGATCCAACTCATGCTTCTGTTTTATTTCAAACGAAAGACCAATGAAAATAGTTCAACTTCCGATTAAAAGTGAATCTGCAGATAATTTCATTCAGAAAAACAACTTGAAATACGGAATTGACAGAGAATGGCCAAATTCAAATTTTAGCGGGAAAAAGTTCCTGCTTTACCCACATATTCACTAATTTCATAGTTCAGCGAGTTTCGGATAGAGAGCGCCATTGTACGTTTCATTCATAATTAGAGAGATATTCATAGAACTCATAGAGATAATGTAAGTTCTATGGAGATATTCCATAAAATGCACGGTGGCGCCTCTATCGGTTGACTTGTCCTACGCGCATCAAACGGCGACCTTAAGGCAGCCATAATTAAATCCCTTAAAAAAATAGACTGTTGTAGATCCTGATAATTACAGGCCCATAAGCATCCTCTCTTCATTCTCCAAAATTTTTTCTTTTCTTTCAAGTATTTTCTTAAATTTAATATCATTCCGAAATGCCAGCATGGCTTTGTAAAAATCAGGAGTATTGAAACAGCACTTTGAGCTCACCAATGAAATTATTATGACCCTTGAACAAAGTGACATTTCCATTGGCTTGTTTCTGGCTCCATGGAAGGCATTCGACAGAATGGATCATCGAAAGATATTTGAAGTACCAGATAACTGCGGAATTAGGGATTAGCACTTGAAGTTATTCCAATATTTTCTTTGCGTCGAGAAAGTAGAGGATCATGTTGAAGGTTGAAGATGAAACCTTTACCTCTGATGACAGGGTTTATACCATTGGTTAACCACAGGGTAGTATAATGGGCCCATTGGTGTTCGTTATCTATCTTTGTGCAATATACATAATTATTGATATAGAAGGATGTACTGTAAAGATGTAAAGTTCGCAGACGTCACGAACTTCGTAATTAGATTACGGAATATATCATAGCTTGGAGACAGTGTGATTGCTTTATTGGAACTTGTGGTTTGGAGATCTCCACTCAATTTTAAATGTTCAAAATACCGATTTTGTCATTTTCTATGATGAACAATATAGAATAATCAAGAATTTATCAGATACATCGCGTTCATTGATATATAAATGTCAACAACCGCCATGGATCCGACACGAACTTGCCATCATCTTCAACCAGGGAACTGCGAAAGTTCCAACCTCGTCGAAGTGGGTAGAAGTCGACCTAGGTTTCGATCTTGTTTTGATCTCTTCAGGACAACATAACCCTACTACGATGAAAATTGGAGTGGAACGGAGGTCCTCTTGAACAAAACTAGACAAAGTCTCAAGGTACAGTGTACGTCAAGGCGACATCTAGTTCAGAATTAGACCACATCGTAGCCCTGGACGACGATAGATGGCATACGTCTCTTTCGCCCTCTCAGCAGGAATGATATGAGTGTCTTCAGAATCTCTCAAGCAGGAGCGTGAAAATCGTTCGCATTTTATCGGCGTAAGCCAGTACGTGACATTCAGTAAGAAAAGGTATATATCTCCAAAATGAATCGTTTAATACAATCATCAAGAATTTATCAGATACATCGCGTTCATTACGTAGGTTAAGGGTGTATTTCGACTCGCTACTTAGTATTTGGAGGCTTTCATTTCATCTGCTCTTTAAATTCTAGAATAAACTCTCCTCAATCTGTACATGCTGATAATGATGTCAGTGAAATTAGAGATTATGTAAAATTGTTGGAAATCAGACTTGATAAACATCTGAAAAAGAGTGAACATATTGAATAATTAAAGAGCAGACGGAATTGTGCTTGTTTCATTCTCTTCATACCAAGAAATCAAATTAATTAAAACATTCCTAAGTTCGTCTATTTAGCAACTTTGCGTTCAGCTCTGTGTTATGTTATAATATGCTGGGAAACATCTTGATGTGTGCAATCTGTCTTTGTGATTTAGAAGAAAGCCCTAGGGCCCGCCGCAAATTGAGCACAGGCCACGGACAGGCGACGCCCGGGCGACGCGTGGCTTGTTTTGTATTACATGGTTTTCAATGGATTGTCGCAAATTGAGCCTAGACGACGGCCAAGCCAGTGCCAATTTATTTTCGGGTGATTCGAGCTGTGCTAGCAATACAGTTTTGTCGCCGTGGGTGCCCACGTTTGTTAGTTTATCTGCATATAATGTAAATAGATGGACGAAATGGAGAAATTCATCGAAATAGTTTAATCAATTCGTGAATCTCGCTAAACTGTCTTTGTTGCGTTTCACTTTGCAACATGTGGAACATAAATTTCCTCTTCTTTGTTCAGTCACGTTTCAGAAAATATTTTATTGATTTTTAACTGCATAGATTGCACCCTTGGACGGCCCTATTCCCATCTGTTTTATTGTTACAATTCTCGTTCTTTTTGCTTAAAGATATCCTTTTACAACCAGTTTTGTTCCTATTGAAAGGTTTCTCAAGTCCAATAAATTAAGGTCAAGTTAAGGGTTCATCCGGGATGAACCTTCATTTAGTTTGCAGTAAAAGCTCATAAAATGAAACAGATGGTGAATTGTGGCCACATCTGGGAAAGGTACGTGTCAGGAGAGAGTAGCAAATCACCGAAGCGCCCTCATTGGCTTAGTTTTACGAAAGTTGGTTGTTTTTTCCCACCAGGGTCCAAATGGCAAATGAGTGCATTTTGTTGGCTTAGCGAGGCGTTGTTCGATCCTGACACCCAATCAATTGCTGATTTTTCCCACCTTTATTCTGAGGAAATGAACCTCCCTTTTTTTCTAGCTTGTCTTTAAAAACCCATGTTAGAGAGACAGGCAGTCAGTAAAGTAAAGTAACAGTAGAGTACAAGTAAATTAAGTTAAAGTAACTTTGTATTAGTTATCATAATTCCTCCTTGCTGCGCATTGTCACGTAGAAGGAGTTTTATAATCGTCGTTCCATTATCAGTAAAGTTCCAAGTTTTGGAATACATTACAACACTTTGCTCCCTTGCTATAATAGCATATAGAAAGGTAGATGCATACTTATTCATAATATTTGTATAATCGTTTCGTGCTCGTTACCTGAGTTGAGGTAGCAAGAAAAATACATTTTATTTGTTGTTGAGAGTGCGTTACATTTTAACACTTCCTCATCCTCTTCGTCGTCGTTATAAAGTTCGGATAACTAAGTATCGCAGTAATCATCAAGATTACTATAGGGTGCTTACAATAAGTATTCCCCCTACATCGGTTGTGAAGTCACAACAATCATCGACATGAACGTGGATCAACAGCGTCCACCAAGCAGAAGCAGGACATTATCCTGATAAAATAATCAGGATACAAAAATAAACCTAGAACAACCTAGGTAAACTAACCTAGGTACAAAACAGTCTTCTATTCAACCGAAAAGATTCCCCAAATACATTATCTGGAACTTCACTGCATAACTTTAACTCTCCATGACCCTCTCTTTTTCGTATATATGCACTCGTTTTACCTCTTTTTCTTCTTTTGCTTAATAAGTGTGATAACATCAATCTTTCCTCCTCCTCAGATTGAGATTTTAAATCGAGATGGTCGAGTAATTTTTGCTGTTCATCTATCATATTGAACATCGGAAGACCTAGGAACTAATGAAAATCTGGATGCGAGCGTGGCATTGCCTGTGCTCAATTTGCGTTGCTCTTGAAAAACCCGTGCAGGTGCTTGGCATGGGCAACAAATCGTATGCGCATCGCCTATCCGTGGACTGTGCTCAATTTGCGGCGGGCCTAAGAACTATGTGTTGGATGGGTTATTATTATTATTATTTGTTCGATAAGAGGTTCAATCTATAAACTCATTACAAAACTTGAAAATAGAATGGTAAACACTTGATTATGTAAAAGAAAAAAATCAATATTGCTAACAGAAAAGAAAAAAAATATTCTGTGATCATATAACATCAAAATATGGCATCTAGTCTTTTTTTGGAAGGCATTGACACTTTCTGCACTCACAATCGCTGCTGGTTGCCGATTCCAATCCTCAAACACTCTGTTACATAGAAAATTCCGACGTTGAGAAGTTCTAAACATCTAAACCTTTCCTTGGCCAACTTGAATTCGTGACCACGCAAATGACTCACATTTTACTCGAAAATATGTTCAAGGTTGACTCCAAAAAAATTGTGCATTGCACGGTAAGTGACGATCAAGTCACCCCTTCTTCTGCGTTCTTCAAAAGTTGTCAACCCGAACATTTTCAGTCGGTCGGGGTATTCAGGTCGCACAATTCCAAATGGCAATCGCGTATTCCATCTATGGACTGATTCCAGTAGATTCTGGTGGCTTCTTAGAGAAGGAAACCACACAGGACCCGCATATTCCAGATATGGTCGAACATAGATCTCATAGAGCGACCTATACACGAAAATACTAGAGCCCCTGAAGGTCCGACTAATGAGGTATGTTATTTGCCTCGCTTTGGCGGTGAGGGAGGCGTCATGAGGGGACCAGCTGAGATCGTTAATTATAGTCACCCCCAGATGGCAATGGTGATAAACTCTGGTAAGCTGATGACCGTCAATGGTATAGGGTATTCTTGGATTGTTTTTGCCTATATGAATTACACAGCATTTATTGATGTTGAGTGGCAAAAGCCAATCCTGATTCCATCTACACAAGACATCCAAGTCTTCCTGCAAGGTACCTCTGGAGTTTATGGTCGGATTGTAGTACAGCTTCGTGCCATCCTCGAATAAGGCACATGGGGAAGTAATAAGCCTTGGTAAATTGGACGTGTAGAGCAGGAAGAGCACAGATCCCTGTGACTAACCGGTTCGTTCGGGATATACATCCGAAAAGAACACCTACTTACTGCAATACAGTGTTCATAAAAGTAACACTTTAACTACTACCGGGTCCTCAGGACCCGAACTCGTAAAAAGGAGCAAATATAAAATCTAGATGTACACGATCGTCGCTGTTTTTAGACGGCATGTCGCCGGTAGCATAGCTAGCCGCGCAGCACTGTCCTCCACGAATTTTTCAAAATATTTAAAAACAAATTAATGCTCGGGGTCCCCACGACCCGAGTAGTAGTACATACGGGTTAATAATAAATTTTCTGATATAAACGGCCTAAATTGACAATTATTATCATTATAAACCTTTACTGAATATCCCGTCATTTCCTGCAAATGTATGTGTAAAAACTGTCATGTCCTCAACCAAATTTGAAATCCCCAACGAAAAGCTGCTAAGTACCTCATTTTCCTTTTTTTATCAACTATGCCTAAGATATTCCACCATAACAACGCACAAAATATCTAGAATCACTGATGGAACAAACGAGGTTAACGTTAACGTTAACGAATTAGGCCGACGATAGGCTATACTGTTCACCCGAAAAAATTGAGAATACCTTCTATAACAATAATTACAGAAGAATCAGTCATAATCAGCGTATTTTCACATACGCTGCAAAAACCGTAAGACTTACGTCGATACAATGAATGACGGAAACGTACTTCTTAAATGGTTCTACAAAAAAGTCCGCGATAGCATATATCTATCTTCCAAGATTGACTTGCTATTACCTGTTTATGGTAATCAGATGTTTTCCAAAATTATGCACTATTTAGGAGTGTCTTTAAGAATTGGGTATGGATCTTCATCCAACCTAATACGTTATTTATCCCCAGTATTCAATTTCGAACGAAATTGCCCTTCACATCATACTATTACAACGAGTACATCAAAAGATATAGCAGGTTGAAGTGTTGAAGATGAAACCGCCGCGTGAAACAAATTTCTACTCGAGCGGAGCTGGGACGGCCTGCTTGTCTGTAATATCTTCGGAAATATTCATTTAAATTACATGCTGTAAAAGGGCACATTGATCTATATTGAATGGACAATGTATAGGTACTTAATTGGATAAGGATCATTGTTAACGCCAGAATCGCTCATTTCGGAGCAAAGCCAAGGAAGAAGAAGAAATTCCCGTCGACCAGTCTATGATCGGGTCTAGAGGGGTAGAATGGTACCTGCAGGGGACCATTGTCATCGTCGTTCGCATTGCATTATAGTTGTCGTTCGAGTTGGGGCAGCACCGATCGCCCAACTTGAGTAACCAGCCCTTGAGACCACATGCTCTCAAGGCAGTTTCATCATTCTTCGTATCGTATCGTTATTATCGTCATTAGTCGTACTACAGTGTAAATATATGAACAAATATATCCTATTAAAAATTGCCCGTGTCTGATTTATAAGACAAGGTTCTTAACATTTGGTTTAAGATTCTACAATCAATGCTGTATTGCTTAAAATAACTTCCTAATTAAGCCATTTTTCCCGCGAAATGTAAAGGATAAAAAATGGTTAATCCTTAAGAACATATTATACCATCGAGAACTTTTTTGTTGACTTTTTTAGGTGTACAAACCGAGTACATTATCTTGATTTATCTCGTGGGGTTCAATCAGCGTTCGCAATGTAAGCGCAAAAAATGTGTTCAAGAGAGAGAAAAATATAATTTATTGTCTGACTTATGACATCAGGCAAAGAGAGTGTTCAAGAATTGTTCACAATGTATGCAAAAACATTGCTAATCTCTGGTATGCAAAATATCATAATGCTGGTGGGAATTTCGTCTCCTCCGCTGCTGAACTTATTTTTATGTGATTTTTTCGAAATTTCCTCAGGTGTGGTAGGTATTAGAAACATAGTTTTATTATTGTTCGGTCCGCACTTCATAATTTGTATATATTCCACTTGTAGTTTTTGTATATACGTAAATAGTATTCAAACATCGAATTGGCTTTGCATTATGTCCGCATTGTTCCTTGTGCGCACGGCGACTCAAGGTGGCACGTTGCAAACCCATGTTTTGGCTTATACTGAGGCCAAGCGGTTCTATGCACTTCCCACCAAGGGGTCGAAACTCTATGGCAAGTCGAGCAGGTACCGACCCCTCAACATAACATAATTCTTAATCATAACCAGACGCAACAACAGACAAACAATAACACGCAACCTAGTTCAGTTACGAACAAGTGCAAGTACCAACTACTACTACTTCGGTCCATACGATAAGTCCGCTCTCAGCATACCACAGGTGAGTCAAAATATAATTTGCTTTTGTGTAACCTTGTTACGAAATCTCTTTATTGTGTCCCCCAGAGAAATTGTCTAGCTCTCAAGAACCATTGCGAACCTTAGAAAAATACAGTGCACTCTTTAGGGAATTAACCCGAGATCAACCATTGGTTCTTCGTCCGGATACTTGAATTTGCCACGAATTCACAGTCGTTTTTTAACCTGAGCGAGGATAATGCTTTGGGGATTACAATCCTGAGATGTTGCGATATTGAGCTTAGTTCCACATTCTGCATTAGCCAATTCCATTATTTTCTTATACTTGCCTTGTATACATGCATATTTGATTTACTCACGCATTTATCGACTGAGAATTCAGTTACAACGGTGCGGTTTGAAAATTACTTCAAATCTTTAGGTAATTTGGCCTTCCGTTTTCCGGTTCATCTCCGAAATTATCCGATAAGTGTCTGTACTTGAGCTTATTTTCAATTCAATGAATTCAGTTCATCATCCAAACCATGCCTCTTACGATAGAAGAGAAAATCGCGAGAGCCGATGCTCTCAGAGAAGTCGCCATTACCCAACTAGTCTTGATCGAAACATGTGCCGCCCAACTAGTCTTGATCGAAACATGTGCCGCCAATGCGGACCTGAATGATAATCAGATTCCAAGGCTGAAAATGGCATATAAAGGCCTACGCAAAATCCAGAAAGATTTCGAGAAGCAACACCTCAACATCGTATATGCTCTTGCCTGCAATCCCGATAAATTAAAATCGTAGACCGAAATTTTGACGGACTTCAGTTTGCACTGTTTGGAAATCAAAACCATTTAGCGAAAGAGAAAGTTTACAGCGAACTCTTTCAAACACCACCCGCAATCTCAAACCCAATTTGAGCGAAGGGATTCGTCTTCCCAGAATCGAGTGAACAGAATTCACAGGTAATATTAAGGAATTCCCTTCCTTTATTGAGATGTTCGATACGCTAGTCCATAATAACGAACGACTCTCGGAAATAGAGAAATTTAGTTACCCCATTTCGAAATTGAAGGGATCCGCCCATGCACAGGTAAAGAATTTGTCGCTGTCTTTAGCAAATTATCCCATCACTTACAATGCTTTGCGAGAACGTTACGACAATAGACGCCTCAGGGCGGTAAATTCTTGGAAGGCTCTACAGGGTATTCCAGTAGCAACAAGAGGGGATTATAAAATGCTCCGAAGTATTATCGATACCTTCTCGGAAAATCTTGAGATTCTAAGGATCATAAATTATGAGGTCGACAAATGGAATTGCATCATGACGAATGTGTTGTTGGATCGACTTGATTCAAATACGCGAAAGGACTTCGCCTCTAATGAAATGCCACACTATGAACAAGGTAAAAGTTTCATTATAAAACAATGCAACGCTTTAGAGACTTATTCCTTATGTGCACCTAATTACGCTGATAGTTTCAAGACAGAATTCTCGAAAATCACCTCGAAAAACCAAATTGCTTCATTTTTCTTAAAAACCGGCTATTCTCCAAAAGTTCATCAAAGGACAGATTGTTTAATGTGCGGTGGTGAATATACAATCTACAGTTGTACGGAATTTCACGCTAAAAGCCGCAGTTTATAATTTGTATATATTCCCTTTGTAATTTTTGTATATACGTAAATAGTATTCAAACATCTAATTGGCTTTGCATTATGTCCGCTTTGTTCCTTGTGCGCAAGGCGGGCGACTCAAGGCGGCACGGTGCAAACCCATGTTTTGACTAAAGCCGGACTCCCACTACTCGTGTATTTGGCAAATATTTGCCACTTGCGACTTGCCTATATTTGGCATGTAGTGGAAGTGGTTCACTCGGCCAATACTTGTCAATCTTGTCATTCAAATTCGAAACTTCGTCTACTTGCCAAGTACGCAAATTTGCGTACTTGCCAAATATACGAGTAGTGGGAGTCCGCCTTTATACTGAGGCCAAGCGGTTCTATGCACTTCCAACCAAGGGGTTGAAACTCTATGGCAAGTCGAGCAGGTACCGACTCCTCAACATAACATAATTCATACGAAATCTCTTTATTGTGTCCTCCTGAGAAATTGTCTAGCTCACAAGAACCGGTGCGAACCTTACAAAAATACAGTCCACCCGTTAGGGAATTAACCAACAATTATTATATGGTATGGTATTGTAGTTACATAATACGTCTGGAAGGTTCCTTAGTAATCTTGGCACAACATTGATAAATTCATTAATCTTGTCCGCGGTATTATTACCTGCGTTTATTCGACATTCTTCATTCCTTTTCAGTTTTCCATTCATTTCCTCACAACTGATATTCAATTTTCCCCACAAAATTTTAACAGTCTAGAACACATAGCTTTTTCGAATACTTATAGGCCTGTAATTCTCCTCAGCATTTTTGACCACTTTATATTAACGGACTCGTTTATAGAAAATTTGAGTTGATCTGGAAAAGTTCTAAATCTAAATATATATTCTTATGAAAAAGAGCATAATATATGACAGGATGTCTTTCAATTCTTCGCCGTAGGATTCAATAATTGACAGTGGAATCTCATTTTTTATTTTCACCGTTTTTAAGATGTCGTAACACTACGTCTAGAGAACCTGGACTTGGCGAAAATCCTCCAATTATTGGTGAATGATTAAAAAATGAAATATGTTTAATATCCTTCAACCAAAGTTTTGTAACTAGTTCATTACAAAAATTAGCGAGCTATCTGTCACCTCTGAGGGTGTCCCCTCTTCAACACAATCCTCTTCTTCGAACTCCCACGAACATCATTGATAGTCCACACGATTATCAGACTGTTAAAAGTTATTTTAATAATGCATAGATCGTGACTTGAATAGTTCGGAGCGGTCATTCGTCGGGGTACAACCTACGACTTAGAAACCTCTGAAGATGCCTACCGCAGTTGTAGGCGGAACGTTAGGTGAAATTCCTATTTGAGCATTGCTAGAAACCCCGGAATACTCTAGATTTTTAGTTGAATCTGGTCGTGAAAACCTTCATCAGTGTTCAATGCATTTTTTTTTCATAAAAAATTCACGTCAAGTTTATTATTGAAATTGACATTTAGTGACGACATAGTCTTATTTCAGCTACCTGTATGAGAAATATTGAATTTTCAAAAGAAATAAACTGAATTATTCATCCTTTTCAGCAGATGTTGATATTGGATAATAATCAGACGTCCACCAAAATGAAAATTGATGGTGAAGAGGTTGAAACTGTAGGCGAGATTCAAAATCTAATATTTATATCGCCGAAAGAAGAGATGTTATCTGAATCGAAGAAAAAGAGAAAAGTCATTAGTCGACCTTTTATTGAATCTGACAGTGATTCCACAGATTCAGATAATCTAATAATAGCTAGATCTGAGGATGAATCCCAGTCATATTCCACTTCGGACAAAGTAAGTACTATTTCAGTATTTTATTCAATTTTACAAGCTTTTATTACAAGCTTTTATTTAGTTTCACCTGTCCCGGTGTCTGTCTGTCTGTAATCAAATTTTGCAAGTTAAATATGCCACAGTTCTAATCGTCCAATTAATTTGAAATTTGGCAGGAGTACATAATTCTGGTGACAATGCATCATGAAATATTTTTTATAGAAAAAAAACAAAATGGCGGCTCCAAAATGGCGGATGAGTTTTGTAATCATCATCCGATTCCATTCAAAATTAGTATCTGGTGGTTTTTGGGTTCGACAATGATGATTCTTCTGTCAAAATTGAAAAATAAAGATGGCGGCTACAATATGGAGGACGAGTTTTGTAATTATGATCCGATTCTATTCAAAATTGGTATCTGGGGATTTTCTGGTTCGGAAATTACGATTCTTCAAAATTGAGTAATTCAAGATGGCGGCTTCAAAATGGCGGATGAGTGTCGTTATTATAAAAGCTTGTCTTGAAAATTATTTTTTCATTATAGCTTGTTTATATTCCACCTAATCGCTTCGTTTCATTACATGTTTGACGTCTGTGAATTAACGGCAAGCAGACAATTTTTCGAGAGTCCGGAAAAATTGTCTGCTTACAGATTATTGAATTTACTCAACAAATTCAATGTGATCAAGGGCAAAAACACGGAGACTGCAATGTTTGAGATTCTTGAGGGTATCATCAACTCCTTTGAAGATGAGTCTGTTCTTTTGGGCATATTTATAGATTTCCCGAAAGCTCTTGATTCGGTTGTACATGAAGTTTTACTCACTGAGTAAGAGCATTACGGTATTAGAGACAAACAACTTGATCTTCTCGGGAGCTATTTAAAGGATCGATCACAGATTGTTTCGGTATTTATTGATGGAAGAACATACCGCTCATCAAGCGACATCACAAATCAGGGTGTTCCGCAGGGAAGCATTCTTGGACCCCTTTTGTTCTTAATATATGTCAATAATGTCATTCCCGTGTGGAAAGAATTCTTCACCAATTTCGCTGACGACACTTATGTTCTGATGAAAGCCAAATCTTCAATTCCATTGAAAATTCTTACACAAAACATCATTTTTTCAATAGATGAGTGGTGTCCAGCCCATAATTTACGTGTCAACATGACAAAGACCAACCAAATTTTGTTTTCTCATTGCCGTTCTCGATCAGTGGATATGTCCTATTTCACCTCTGAGGGACTTACTGGACAGACCAAGATTTTGGGCCTTAGGATGGAAACACATTATTGCCACGTCCCGTTAGCTCACGTGAGGTCAGGTTCAACGTATTGCGCTAAAGACACACCATTTGACATTCGGGCTGCCATGAGCTTTTCGGCAGTATTTAGTGACGAAGCGAAATGAAGATGCGTGAGCTCACGTGACGTGATAACAATGTGTTTCCGCCTTTACTCTCGACTCACAGCTAAGTTGGCAGCCTCATACAGAGAATGTATTTTCCTAATTAAACTATTATTTTTATTATTTGGTCATTCCTTCCAGAGAGATAAACTTCATAGCATTATTATCTGGCAGGAAATATTATAGTGAAGAAGTCCGATGCATAAATTTTGTTCTTCGTTTAGCTTCCTCGACAGTGTTTCGTTGAGTAGTCTGCATTATTTTAGTTTTAATCAATAATTTTGAATTTTCGTTTGTGTGAAAGTATTTCCGAAGTAGAACGAGCGTTCAAAAACATTATTTCCTGTCTAACAGTTTTAATCTATTCCAGCATATGAAGGAAAATTGGGATAGCAATATGTCGACAACAGAATTCCCCACAAACGTGGCGGATGAAACACAAACGGAGGATCTGAGGAATTTCAAATTCGAGGAATCGACTGAAAACGGAGAGCAAGGTGAGAAACAGGATGAAGACGCCGAGAACAAGAGCGATCTGGAACAAATGGATGTGGAAGAGGGACAGGATGATGAGGAACAGAACTCACATCTTCATTCAATGTTGTTGTGTGAAGAAACTATTCCAAGAAGTCCTGCTCCACCAACCGAGACAAGTGGTGAGTTAGACTGATTGATTTCACTATTTGGATCGTTTGTTGGATTTTTACTATGGACTAGAATGGGAATTATTATTGAAAATTGATGTACAGGATTTATAACGCCCAAATTCGCGCTTTTGTGCCGAAAATTATTTTGAGCGATTTGATTGGAATCACATAATGATATGAAATTCGTAGTAAGAATTGAACACCTTATAGTAAATAGGCAAAATCGGCCTGAAGGTTTCGCAGTAACTAAGGTTCGAATTTCTTTTCAATATTTCAAAAACTGCAATAAGTTTTATGATCACGACTTGTTAGTGCATACAAAATTACGTGAAGATTTTGTAATTCCAAGAATGCAAAAAGGCAATATCTTCTTTACTAATCGCCCAATTCGGCTGAAATCTCTCATGTGCCATCGGAATATCCGGATATTGTTTCTATTTAAAAGCGAAGCAGCGTTGGGCGGATTCAGTCATATATGGAGTGACCGCATCTAGCAACGAATTTGAACTCCATTTAATCTCCGGTTATAGCTTTTATTTTTTGCTCTCTGTTAATTATCATTGATATTTGAAGTTGAAACTACCATACACGCACTTGGTTATAACGCAAGCATTATAGAGATCACTGAAATGTAAACATGGCTTTCTAAACTATAGTCCATCTAAGAATTATTGACATCAAAGCAGGCCTTGGGAATCCAGTCGCAGCTTTATTTTTAGTTACGAAAAAGTAACTAAAAATTCTCCGATATTTCATCATAGTAATAAAATATACATAGTGCCCAAAGTTCGAGGGCCTATTAATCGTTTCTGGAGAACTGGACATATTTGAAATCTGAAAATTGGGATTATGATATTGTTCGACATTCTCTAATGCGCTAAAATATTCTTGGAGCCTGAGCACTGAGCACATACAAAGAGTGAAAATAAATTTGGTGGAAAATTTTTTTTACAATTTTTTCCTTTCTGCTATGATTGATTATTCAATGTTGAATACATTGCTGTTAAAATCATTGTATTCATTCAAATAGTTTTCAAAGAAAAAAACCGGAAGAAAGTCAAACATTCATAGCCAGTATTATGTTCATTTCTGCATCTCAACATCCTTAGCATAAACGGTTCTCATAACGTCTAAGTAGAAGGATGCGCAAAGGACTTGCTTCTTTTGAATTTCATAAATATTGTTCGAATAGAACCCTATTTTTATTACAAGCTTTTATTTAGTTTCACCTGTCCCGGTGTCTGTCTGTCTGTCTGTCTGTAATCAAATCTTGCAAGTTAAATATGCCACACTTCTAATCGTCCAATTGATTTGAAATTTGGCAGGTGTACATAATTCTGTTGACAATGCATCATGAAATATTTTTCATGGAAAAAACAAAATGGCGGCTCCAAAATGGCGGATGAGTTTTGTAATTATCATCCGATTCCATTCAAAATTAGTATCTGGGGGTTTATGGGTTCGACAATGACGATTCTTCTGTCAAAATTGAAAAATTCAAGATGGCGGCTACAATATGGAGGACGAGTTTTGTAATTATGATCCGATTCCATTCAAAATTGGTATATGGGGATTTTCTGGGTCGGAAATTACGATTCTTCAAAATTGAGGAATCCAAGATGGCGGCTTCAAAATGGCGGATGAGTGTTGTTATTATAAGAGCTTGCCTTGAAAAATGATTTTTTTATTAAAGCTTGTTTAGTTTCACCTGTCCCGGTGTCTGTCTGTCTGTAATCAAATCTTGCAAGTTAAATATGACACACTTCTAATCGTCCGATTGATTTGAAATTTGGCAGGTGTACATAATTCTGGTGACAATGCATCATGAAATATTTTTCATAGAAAAAAACAAAATGGCGGCTCCAAAATGGCGGATGAGTTTTGTAATCATCATCCGATTCCATTCAAAATTAGTATCTGGTGGTTTTTGGGTTCGACAAAGATGATTCTTCTGTCAAAATTGAAAAATTCAAGATGGCGGCTACAATATGGAGGACGAGTTTTGTAATTATGATCCGATTCTATTCAAAATTGGTATCTGGGGATTTTCTGGTTCGGAAATTACGATTCTTCAAAATTGAGGAATTCAAGATGGCGGCTTCAAAATGGCGGATGAGTGTCGTTATTATAAAAGCTGGTCTTAAAAAAAATGATTTTCTCATTGTAGCTTGTTTATTATTGCGTTGGATTCTACGAAAAAATAATGATAGCACTCTGAGATGCTCTTGCTCCTAAATTTAGTAGGTTTGAGTTATTCGAGATTTTCTGGATTTATGTTAATATTGTTAAAGGTATACTCCATTTACTTTTATAAAGTATCCCGGATGGCCAAGATTTAGGTTCATCAAGTTTTTTGAAACTGACGCAGGTGGGCATTCGTGAAAGTCAAAATAATTTCAGAGGCGTTGCCAATGTGACACAGGTTTCGATCTCTGTGGTCGTCGAGAATCGAATGCGTAGAAAACGTCAAAAATTTACGTTTTCCAAAGCAATTTTTGTATATTCAGACCAGAGGAAATGTAGAAATGAATGGCGACAACCTTACCTTGATGTCTGAAATAGAGTTCCCGATCTATCCTACTTTTTTTTATTCATTTTCCTATTTGTATTAGAGTGAGTGCTCCTCATACGAAATATTTATCAGAGTGAGTTATTATAACTCATGCTATTGGGAAAAGTAGAATTCGATAGGTGGCGCTCTGAAATGTCAATGTCATCTTAGCAACGAGTAAAACAAATCAGATGCCGTATAAGCCCTTTGTTATCTAAGTGGTTTTATTTTGCTGTTTTAGTCATTCTCAGTGTGTGTTTTGTGAAACTTTTGGTTTTTCTTTGATTGTGCTTTAGTGCTTCGTGTTGTTGAACTAAATTTTGACTCCTTATATTTTTATTTCTGGAGTATGGTTGATGTTTGTGAAAAGTACAACAAGCGTTCAATTAACTATATATCGGCGGAAGTCTTCTTCTGGACGACGAAGAATGGAAAAATAGGCGATTTGCTTTCGATATTTCGCTCCAAAATTGCCGATCGATTCGAAAATTTCGAAATTAATTCGGAAATATTTGCCGGTGCGTACTGCGTAGACTTGGGATAACGAGGGATTCAAAATTTGAAAAATCAATCACCTTCAGAACATCTTTGTTGAGATATTTTGATATTACTCTCAAAGTGTAACAGACTGAGTTCAACCTGTTAATGAGTTTATCTATATGAGCCCCCCATGAAAGAACTGAATCTATCGTGATTCCCAAGAGCTTTGTTTCGGTACTTATTTCAATTTCAGATTCATTTAAGCTTATTTTGTCTGAACATTTCAAGTTAGATCTGTTAGTTTTAAAAATCATACAGTTAGTTTTATTTTCATTTAAAATGAGTCTTTCATTTGCTGTCCATTCCAACAATGACTTGAAAATCCTATCCGAGTCATTGAGTAGCGTTTGCATTTCTTGAACGGATATTAGTAAATTTTTGTCATCAGCGTAGCTGGTTAATATGCAATTTTGTTCCATAATGCATTTCTGAGCGTCATTTATATATACAGGGTGTTTCACCATAAACTGGACAAACATATATAGCCGTGAAGTTGACACCGAGAAAGTCATTTTTGCCTTATGACATATACCCCGTTTTCGACGCATAATCGAGATACAGGGTGCTTAATGGCAACTTTGAGCAATATTCTGTGAACTGTGGTAAGTTATGCGTGATATTTGAAAAAACGGTTCCTGATCACATCTTAGTAATTTTGAGAGCTCAATTGAATTGTGGTGTAGAATTTTGCAAAAAAAAATTCAAAATGGCGGAAAACCTGCAAAGTCGGAATTTTTTTTCTCGGTTGCCAATTTGGAAAGCATAATCTCAACGTACTCGATTTTCTAAGATTTTCCGTGAAAAATTTTTTTCAAATTTCGAACTCAACTTTTTTTTTACATGTCTTCAGTGAAAAAAAAATTTCTTCCAAAATTTTTGGAATTTTCCATGGTTGAACTATCTTTAATTCTGAATACTTGGGTGGAAACAGAATGAAAAAATATCAATTGGTTTTCTTTTTGTAGCCTTCCGAAGATTACGCTAGGTGTACTTTCTTAATTTTTATTCGAAAAACTGAAGGCCGTACGTGGGTAAGAATTGTGCTGCTAGGCTGCCAGAATGACCCAGATAGAAATATGAAAATATAACAAAAAAAATTTTTTTTCGAAAAAATTAAAAAAAAATTGAAAAAAAAAATTATTTTTTTTTATTTTTTCCAAAAAACTTTGGTAAGGTTCGAAATCTGCACTCTCGATTAACTAGTGTTGCTTTGGTAACGGAGATTTAAAGGATTTAAATTAATCCAATTCATACTCGTAGAGTTCGATTCCTACCAAAATTTAAAAAAAAAAAATTTATTTGGTTTATAATTTCATATTTTTATCCAGATCATTCTGGTAGCCCATCAGCACAATTTTGACCTCCGTACGGCCTCCAGTTTCTCAAATAAAAATTAAGAAAGTACACCGAGCGTAATCTTCGGAGGGCTACAAAAAGAAAACCAATTGACATTTTTTCATTCTGTTTTCACCCAAGTATTCAGAATTGAAGATAGTTCAACCATGAAAAATTCCAAAAATTTTGGAAGAATTTTTTTTTCACTGAAGACATGTAAAAAAAAAGTTGAGTTCGAAATTTGAAGAATTTTTTTCACGGAAAATCTTAGAAAATCGAGTACGTTGAGATTTTGCTTTCCAAATTGGCAACCGAGAAAAAAAAATTCCGACTTTGCAGGTTTTCCGCCATTTTGAATTTTTTTTGCGAAGTTCTACACTACAATTCAATTGAGCTCTCAAAAATACTAAGATGTGATCAGGAACCGTTATTTCAAATATCACGCATAACTTACCACAGTTCACAGAATATTGCTCAAAGTTGACATTAAGCACCCTGTATCTCGATTATGCGTCGAAAACGGGGTATATGTCATAAGGCAAAAATGACTTCCCCGATGTCGTCTACACGGCTATATAGGTTTGTCCAGTTTATGGTGAAACACCCTGTATAATGAATAAAACAAGACCGATTTTGATTCCATGTGGAATGTTCATCCTCACAATCTCTCTCTTCGACTCTACTGTTACTCCTTGTTTTGTAACAACAGTTTGTTGCAATCTTCCTGTCAGATAAGATCCCAACCAGGATAGAACACCTCCAGTTACTCAATACAGCTTCAATTTCTTCAATTAAAGTTGGTGATTCGCACAGTCGTAAGCTTTCGTGTGTTCCAAAAACAGACCCATTACATAGTTTTTATTCTCCAGTGCTTCTAGGATTGATTCAGTGAACTCATATAAAGTAGTCTGAGTTCCCCATTATTTCATGTACGCATGTTGACCCATATACAACATATCATTCCTCATGAAGTAGTCCATCAATCTGATACTCATGCATTTTTCAAACACTTTGGAAAAACCAGACAATCATATTACAAATTGAGCCACTGACGTCACAGCAGAGGGACGCTTGAATTCACACGTGTTGAAATCACATTTTCAATATCGAATAATTAATCAGTTCTTCAAAATTCAGAGTGAATAAATGCTTACAAATGTGTTATAAACTGCCCTTCATCACGTCATGGGAAGAAAATTGCATATTTTGAGGTACTGGAAATCCCCATTCATCTTTTATGGTCACAGATTAGATGAATTTGACTCTATGTAGAACATTGATCCAGAATATCCCAAATAACTCAGAAATTACTGAATTTATGTACCGGGTCCGGCGATTGAACTGTCCGTCTCTAAAAATTCAAAATTTCTGGTAATTTTCAATATTTATTCACATGCTCTTTTGCATATGAAAGCAGAAAGTTCAAAGTTTTTCATGTGCTATTCCGAAGGAATATGACCGCCTTTGGCCTTCACAACAAGCTTGAGTCTCTTTCTGAATGAGGTGCACGCTGCTCGAATGACGTCCTCACTTAAACGGTTCCATTCTCGCGTCAGCGACAACTTGAGCGATTCCAATGAAGTGTGTTTTTTAGAACAAGCTTGGGCCTGTATGATGCTCCAAATACAGTAATCCAGCGGGTTCAAATCTGGTGAGGACGGCGGCCACATATCACGGTCTATCAAAACTGGAACGTTCGATCTCAACCAATTTTGCGTGCCATTTGCTTTATGCGAAGGAGCCGAGTCTTGTTGGAAAGTCCAATGCTCTGAACCGAATGTTTTGCGTGCCCACGGTATTAACTCAGGTCTCAAGATCTTGTCTCGGTAGATTTGTTCGTTTATCTTGACTTCGTTGCGACCCATTGGCAGGAAAACGAGTGAAGAACGGCCTTTTTCAGAGATCGCCGCCCAGACCATGATTTGGTCGGCTCCTTGTCGTCGAGTGACCCGTAAACGATCCGAATGATTGCTGGTACGTTTCTTCAACCAAACCCGATCGTTTTGTTTGTTCAAATATTGCTCAATGCAGAAAGTTTTCTCGTCAGAGAAGACAATGTTCGGAAGCATCCCACCATCGAGCAGGCGAATCAGCTCCTTCGATCGATCCAACCTCTTGCGACATTGCAAAGCTGTGAGTTCCTGAGACTTATGTTTTTTATAAGGCTGGACCTTAAGCTTCTTCTTCAATATGCGACGAACACTGCGGTCGCTCACGTTGAGGTCCTGGGCGAGCTGTTGTGCTGAGCGCTCCGGATTTCTTTCCAATCGATGACGCACCCTTTCGACGACTGCTGGTGCTGTTGCAGTACAGCGTCGTCCTCCACCGTAGCGTTTCTTGATGCTACCAGTCTCAACATATCGTTGGATAGTGCGACGCACAAATTTCTCATTCAATTGTAGTTTTGGCAGCGCTCGACGAATTTCGATATTCGATTTTCCTTCCAAATGGAGAGCAATCACCGCATTACGTTTCAAATCCATCGTCTAAATTGCAGAATGTTTTTCTCTCACATCAAAATCACTTTAAGTGTTGACAAATAACATGTCAGAGAATGCCCTGTCAAATTTTCGCTGCGTTAGGTTCAGTGGTTCGGATTTTATATCAGTTAGATGGAGACGGACACTTCAAAGGCCGGACCCGGTATACCACCCAATAACAGGAAAAAATGTGTAAAAATACAATAAGAAACACAACAGCATAATATAGTCATTCTCTACATTTGAATATGGATAAAAATTAAAACCAAATAAAATTAAGAAAATATCCAATTCGACATAACCTTTCCAATAATGCTGGACTGTCCACCCTACTATTCAAAAGCTTCTAAATGAAATGCCAACATACCTCTTCTTATTTCCAATATATTGCCTTAAATCTGCCTAGTAGTAATTTATGACCAATAGGAGGATATTCACCATCCTGTTTCCAAAACAAGAATTTGAAAAATTTTGCTGAACCGCCTCCAATCGGTGCATATGGCATTGTTAAATCGGCCTCTGTATTATCATCGAGTTTAAATATACCTATAGAGGAACAACGAATTGAAGCCAAAAATGCTGGACTTAGAGTAGCGGCACATAGTAGCTACTAAAGAAACTATAATCTGCCGGGAGAGTCTGGTCCATTTTGCTAGCACCAGGATGAGAAAGGAGCAAGGTGGTCAGGCAAGGTTAGCTACCTACCTCACGTAAAAAGAATCCATAGCTCAAATCATCAATGATAAGCCTCGGAACTGGACTGATAACACGGTATGACCCATGCGGGAAACAGGACAACGATTTCAAATACAAAGACATCGCAAAGAAAACAACTATGGGGGAAAGGGATAATAAGAGCGTCTACCTGGAATAAAATGTCTTGGAACAGAAAAAATTCAGAGACGTTTGTGCTGTGTCTGGGACCAAACGCAAAGGTAAAGGCAGCATTAAAGTTCCTGGTTACGTTTTCGTGTACAGTGGTGTGTCACAGAGATCACGGCAGCTGCTGGATTAGGAGTGCTGCTATCTGATGAATACCAGCATTCTATTGAGGAAATACACTACATTAACGAAAGACTATTAAAGGTAAGGCTGAATGCCGAGACGGTTAGGCTCTATCTTTTCAGCGTGTATGCCCCGGATATTAGTAAGCCCAAAGAAGAAACAGCTCAATTCCATTAAACCCTAGAAGACGAAATATCCAGAATCGGAAATAATGTAATCCTTCAACGATGAACATCTCAACTATAACGGAGAGGCTCTGGTGGACCTTGGTACTCGTCACAATATCAGAATAAATAACACATTTGTTAGACATAAATCACAACATGAGAACTCGCGAGGACATAGCTCAACAGAGTATATTCTATCGGACCGAGCCATACATCCATCCCAGATACTGAATGTGAAAAGTTTAACATCAGCCAACATAGGCTCTGATCATCTCTTGATCCTCTGCAAGCTGCTTATTCACAAACAAAAGAAGGGGCTTTCTCCTGGCATCGAAAAAGAAAAATGGAACATAGAATCCATCAACCAAGGAACTCTACCAAACTCGATTATACAAAAAAAATTGACAGAAACTTCATCCTGGAAGAGGACGATGTCGAAAACTCGTGGAAAAAATACAGTTGTACGTTCTGACTGCAGCCAATGAAGCAATCGGGAAAAGAAAAGTCAATACAATCAAACACACTCAAACTAAACAATGGTATAAACCCGAAACAAGGAACTGGCAAAACGAAACGCTTATCTACGATACAGAAGTAATAGAACACCAGAGGAAGGACAACATTATTCTCGAATAAGAAGCATAGTGAACACAGAAATTCGAAACATCAAGCGAGAATACTGGGAGAGATTTTCTTCAGAGATGGAAAATGGCTTAAACGGTGCGCAGAAGAATTCTGAAATGGGATGTAGACTGAGCACAGACGCTATAAAGATCATTTGCTACGCGGATGATGCGGTGATCGTAGCTGGATGCGAGGATGACCTACAGAGACTGTTATATTCATTCTTCTTAGAAGCATGCAAATTCAACATGCGAATATTAATCACAAAAACAAAATCAATGGTGATAAGCAAAGAACCAAAACGATGCAAACTTGTCATTACAGACATAGAACAACTAATGTCGTTCAGTTATCTTGACGTGGAGATATCCTCGAACCAAGATGGAACACATTCGTAAACAGGCAGATAAAGCATGCAGGGTTGACGGTGCTCTTCGCGACGTCATACTCAACAACAAATATATGAGTAAACATTCAAAAGCCAGGATCTACCCAACTTGCGTTCGACCCATCATGATGTACGGCATAGAAACTCGAGCGGATAACAAAAGAACAAATTCCATCCTAAGATCGACGGAAATGAAGATACTGATAACCATATCTGGGTGCACGGCGTTGTTCCCCTAGGTATATTTAAACTCAATGGTATTATACAGGTAAACTCCAGTTTGATTCTCATGAACGTATTGAATAAAGACAGTGGCAACGCATGTAGAGTATTAACTGCTTCGAATGACGAAACCATACAACTTGCACACTGATGAACCTACATGATCTATGCGAGGTAAGAACCTGCAACTCCCATCAAATATCACAGCCAAGTATCTAGTCTGTGTTAGACGATTCAACTCATTACCCGTAATATTGTAATCATTTTTGAGTATTGCCTCCCACCGAGTATAAGATACAATTGACCATATTCATAAGGTATCGGTGGCAGCTTTTTTAGCGTTTTTGGGTTGGCAGCAATAATAATAATATGTCATCACCGTCATAACTGATCTGAAATAAGCCCGCCAATTCATTAACATTTAGGTTTCATTATATTCATAAAAATTAAGGTGTACACAAGATGTACTTACACCTTTTTAGCATCCATTTTTACCATAAATTGTTTTTGCTCTATCAAAATTCAAAATGAATAGCACGTTCAAAACTTCAAAAATTGTGAACAAATCAAAGACAATAAATTGACATTTATGAGGTTTGACATTGATGACAGATTGGTAGCAACCCAAAGATGTTCAAAAAGCTGCCACCGATAGCTAATGAATATGATCAATATAAGACTTTTTGCCATTCAAAGCCGAATGGTTGCGACAACACCATGGCCTATAAGATCTATGACCCGCTGTAAAGTGGCGCAATCCAAATCACTATCGATCTCCAAATACAATTTTAAGTTATCCGCAAACATCAAGATGGGTATTTTGATCTAAGCAGAAACAAAAGGGTGAAAACTACTATCAGAAGTCCAGCAGATGGAAGATATCTCGAGATAGGATTCTAGCGCATACTAGCAACATTTCTACCAGATTTAGTTCAGGTTAATCGTTTTTGGGACAGACTTGCGATGTTTTATTCCGTCTTGATGGTTAGGGTGAAAATTACCCTCAGAAGTTCATCAAATTGAAAAACTCAGGGAATAGGATTCTAGAGCACAATAGCATCATTCCTACCAAATTTCATTCAGGTTGATAATTAATCTGTGACCGACAAGCGATGTTTTGATGGCAAGAGTGAAAACTACTCTCAGAATACCTTCAAATGAAAAACCTCTCGGAATAAGATTTAAGAGCACACTAACGACATTCCTACCAAGTTTCATTCAGGTTAATCATATCTGAGACCCACTTGCGACAATTTGTTCCAATCTTGTTGATAAGGTTGAATCCTATCCTGAAAACCTGCAAATAAAAAACCTATCGGAATCGGATTCTAGATCGTGTCGGATTCCTACCAAATTTCATTCAGGTTAATCATTTGTTAAGTATATCCGGCTAATTTGAATACGTGAATCATCCCAATATACAGGATGTCCCACTAGTGCCGCAGCGGACGATATACGCGTAACGGTCTGAGAATGGCAAAATTTTTTGATGCAGACTTGTTATACTCTAAGAAGAGCTCAACCTAAAAATATTTTCGAATATATAGGGTGGCCCACAAAAGAGGAATAGAGGGTGACTTTGTTTTTTCAAATGGGACACTCTATATTCAATAGTGTTTTTCAATTCTCTGAAACTTCCTGCATGCTTTCGTATACTTTTCACATATTTTTATTCAACAGTTTTCGAAATATTGGCCATTTGGACAAAAAATGGTACTTATAGAGGCTATGTTATACAATTATATTTCACGAACCCTTGCACATACCAATAAGAGCTTTATATGGATTGAAAAACAAGACTTCAAAGTATCCTAGCCAGCTATAATAAAGCAGTTCCAGCATATGGAGTGTCGACAAAAAGACTATCAACATGACGAATTTCGAATCAATTTTTCTTCATTTTTTCAAATGCAATGCATATAATTATTTTTCATCATTGTAATCACCATTCATTTTACTTCATTTTTTGTCAACTATGCATATCTCTAACAGAATAGGATTTTTCTCCTAAAATCACATTAACTTACGAATTCAAAAACAGATTTGGCTTTTCTGTGGTTATTGAGAACTGTCAAATTATTCTATTCAGAAGTAACATCATTGCAGCTTCAATTCATATCATCAAAGTTTTTACGGATTGGATGAATACTCATACAATGATGTAAAAATTTAAAAAAATACCAATGAGTTTGAATGTACAAGTTATGAATGCAACAAAAAAAAACGAGTTTCGAAACTTTAGGACACAAAAAATTGCCCGCTCTTATCCTTATACAACTTTCTTCGAAAAAATTATATTCATAAGTTTCACAAGCACGCACGCAGATCTTCGAGCTGCCAAGCTTGAAGCTTGTTTGAAATTTTTGCAAGATTCGACTCTTCAAGTAGAAACATAGAAAATTATCAAAAATTTATTTTAAAAAATGGGTACAGAAAGCGAGTTTATGTCTTCAGTAACAAATTTATTCACATTTTTGAGTAGATACATTAAAACTTTCTAGTTCCCCATCTCGCTATAATATGATAATATGAATTGAAGCTTCAATGATGCTAATTCTCAGTGGAATAATTTGACAGTACTCAATAACCACAGACAAGCCAAATCTGCTATTTGAATTCGAAGGTATATGTGGATTTTAGGGAAACATTTCGAAAAAGCTCTTAAAAATCCTATTCTGTTGAAAATATGCATATCATATATTTAACAAAAAATTAAGTAAAATGAATGGTGATTGCAATAATGAAAAATAATTATATGCATTGCATTTGAAAAAATGAAGAAAAACCGATTTGAAATTCGTCATGTTGATTCTTTTTGTCGACACTCCATATGCTGGAACTGCTTTATTTTAGCTGGCTAGGATACTTTGAAGCCTTGTCTTTTAATCCATATAAAGCTCTTATTCGTATGTGCAAGGGTTCGTGAAATATAATTGCATAACAGTGGTAGAGCGTTGGAATTCAGACCCAAAAGTCCGAAGTTCAATCCCGAGCTAGGAAAGAAATTTTCTAGTCTCGGTAGGGGCCACCATTCTCACTGTTGGGTCAAAATTTAACAGTTCTGTGCCTAAGGTGGCGTAAGGACACAGTAACAAAGCCTACACAGAACACAACTGCTTACTCCGAACTCGGCACAAGTTACAAGCTTCGAAGCTTGTAATTTCAGAGGGGTCTCCACAGGAGATCTAGGAGTAATCAGGATAAACAATAAACAAAAAAACAACAACATAGCCTGTAGAAGTATAATTTTTTTGTCAAAATGGCCAATATTTCGAAAACTGTTGAATAAAAATATGTGAAAAGTATATGAAAGCATGCAGGAAGTTTCAGAGAATTGAAAAACACTTTTGAAGATAGGGTGTTCCATTTGAGAAAACAAAGTCACCCTCTATTCCTCTTTCGTGGGTCACCCGATATATTCGAAAATATTTTTAGGTTGTGCTATTCTCGGAGTATATCAAGTCTGCATCGAAAAATTTAGCCAAACTCAGACCGTTACGGGTATATCGTCCGCTGCAGCACTAGTGGGATACCCTGTATAGATTTATAGATTGAGTATTCTGAGCTCTGAGTACTCATGAAATGGGAGATGGAATGTGTATTGGTTTGAAGATTCCAAGCCCGAATTTTCAGCTTCATTAATTTTGTGACCATCTGTTCTGTGTTACAGTTGAAGAGACAGTTCGACGTAGCAAATCTGCTTTAGAAATGCCATTTGCCAGCGTACCAGGAAGCAGTAACAATAAAAGTATGCTTTTAATTCCAAATCCTGTGGAGATACTCCAACAGTCATCTACTACCATGCAGGGTGAAAATGAGAGAATCAATTCTCCAACTCTAATGAATTCAGCCGCTAGTTCTCCAGAAAGTACCTTGAGCAATATGTCTCCAAGAGGGTAGGAAATATTACCATTTTCATAATGCTTTAAAATTTCGTCGAATAATATTTATAGCAAGGTAAAATAATTAGTACTCAAGGATTTATTTACATTATTTTTCTCAGAAATAATGGGAGATTATCACCTTTTTCACAAAATAATGACAACAGCAATACAAGAACTGAATACCAAGAGAAAATTACTAGTTCAAACAAGATGTCATCCTACAGTGATGAGGGTAAATATAATTATCAAAACTTTAGATTTGAGTTCGTTTCAACTGTTGATTTCAAAGTACATAATTTCATGTTCGATACAGATTTATTGTTTATAATTATTGTTATCCTACAATGATGAGGGTAAATATAATTATCAAAACTTGTAATTCGTGTTTTTTTTCACCATTTTCAAAGTACATAAATAAATTCATGCTCAATAAAAAATTTTGTTTATAATTATTCTGGAAATTACTCTCATTTACACTAAAACATAAAACTAAATTTATTTTACAGATAGCCAATTAGTATGTGACTCCTCAGCATCAAAGAAAAGTAACAAAGATGACAGACCATCAACTTCTGTAGGAAGAAAAACAAGGAGAATCTTCAATCAGTTTAATGAACAGTTTTCTTCGTCAAAGAAAAGTAGGAAGCTGGCAAATAGATCTTCACACAGTGACAGTGAAGAAGATACCTCAGACCATTCTCCCACAAGGAGAGCGAAATATAATTCGGAAAAGAGATCAGAAAGACCATTAAAATATGATTTCCGAGTGAATCTTGGTAACGAAATTTTATTTGAATTTACTTTTTTGATTTTAAATAAGTTTCTTTGAAGATTTCTTTTCAATATATTATGTTCCAGATGGAATCACAGACAGCAATGAGAGGATAAATCTGATAATGCAAAAAATGGCAGAACTCAGAAAAACATACATCGATGTTAAGGCTGAATTGGCTGACTTAGATAGAAGAAGAAAGAAGAAAAGGAGAAGACAGAGAGAAGGCAGGGACGGAAAGCGGAAAGAAAGAAGAGATAAACGTGATTCTTCTCCTCTCTAATCCCTTCAAAATTTAATGACTCGGTAAAATTTATCTTCTCATTGTTCATAACTATTTCGAAAACAGAATATTTATTAATATATTTGAACTAATCCTTGTAATTCGATGAATGATGATTGAACTGCTGATGTGTAATTTTTTTGAAATTTAATAACTATCCTGTGAATGAAATGGTAACAACATTTGTTACTTTGAGGTTATAATTAGATAAACAGAAGAAATATATAACAATATTGCTTCCCAAACATTGATTACCACCCAGATATTATTGTTACAATAAAAAAAACAATCGATTTTAATCACAGAGTTTCGTTCATCGGCCCACAAAATTTACTGGGGAACTGGGGGAGAGGGTCATTTGCAGCCCCTGAGTACTTATGATTATTGATGCATGATTTATTTCTCTGTTTCTTTCGAAAGAACACCGAAAAGGTCGCCTGGATCAAATACAATTATAAAATGTTTGGAGGCAAAACAGGTCTGTAGCCAGACCGGGCAATCCGCTTAGTAGTCAGACAAAATAACAGATGCATATTTGTCCAGTGTTTGATCTGTCGATGACTTTCTGAACTTTTGGACTATGAAAATGACTCAAATTTTGGCGGAATCAACTTTCCTCAGCGCGTAAGCTGAAATATAATTATGCTGGAATCTATACGCTCGTCCGGAAGTTATAAAACCCGATACCACCCTGTCTTTTCAAATGAGAATACCCTATTTTTATATCATATTCTGAATCTCCATGTAATTCTTATTTTATTAATTTATAACTTTTTTATTATTATAGTAAAATTGTACAAGCATTCAGGATAATAAATTTATCTGAGTTACTTCTTGACGTTTGTAAAGATCCCTTAATTAGGAGGAGTACTTCAAGGGCGCAGTCACCTTTACGGAAATCAAATGCTCGAGCGCCAGCCACAATAGGTTTAACAAGGTTGTGGCGCCTTGAATAGAACTCTCCACTTCTACCAAGGTAGCTTTTATACGGTGGAGAAGGGTTCACTCGAAACTCCAAAATGGATTTTAAAGAATTTACTTACTGACTTCAAACAGAAATTATAATTGATTGGTTAATATTGAGAATGAAAAATGAAAACGGATCTTATTTACAAAGTAAACATGAAATGAAAAAAAAAATAACTTAAGTATCGGTGAGTATTCTACAGTGGCAATTGAATACAAAATTAAACGGTGAACGGTTACGTAGGGCGAGTTGAGCGTAACTCCGTAGTGATCTCGCCGATGTCAACCCACGAAGACGTCGCCGTGAAATACGAATCGTCGAGCACAGCTGAGTGAAATAGGAATCGGGTACGATTGTGAACCAACAACGCCCAGACAAGCAGCTCCAGGAAAATGGAACCCCTCTACTTGATAAAGTCTCTTGTATTTCCGTTAACCTTCAGCCAATTGAGGGTGAAGCGCGGTCGTAACCTCGTTATGTATAACCGAACCGTTATAACCGTTATCGTATAAACGAACTTTGGTTGGATCATGATAATATGTGCATGGATTTTCACTTTGTTAGAAAGTTTCATAAAAGAGGAGGTTTCATGATTCTTTGTAAAGGACGAGATTATGAAGAATTGGTTGATATCAACAGACTGCCTGTGGAATTGGATTGTGAAGTGGCAGGGATAAGAAGAGGAAATACTGTCTTGTTGTCTGTTCACAGATCACTAAATGGGAATTTTAGTAATTTTGTTGATGTGTTTAGTTTGTGACACCCTGTATGCGATGGGTCAGCCGCATGTGTCCGCGATAATGTGAAAATATGTTCACTTACTGCTAGACGAGAAAACTAATTGCGCTGTACGACGTTGAATGTAACACATCGATACATTATTGATCCAAGTATATAAGCAAGCTATTATAATACGAAATAAATAGTTAAAAACCAAAATAAGCGTTAATTATTAATATATCCAACGGCGCAAACAGTTTGGTGACCCCGACGTGATCGAAAGCAGTGGATATACATCGATCATCAAGAAATAACAACAAATTCTTCAGGACGATCCACCTTGAGAAATTGCCAGCCATTTTGCTGCAGCCACCGTTTTCCAAGGCCGAGGGAAGTGCATTCCTTTATTCCTTTTTCCTTCATATGCTTCAATTTGCGTACTTTTAATTTTCTATTTCTTCATCTATTTTCAACTAACAACTAATTCAAAATATTAACCGATTAAACTAAATATAACATCATTTCAGGTAAAGGTGATTTCGGAAAAATACATATTATTTATTATTTGAAATTCCATTCAAGATTGTTCTCGATTGATAGCCGTTTGAAGTCGTCATATGAGCCCAGCTGTGTTATCAGGAAAACCGTAACGTATTCATTGTTTGGATTTATTCTTTCCTTGGTTTTTTTATTTCATCATTTATACGTGATGCGCTTTTTGCGTCGACAAGATGAGTGAATTGAAAGATTTAATAAAACAAAGAGGAAGTTTAAGAGCACGTATAACTCTTTTCGAAAAATACTTAACTTCATTAATAGATCGCAAAGATTTGTCAAATTTAGTTATGAATGAACTTAATATCAGATTGGATAAAATGCGTGAATTATCGTGTGGTTTTGAAGACGTACAATCGAAAATAGAACTGTTGGATGAAGATATATCTAAGCAAATGGAAGAGCGTGAAATCACTGAAAATATTTGCTTTGGTCTAATGGCTCAAGCTAAATCACTATTAGATTCCTTTCAAAATACAAGTAACGATGAATCTTCATCCAACACAAGTATTAAGACAAACAATTACAATAATCTGAAATTACCACCTTTGAAAATTGCACCCTTTAATGGTGATCAAAACAAGTGGATACCATTTAGAGATACATATACATCTTTAATTCATAATAATAACAGTATTGACAATGTCAGTAAATTTCATTATCTTTTATAATAATAATAATAATAAATCGCCTTTATTGATAAAAATCCCATAAATCATATATTTCAATTGAAGAAACTACCGTGATGTGGCGAAGTCTAGCTAAGCTATTCAAACTCAACCACACCAAAGCAGAAAAAAAAATCAAATACGTTGCACACGGTACCGAAAAAATTAACATAATAATAATAATCATATCCAATGACACCTCCGAATACAGAAAGCAGGCATGCTGATTCCCCCATATTACTACATCTGGTTCTGACTACTTAAAAGATATTGTTTATATCTGACACTAAATCTTTCAACGCTCAAATTCCTGAGGTCCTGTGGAAGTGAATTAAGAAGTGAAACAGCACAATAAATGAAAGACCTACAAAACATGGCAGTCCGATGACGTGGAACAAGGAACCTACTTCCGAATCTAGTACCCCTACCATGTCTCGATTCCACCGAGACAAATCCACACCGAAGATACTGGGGTGAATCTGGAGACTGCAGCAATCTCATGGTGAAATTTGCAAGATGAAGCTTCCTTCTACCATCCATTTTGAGCCAACCTGTTGAACGCAAGGCAACGCTTATATGGTCAAATTTTCGCAACCCATATATTAGACGGCAACAGTTATTTTGAATCCTCTGGATGCGATCCCTTTCCACTCTCCGCAAACAAGGACCATATAAGAAGTCACAATAGTTAAAATGTGATAGCACGAGTGACTCACAAAGCATTTTTCTTAGTCCCTGGCTCAAAACATGTCTGTTCGAATAAAGGAGCTTTAAATTTGTATAACCTCTTCTCAACAGATTACTGACATGTTTACACAATCTTAAATCAACATCAAGATGCAACCCCAGATTTCTGGCTGACTCACTCAAAGACAACTTAGTATCGTCTACCGAAACATCCAAAGCATTCCTTAGTATTTCCCTAGAACCCTTAGGGGAGAAGCATAAAAAAGCCGTTTTTTTCGCGTTAAGGTTTAGTGCATGCTGTCTGGAAATTGAAGAGATATTTATTATATATATTATCATTCCTAGAAGGTTCAGCATCGTCAATACTCAGTTCTACCACAGTATCACATGATAATTATACAATAGCTTGGGATTTATTGAGCCAACGCTATAACAATAAACGTCTTCTAATTAATGAACATTTAAAATGTCTCTTCGCTATCGAGCCTTTGCAGCGAGAAACTGAGATTGGTTTACGTTATGTTGTTGATTCATTAAATAAAAATTTGAGTGCTTTGAAATCTTTGGGAGAACCTACTGACCAGTGGGATACTCTCATCATTTATTTTGCATCTTCAAGATTAGACACCGTAACTTCTAGAAAATGGGAGGAGTTTAGAAGTGATAAGGACCCAGTTACTTTAGAAGAATTTTATTCATTTCTCCGTCAGAGATCTGTTGTCTTAGAAACTATGAATGCTGGTAAATCTATCAAAAACAATGACAAACGCCATAGCATACCGAAAATAAATAACAAATCATTTATTGCTTCTTCTTTCGATATCTCACCGACGAAAGGGTGTTTTATCTGTAAACTAGAACATAAAATATACGAGTGCCCTAATTTTAAAGCATTGTCAATAGAAGAGCGAATCGCTAAGATCGCTTGATTGAAACTCTGCAATAACTGTCTTCGAGGCGGCCACCAATCCTATCAATGTAAGTTGGGTGGTTGTAGAATATGCCATCGACGACATAATACATTATTACATAAGCAATTACCTTTACAAAAATCAGTACAACAAATAAAAAATGAACAATCTACAATTAATAATAACAACGATAATTTCAATACAAATTCAAGTGAAAATTCGAACTTGACGAATACTGCAGTCAAGTCCACGCTAGCAAGCCCATCTGGCACTACTTCTATTGCTATGTCTGCTGTCTCCACCAATCAAGCTCTTCTTTCCACGGCGTTGGTCCAGGTGACAAACAATGACAAAATATATGTTCTCAGGGCTTTGCTGGACTGCGGCAGTCAATCATCTTTTATCAGCCATAACGCACAGCTAAAATTAGGTTCCTACAAAATAAGAAAATATCATCAATATGTTTCTGGTTTGGGAAATATAATGTTAAATGTAAATGAACATTGTCATATAAATATTCAGTCGCTTCATAACAAGTTCAATATGAGTATCAACTGCTTCATTCTACCTAAAATTACCGATAACCTACCTCATTGTACATTGCCTATAGAGAATCTAGGAATTCCTAGCTATTTACAACTAGCAGATCCAGGCTTCTATCAGCCTTCAGAAATAGATTTACTGTTGGGTTCTGATATTTTTTGGGAATTACTCAAGTCAAATAGAATAAACCTGGGACATCCAGGTCCTATATTACAGGAAACCTACCTGGGCTGGATAGTAGCTGGTCCCATGGGGGGGAATTTGCACGATAGAAACAAAAATACATTGTCATTTCTCAAAGGACATAAGTAGCCAATTAGCAAAATTTTGGGAACTGGAGGAAATTCCTTCAGATAGTAAAAACTACAAGAATAACTTTTGCGAAACCCTATTCAATCAAACTACTCATCGTGAAGATGACGGTAGATTTTGTGTTCAAATACCACTCAAAGAGAGCTCATCAGTTCTAGGTGAATCTTATAAAATTGCCGAAAAAAGGTTTATACAATTAGAAGAGAAATTTAAGCGTAAACCTGTTTTCAAAGAGCAGTATCGCAATTTCATTCGAGAATATGAACAAATGGGACATATGACTGAAATTCCTAAACCTATATTTGGCTGCTACCTTCCTCATCATGCAGTAATGAGGGAAACTAGTGAAACGACAAAATTGCGTGTTGTTTTTGATGCTTCCGCAAAAACTGCCTCAGGTAAATCGTTGAACGATATACAATATATCGGACCCGTGGTACAAGACGACTTGTTCTCGATTTTATTAAGGTATAGACAGCACAGATTTGTGGTATCAGCTGATGTGGAAAAAATGTACCGTCAAATCCTCGTTAAGCCTGAGCAACGAATACTTCAGCTGATTTTGTGGCGCGATGATCCTGCTCAGATGATTAAGGTATTTCGTCTGAATACAGTAACCTATGGTACTGCATCGGCACCATTTCTAAGTACGAGATGTCTTCACCAGCTTGCATTAGATTGTGCTGATGAAGCAGTCTCAAGGTCGATAAGAGAAGACTTCTATTTCGATGATTTACTTTCTGGAACTGATGACCCAGCTGATTTGCTTCATATAGTTCAATCAGTCACTGAAATTCTAAGATCAGCTGGGCTCCCGTTGCGAAAGTGGCGTACAAATTGTTCAATTCGAGTCAAGTACCTTCACACCTAAAGGCTTAGATTTTTCTCAACCATCTAGTGTATTGGGATTAAAATGGGATCCACAAAACGATATTCTGCGATTTTCAGTTGAAAACATTAACTTCAATGAAAATGTTACGAAACGTACGATTTTGTCCAATTCTGCAAAAATATTTGACCCATTGGGTTTGTTGGGCCCATGTACCATCATACCAAAGATAATTCTTCAGAAATTATGGCTGTCCAAACTGGGATGGGACGACCCGGTAGATGCTAAATTGAAATCAGAATGGCAGAATTTCATAAATAATTTAAACGCAGTATCGAAGATCGAAATTGGTAGACACGTACTCATCAACCAACCTATGATTGTTGAATTACATTCATTTTCAGATGCCTCACAAGCAGCATATGCCGCTGCTGTTTACCTCAGGTCGATAGATAACTCAGGCAATATTTTTGTTAGACTTGTTAAATCTGGCAACACCACCTCTATCGGTAACTTTGCGAATCTTGGGATTTCGAGGATTCGGCGGTACTGATAGATTGAGAGAGGGAGAAAAGGGTGAGGGTAAAGGTATAAAATGAGCGGAAACGGACAGATTAGGGAGTTGCTCTTCAGTATGTAGTATGCAGTAAGCTATAAGCTCTTTTCCATAACGAGTAAGTACTATATTGAAATAGATTTGACTGTGTATCACTTTTTGTGTTGAATAAAAATCTAAACTGTAGTGATAGTGCTTCATTGTTTTACCAACCCACAATATTACCTGTACGAGAACGAGAATTTCGATAAGTCCCTAATTCTAAATTTAACAAGACTGGTCTGCGCCAAGACTAGAGTCGCTCCAGTTAAACCTACGACAATACCACGGCTTGAACTGTGCGGGGCTTTACTGTCAGCACGACTGAGTTCGAAGGTTGCTAAAGCACTTCGTTGTAATCTATCTTCTTCCTTTCACTGGACTGATTCAACGGTTGTTTTAGGATGGTTGTCATCTGAAGCTTATGACTTGCAACCCTTTGTTTCCAACCGTGTCGGGGAGATACAAGAGCTGACTGCATCTGGTAGTTGGAGACATGTGCCAGGAGATACAAATCCAGCTGATTTGGCCTCAAGAGGAGTGAATCCTAAGCGTATGCAGTCAGCCTCACTTTGGTGGGAAGGTCCACTATTTCTAACGGAGGATCCTTGTAACTGGCCTCAAAAAATAAACACAAAAAATATTCTCGACTTACCCGAAAAGAAAGCAGCTGTTAAATGTTTGTATACTTCAACTTCACCAAATTCTAATATTCATGCTAAATCTTTCATAAACTTCGATAAACATTCAAGATTTTCTACTTTACATAGGTCTATAGCCTACGTATTACGTTTCATCTCAAATTCACGCAATAAAAATGATAAACGTTCAAATTCACTGTCCACTGAAGAATTAAATTCTTCACTTAAAATTTTGATAAAACTGCACCAGAAGGATTGCTTCTCAAACGAAATCAAATTTCTTAATAATAAGCAAAACTTACCCTCAAATTCTCGTATGTTGTCGCTCAGTCCATTCCTTGATGAGGATGGCATACTTCGTGTTGGTGGCCGCATACAAAACTCGGAGGCTAGCTACAAAAGAAAACATCCGGTTCTTTTAGACATAAATCATAATTTTACAAAACTGCTTTTTTCTTACTATCACATTAAACTTTTACATTGCGGGCCTCAGCTCTTGTTAAGTGACTTAAGAAATGAATTTTGGCCTCTGAGAGGCAGAATCTTAGCAAGAAGCACTGTAAATAGTTGCAAGGTATGTAGAATAATGAAAGCTAAATGTTTGAAACCATTAATGGGCAACTTACCTGCTTCTAGAGTCATCCCAAGTTCTCCATTCCAGGTTAGCGGTGTAGATTTTGGCGGTCCATTCTATATCACAGACCGCAAAGGTCGCGGTTGCAAAATAACAAAGTGTTATTTCTGTCTATTTGTATGTTTTGCCACTAAGGCCGTTCATTTAGAAGTAGCAAGCGATCTTTCTTCTGATATTTTCATTTTATGTTTGCGACGGTTCATATCAAGAAGAGGAAAGCCTCTTCAGTTGTTATGCGATAATGGAACAAATTTTGTCGGCGCAAACAACGAGATCGCCAATTTCTTGAAATCAAGCAGTGAAGAAATTTCCGGTTTTGCGGCTAATGACGGCATTAATTTCAAATTTTCACCAGCTTACTCCCCTCACTTTGGAGGACTTTGGGAAGCGGGCATAAAATCCGCCAAATATCATATCACTAGAATATTAGGAGATAAACATTTGACATTTGAGGAACTAACAACTTTGTTTACACAAGTCGAAGCAATCCTCAATTCCCGGCCTTTAACTGTAGTACCCTAGGTAATGGAAATAAATTATTACATTTTAAAATTTCAATTTTAACATAATTCTAGAGGAAAGTCATTCAAATGTGTGGGATCAAATCCAGAAATCCCCAGACCCATAAATTAAAAATTGTGACGGGCGGAAGCTGTTAGGAGCTTCGATAAACAAGTTCAAGGGTCTTGCATTCCAAGGGGTCGTGATCCACGGGAGCGCAAGCAACGGTTTTTTTTATCATTAGATTTTATGGTTTTTTAACCAATAGTGTAAGACCACATCGTTTCAGACAAATTCTTTCTAGAACATTCCAGGGGGACAAAGGGGCAGGGGAGACCTTACTTTAAATAGAGAAATTTTCGGGAATTCAGAGAGTTCCGACAGTGGCGTGAGGTAAAGTAGCACGTCGTGCATCAGAAGGGAAAATGCGAATTGAATCGTAGGAAGTACCTGGGTTAAATGGAAGTAAAGTTCGGTCGGTTCTCCAAAATTTGTTATGTAACTTAAGGGTAATCAGTAAGTGATTCATTTTTTTTTTGTGATCAACAGCAAGCGTTTTCGTGAGTGTTTGGTCTGGTAAGAGAGAACTTTATTATAACTAAATGGGAATTTTTGACGATTTTAAGTAGGAAGTTGCAAAAAGGTACTACGTCACTCTCCATTTTATTTGGATTTTTTTTTGTTCTATTTTTTTTAATTACTGTTGAGTTCTTGAAAAGGTCGAGTAATAATATTTTTTATTTTTCATTGAATGCAGAAGAGAATATTTTTGGAATTTAATATATTGTTGATGTTAATGAGAAGGTCCTTTTATTACATCCCCTCTCAGAAAAGGATTTAATTTTTCATAAGACCTTGCGTTTGCTCAAGGCACGAATCCAGATTCCCTTTCGGCTGGAAAAGTGCGCAGGTTTTAAAAGGTAAAATCTCATATTTTATTTGCGGTAACAGGTGTGTTTAGAAACACCCCCGCAGGTATTACAATTTGGTGACAGCGGTGGGATTGAATATATCTGTTTTCTGAGAGTGGGTATTTAACAGTTCATTTTTTTTTAATTTTGATTGAGGGAATAAGTGGAAACCTAATTCGATAATTTTTTTTCTTTCTGTTTACTGGCGATTCAGAGTGAATTGATTAATTTGAGCGTGACATGCAAAGAGGTTTGTTTAGAAAAAAAAAGATTGAGAGTTGAGACGTTAGTGCATCGGAAAATATAATTTTTTCGTCAGAGATTTTTTTTGTGGAGGTTATTGAATTCTGGTTTTGTTTGTGCTAATTACGAGTTCTTTTTTTTTTGCAGGAATAATAGTTCGTCTTCAGTTGGAAATAATTACGTTTTTGATTGATCTGAATTCACCTGTTGATTTGTGTGTGTTTGTTTTCAGGGAAGAAAATTTTAGTTTGTTTGCAGTTTCAGATCGTATCACACTGCAGTTAGACCAGGGTTTTCAGGTAAACGAGAAACATCAGGAAAAGGTAGGAAATTTTTTTTCTTTCGTTTTGTTTTGCGTATCAAACAAAAATGGCAACTACTACCTCTGGTACTAACACCAATAAAGTGTTCCCGGCAATGATGTATTCTCTAGGTATGGTAGCAGGTACTTTAGATAACTTCACAGGAAAAGGGGCGGTCGAGTATTTCGACAAATTAGAATCACGGTCCAAATTAGATGGGTGGACGGAAGAGGACACGCTGAAATTACTTAAATTTAAACTGAGTGGTGAAGCGTACAATTTCTTTAAATCGGATATAGCTTTGGATAAATTTAATTATGCGGACTTCAAAGCAAAATTGTTGAAGAAATTCACTCCATCCAGATTCCCAGGAGAGAACCAGTGGAGATTATATCGGTGTTTCCAAGGACAAGATGAAGATGTTTCTTCATTTCGTACTAGATTACGGATTGTAGGGGCAGATCTTTTGCAGGATGATCTCGTTGGGGCCACAACAGAAGAAGAAGCAGGTTTAAAGAAGAAAAATAGGGAACTGATTCTGAACCAGTTCAAAATGGGGCTAAGGAAGGATTTAATGAGGGACACTGGAATCTGGTTGTTGAGGGAGAAGAATTTAGACTTAGAAAAAGCAGAGGAAATTGTCAAATTACAGGAATCGATCTTAATGATGGTACAGGGGTACACATCGAATGTAAGGATTGCGACAGTGGGTTTTGGGAATTTATGCGGAAGAAAAAGGTTTTTTGCAAGGGAAAGTAGTCACAGAAGTAGGAGAGAGGGTCCGAGGAGAATTAGAAGAAAAAAATGTTTTTCTTGTGGTCAGCAAGGACACTTCGTCCGGGAGTGTCGAAATCGGGGAATAACAGGTAGTACGAAACAATGTATTATGGTTATTCCGGAAGTAAATGTCGAAGAGATAGAAGATATACCGCATATCATCGAAGCAAGGGTGAATGGAATACTCACCCGATGTTTGGTAGATACAGGCGCGGCTGTCACACTTATCCAGCGGGATTTGGTTTCAAGGGGCGAAATCAACACGAACGAAGCCGACAAATATCGGCTTTCGAGTGTGTCAGGACACCCTATAAAATCTTGGGGTACGGCCCATATTTCGATGGGACCCGAAAACGGTGAATGGATTTCTACCTGGACAGCCGTTGTGTGTGACGACATTGCTTCAGGGAATGTCCAAGTTATTTTGGGGAGGGATTTCTTGTATGCGAATCATGCACATATAGATTACGTACATGATCCATCTGTGACCATAAGAAGGACCGTTTTCAAACTTTTGGGCAAAGAAATTCTCGATGAATGTACCTTTCTGGACGTTAGAGAGATTGGACAGATCTCCAGACGGGGAGAACAAACACAGAGAATTGGGAGTAGAAACACTTACAGGGATTCGTTTACACGAATTGACAATAAGGGGGCCAATACCGACTTGGAAATGTCGAAAAAACCAGTGGAGAGTGGGAAACCAAAAGTTGGAATAATTTGTGTGAATGCAGACACACAAACGGAAGAACATTTTGGAGGAATCGAAACTGGCCCGGCAATTTTGGAAAGTATTAAACCAAAGGTCAAAACGATTGGTGTGGATGCAGAGGCTCAAACCGATCAATATAACGAAGAAACGCTGGGAAAACTGAAGAAGAAGAAGAAAAAATGTAATGTGAAGGAGCGCGAAAAATGCGAATCACCGAGAGGTTTTGGTAACGAGTGCCTTATGACCGACCATCAATTCAAGTTGGGGGATAAGGTACTGTTGAAAGAAATGCATAGGTCATCTAAGGAAATAGGGGAAAGCTGGATTGGTCCATATCAAATAACAAGATTTCGAAGTAATGAGACATGCAAGATAAAGGAATGTGGGGGTACTGAAGAAAAAGTTGTCCATGTCGATAGGCTGACAATTTACTTCGAATCAGATGAGGAGCTCTATAGTGATGAGGAAGAATGGCTGGAAGAGCCAGTCTTTGCTTTGGGAAGGTCCAGAAAAATTGCACGTCCACCAGACCGATGGACCTACTATTGAGGAAACCCTATTTCCGCACGGAGTGGTTTGAGAACCATTGGGCAGTGACGACCCCACGTTCCGAGTTAATAAATAAGTACCTAAGCATGCAAAGGCCATTTCATTCATTTATGATTTTTTTTGTGAAGTTAACAGAGGTAATTCTAGTTTTAGTAGCCCAATTTTTTTTAATTTTGATCGTGATTCAAAATTTAAACATTCCAAGTTCTTTTCCGTCGAAATGAATTTTATTTAATTTTGTGAGTACAAATGAATATAGCTTTGTTTCGGATTTTTAGTACTTTATTCAGAGTAAGCAGTTTAGGTACCATTTTTTTTTGAGGCCTCTATTCAAAAAAATTTAAAAAGGGTAAAGGAATTTTGTTTTGGTAGTTGAACGGTATATTTATTGCGGATTTAGAAGTTATTCTTTCGAATTGGATTGGATGGTATATGAAGATAATCTGAAACAGATTATAAGGAAGCGTTTTGGTCGCTGGTTTACGCGAGCACAAGGCCTTGCATGTTATGGATGATGTGTTTAGGATGTTTAGATGAATGATTTTTTTACGTCTTGCATTTTTTTTGAATAAGTTTAAGGTTTTACTGTTTTTACAAACTTTCTGATGTGACTGTTATATTTTTGAAGATAAGCTTTGATTTTTGTTGTTGTTAGGACATATGTTTTTCTTGTAATTTAAGTGAACGTTGGAACAATGCGCGTATAAGGACTATAAAGACAATCAACGGGAAGTTCTGTGATCGACGAGAAACGAGAATAATCATCAGGCCATCATCAGACGAATAACCTTCCTGTTCAGCTCTACCTGATTATTAGGCGATTGTGAAAAACGCGATTCCGCAGGTGTTACGCCAGCGAGATGTCTATGGAACAAAAATCTGACAACCTAGCTGGTTGAAAGATATTCATGGTATGATAAATTACGAAAATCGAATAATTCAAAGAGTAAATGGTTCGAATTTCATCTTCCGAAATTGGGTACGAGAACAACGACGCTAGACGATTAAGTACCACCCTCATCGATCAATCAACGAGAACCGAAGAAATTCGATATGTCTGCAGTTTTATCTATACTGCGGGGATGTAACATGCCACCAGGGGTGCTAGAGACAACAAATTTGGACAAACGGTGACAGGGCATTAACTATAATAATGCTACCGAAAGTGCGACAGATGTAAACACAGGCACTACGGTTTTGTAGAGCAGTGGCGTAACAGCGTGAGAGACTTTGGGTAAGCTGGAGATGTGGAAGCGAAGGTTATTCCGAAACAGAGGACCAGAAGCTACAGTGGAAGGAGATGTGTAGTGAAAACCGAGGGAGGACGCGAAAAACTTACAGAAAGATCGGGAAAGGTGCGCGCAAGACAATTGTTCGAAAGTTATGGTTATGGACAAACGAGAATATATGTTCGTCAATTTTGGAAATTTTTGTAAAGTATAGTAGATCATAGGTTTTGCGAATTTTTTTTATTAGTATTTTATGTTTCATACGGCTATGTACGCGTGATTTTGTATGGTATTGATTTGCAGGCAGTAAATGTTATTGAACTGGTAAGAAATGGATGCATGTGAGTTTAGTAATTTCTATAGAAACAAGATGTTTGTTTCGTGTCAAGTGGGATAGTGACATGTTATAAGTAGGGGTATGAGGGAAAAGTTTTGGCGATGTGGAGCCAAATCTTTTTTATTGGGGAGAGTGTTGTAGTACCCTAGGTAATGGAAATAAATTATTACATTTTAAAATTTCAATTTTAACATAATTCTAGAGGAAAGTCATTCAAATGTGTGGGATCAAATCCAGAAATCCCCAGACCCATAAATTAAAAATTGTGACGGGCGGAAGCTGTTAGGAGCTTCGATAAACAAGTTCAAGGGTCTTGCATTCCAAGGGGTCGTGATCCACGGGAGCGCAAGCAACGGTTTTTTTTATCATTAGATTTTATGGTTTTTTAACCAATAGTGTAAGACCACATCGTTTCAGACAAATTCTTTCTAGAACATTCCAGGGGGACAAAGGGGCAGGGGAGACCTTACTTTAAATAGAGAAATTTTCGGGAATTCAGAGAGTTCCGACAGTGGCGTGAGGTAAAGTAGCACGTCGTGCATCAGAAGGGAAAATGCGAATTGAATCGTAGGAAGTACCTGGGTTAAATGGAAGTAAAGTTCGGTCGGTTCTCCAAAATTTGTTATGTAACTTAAGGGTAATCAGTAAGTGATTCATTTTTTTTTTGTGATCAACAGCAAGCGTTTTCGTGAGTGTTTGGTCTGGTAAGAGAGAACTTTATTATAACTAAATGGGAATTTTTGACGATTTTAAGTAGGAAGTTGCAAAAAGGTACTACGTCACTCTCCATTTTATTTGGATTTTTTTTTGTTCTATTTTTTTTAATTACTGTTGAGTTCTTGAAAAGGTCGAGTAATAATATTTTTTATTTTTCATTGAATGCAGAAGAGAATATTTTTGGAATTTAATATATTGTTGATGTTAATGAGAAGGTCCTTTTATTACATCCCCTCTCAGAAAAGGATTTAATTTTTCATAAGACCTTGCGTTTGCTCAAGGCACGAATCCAGATTCCCTTTCGGCTGGAAAAGTGCGCAGGTTTTAAAAGGTAAAATCTCATATTTTATTTGCGGTAACAGGTGTGTTTAGAAACACCCCCGCAGGTATTACATAACCCCACTTTCGTCTGATCCTACAGACCTCAATCCTTTAACTCCAGCACATTTCCTCATTGGTCGGCCACTAACTTCTTTACCAGCAGAAAATCTAATGATATCAATTCCTAATAGGCTCAGCAGATATCAGAGTCTTGAAAGCATGCGTCAACATTTTTGGCAGCGTTGGAAGAAGGAATATCTCAGCGAGTTGCAACAAAAATCCAAATGGCGCATCAATCAACAAGGGCTCAAAGAAGGCGACCTGGTTGTCATCAAAGAAGCCAACGTTCCTCCTTTAAAATGGCGTATGGCTCGAATATCCAAGCTGTTTCCAGGATCTGATGGAATTTCAAGAGTAGCTGAGTTGTACACAACCAAGGGTATCATTCGAAGAGCTGTGCACAATCTTTGCTGCCTGACTGGACCACCAATAGCGGAGGTTCCTCGAAATCCAAGGGGATTCGAGGGGGGGGAAGATGTTTAGTTTGTGACACCCTGTATGCGATGGGTCCGCCGCATGTGTCCGCGATAATGTGAAAATATGTTCACTTACTGCTAGACGAGAAAACTAATTGCGCTGTACGACGTTGAATGTAACACATCGATACATTATTGATCCAAGTATATAAGCAAGCTATTATAATACGAAATAAATAGTTAAAAACCAAAATAAGCGTTAATTATTAATATATCCAACGGCGCAAACATGATGTTTTGTCTGATATTTTAGGATGTTTTAAGATGACTGATAGAATTATTTCAGCATGGGATTTTAATGTCCGGTATAAATACGAGTATAGAAAACGAAAATGAATGGATGGATAAACTGCCAGATGTGGTCTGGGGAATGAATAACACTATCAGTGAAAGCACAGGGTACTCCCCACATACATTAATATATATATATTCTTTTGAAAGAGAGTATTACAAACTGTTTTCTTGAACCAAACAATACATGGCATATGGCACGTGTGAAGAAATGGCTACAAGGACCAGATTATATAAATGAATAAAATCTGTTTCCCGCTCCAAATCTAAGTGTTAGCAGAGGGAATGTAAACATTAATGTTTGGCTTCGATAAAGATCGTCATGGAAATTTAGACCAAGAAGACATAATCGTCGAAAATAGGCAAAAAATTGCAGAAAACGCTCAAAAAAAATGAATAAACAAAGCAAAAAATGAAAGAACAGTTTGATAAGAAACGAAAAGAAAGCACCAAATACAAAGTAGGCAGTTTGGTTCTTTGGCGAGGAGCTAAAAAAGATACCAAGGATGTCGGTCGTAAGACTGGAATAAAATATGGAGGGCCCTATAAAGTGTCGAAAGTTCTAGAAAACGATCGATACGAAATTATGGCCCTGAAAGGAATGGAAGGTTACCAACGATATTGTGCAGTCGTAGCTGCAGACGCTATACGAGAATATAAGTCTGGTGCAATAATTGAATCCGATACGTCTTCAGATGATGAGGTGAATAGTGTCGATGAGTTGATTGATTTATTAGAGTCATAAAAAAAATCTACCTATACATATGTGTATATAGGTATTCTATCTACAATCTGTATATATGTATGTATATAAAGAAAAATGGAACATCATTCAAAAAATATATATATACAGGGTCTTTCACGAGGAACCTCACCCATATTTATACGGGAAACTACTGAACGTATTTTCATGAAATAATAATAATAATAATAATTTATTTATCCTCAGAACCACATATTTACAAAGAAATAATAAATATAAACAGGTATAGGATATGTCATGAGTGCAAGAACTAACCATTATGATCAAAATATTCCCCAACAGAGTAGAAGCATTTAGTCAAGAAAAACTGTTCAACAGATTTATTAAAAGATCTTATATTTTCAATACGCCTTAATTCAATAGGAAGTGCGTTGTATAGTTTGATTCCCATATATCTTGGTGATTTCTCATATCCAGTCAGGCTGTGATGAGGAACAGTCAGATCATATGTGATTGCCTTGTAAAATAATCGTGATTGAAATTCAGTGGTAAGAATTTATCTAAGTTAATTTTCACAAATTTCAGTATTTCATACATATAAATACAGGCTAGGGGTAAAATTTTAAGTCTTCTGAATAAAGGCCTACAGGATGTTCTTAGGGAAACCCCACTAATAAATCTGACTGCCTTTTTTTGCAGTTTGAATACACGTTCACTACAGGCAGCAGAACCCCAAAACAAAATACCATATGTTATTCTGGAACGAAAGTGGCTTGAGTAATATGACATGCATATATTATCGTTCGTAGTAGTTTTAACATTGGAAATGTTTATGTTCGTATATTACAGGCAAGTTACGAGTTTTTGTTCAAGGTCAAAAGACAAAAGTGTCGCCAGTAGACCAAAACAGCATTCGAAAGTTATCGCGTGATTTATTAAGATAGGTGTGTTGGGAGGATACATTAAATGACGAATTGTATCGGGAAGGTTCAGATCGGTTCGTGAATCTCCGACACGGCATTTGAATACCGCAACTACGATCCGCATTCCGAAGCGCATTGTTTATAAACAATGTTCTAGCTGTGATGTTATTCGATTCTTCAGCGATTGAGTTTTGTGTTTATAATATAATCTATGTATTATTCTCAAATTTATTGAGTAAAAGAGAGGCAATTTTGTTCAATGCGGCAGATTAGGAGCTGGAATAAATACCTATATGGCTATAATAGAAAGTTGAAATAAATATTTGAAATACGATAAAATGGAAGGAAAAAAGGATATAAGGTATTTATGGTTATCTAGTTATAACTTGAGATCCTTGTTGAATATTGCTTTATTTTAGGGAAGAAAAGCTATTGGATTAATTGGACCAAATGGTGTATGTGAAGATGTGGAAACAAATTCTTCACAAAGAAAGACCAAATGCAAACAAATATTGAATGTAATTCTATTCTATCATAGGGTTACTGTGGAAGCACATCATGTCCTCATGATTGAAGAAAATGTGGAGAATGTTCGTAAGAAAGAAGGAATTCTGTTTCAGATGAAGATTGGTATATTATGAAAACCCTCAACTAGTCGAATGGCATACCAGGATGATGTGAAATTCTTCATAGAAGAATTAGCATCAAAACCAGAAAGTTCAACGTCATTTAATTGTTACGATGAAAATGTAATGCAGTTCAAACTGTTTCGAGTTTTTCACTTATAATACCACAAGAGCTTCAAAATTATCGGGTATTTCCCGATAGGTTCGTTGCAAACAAATGAAGGAGTCAAGTTTTTCCTGAAAAACTTGACGACTTTATTTGTTTGCAGGGAACCTTGAGGGAAATGCTAGATAATTTTGAAGCTCGTGTGGTATTCGGGGGATTATTTTTCCGTCCCAAATGTCGGCCAATAGAATTGCACCATGAGACGAAATGTACAGTTAACAAATAAGAATTTCATAATGAATAAAACAACATTTAATTAAGATAAAGACTAGTGCAATTAAAAATACAATTGTTGTAAACATTGGTGCATGTTTTCTTCAAGTCAGAGTTATCGGTAATGGTCCCAGAAGAGGTAGATGGCATGAGGTTTATGCTGTTGATGGCATTTTCTGCAGTAGGCTCACTCCTTCGCAGTTTCTTGACAATTAATTCGTGGTGTTCCTGGTCGAGTTGGAGATACGGCTTGATGGAGTTACTGTTGGCATGTCCAGTTATTTTGATGATCTGCTGCTCTCCCAGGCCCGATTTCGCTAGATTGGAGACGGCTGTTGCACGACTGGAGTGATTGGTGATTTTTTTGTTACCAAGGTCAAGCCCAGCTTTTTGTGCTGACTCCTTAACCCACTTTGAAATCGTGTTTTGGCCTACTGGGGAATCCTTGTACCACCTAGCGCCTGGAACTTTATTCCAGAATGGATTTTGGGTCAGGAATAGTCTGTCGCTCTTGATATTGGCATCTCTCTTCTCTCTCAATTTCTGGAACAGTCTCACTGGGCACTTGTCAGGGATTTCCCGATTCTCCACCAGCCACTTGCTGTCTGATAATTTTTTATCACCACCTTGTGTGGTCTTGCTGAAAATTGGATTGTATTCAATTCTCCCAGTTGTTTCCCCGTCATTTCGCTGTTCTGCCTTAAAGTGATGTATTGACGTCATGCTGCCCTCACCACCTCTCCAAGCCAATTCCACTGATATTATCATGAATAATTTTTTCCGGAGGCCATCAGGAGTTTCCTCGTCCCAAACAGTGGTCATTGCATCCCAATCTTTTTCCTCCAACGCTGCTGCACTTGCCCTCCGTTTTTCCGGAATAGATTGTAAAGCCTTACGCTTGGCATCACGAGCTCCTCGAGCGGTCTTGAATGCAGCATCCGAAAATGGGTTGATTTTGATGTCGAAATCGTTCAAATACTTTTCTTGAAGTAATTTTGCAGTCTGATTCCACATTGTTTTTATTGTACCTTCCTTATAGTCTTCTCCATCCATTTTCTTCATATTGTAAGCGTAATCTTTCATAATGTTTGCCAATTGCGCTTCACTCGTTTCAGCACTCAATGTGTATTCCCTCTCAGTACAAAAAGTAGTAAATTGGTTCCAAACTGTTTTTTTTGACTTCTCCGTATTAATGGGAACATTTCCTTTGACTTTTTTATCGATGGTGGACAGAGAACAAACTCCAAATCGACTCATTTTCATGCAAAATCTCCAATTTTCACAATTGAATTCAACCTGTCAGTTTGACGTGTGATTAATTTGACTGGATCATGTTTTGTTTTTTATATATAGCAACTACCAGAGAAAATTTTCAAAAAATTATCATAAGTAATATCACAAGAGAGTGAGAATAAATTGAAAATAATTCGACAGATTTTAGAAAACTTGTTGCCAGGCAATAGACACGAGAGCCCGAAGGGCTCGAGTGGCTATTGCCAAATGGCAACAAGTTTGAGAAAATGCCTGGAGAATTATTATCGAACTAGCTGGCCCGGCGAACTTTGTTTCGCCTAAATGATAGTAATGATACCTATACCATAGCCATCTTTATCTTAAGAAGGCCGTGCCTATACTTACTGTGGATTTCACAAATCGTAATCACCAGTGATCGGAGATCAACGGCTTGGTTAGATTTCCGAACTGTCAAATCGAGTTGATTCTAGATCAAGCTCCGATCACCGGTGATATGCTTTGTGAAACCCCCGTTTGAGTTGTATAAACTTACCATTGCTATTTCTTCAAGCAGGAGATAAATTAGGCATAATAAAAGTTCTGTCAAATGTCATCTGTCAAAAGTCATCTGTCAAATATCATCTGTCAAATGTCATCTGTCAAACGTCATCTGTCAAATGTCATCTGTCAAATGTCATCTGTCAAATGTCATCTGTCAAACGTCATCTGTCAAATGTCATCTGTCAAATGTCATCTGTCTAATGTCATCTGTCAACTGTCATCTTTTCCACGGATATGAGCTGTCACACAAAACAGAAATACAAAAATAATATGTCAATTACTAATTATGGGCAATTTTGGATTCAGTCATTTCCGCAAATATATTTATTACCCAAACATAAATCAGAAAGATTTCAGAAATATAGAGAAAAGATGAAAATGGACAACTCACGATTGATGCTGATCGTCACATTTACTTTACATTCCGTTGAAAATTCACTGTTCCACCAACTTGAGATCCTTACCCGCTTTGGATCTGATAATAGCCTTCCATGTTATTATAAGTTCTATGCAAGTTACACAATAATTGTATACATCGCCATTCGTACTCTAGTCTATACCATTTCTGAATTTCCTACCCTTCAAGAAAATGAAATGCACCGTTGCCAGACTACTTCATGGCTTATATCTTCACAACGTTCTATTTTATTATTGCATTTCTATTGAATACCGTGGAACTTCGTTCTACTACTATTAATTCCCATGGAATATTCTTATACCGTTGGTAAGACCTACTGCAGTTTTAACTATTCACTTGACATGCGATTCTGTGGAAGAAAAACTAACCTCCTTTGTCCAAATGTCAAAACCTATATAAGTACTCTATGATTGCTCGATGGGTGGTAACACATAATTCTATGGGTGGTTAGAAAAAGGAAGGCTTTTTTTTCTTTTCTGTAGGAGTTTTTTGGGAATATTTTGTTATATAAACCTTGTCCTAACAATAATAAACACAACAAAAAAAGAATTGTCCAATTTGGTGCGATCGTATGAACAATATGGCATTTCGAAGTTTTGAACCAACCATAGATCGCCTTTTATTAATATAGATTTATCGAACTCTCGTGTGGTATTCGATGGATTATTTTTTGACGTTATTCTCTGACGTTACAATCGAAATCATTTTTTAAGATTTTATAATTTTATTCGACAAATTTATATTAATCGACTTAATATACACAGAATGAGTTATTCAAATTAGTATGTATTGAAGTTTTGAACATGAAAAATACAATTTCTTCTGCAAGCCAGACGGTGTGTTTTCGTCGTTGAGTTTTATCATGCCCAAGATTTCTCCTTTGCTCAAACATGCAGTACTTTATTTCCTCTTTTAGAGCTCTTTTTCTGTAAGAACTTACGCTTGGTGTTTTTTAGCATATCTGGTGGATTTGAATTCGATATCATATTGAATGGGTCGAATCTTCTATTTATTTGGTCGTAGTACAACTCTTGCATTAATTTGGCGGTTCTATTCCACATTGTCTTCTCCATTATGTTTCTCCATATTGAACCCATAGTCCTTCAAACTAACGGCTTGTTTTGTTGTTGATGTCTTCTCTTCCAATTTGTAGCCTCTCTCGTCGCAAAATAATTGAAATTGTTTCCAAATCGACGCGCTTCTTATGTTGGTATTCTAACATGCACTTTCAATGATCATATCATTTGAAATATTATCGACTGATGATTCATTAAAACGTTTGGGATTCATTTTACGAATTTCTTGAAAATTTACGGCAGACACGTCAAATCAAGAAAATCCGTTGTCATGTGATTGTCATTCAATAAAAACAATGTACATGGAATTATTCTCGCTGGAATAATGTAGGTAGATTATTTCCACTATAATAATGTTTTGATTGGCTAGAACGTATAAGAATTACTGAAATTGAAGATTTCTATTGGTTTCGAGAAACGTCAAAAAATAATCAGTATAATACCATGTAGGTTGTACCATGTGACGTCGAATGGTGCAATTCTATTGGTCGATATTTGGGTCGCAAAAATAATCTCTTGAATATTTGGTAGTGTTTTATACCCTTCTGATGAGGAATTAATGAAAAGAATTAAATTGTGGGACCAGGAAGGTAGGGAGAAATTAAACACATGGCTTGCACAGAAATCCAAGGTGAAATTTGCAAAAAAAGGAGAATAGCATACATATCCGAGCAAACAATAGAATATTTTTTAAAGTGTTCTATAGTAAAATTTCTTCGACTGAAGTTGTAGAATATTTTCAGAGTTTTACTGAGCATATTATTTCAAATCATCTTCCAGGAAACTACTTAGCCAGCATGGTGAAGAGATTATTTTGTTCATTTTTCTGCTCTTGCATTTCTCTTATCAGATTTGAACTCAGGGTATCTTGGAGAAGGTTCGGTTTCTCTTTCGAGATAAGCATTGCACCAACCTCAGCAAACACTTTCTTTTTGTTTTCGTATTATATATTCATTGATCTCAATCAAATAATGAATAATGTATGTTGGTGAAAATTTTTTTTCTTTTATTTTGAATTCTACAATGCATACCTATTCCATTCCAATTCTAGGGCTTTAAATGGAACAATATCATATTGATTTCTTCTATTGCGAAAGGATTTGAAATAGATTATTATTGTGTAGCCACTACACCTCACTTAGGTACTATATGCATATGAAATTCTTAGTTTCTCAAATTGCGAAATAAACATGGAAAATAATATGGCAATTGGATCGAAATTCAATTAGGTAAAAATTCTAATTTCAAAGGAGCGAATAATGCTTGAAACTGTACCATAGTGAAATGCATGCTGAGAAATGATTTTCAGTAATCGGTTCTCACATTAAGGCTGTTACACCCTTTGCCAGAAAGCTCGAATTCCGCTAGATGGCACTACATGAAAATACCCAGCAATAAAAATTCAAAACGCCCAATATTTCAATAGCCCCGCCTATTCTTGCCGAGTTACTTCGAACAAAATTTTCGACAGAACAGAATGAACATCTGGTATTATTACAATTTATGACACCATAATAAAGCCCACCGCTCTATTTACCAGATGTAAAAGGGAACCGAAAGGATCGAAACGTTCGTCAATTCTGGTATAGAAAGAAGAATTCTGTGGGAATCGTTTCCTCAGATCGATAGAATTACCGAAACTGCGTCATTGGAATATATTTAGAAATAGTAAAATTTATTTATTTTTATACCATACTACCTATCAATAACATCATGCAAGTATTTGACCAAATTCCATGATTACTATTATTGAATGAATATTCTAAGACTTTGTTTATATCAGAGGTTAAGAGATACCTACGTATTATCAAATGGTTTTCAATTTCTTTTCAAAGTCTTGTTTGATACACAATGTAATAATATAAAATATTGAAAAGAATACGAATATTCGAAATAAAAAGGCTGTTTCAATTGATTTGACACTAGTTATAATGAGTCCATCGAGCGCTCAAAAATATTTCATTTTTCTATTATTACACTGAAGAGTAGGATCATTTATGTTTAGGGATGAAAAATCTGAATAAATGCAAGATGAGATGAATTTGACGTACGAACCACATAAATTCAGAAAATCTCAAATAACTCAGAAATTACTGTATTTAGGAGCAAGAAGAACATCACAGAGTGTTATCACTATTTTTCTTCGCAGAATTCAACGCAATCATGGAAAAATAGGGTTATAATTTGAAAAACTGTGATTTTCCATCACAGTTTTCGACACTTAATTTGAAACACCCTGTGATGATATTTATGAAATTCGAAAGATGCATGACCTTTCCATATTCTTCTTCTTTGACGATGTGAGAAAAGTTTACACTCGGGATGTTCAGAATAAGAAAAATGAACATAATAGGTACTCACTATGAATTTTCGACTTTTTTTCAGTTTTTTTTTCGATATTTTGAAACTATTCGAATGAATACAATGCACCAGAAATGTATTCAGCTTTGAATACTAAATCATAGATATCAGAAACGTAAAAATTTAAAAAACAATTTTCAACAAATTTATTTTCACTAACCGGAAGTTCTCAGGCTCCAAAAATATTTTAGGTCTGTAAAGAATTTCGAACAATATCATAATGCCAATTTTCATAGTTCAAATATGTCCAGTTCTCCAGAAACGTCTAATAGGCACTCGAACTTGGGACACCCTGTACTGTATAGGTATTATCCTGTTGCTGACATTGAATTGTGTTGGCCTCTACTCGGTTGAAACCCATAGTACACTAATGGAATAAAGTACATATAATATGTTGATTTCTGTTTATAATGACTTGAAACATTTATATTCGGGGCTATTCACTAAGCAAAGTTATTATGGATAGCAACTTTGCTTAGTGAAGAGCCCCGATTATCGCGTTTCAGCTACTTCAGAAACGGACAGAGATGTCGACTGTGCGAGTTGCCATTTTTGCGCCTCCCTTCCGAGCGAATCGCTTCTTTCTGTATGACACAATCAAAAAACAACAGATGAAACCGAAAGATGAGCACTTTCCAAAAATTACGCTGGTTTTTGTAATGACTGCAATCGGGACCTAACGTTTAAAATAATAATTGCAACAAGAATAATTCGCAATCCTTGTAAGACCTGATATGATACTGAAAACGGCTTTTATTGATATCGGTTCTGTGGAAAAAGTTTTTAGCTCATTCATTTCCCTGTTTGACTACTGTCATACTGTGATTCGACCCTGCCCAACAAATGTCTCAAAACATCGAGATAAAGCCCATAACAGACAGGTAAATATCACTTATGATCAGGCACCCACCCAATTTGGGAAATAACAATAGATTATTTATTTTATTGCTGGCGGTTCCTTGGAGGATCTTGCCCCCATATCTCAAGTCCGGTATACATCTGGTACGGCCTTTTAGTTACAATACAGGTTTTATTCATTTGGGGCAATGCGACAATGCACTTGCTCCTAGATGAATAAACAATTAAGATGGAAATTTTATAATTTTGTCTGGTTATCCATTCGATTCCTTCAAAGCCTCAGTCATTGGAAGCAATCAAGGAATATACAGCATGACGAAACAAAATTCTCTAATTCACCTCTAGTGCAATATTTCGGCATGGTTCTTTGAAAACATCTGAAGCGGTACAATGTTGCGAAACGCATTATGTTTCAACTCTTGATAACTAGAAATCAACATACCTATACAGGGCGAGATCTAATTGATAGATAATCCGTCGCCTGGGTATCAAGACTAGGAAAATTGGAGGTACAAAGAGTGGAAATTCCTTGCATAATTTAAAAAAAGCCGCATTTGCGACCGCAAACTTTCGTTTTCATTAATATTTGACTTTTCTCAAGATTTTTTCTCTGATGATTATAAACTTCATCGAATCTCTCAATCATTGCTTCAGAACGGAAAAATAATGATGAAACTAACGATGAATCTATTCTTCGAAGATTACTACTGATAGATTTTCATGACTGTTTGTATTTTTCTGAGGATTTTTGTGAGTTTGCAATTTTTTCTCGAGATCGGTAGCAGATACGACAAAACTTCAAGAAACCGTAAAATTTAGTTAAACAACAAACCTCTTTTTTTACAATTTTTCAAACTCCCAGTGGCTCACCAAAAAAAGAATCTGGAGCAGCTAAGGGAACAGTGACCCATAAAAAAATTTCACCCTGTAAATTTACAATCGAAATTAGCATGTCGAATGGTGTAAACTCTACATTGTTTTATTTATGCCGAATTTCAGTGGATATCTTATGAACTGCAGGTACTGTTAGAATAAACTTGGAACGCAAACCAGACTTTGATATCCTGTACCTCGAAAACGAAAAGTTTGCGGTCCATGTTTTTGTGATTACGATTGTTGAATAGGCAGGGAAGAATATTACTCAAAAATAACTAAAAGCGTCATAAAACCATAAAAGTTATTGAAGCCCGACGCTGGTACTTCCGAACTATGCAAATAAAGGTCATGACAAATTTCCTGTGGTATTGAAATCAAGATGCAGATCAAATGTACCGACAATCGTTGGCATCATTACCCTATCATAAAAACCATCATAAGAACTTCTTTGAGTGAAATATTGCCCTTTTGAAAGCCATAAATCAAAATTGAATTGAAGATGTACGTTTTCATTGGTTATTCCGATATTTAGAGGCGGTGCTAGATGGGAGGCGTGAATTTTAAGAACTTCGAAACTTTAGAACGCTCTAAACTCAATATCATTTAGAAAAAAAAAATTTAATTTATATTTAAGAAAACTTCTTTGAAATTGGAATGTTTCTGTGTATTGATTTTTTCCCGAAAACTTCGGAGTTGGGAGATATGATCATTTATAAAATTTCTCGATTTCAAATTCAAATTTCAGGAGATTCTGAAAATATTTTTCCAAAAATCCAACACAGATCCATTGATTATTCCCATTCGAGTCTACTCTATGAAAATGAAATGTATCCATCGAGCCAATTTTGAGTTAGAATGTTCTAAAATTAGCATTGAGAAGCATAGGGCGAATGGAAGTACTGTACACCCTTAAGAGAAATATGATCGATTTATAACGTGTACAGCTAAAATTGAATCAGGTTACAATTTCAACAGATAACTTAATTCAATTAATTCAAGACCTAATTCACTCACGGTTTCGGTAAAACGTGTTGAAATAATACTTCAGTGGGAAAGGGATTGATTGATTTCGCGTGGTATTCCAGAATCTGAAATGTTTATTATTTCTATTTTCGTTTCCTTCATTGTATTTCTGACATAGCCTTATGATATTTAATAATGATTTCTGACCGACGACAGGTCAGTGTCGAAATCAGATGTTGGCGATGCGATGAGAAACCGGCCAGCGCGCAGGTCAAGTTTTGCCTTTCATCGGCATTCTGCAACTCTTGTGCCTATTTGTCATTTCATGTATCCTAACGGGCCAGCATACGAGAATCGGCGACCAGTGAGCCGCAGTGGGAGGTACGTCAAATTCGCCGCAACGTTGCCAGATTGGGCAATTATTCCTGTATTTGAAGGATAGATTATTGTTTTATTTCCTTCATTAGCACTTAGAGTGTTTATATTGTTGTTTCATCGAGTGAGATCTGGCGGTGAGTGGTCCGTCAAATTCGCTGCAACGTTGCCAGATTGGGCAATCATTTCGGTATTTGAAGAATAGGTCAATAGTTGATCCGAGTACATATAAGATTCATGAATTTTAGTAGAAACAGAATCCTTCTATCTAAAGCCAATTACATGAATACCCAGATTTGCTAAAATCTATATTCACTTCGAAAATATTGGACGGAGAGGACTCAGCTTCATCTGATGATATTTCCTCCGAGTAGGGGAGGACGGGGGAATTCCGCGCACGGGGGAATTCTGCGCATTGATATTCTGCAACTCAGTTCAGTTAAATTTCAAAATTTAGATTCAGCGCACCATCTCGTATTTGCCTTGCCAACATCCTCCCGTAATTTATGGGTATTCGTGTTTTCAGTTTAGACCAGGGAGCCGATTGTTCGTTTTACGACGCTCTGATCTAATTTTCGACAGGAATTGGAATCGTGGAAAGTACTTCTATTATTAATTTCTAATGAATCTATTGCATGACTATTTTCCTTCATATGTGTACATTATTTAATGCAAAAGAACAATCAATTGTATTTCGTCATCTACTGTCAGTGATTAGTTAGGTTAGGTGACTCACACCGGGGGAATAACGCGCAGCTGTAGCGGGGTAATTCTTCAATAATATTTTTTTGTACCTATTCATGTGAATTTGTTTAATTTACATTGTAGTTGGTTATTACCTGAAAAATTAAATATATTTTTTCGAGTTTCTCAGCTGTTCAATATATGCGCATAATTATACCATCGCATGCGCGGTATAACCCTGTACGTGGGGGAATACCGCGAAAAGTCAGTTTTCAGAATTATTTTTTTTTCTCAATTGGTAGAGGTGGTTGAACCTTTTCCTTGTGATGAAAAAGTTTCGAATGGGTTCATGATTCAGCAGTTAAATTATGAAAGTTTGTGTGTAAGTACATAGGAAGGTTTTTGTGAGCATTTTCTCTCAGGTGCGTGGAATTCCCCCGTCCTTCCTACATCTAAGATTAATGAATTTTAGTAAAAACATAACCCTTCTATCTCAAGCCAATTTCGAGAATACTCAGATTTGGTAAAATAAAAATTCTCTTCGAAAATATTGGACGGGGTGGACTCAGCTTCTCCTGATGATGTTTACTCCGAGTACATATATATGCCAAACCAGTTTCATGAAAACCCAGATTTGGTAAAATAAAAATTCGTTTAGAAAATATTGGACAGGATGGACTCAGCTTCATCCGATGAGAGTTGATCTAAGTAAAGGGTGTTTTTTTTAGAGGTATAGAACTTTAAATTGCAATAAAACAAGGATGGACAGTTCGATTGACATGAATTTTATTTATCCGAAAGATAATCTTGTGGCAATACATTTTAAATGTGATTTCTGGCATATGACCGCCACATCTGGCTCGGATGTAGTCCAATCTGGACGTCCAATTTTCGATTACTTTTTCCAACATTTGTGGCCGTATATCGGCAATAACACGGCGAATGTTGTCTTCCAAATGGCCAAGCGTTTGTGGCTTATCCGCATAGACCAATAACCTTACATAGCCCCACAGAAAGTAGTCAAGAGGTTTTAAATCACGAGATTTGGAGGCCAATTCACAGGTCCAAAACGTGAAATTAGGCGGTCACTAAACGTGTGTTTCAATAAATCGATTGTGGCACGAGCTGTCACATGTTGTGCCGTCTTGTTGGAACCACAGCTCCTGGACATCATGGTTGTTCAATTCAGGAATAGAAAAGTTAGTAATCATGGCTCTATACCGATCACCATTGACTGTAACGTTCTGGCCATAATCGTTTTTGAAGAAGTACGGACCGATGATTTCACCAGCCCATAAAGCGTCTCTGGGGATGCGAGTTATCAATAAGAGTAAACGTGATGCGAAAACGTTCCATGGTCAATCGAATTAACTGCTCTGATGGACGATTTTGTCGACGATAAAATGGACGTAGTGCGAGATACGTATTCCGCACAGAACCATTATATTCGAAATAAAATTGCACCACTTGCAAGCGTTGTTCAGGCGTGAGTCTTTTCATGATGAATTGCCAAACCAAACTAAAAATAAATCACTTGACAGCTGTTGAATCGGTCGCCATCTTGAACAGTTATTCCAACTTAAAGTTCTATACCTCGAAAAAAAACACCCGTTACATATAAGATTCATAAATTTAATTAAAAACTGAATCCTTCTATCTAAAGCCAATTTTATGAAAACCCAGATTTGCTAAAATCAAAATTCACTTCGAAAATATTGGACAGGAATGACAGGATGGACCCAGCTTCATCCAATTATTTATATCTTTAATTTTTATTATCATATCTTAAGATTCAGATTCAGCGCACCATCTCGTATTTGCCTTGCCAACATCCTCCCGTAATTTATGGGTATTCGTGTTTTCAGTTTAGACCAGGGAGCCGATTGTTCGTTTCACGACGCTCTGATCTAATTTTCGAGAGGAATTGGAATCGTGGAAAGTACTTCTATTATTAATTTCTAATGAATCTATTGCATGACTATTTTCCTTCATATGTGTACATTATTTAATGCAAAAGAACAATCAATTGTATTTCGTCATCTACTGTCAGTGATTAGTTAGGTTAGGTGACTCACACCGGGGGAATAACGCGCAGCTGTAGCGGGGTAATTCTTCAATAATATTTTTTTGTACCTATTCATGTGAATTTGTTTAATTTACATTGTAGTTGGTTATTACCTGAAAAATTAAATATATTTTTTCGAGTTTCTCAGCTGTTCAATATATGCGCATAATTATACCATCGCATGCGCGGTATAACCCTGTACGTGGGGGAATACCGCGAAAAGTCAGTTTTCAGAATTATTTTTTTTTTCTCAATTGGTAGAGGTGGTTGAACCTTTTCCTTGTGATGAAAAAGTTTCGAATGGGTTCATGATTCAGCAGTTAAATTATGAAAGTTTGTGTGTAAGTACATAGGAAGGTTTTTGTGAGCATTTTCTCTCAGGTGCGTGGAATTCCCCCGTCCTTCCTACATCTAAGATTAATGAATTTTAGTAAAAACATAACCCTTCTATCTCAAGCCAATTTCGAGAATACTCAGATTTGGTAAAATAAAAATTCTCTTCGAAAATATTGGACGGGGTGGACTCAGCTTCTCCTGATGATGTTTACTCCGAGTACATATATATCCCAAACCAGTTTCATGAAAACCCAGATTTGGTAAAATAAAAATTCGTTTAGAAAATATTGGACAGGATGGACTCAGCTTCATCCGATGAGAGTTGATCTAAGTACATATAAGATTCATAAATTTAATTAAAAACTGAATCCTTCTATCTAAAGCCAATTTTATGAAAACCCAGATTTGCTAAAATCAAAATTCACTTCGAAAATATTGGACAGGAATGACAGGATGGACCCAGCTTCATCCAATTATTTATATCTTTAATTTTTATTATCATATCTTAAGAATACTTACTTTAGAAAGAACATTTTTGTTTTAAAATACGGTGACAAGATTTCCTCTTACATGTTTATGTTAGGAATTAGGAATGTTGATTGTTTCTTGCAATTATTATTATTTATTTATTGTTTGCCGCTTCGACAACAAGGCCATTAGCGGTTTCAGTTTGATATGTTTACAAAATGTTTAGTATCATTCATAATATATTATACATGTCATGGTATTGTGTCATAAATGTAATCATATTTAAAATTTGATGCTTTTAATGAATGCAATTGTATTGGTGCAGGACGGTGAACTGATGTTGAGGGCTTCTTCTATTTTGTTGCTAACGTTGTGTACTTTTCTTTGGGCTTCGAATAGTTGGCATTCTATGATTATATGACGTGTGGTGAGTTGGGAGTTGTACATTTGGCACCATGGAGGAGATTATTATTATTGAAAAAACTATTTTATTTCAAGTTCAAATGTAAATAAATGTTGGTAATATTCACATGTGGTGTTATCATTTCCAATGTCTCTGATGGTTGCAAGGATTGCGAAATCTGTAAATTTTTAATCTATATATCGCATAGCATACGGAAGATAATTGGGAGCAAAGGTTGTTAATATGCTCTTTCCAGTTGAGGTTGGAATCAATTGTAATTCCCAGGAACCTGGTGAATTCTACCTGTTCTATAGATTTGGAATTGATTTTTATCAAAAGGCTTTTATTCATATGGTTGCTGGTGTTTTTGAATGAGAACTTAATGAAGACTGTTTTACTGATATTGAGAAACAGCTCGTTCTCAGCAAACCAATTAGAGAACCTAGTGAGTCAGACCTTCCAGTACAGAGAAGTGTGTTGTCATCAGCAAATATCACTAGATTTGATGGGTCAGCAATTACATCAGGTAGATCGTTGATAAATATCAAAAAAAGCAGAGGACCCAATATGGATCCTTGCGGTACACCACATTTAACATCAACATGAGATGAACGAACTCCATTAATTTCAACGAATTGCATTCGGCCTGCCCAATATGAATGGATTTATTGGTTTATTTGACCTCTCAACCCAATCAAGGTATTCATTAAAGTGATTCGCCACTGTTTCCGGATCATCAATGTGTTCGTTATCAATAAGAAGTGTCGGTGTGTTTTCGTTTTTAGTTTTTTTTGACGTATTTGTATTATTCCTTATTATATTCCATACGGCTTTAGATTTGTTGACAGCATTATTATAATCTATTATATTTTGTAGCTTTTCAGCTTCTTTGAGTACTCTTCTGTAAATGATTTTATATTTTTTATAATAAGCTATATTTTCATCAACATCAGAATTTTTAGTCAACATGTAAAGTTGCCTCGATACTTTCGAAGACACTCTAATGCCTGCTGTGACCCACCCTTTACAATCTCTCCTTCTTTTGGAAGATAATCTTTGAACAGGAAAACATGAATCGACAAAAAAAAAGACAAAGAATTGATGAAACTATCAAAAGCCTCATTGACAGAATGTGATGTGTAAACATCCAACCATGATTCTCTAGAGAGCGCGTAATTATTATTATTATTATTATATATTAGACAAGAGTTGAGAAAAGATTCTATAAACTCAAAGAAAATAAAAAATAAATAAAAAATGCACATAGCTAGCCAAAAAAAAGTATAAATTACAATTGAAAAATAAAAAAACAGTTACAAAATCAATAAACGAAAAAAGAATTTCATCTATAATGGAAATCATTATAGTTTTCTGAACTGAAAACCCAAGTTGATATATAAGTTTTTGTGGCAGGTTCATTTTCAAATAACAAAGTTACTTCCTGTGATGTATGATCTGAGATACCGTTAGCACAAACTTCAGTAGGTACACGCTACATTTTCATCAGAAACATTTGTACATATATAATCCAAGCAACTATTTCTACCAACACTGAATCGTGTACACTCATTTATTAGCATTCTGATATCGTATGATCTCAATATATACCAAGAAGTTCTTGTTTAAATATAGATACTATTTTCGAGAAAATGTTCAGATCGCCACAGAGGACGATTTTACAATCATTACAACAAAGTTGACTTAATATCGAATCTAACTCTGATAGGAATGCCTTAATATTTCCCATGATGGGGATCTATAAATGGTTATGATTTTAATCTTCTCACCGGAATCTGAAGTTAACTGAACACCACAGACTTCAAATACTTGTTCTCGGGATGTATGCCGAAGATGGGGAATATCACTGATAGATGTGCGAAGATCCTCCCTAAAGAAAATCGCAACGCCACCATTTTTGAGTTGGCTTCGACAGTATGCTGTGCAAAGTTTCAATCCGTCGATTTCCTCGTCACGCATCCAGTGCTCGGAAAGGCAGACTATATCTATGTTCTTTCCCTCAAGTGATACCTCGATACAATCAATCTTGTTCCTCAAACACTGAACATTTTGATGGAATATACTCAGGAAGTTAACAGAGCCTTGTGATGTGGATGCATCGTTCAGGGTTGGTTGTTGTAGAGGTGATGGTTGAGGGGTTATTCTCCCAAAAAAGGAGCCTCTTATTTATTATTTTCCTGTTTTTTCCAGAAATTGTACCGTCGAACAGAAACTCCTCGAGGCCAATAATCAGGGTTTCCAATTTATCAAATGGAATACCAACCATGAAAGACGAATTTTGTCCTTTACTTGTAAGTTTTTCGATGATTATTTCGTCGTGAGGTGTTTTCAACTTGAAGATAGTCGAAAACCATATCCGTTGTTGCGTCTTTATTGCTGATACTACCAACGTAAAGCCACCCTTTTTTTGGTTTTGCCATTCCGATCAACTGCCCATTCGATCTATCAGCAGAGGACTTACTTATATGAGCATTCCTACGTTGAGTTGTTGTGCCGTCTATTGGTTTATTATAATTTCGAAACCTTTGTTGTGTTGGTTTCATAGATTTCGTTAATAAACCGCTATGTTCACCCTGAATATTATCGGTGTTATTGAATACTTCAGTTATTATCGATTTTAGTTCGGAAGAACTTCTTGTTTTACTTCCCATTGTGAATAATGGAAATTATTCGATTTAAATAGTAGTAGTCGCAACAATATTATCTTATGGAGACGATATGAAATCACATACGTTTGCACTCTTTCACAGTTCGAATCGAATTCAGCACTTAGAAGTATTTCACGAATTTTTTTTTTCAGAATTCAGGTTGTTGAACCTTTTCCTTGTGATGAAAAAGTTCCAAATGGGTTCATGATTCAGCAGTTAAATTAATGAAAGTTTGTGTGTACACTGTACATAGGAAGGTTTTTGTGAGCATTTTCCCTTAGGTGCGTGGAATTCCCCCGTCCTCCCCAGGAAACACAGACTTCTCCGCGAGCTCTCTGAGAGGTTACAATGCGACTTTTATGCGAGCTCCTACCGCGAGATTCCAGAGATCTCTATGTGAGGTTCCTAAGCGAAGTTCCCAGTGATGTATCCATGCGATATCTTGGAGACCTCGCCATGTGATATCTTTGTGTCAGCATGATTACGCAGGCCGACAAAGGGATCTCCAGCCGAAAAGTCCGAAAACGTCTCCATAAGATTTATTTAGGTACTCGCTTGTTTTGATGTGCCGCCCATCTGTACGATAGTTGCATATGTCTTCAATTTTTAACGCGACAAGAGGGAAATATAGAGCTCAACTGAATCGGGAACTTGAACCCAATTGATAATAGTATTAAGGTTCATAGTCGCGGATCATGGACATCGTCCATTTCGGTTGGTGTATTCTGGATTACGGAAAATAACGTTGTCTATTCGTTTTCTCAATTCCCGCTTCCCTTATTTTCAGACCATATCTTGTACTTGTATGTGTAGGATGCTCTCATTGTTCTGATTTTCTGTTGAGCTAAGAGACGTTTTGTGCATAATTAGTTAAGTGTAGTGTACCTGTGCTGTACTAGGTTCGCTTTTGTTTACAATTTCGAAGAGGATATTTGTACTCGAAGGTAAGTGTTATTTTTATTAAATTCTTGAGTTTCAACCTACCACTCACCAGTTAGGATATATACCGTTATCATTTCTGCCGCTTTAGGTCTTTCTGAGTAATTAAACCACTGGCAATAACGGAAGTGATTAATTTACATTTATCTACTTTCTACTAACAACAGATCTTCTGATATCACTCAAAAAGTCATTCATTCTCAATAGTAATTGCTTGAATAAATATTATGAAAGAAACTTTGCGAGTCTGCAGAGGTGCAGAGGATGATAATTATGTTGTTTGCTGAAATATCACCGAGAATATAATTTTTCGAATTGGTGATTAATGTTTCAAATGAATATCTTTTGCCATAATAATGTTTGGAATGGTACCTTATTATGTTTCTAGCTGATATTATACATATAAATGGGCATATAAAATTTTTGTTGTTGAAATTGTATTCAATTTGTGCTCCAGAAGAACTTGTAACAGTTTTCATTCGCGTTGATGAATGTATAAACAACTGATCTTACAAAAGTGCATTACTAATATACATGTCATTTTCATTCTTCCAGATGTAATGAAGCAGACATGGAAAACAACTGAGAAGGAATTCGAGGTTTTTTCACAAAATTGGCTACGCCATTATAGCCAAAGAAAGAAGAGGAATGAAGAAAGAAACCGGATGATTTGAAATATTTTTTTATTTTTCTGTTCGTTATCAATAAAATAATGAAGATTATAGGAGTTATTCGATTGTTTAAGTATACCTTCTGTTGCTGCCGAAAATAATAAATAACTTTCAACACTGTTTGTTGTGTCAACTCAATAATATTAGCTTATATACAGATTTTTATCATATAAATAAAAGTCATACGCGAATATACAGATTTTTATTAGATGAATAAAACTTACTCCATTTGTTAATCAAACAAATCTAGTATGATACACTAAAGTACCATGATCGATCATTTCCTGTAGAAATGGTACACCTGTTCTATTTACACCTTTCTACAGGAAATGGTCGATCATGGTACTTTCAGTGTATCATACTTAATTTGTATAATTAACAAATGGAGTAAGTTTTATTTATATGATAAAAATCTGTATTAGCGACCTGTTTAGGAACTTCTTATACTTCTCGCAATGTGACCTATTTGAGAATATCTTAAAGATCTCGCAATGTGACCTATTTGAGAATATCTTATACATCTCGCAATGCGACATGTATAGGAACATCTTATACATGTCGCAATGTGACCTATTTGAGAATATCTTATAGATCTCGCAATGCGAGCTCGCATAGATCTCACTAAAGGAGGCTAATGCGAAGTTCTCAAAGTCCTCGCCGCGGGAGGTGTATGCGAACTCCTAGTGTGACTTGTTTGAGAATATCCACGTAGGACATCGCCAAGAGCTCTCTGGGAGATCTCTTGTGGCGGACATTTGGAGCAGATATAGAGCTCTCCGCGACCTCTCAAAGATGTCACAAAAGGCGTCACAACTTCCTAAAAAGAAGTCGCAGAGATGTCTATGGGATATCTTTGTGTTGCCTGGGTCCCCTACATATAAGATTAATGAATTTTAGTAAAAACATAATCCTTCTATCTCAAGCCAATTTCGAGAATACTCAGATTTGGTAAAATAAAAATTCTCTTCGAAAATATTGGACGGGATGGACTCAGCTTCTTCTGATGATGTTTACTCCGAGTATATATAAGATTCCTGAATTTTATTAAAAACAGAATCTTCCTATCTCAAACCAATTTAATGAAAACCCAGATTTGGTAAAATAAAAATTCGCTTAGAAAATATTGGACAGGATGGACTCAGCGTCATCCGATGAGAGTTGATCTAAGTACATATAAGATTCATGAATTTTTGTAAAAACAGAATCCTTCTATCTCAAGCCAATTTCGAGAAAACCCAGATTTGGTAAAATCAAAACTCACTTCGAAAATATTCGACGGAGTGGACTCAGCTTCATCTGATGATATTAATTACTCCGAATACTTATAAGATTCATGAATTTTAGTATCTAAATTCAGAATCCTTCTAAAATAAAAATTCGCTTCGAAAAAATTGGACAGGATGGACTCAGCTTCATCTGATGAGAGTTGATCCAGGTACATATAAGATTCATGAATTTTAGCAAAAACAGAATCCTTCTATCTCAAGCGATTTTCATGAAAACTCAGATTTGGTAATATGAAAATTCCCTTCGCAAATATTGGATGGGGTGGACTCAGCTTCATCTGATGATGTTTACTCCGAGTACAGATAAGATTCATGAATTTTAGTGAAAACAGATTCCTTCTATCTCAAGCCAATTTCCAGAAAACTCAGATTTGGTGAAATAAAAATTCTCTTCGAAAATATTCGACGAGGTGAATTCAGCTTCTTCTGATGATGTTTACTCCGAGTACATCTAAGATTCATGAATTTCAGTAAAAACAGAATCCTTCTATCTCAAGCCAATTTCGAGAAAACTCAGATTTGGTAAAATGAAAATTGGCTCGAAAATATTGGACTGGATGTTATGAGCTTCATCCGATGATAGTTGATCCGAGTACCTACATATAGGATTCATGAATTTTAGTAAAAACTGGATCCTTCTATCTAAAGCCAATTTCGTGAAAACCCAGATTTGCTAAAATCAAAATTCACGAAAATATTGGACAGGAATGACAGGATGGACCCAGCTTCATCCAATTATTTATATCTTTATTTTTTATTATTATATCTTAAGAATACTTACTTTAGAATGAACATTTTTGTTTTAAAATACGGTGACAAGTTTCCTCTTACATGTTTATGTTAGGAATTAGGAATGTTGATTGTTTCTTGCAAATATTATTGTTTATTATTATTATTGAAAATACTATTTCATTTTAAGTTCAAATGGAAATAAATGTTGGTAATATTCACATGTGGTGTTATCATTTCCAATGTCTCTGATGGTTGCAAGGATTGCGAAATCTGTAAATTTTTTTCGCTTGTGCACAAGATTTATGATATAAACTATCACAATTATTACACATAAGTAAGTGTCTTGCATTCTCTTTTTTCACAACATTTGTAATAACTTTTAGACTCAATCGTTTGAGTTTCACGATTTTGTTTCTCGTCGCGTTTAACGTCACCTTCACTTGGCGCCATGTTGATAAGTTATGATACATGATACCTACATATGGGTAAGGTTTGTTTGCTTAATAATAAACTCTGATGAACTGATTGAAGGACATTATTTTATTTTTGGGATGTCGAGGAGGATATATCAATCAATATATCAAAGTTATTAATGTTCACAAACTAATCTTCAGAAAAATCGAAGAAGGAACTTATTTTGGTGGGAGAAATATGGCTTTTTAGTTACAGATATAATCGGATAAAACTTACTGTTGTGGTTTAGAAATATCGTGTTTGGAACATTTTTATTTCAATTAGAACTTGAGTATTTCCTAAATATATAAACTCAATTTTAATCGAGCAATATGAACTTCGAAGTGTTTTCAGAGAATCATAGCAGGGACGTAATTGGCCCAATTGTTATGTAAAATGAAAAAAAGGTTTCTCTCGGCCTGAAGAATCTAGAGTTGAAATATATGTAGGTGGGTACAAGTCGAAGGTTCACCCTGTATAAGAGTGAGATGAAATTCGTTTGAGATTGTGACTCATAAAATGCAGTGATTTCGAAAATGAAGTGCGGTAAATCTAGTATGTGAGTTGCTGTTGTGAATATTTCATAAATAACTTTAATAATAGCATTGCTGGGTAAATATGCATTTGACTCGCCAACATTGAAGACAGTTTCTGAAAAAATACGAAGAGATACAATAAAACCAATTGCAGTATACATTTATTAATATATTTCAAGTTTAATAATATAACACCAATATAGTAGTTATAATATGATATGTTTCACATGATATGTATCCATATTTTCTGATTAAGACGAATAGTTGCGTTCAACACTCGATTCTCCACTAGGAGCAGACTGGTTTCAACCCAGGTTACTAATACTTGTCAGGTCTAACTTGGATAAAAACATCGGTTGAATATTATCACGCAATTACTGCCATATTTAATCATCACAGTTAGACGGTTAAAAATTTTACAGTTTTAAATAATTCAAATTTTCTATGAGGAAAATCTCTCATTCTTGTCGCAGTCGATCAAGAGAATTTCGGGTGAAATCTATATTTGCGCGCCCCCTATATTTGAATATGCGCAACCAACTACAAACTAAGTTACTAACTAGGCCAGTAAAAGTGCTTGAAAACACCTTATCTATATCCAAAGAATCAATCAAAACCTTCAGCCAATTTTTGAATTCAAATAGAATTTGAACGATAAAAACATACTTCAATGTATGCATCTGATTAAATAATAATTATCAGAAAGGGTTGAGTAGTACGTTACGGATCTACTTCACATAAAAGGAGGGCTCATGTGACAAAAACCGTTTCAGGAGCATCGACATGGATACTGGCTGAATCAGTTTTGTTCATTGGAAACGTACAACGCAATCTTTCTTCATCATTACACTACAGAAAATTTACAGATTTATAACTGTAAGGTACTTATTTAACATAGATTTCATTCGCCTAATGCATTGGCAACGGTCGCTTGAAACTGGAGAAGCCGGTTAATCTCTTTTCGCCTGCGGTGTGCTGTACGGAGTTCTTGATCTGATCGGTAGCAACAGGACCGATACAGACCAGAGAATCTTTGAAGTAGGAACAAACCTGAAATGTAAAAGTCGAAGATTATCACGAAATATTGTCAAAATTGAAGAGAGTAGGTTTTCCCCCTATATCTACTAACACCAATATGGATTATACCCCTGCTTTTCACACTAATAAAGTGAAGCCAAATCTTTGGTAAGGATTGAGTTGTACGCTTGCGTCAACTGGAAATTCAAAAATTTGAAGAAATGTATAGGTTATGTTTATTTCGAAAGACAACAAGAAAATAGATATCGAAGATGAAAACAAGACACTTAAATATTTTCAGTTCAATTCTGAAATATGAATAGGAGTTAAAAATGATATTCAGGACTTAAAAAAAAAGAAATAAAGCGATTGAAATATTTCACTTTGAATTGTGAGGTTACGATCGAAACTATTCGCATGAATTTATGAATGACATACGTTTCACGACATAATACGATGTGTCAGAGAGGGACAGAATTAGTGAATTATAAAATAATAATAAATGTCTTTATTTTCACAATATACAAACTGGCAAAATAATACATAATACTTTACAATTTACATCGCTATTGTGACAAAAGGCGAAGTCCAGTGATGCTACACCAGGGTACACATCCTGCTCCACTCAACCCTCCAAAGTAAAATAATGAGAAACTGGAATTTTATGGCAATACGATCATTCCCCAAATAGGGAAAAAGATTAGAAAACAAATTCATAATAAAAACGACCCATCCCATCACAATCTTTCGAGAATAATTGCACAATGATATAACACGAATACAATTCATCCTTCATACAGGTTGTCATGATAATATCCAAACATTTTAGTTTCAAAGCTACTGACATTCATGGATTTAAATCGATTTGGAAGAGCATTATAAATAGAAGATATATTATAAGTGAAGCTTCTCTCAAATAGTGTTGTTTTATGTATAGGTGGTGTTATTAAACCTTTAGATCTAATGTTTAGATTATGAACATGACTCCTGAAAATAATCTTCCTATGTAAGTATGTTGGTTTCTTATTTATAGTAATCTCGTGATAGTACACTGAAACATGAAACCTTCTCCGCTCTTAACCACCATACTTAACCACCCAGCCTCCCTGATCTTGTGAGAAATTCTATCAAATTTTCTGATTCCATAGATGAAACGCAGACAAGAATTCTGCACCTTCTGTATTCTTAGTTTTTGTGTTGTCGTTAAACAACTGCCATACACAACATCAGCATAATTGGAGAGAACCACCGAATCGCATAACACTTTTTTTTCTTACTTGGGGAATAAAGTGTCGTGTGGAGTAGAGTAATATAAGTTTATAATATGCGCATTGCAAGGTCTCAGAAATATATTTATCGAATCTTAAGGTAGGATCGAAAGTGGGGCCCAGATTTTTCACATTGTTCTTCATTTCCAGCTTCACATTGTCTATTCTCACATCGACCATTCCTTCAACCCTAGCCACCTTATTTTTTGGACCGAAAATTATTATGCAACATTTTTTGGGATTTAAGAACAGATTATGTTTCAAGGAATATATGTTAAGTTCGTTCAGTTTCTTATTCGTTATTTGACATGAATTCGAAACTTCATTTTCATCAAACGACAGAAACACATGTGTATCGTCCGCATAATAATGAACTTTACTGTATTTGAAAATATGCTGCTGGTTGGATGTATAAAGTGTATAGAGTTGAGGTCCCAAAATAGATCCCTGCGGTACGCCTTCGGAAAACATATTATTGTTCACGCTGAACGTGAACGTTTCAAAATAATAATTCTGAATTTTCAAAATTCGAATTATTAAATAAATTTCTCCACTAGGGAATTCCCATGTGGATCATCCTTTATGTATAAGAACAATTCGTCAGCTGTGGAATGCAGCATATGTCGTACAGGGTGGGGCAGAAGAACCTATCCGATTTCAAATCCCTTTTTCTCAGAAGAGAGAGCAGGTAGAGTAGTGGGGTAAAAACCGTTAGAAAGCTGGTTTTATGCCATTTGTCAGTAGTCAACATGCCTTGGTCTGGTGAACATCGTGCTTTTGTTATTGAGCGGTTTATCGAATGCGGCGGTTCGATAATTGCTACGCAACGTGCTTTTCGAATTCATTTCGGACTCGAGCGTCATGATCCTGTTCCACATCACGCTACGATTAAAGTGTGGGTGTCAAATTTTAGACAGACGAGTTCAGCATTGAAAAAGAAGTCGCCTGGACGTCCCAGGACAGCAACAGGACCTGAAAACGTGGCCAATGTGAGAGCCGCGATTGAACGTTCCCCGCGTCGCTCGGCGCGAAAACATTCGCTCGCTTTGGGGATTTCCAACCGCAGTATTCGGCGAATTTTGCACCGGGACCTCAAAATGCATCCCTACAAAATGGTTGTTGCACAGAAATTAAGTGAAAGGGATTTTGAAACCCGTACGAACCTGTGTCGCGATCTCCGAGAACTGCCAAACGACGATGTTGTGCTCTTCACGGACGAAGCCCATTTTCACCTTTGTGGCGCCGTAAACAGGCAGAATTTGGGGTTACCTCAAATCGAAGGTTTACCAGCATCGACCAAGGACCCTTCTTGCTTTACGAAGGGAAATTGCTCGGGCAATTGAAGAAATTCCTGTGGAAATGACGGTGAAAGTCATGGAAAGCTACCGCGAGCGCCTAAATAAGTGTATCCGCTCCCAAGGACGACATTTGAGTGATGTGCTTTTCAAAACTTAAATTTAAAAATGGCATAAAATTTGCGATATGTTAATAAAAAAAATTTTTTGACAAGCTGAGTGGTTTTAATTTTATAACGTTTTGAAATCGGATAGGTTTTTCTGCCCCACCCTGTATATTTGTTTCGTTTCCATATATTTAATTCAGTTCATTGATTGACTTCATGAATGATTCTGTTTCCAATAATTGCTAATTTTCTGCTTCCTTTTCGCGAGTTCCGGAAAACTTCAGTTTTTTCCTGTGACTCGCTGTTTGTAGTGATTTCGATTCAATCGAATTACATTCTTTTCAAACTTTCACTTGTGCGAATTATTTCGAACAAAAAGACTGTTACCAGAGGCGTGGTTATTTTATAATACCACAAGGATAAGTGTACACAATTTGACATTTTTAGCAACGGATTTTCACGTCAGCTTCATTCCATATTCGTTTGTCGAGCTCGAGCAATCTTTATATAGGAATAGGAGTCATCGACAGGATCCTGTTTGCTGATATATAGGTAACTATATTTCATCTGTTATTTTTGAGTGCATTTATCCTTTCATTCGTGTTGGGTTTCAATTAATTTCATATATATTATACAGTCCACTAGCTCTATCTTTTTTTCACTCAGAAAATTATATTTCGAAAAATAAAACTTGAATAATTGACCCACACTTCAGTTGGTTAACTGAAACTCGCCCCAACACGTTTTGGTCCTTCGGGCCGGATCTTAAGCTTAATTTCAAGCTCATTTTCTTAAAATTTGAGAATTTTAGTCGAAAAATTCAAGAATCCTCGTTTCATAGCGGCCATTATATATTCAAATATACGACTATCATTACAATCTGGCAACATAGTGCCACAGCTGACAGGTCTCATACATCTGATTCCATCGAGATATTCAGTTTCATCACTTTTTAATTTGCTTTTTACTGTTTGTATCTGTTTCTCATTCGATTTCTTCATAATAATGCCACCGAAGACAGATACAGGCATTAAAGCATTACTTAGATAAGTTGGTCGAAAAAAGGCCGAACATATTTTCTACTATCACCGGAATTTGGCACAGAGTGAAAGACTACGATGTATCAAAATTGTTTGAGTTACAAGCATACCGAGAGAAAATTTCTGGGTATGAGGCTAAATTTGAAGCTATACAGGAGGAAATAGTTGAGTTCAATTGCGAATTATCAACCGAAGATCGTATAGATACGACGAAGTCGGAGTTGGCGTTTGCCGAAGTAACAGCTCGAATAACGGAACTGTTTTTATCCTTAAAACGACAAGAAACATTGTCAACGCCTGCATCAAATTCTCACACTTCGTATTTTGAATCCTTTTTGCTTCCAAAAATAAATATTCGCCCATTTTCTGGCCTGAATTCTTTCAGTTGTTTAATTTTTTGGTCCATGAAAATAACAGTTTAGCTCCCATACAAAAATTTCAACTTTCAAAATCATATCTAAGAAATGATGCTCTCTCGGTCGTATCGGGGCTACAACTGTCAAATGACAATTATGAGTTGGCATATCAGGCATTGACATCACGCTTTCAGAATCCTCGTATGTTAGCGGCAATGTACTTAAACGAAATTCTAAATTTCAAAGCTTCGAGTAATAATTCTGTCTCGCATCTTAAAGAATTTTTGAACTGTCACCAAAATTCTGTAAATGCAATGAAAGCGTTGAATATAAAGGATTTATCAGATTTCCTTCTATTTTCGATAACATTGCGTAATGTAGACCCCTATACAAGAAAAGCTTTCGAGGGTCAACTGAATTCATCCGAGATTCCCGAATATAGTGCCTTGATTGAGTTCGTAACGCAGCAGTTGAAGGCTCAGGAATTTTGCGAACAAAGTTCTCCCAAATCTGCAACCAAATCAGCACCATTTAATTCAAATAATTATGGTAAAAATAAGACAAAAAATGTTTTGCTCACCAATTCTGCATCCACCTCTCAAAGTTACAATGACTCACGTAGATTCCCGAATTCCAGAACGTTTCGTTGTCCGAAATGCTCTGATTCGCATCCATTATTCGCCTGTGCCTCCTATTTAAATTTGTCCAGACAGGACAAATTTGAATTTTTGAAAAATTCCAAGCGCTGTTTCAACTGCCTTGGTCTACACAATTTCAAAGATTGCGCTTCCAAAAATTCGTGTAGATTGTGTAAGTCAAATCGGCATCACACCAGCCTCCATCCCGATAACGAATCTTCTTCCGGTAACGGATCTGCCCATCAATCTAGTGTACCATCTCGTACAGCAGGTAAATCAAATGATGTTATTAGTTCCTATCACATCAATAGGAAATCGGTCTCCGTAAACCAAGTACTTCTTGGCACTGTTCAAGCAAGAATAGAATCCACTGACGGTTCCATGATATGTATGAGGGCTGTTTTAGACCCTGGATCCCAGATTTCAACCATTAGTCAACCTCTAGTCGAAAGATTAGGTTTGAAAATTGATCATGTCATTCATGTCAGTATATCTATTTCTGGTATTGGTCAATCAAATGCAAGACCGTTAGGTTTAGCGAAATGCAGGTTGTATCCTAGAGTGGGATCAAAGTTTTCACAGGTGGATGCCGTTGTATTGCCGGAAATCACAAATAATATTCCTTCTGTTCCCTTGTCACAAGAAGTGTTTAGGCACTTTCAACATTTAAATTTGGCTGAAGAAACTTTTCATCTTTCGCAACCAATAGATGTGCTGTTGGGCCCTGATATGTATTCGCTGATTTTCGATCGCGACGGCCGAATTTCATCTTCTGGATATCCTACAGCCGTTAACACATTTTTCGGTTGGACTATCATAGGTCCTATAAAGGAATCCCATTCTTCATGCAAATCGGTTCTTTTCACCCAATCTGCTCCACATGATCAGTTACCGAAATTTTGGTCATTGGAAGAGGCTCCAGATACTTTTACTAAAGATCCAATAGATGATCATGCAAAAAACCATTTCCTATCCACTCATTCTCGTGATGGAAATGATGAATATACCGTTTCATTACCTTTAAAGTTGGAGGATGCGCCTCCGGATCTCTCTCATTATTCCAATTGGCCACCACCTTTCACCGATCATGATCGTAGTTCAGATCAGTTGATAGATTTAAAAACTGATATCAATGTTGCATTTGCAAGCGAGCCTCCAATAAATTCACTTTCGATGTTTATAGAGAAATTTTCAAGTGTAAATAGGGTAAAAAGAGTTTTCGCCTATGTTAGAAGGTTCATTTTCGATTGCCACCCCAAAGGTAATTCAACGACAAGATTGTCTGGCCCAGTTTCTCGAGATGAGTTGGAGGAAGCTTTTCAATCCATAGTATTCATCACACAGCATCATTGTTTCGATCAATTGCGCCAGAATTTATTCCAAAAGAAAACAATCGAAAATTCATTTCGAACTTTAGATCCTTATATCGATTCTGCAGGATTAATACAATTCTCTTCTTTACCACAGAATGCCAAGCATCCAGTTTTGCTTCCGAAAAAATGTGCGTTGTCGCGTTCAATATGTATCCATTTTCATTCAATCTCGCTTCATTTCGGTCCTAACACGACTTTGTCTTGTAACGTTTTCTTCGTTATAAAACGTCCGAGTTCAATTAAACTATTTATTTACACTACTTATAACACTAATAATTAATAACTAATGAACTTATTCTAACAAAAGTCTGTACAATTAATTTCCACTGATTTATTTGCACTATTTATTTTTACTCGGCGCTCGTCTCTGACTGAATGAATCTCTCATCGTCGATGGGCCCCTTATATGCATAACGCCGATTGTTTCTCGCTAAGTCCGGACCCGTCTAGAAACTTCGCGAAACATTCGCGGCCGCTATGACGCCACGCGTTTCCAGAAACTTCTCGATCGAGCCGTAGCGCACAGGGCCGTACTTGGCACACTGTCCCCTCCTTAAGCCTGTTCTGTCCCAGAACAGATCGCATGGATTCTTCAGAGGGCCGTGGCGAAATCTGCAGTCGGCTCCTTCTCTACAGTAGCCCCTTTGATGGAAATAGCATTCTATAGTTTTGCCGGGGAGCTCGACACGATTTGGGTAGAAACTGCATACTAGGATCTGTATACCTGCCGTCTGGAAAATTACTACCCTCCAATTCAGTAGATCCAGTCCACAACCAAGCTTGGGAACAGCTAGTTTCCTAACGCCGGAACGCTGAAGGTCTTCTTTCAAGCCATGCAGCGAGGTCCATAAGTTCTGGTAGGTGGGCTTCTGGAAAGAGTGCTGCTTGGTAACCAAATAGTAAATGAACCGACCTCCAGACTTCAATCTCAAACATTTCCCGATTCTGGGCTGCTGTCCCATTAGTTCCTCTTGCCGACCAAATTTGTTTTTGAATACTCTTGCTATTCCCTTACTCATACGTAAATCGGCTGCTGCACAATGAGCAAGCGAGTATTCCTGGGGGACTGTAAACAGGTCCTGATGAACTTCCTGTGTGACGCCAAACCGTGCAATGCGTGTTCTCCCATAGGTGTTCATAAATTCCTGGAATTCGCAGCTTTCCTGTGCTGGAACCTCGACGAGACGAACTTCTTCTTCGTTCTGCGAAGACGCATACGGAGCCAACCGGTTGAAATGGACGACTTTCGGTTTTCCTCTGGGGAGCTTCCGTATTCGGTAAACTACATCATTTATTTTCTTCACAACTTCGTACGGTCCTTCCCAATGTCTCTGCAGCTTCGGTGAGAAACCTTTTCTTCTTTGGGGGTTATACAACCATACCAGATCTCCTGCGGTAAACCCTCCTTCAATGGCCTTGATGTCATAGCGCATTTTCATCCGGTCACTTGCTTGCTGCATTTGATGTAGTCTAACTTGCTTCTTAGGTTACTAACGTAGTCCTCCCCAGCTACATCTTTTCCAGGTTTACACCCAAACTCGAGGTCGCAAGGTAATCTTATTTCTCGGCCAAACATTATATTGGATAGAGTCTCCTTGGTAGATTCTTGAACCGAAGATCTATAGGCCATCGTGAATAAATGCAAGTATTCATCCCAGTCCCTTTGATGGTCAGAGACAACTTTGGCCAAGTGTTTTCCCATAGTCCGGTTCATTCGTTCTACCATGCCGTCTGACTGAGGATGCAGAGGTGTAGTTCTTGTCTTACGTATCCCCAATGTTTTGCAAACTTCCTGGAATAACTTCGATTCGAAGTTTCGGCCTTGATCACAATGCAGCTCAAGGGGGATTCCAAATCTGCAGAAGAACTCTTTCACCAGTTTGTCAGCTACTGTACTTGCCTCTTGGTTAGGAATACCGTACGCTTCCACCCATTTGGTAAAGTAGTCCATCGCTACCAAAATGTACTTATTTCCATTGCCTGTTTCTGGAAAAGGGCCTGCGATGTCGATAGCTACTCGTTCCATGGGGGATCCGACGTTATATTGCTTCATTGGTGCCTTTCCTTTACCGTAGGGTCCGTTGGCCGCAGCACAAACTTTACATTTTCTACACCAATCCTTAACGTCCTTCTTACAATTGATCCAATGAAATCGCTGCCTGCCCTTCTCCAGAGTCTTAGTAATCCCAAAATGGCCACCCGAAGTTCCATTATGTAGTCTGGTCAAAATGTCCGTTACCCTACTCTTGGGCACAATTAACTGAAGCCTCTGCTGAGATCCATCTTCATTTTCCCAACAACGTTTCAGAAGACCTTCATCAATCTTCAACGTTTCCCATTGGGCCCAATACGACTTGACATTTTGGCTCAGTCTGGATACTTCTTCCCAAGAAGGTCGTTTGCCACTCTTCTTCCAACTTAGGATTACTCTCAGATCTGGATCCTCCTCCTGTGCTCGTCGAATTTCTGGGGGTAGCCAGTCATCTTCGATCACAGTGGTCCGCCTCAAATTGGCCTTATCTTCCACACGAGAGCAGTGGCTGCCATTATCGGGGCAAGGACTTCTTGTCAAATCTTCGGACGTGATTCTACGGATTATCACGTCAGAGGCATTTTTAACCTGGGTCGATTTATGCACCTCATCACCAACCCTTTTTAGTTTATCTGCTGTGTCTCTTTTTCCAATCCTTGGGCCATTTCTCTTAAAATGCCCACTCTTGTTGCAATACCAGCACACAGCATCCTTTTCCTTAGCATTCAATAATTTGCTAACCTCTTCTCGGATGATTTCCTCCACAGGTCGGTCTATTTCTTGGACTCGTCTCACACGAAATTGTCCTCTATGCGACGCCTGTTTCGCTGCCTCAAATTCTAGAGCTTGAGCCAAGGCATCATCAATGGTCTTAGGGCGTGCAAGTCTCAAGGCTTGTTGAGTTTCGCTGTTCTTGATCCCGTCGACAAACGTCTGGATTGATAGCAGTTCGAGGAAGCTCTCTGGAGCTGATGGATAAGCCAGCCTCACTAATCTGGCAACATCGGCCTCGAATTCCTGGAGATTTTCTCCTGTTTTCTGCACCCGGTTCTTTATTTGAGCATGGTAAACTTGCTGTAGGTGAGCATCGCCATATCTCATCTGAAGTTTGGATGTTAAAACTTCATAACATGCCTGTTGACTCTCCGGTATTGTCTGCAGAATGTTAAGTGCATCTCCTCGTAGAGCTATTATTAATGCTGTGGCTTTTTCGTTATCGCTCCAACTGTTTGCCAACGCAGCAGCTTCAAATTGTTTTTGATATGTCGACCAAGGAACTTTTCCATCAAATGTTGGTGGCTTGATCTTCATTTTACCACTTTCTATGTTGTTTTCTGGTTTCACGAAGCTGTAGGATGATGAAGCTAGAGTTTCTTTTCTTTCGACGTTGTTTTCAGGGACTCTATCAATTTTGCATGCTGTTCAATTATTCCTGATATTACTTCGAATTTTCCATTAACCTCATCAACTACTTCTTCAATTTTTTCGTCAACCTTATCAACTACTTCGTTGAATTTTTCATCAACTTTATCGAATTTCCCGTTGACTTCTTCAAGTTTTTCATTAACTTCATCTATTATTACTTCCTTGATAGCTTCCATTCTCTCATCCAATGTACTTGCAATTTGACTCACCACCTTGTTTTCCATTTCATCCATTTTCAAGCTCATTTCTCGGGAATTCTCTTCCACCTTATTTTCCATTTTATCCATTTTCAAGCTCATTTGTTCAAAGGCTTGCTTGAAAAATTCCATACTCGCCTGGTCCATTTTCTCTTTTTGCGATCTGGTTATCGGCATTCAAATCCTCAAATCCACCCCACACCTGACACCAATGTAACGTTTTCTTCGTTATAAAACGTCCGAGTTCAATTAAACTATTTATTTACACTACTTATAACACTAATAATTAATAACTAATGAACTTATTCTAACAAAAGTCTGTACAATTAATTTCCACTGATTTATTTGCACTATTTATTTTTACTCGGCGCTCGTCTCCGACTGAATGAATCTCTCATCGTCGATGGGCCCCTTATATGCATAACGCCGATTGTTTCTCGCTAAGTCCGGACCCGTCTAGAAACTTCGCGAAACATTCGCGGCCGCTATGACGCCACGCGTTTCCAGAAACTTCTCGATCGAGCCGTAGCGCACAGGGCCGTACTTGGCACAGTCTTTAATTCGGCAGAATATTTGGATTTTGTCTGTACGAAATCTGTTTCGGGAATGCATTAGAAGATGCATCGCATGCACTAGATTTCGAGGTAGATCCTATCAACCCTTCAGGGCTCCTTTACCTCTCCTCAGGGTCATTATTTCACGTCCTTTAAGTAAGGTAGATGTGGATTTTTCGGGCCCCTTTACCTATCGGTCAAGTTGTTCGCGAAAATCAGCGGGAATGAAAGCATTTCTTGTTTTCCTCATTTCTTTCACTAAGTCAAAGTTCACCAAGAACTAGTCTTTTTCCTCACCGTGGAGGTTTTCTTATCGACTTTGGAGCGATTTATAGTTGGACGAGACCTATCTCAAGAAATTTGGTCCGATAATGGAAGCAATTTCATCGGATCTTCGCGCTATTTTGATAAGGATTCTGAGTTCTTGAAATCGAATAATATCGATATATACGATAACTTGTCGAAGGGATCCATCAAATGGAAGTTTATCCCTCCATATGCCCCTCATTTCGGAGGTTTGTGGGAGGCAGGTGTCAAGTCTGCAAAGCGTCTACTCCTCAAATCTCTAGACTCTACTGCTTGTAAATTTGAGGAACTCGCAACGATATTCACTCGCATTGAAGCGGTTTTAAATAGTCGACCAATTTGCCCTTTGTCCTCCGATCCCTCCGAATCCGCGGATTTCTTAACACCTGGACATTTTCTGATAGGCGGCCCCATTGTTGTCTATTCCCGAAATGATGCTCGACGATGTTCAAACGCCCATCAAACGTTTGGAGCAACATAAAAAATTGTTTCAACAATTCTGGAAACAATGGTCACGCGAGTATCTCCATGCATTGATTCAACGTAATAAATGGGAAACACAAAACGGTTGTCCATCTATTGAAGATTTAGTTTTGATAAAGGGCATAGATTCCAAGCCTGCCACTTGGCCTATCGGACGTATAGTCGAGTTGCATCCGGGACCCGATGCTACGATACGAGTTGCGTCTATAAAGACCGCAGCCGGTCAATATACGAGAGCACTAACAAGATTGGTGCCTCTCAATATTTAATTCTGTTTAATGTGCGATCTCTTCAAATTCTCTCAATTTTAATTCATTAAATTGAACTCTACTGTTTCCAAAGTTCTGTAAAATTCACACAATTTTACGGCGGCCTGTTTTGTTCACGCTAAACGTGAATGTTTCAAAATAATAATTCTGAATTTCCAAAATTCGAATTATTAAATTAATTTCTCCACTAGGGAATTCCCATGTGGATCATCCTTTATGTATAAGAACAATTCGTCAGCTGTGGAGTGCAGCATATGTCGTATATTTGTTTCGTTTCCATATATTTAATTCAGTTCATTGATTGACTTCATGAATGATTCTGTTTCCAATAATTGCTAATTTTCTGCTTCCTTTTCGTGAGTTCCGGAAAACTTCAGTTTTTTCCTGTGATTCGCTGTTTGTAGTGATTTCGATTCAATCGAATTTACATTCTTTTCAAACTTTCACTTGTGCGAATTATTTCGAACAAAAAGACTGTTACCAGTGTCGTGGTTATTTTATAATACCACAAGGATAAGTGTACACAATTTGACATTTTTAGCAACGAATTTTCACGTCAGCATCATTTCATATTCGTTTGTCGAGCTCGAGCAATCGTTATATAGGAATAGGAGTCATCGACAGGATCCTGTTTGCTGATATATAGGTAACTATATTTCATCTGTTATTTTTGAGTGCATTTATCCTTTCATTCGTGTTGGGTTTCAATTAATTTCATATATTTTATACAGTCCATTAGCTCTATCTTTTTTTCACTCAGAAAATTATATTTCGAAAAATAAAACTTAAATAATTGAACCACACTTCAGTTGGTTAACTGAAACTCTACCCAACAATTATTCATTTCAACAATTTGGGATATGTTTTCAAGGTAACTCCGGAAAAATTTAATAGCATTTTCTTTCAGTCCAATATAGTGTAAAATGACTAATAATATCGTGCGATCAAAGGTATCAAAGGCTTTTCTGTAGTCTAGTAATACCAGAAGGGTGATTTTGTTATCATCAGTTGCTCGAAATATTTCATCAGTGATATCAGTAAGAGTTGTTGCGCAATTGTGATGTCTTCGAAAGCCCGACTGCGTCTCTGGCAAGATGAAGTTTGACTCTATATTCCATTCACTTTAATAAAGTATCGCGGTTTGCCATGAAATTTTGACACATTTCACCACGTATATTTTGAAAATGTTAGGTTATGGTCATTGCACTGTCAGATACGCCCACAACGTTGTCGTTTCTGCTAAAAAAATTTCAGCCCCACGTTGGGCGCCAATTGTTATGATTCTTTTCATTTGACTTTATATTCCGAATAAATTGAATTTCGAATCTAATAAATCTATAAAAAATTTCGAATTTTGCTTTGCCCTTCGACTCTATCCCAATTGAGGGTACAAATCAAAATTAAAAAATTTAGATATAAATTAACATAAATATCTATTTCAAAATAACTTATCTAATACAAAAATATAAACACTTATTCTATCCCTTAATTAAAATTTAACTCACTTATTTCTATTATAATTGTCCTTTCTTGACTTCCCTTATTTTCCCCAACTTCTCTTCTGAGTTTTCCTTCCCATTTTGCATTCATCTTCCTGGCTCCTCTTTCTGATTTCTCAAATTTACTTCTTGGCTTTTCTTTCTGATTTCTCAATTTTACTTCTTGGCTTTTCTTTTTGATTTCTCAATTTTAACTCATTGGCTTTTTTCTGATTTCTCAATTTAACTTATTGGCTTTTCTTTCTGATTTCTCAATTTTCACTCCTTGGCTTTTCTTTCTGATTTCTCAATTTAACTTCTTGACTTTTCCTCTTGCTGTTTCCTCTTCAATTCAATTTTTCATCTCCCCGGTTTCCATACTTCAAAACATCTTCCACATCCCTGATTTCCCTAAGCTAATTTGAACTATTCACAGAATCCTTAATCTATGTACAAACTTCAATACTTCAAAATAAATCTATATCTAGATCTCTCATTTTCAATTTGGCCTCAATTAATTCGAATTAATTTTGAATTTTGTGAAAGATGATTTTGAACCATAACAGTACCTACTAGTTTATTTGTAGATACGAGTTAATCGCGCGAAAGCTTTTATCTATATTAATAAAAGGCGATCTATGGTTGGTTCAAAACTTCGAAATGCCATATTGTTCAAACGATCGCATCAAATTGGACAATTCTTTTTTTGTTGTGTTCATTATTGTTAGGGCAAGGTATATATAACAAAATATTCCCAAAAATATCCTACAGAAAGGAAAAAAAAGCCTTCCATTTTCTTACCACCCATAGAATTATGTGTTACCACCAATCGAGCAATCATAGAATACTTATATAGGTTTTGATATTTGGACAAAGGAGGTTAGTTTTTCTTCCACAGAATCGCATGTCAAGTGAATAGTTAAAAGTGCAGTAGGTCTTACCAACGGTATAAGAATATTCCATGGGGATTAATAGCACAGAAAACCTAACTACACAGAAGCGTCAATTAGCGTCGGCACTTTGATCTTCAAGGGGCAAATTTTCGTGACCTTGATTCTCTGTTAGGTAGTACATATATGTCACTATTGGGTGGTCCAGTGGCACAAGCGTCATCAAATAAAGTTTTGGCGGGAAGGCGGAATGACGCTTCTGTGTGGTTAGGTATTCTGTGTTAATAGTAGTAGAACGAAGTTCCACGGTATTAAATAGAAATGCAATAATAAAATAGAACGTTGTGAAGATATAAGCCATGAAGTAGTCTAGGAAATTCAGAAATGGTATAGACTAGACTAGAGTATGAATGGCGATGTATACAATTATTGTGTAATTTGCATAGAACTTATAATAACATGGAAGGCTATTATCAGATCAAAAGCGGGTAAAGATCTCAAGTTGGTGGAACAGTGAATTTTCACCGGAATGTCAAGTAAATCGGATTTTGACGATCAGTATCAATCGTGAGTTGTCCATTTTCATCTTTTCCCTATATTTCTGAAATGTTTTTGATTTATGTTTGGGTAATAAATATATTTGCGGAAATAACTGAATTCAAAATTGCCCATAATTAGTAATTGACATATTATTTTTGTATTTCTGTTTTGTGTGACAGCTCATATCCGTGGAAAAGATGACAGTTGACAGATGACGGTTGACAGATGAGGGTTGACAGATGACATTTTACAGATGACATTTGACAGATGACATCTGACATATGACATTTGACAGATGACATCTGACAGATGACATTTGACAGATGACGTTTGACAGATGACAGATGACATTTGACAGATGACATTTGACAGATGACATTTGACATATGACATGTGACAGATGACTTTTGACAGATGACTTTTGACAGATGACATTTGTCAGTAGACAGATGACTTTCGACAGATGACATTTGACAGAACTTTTATTATGCCTTATTTATCTCCTGCTTGAAAAAATAGCAATGGTAAGTTTATACAACTTTAACGGGGGTTTCACAAAGCATATCACCGGTGATCGGAGCTTGATCAAGAATCAACTCGATTTGACAGTTCAGAAATCTAACCAAGCCGTTGATCTCCGATCACTGGTGATTACGATTTGTGAAATCCACAGTAAGTATAGGCACGGCCTTCTTAAGATAAAGATGGCTATGGTATAGGTATCATTTAGGCGAAACAAAGTTCGCCGGGCCAGCTAGTCATTTTTATATTTCATGATGCATTGTCACCAGAATTATGTACATCTGCCAAATTTCTAATCAATCGGACCATTAGAAGTGTGTCATATTCAACTTGCAAGATTGGATTACAGACAGAGAGACAGATAGACAAACAGACAGACAGAGACCAGGACAGGCGAAACTAAATAAAAGCTTGTAAAATAGTGGAGTACAACCTTATCTCGTTGGCAATTTACAGACCTCCTTGTGGGGATTTTGATGAATATTGAATATCCTAACCAACTCTCGGTGCTATGTAGCCATCTTGGGTGTTCTGTTTGTCATTCAGTAAAAATTCATTTTGGGGTTGAAAAAGAAACCTAAAAAAAGTAGGACCGAAGTGACTAGAACTTACGTGAAATAGTTTTCTAGAAATCTTATATTTTAACTAGAGTTTTTCTGTAATCTACGAAAGGATCTCTAGATAAGTAATGTATTTTTTCTCAAACTCTAGGCTTAGTATCTTTTTTCCATTTCCTCTCCAGAAAAAAGATCATAATTCGTTTTTTATCTAACGTGAATATGTTCTAAATTTCAATCAATTCAGTAGAGTTGATGTTAAGAAATAATCAATGAATAAAACATATTTCTTATTTACCTGATATTCAAAATTAAAAAGTATAAGTGACATATATGTAGGATTTCATTTCCATCAATTGTACATAATTGTTAAGTTTCTCTCAAATTTCTGAATTTCGTGTGTGGGACGCTTTATATTGTTCTCAAGATTAGCGTGACATTTCTGATTTGCGTTTAATGACTGACATGTGTGAGCTATCGAACCCTGAATGTGAAAGCTTTCGTCTTGTAGTTGAAACCCTAGTGCAATATTATGAGATTTGAGAGTTTTTGCCATTTCGTGGAATTTGGGCACGAGTGTTTTTTTGTAGGTTTTCATCCCTAGGTGGTCTCGGGATAATTTATGATAACACTCGTCACTTGTTCATTTCATTGGCTTAAGTCATACAAGAAGTGACACCTCTTTTCTAAAATGCAAGTTGGGCGCGAAACTAGGAATTAACGTTAAGGGCATAATTGAGGGTAGTGAAGGCAGTTGATAGTTAATGAGGAGTCGGGAAGTTTATAGACGGAATTGAATCTTCAAGATCAATTCATTTGTTCGGCGAAAAGTCGTTATTTATCAGTTCAGCAAATGCGGATGAATCGTAACTTATTGTGTAGTTGTTCAGTAGGATAATTAGTGTAAATCGTATAATCTAGTGTAGATTATTGTATAAACTCTGTAAATAAACTGTATATAGACAGTTTGGGTTTTATTGGTTCTTGAGAGAACTTCAGCAATACGATAGAAGTAAAATATAGGTTTGGCAGCCAGAGCGAAGGAGCGAGTTTTCGAACGCATGAGTGTTGTAATTGGATTCTGCAACGAGTATTAGACGATTTTCTCTATTTCAGTCAAATTTCGAGAAATAATGTTGAAATGCAAAGAAAAATTCAGATTATACATCCTAGTGATTATTGTCACTAGACTGCCAATATCTTGGCAGTTGGTGACTGTTACGAAATCGTAACTTCCAAATTGACGTGTGCTGAAAATTGATAGGATCGGAAGCCAGTGCTGACAACCACAAAACGAAAAATATAACTGAAAACAATGCTGTAATGAGTTCATTACAGCACCTTTTTTAGACCTATAATGAACTCATTACTATACTGAAATAGAGAAAACTAATATTAATATACTAAATTAAACCAATTATTTGAAGAGACCCCTGATGGTTTTCTATCTGGAGATCTATGTTTGAAGTTCATATAATCCAAAATGATTCTGTATTTTTCTCACGATTTTCTGGAAAACCAACTACTTCTCAAGAAATGCAGCTTCATAATCTCTCAATCTCAATTTCTCATCTCCCTCTTTCACTTTGTTCAATATAGAAACAGCATTCTACTTCAGCGTATTTCTTTGAATGCTCAAAAACTCAAAATGTGCATTACAGACTCTGAACCTTTTATGACATTGCTCTGATGTATACCATTCATTTATTTATCAATGCCTACATAGGTATAACAACCGTCAAGATGGGTACATGATTAATATCACGTCAAGAAATACGGCTTGTCATCACAGTCATAAAAGTCTTACGAACTACAAAATCACAAAATAGAATAGAAAGATGCAATAGACATCTCTCGGTGTGTACAAACTCTATAAAATAACATACATTTCACAAACAATTTAGATTAAAAAATTCATCTTAACTATAAATTGTAGTCTCCAATAAGAGTTTTTTCACACTATTATGGAATTTATTTTTATTTTGAGTTTTTATATCTTCGGGTAGCTTATTATACAGTTGCAGTATCATATAGGTTCGTCCCTGCTGCGCTCTCGCAATTCTGGCATATGGGATGGCAATATGATGTTTTCTCCTGGTATCATACTCATGGAATTCTGAGTTCGTCACAAATTTGTCTTGATTTTGATCGACATATCTCACAGCAGTGAGAACGATCACCGATATACATGTGAGTATGCCCTCCCTCTTGAGGACATCTCTACAGCTCATTCTATAGTCCAAGCCATATATAGTTCTTAAGGCTTTTTTTTTGTTTCAGGAGTACCCTCTGAGCAGCGGTGCTGTGTCCCCATAGGATAATGCCATATATCATTTGGGAGTGAAACGTGGAGTAGAATGTGAGTTTTGCTGACGTCTTATCTGATATCATTTTTATTCTTCTGATTAGGTATATGCTGGAAGAAAGTTTCCTACATAACTCATCGATGTGTTGATTTCAGCTCAGTGAGGATTGAAAAGTCACTCCCAAGTACGTCACTGAGTCATACGTATGAAGAACCCTCAAAAATAGCAAGAAAAAGTCATAGCGAGACTTTGTTTCACAACTAACAACAAACTCCAATATCAAAGAAGTCTGGGACAAAATTAATGCAATCAAAGGTAGAAAACAAAAGGACCCAATAACAGCTCTCCTAGATGGAAATGAGACAATAACTGATAAGAAGAAAATGGCCGAATTACTAGCACATCACTTTGAGCAAAACTCCTCTGATTCCAATTATACTCTCGAATTCCTCCAGTATAAACATCTCAAAGAGTCCACGGAAACCATTGATATAAAAGAAAATGACTCTAGTCCAATTAATTTACCCATTACCATGAGGGAAATCAAGTACGCCATCCAAATGAGCAAAAACAGCGCACCAGGGCCTGACCAAATTCCAACTATATTCCTGAAACACAACAGTCCGCCTTAGACATCTTAAGCTGCGTACAGATGTGCGAGCCGAACCTATCGCGAACCGCTCGCGAAGTGTTCGTGTCATGTTCGTTAGTTTCACGTACACACTTGCGATCCGCTCGCGAACCAATACCAACGACGGCTTACGAATTTACACTGGGCTCGCGTTGTGTTCGTGAAAAGCTGCGTATACATGTGCGAGCCGAACCTATCGCGAACCGTTCGCGAAGTGTTCGTGTCATGTTCGTTAATTTCACGTACAAACTTGCGATCCGCTCGCGAACCAATACCGATGGATTAACGAAGTAACACTCGCGCGAACGGTTTGCGAGCGGCTCTATAGAGGTTCGACATGCCGTCCAAATAATTGTCGCTATTGGTTCGCGAGCGGTTCGCGATAGGTTCGCGATAGGTTCGGCTTGCACATGTATACGCAGCTAAAGAATCCGACTATCGATGGTTCGGCGTGAACGGTTTGCGAGCGGCTCTATAGAGGTTCGACATGCCGTCCAAATAATTGTCGCTATTGGTTCGCGAGCGGTTCGCAATAGGTTCGGCTCGCACATCTGTACGCAGCTTTACAATCTATATTCAATAAAATCTGGCTTGAACACACATTTGTAGAAAATTGGAGAGAATCCACCATTATACCCATCCAAAAATTATCGCTTGATCTCGTTGACCAATACGATTTGCAAATTAATGGAAAGAATAATAAATAGGGGATTATACTACTTCCTTGAGACAAATGAACTGATCACGAAATACCAAAGCGGCTTCCGGAAATTCCGATCAACCACTGATAACCTAGTGCAGTTACAGACAGAAATACTGGATGCTTTCGCAAACAAGCAGGAAGTTATTGCAGTGTTTTTCGATATAGTGAAAGCATTCGACACTGTATGGCGCCATAGACTAACGAAAATCCTAAAAAAATGGAAAGTTGATGGTAATATGCTACACTTTATCGACAATTGCATCGGAGATCGCACTTTCCAGGTAAAAATCGGCAATACATGGCTCAGTCTTGAGTACAACACTTATTCTCATAGCTATGAACGAGGCTATCAGTCAAATTCGATTACCAGTTGAAACTTCGATTTATGCAGATGACCTTCTCATTATGTGCCGTGGCCGAAACCCCCATACTAGCGCCAAACTCCTGCAGGCTGCAATACGGACGTTAGACGAATGGTCAAAAATATCAGGTTTCAGATTCTCTCTAGCCAAAACGAAGGTCATGAAATTCAGTGGCGCACCCAGAAATTTCATTCGGGGGGGCTGCTCGAGAGTAATCAGGTTTTTACTTAAAAAAAATCTCGAAAACGACGAAAACAATCCTTTATTTTTGAGCTCGGGGGGGGGGGGGGCTGCAGCCCGACAGCCCCCCCCCTCGGTGCGCCACTGATGAAATTCACGAAAAAACAACTCACACCCTGTCATCTGGAGCTGTTCGGTACCCCCTTACAGAACGTTAATGAACATCCATTTCTTGGTATGATTTTCGACGTCAAACTTACATGGAGCGAACATTTGAAACAACTTAAATTCGATTGCATGAATCGTTTAAACGTCAAGAAAGTGCTAGCAAATTGCACGTGGGGAGCAGATGGGAAAATTCTTCTTACTATTTACCGGACACTGATAAGATCAAAACTTGACTATGGTTCCATCGTATACGCCTCAGCGCCCTCAGCTAGCAATTATTTACTGAAGACCCAAGACTGTGTACAGAATACTGTAATCTCAAATTTCCAATCCACTGCAAACTTCAAACTACCAGCTTACCCACCATGGACTCTGCAGGAACTGTACATGAATATTGAACTTACTTCATGCAAAAAGTCGGATACCCTTCCCTTACAATACCAACAAAAGATCAACGAAATCATTTCTGTTCACGCTGAACGTGAACGTTTCAAAATAGTTATTCTGAATTTTCGAAATTCGAATTATTAAATTAATTTCTCCACTGGGGAATCCCCATATGGATCATCCTTCGTGTACAAGAAGAACTTGTCAGCTGTGGAGCGCAGCATATGTCGTCGCATATTTGTTTCATTTTCATTTTTAATTCAGTTCATTGATTGACTTCATGAATGATTCTGCTTCCGTATTGCTAATTTTCTGCTTCCTTTTCGTGAATTCCGGAAAACTTCAGTTTTTCCTGTGATTCGGTGTTTGTAGTGATTTCGATTCAATCGAATTACATTCTTTTAAAACTTTCACTTGTGTGAATTATTTCGAACTTAAAGACTGTTACCAGTGGCGTGGTTATTTTATAATACCAGGATAAGTGTGCACAATTTGACATTCTTAGCAACGGATTTTCACGTCAGCTTCATTCCATATTCGTTTGTCGAGCTCGATCAATCTTATTGGAATATGAGTTATCGACAGGATCCAGTTTGCTGATATATAGGTAACTATATTTCACTGTTTTTTGGGCATTTATCCTTTCATTTGTGTTGGGTTTCAATTAATTTCCACAGTCCACTAGCTCTATCTTTTTCTCACTCAGAAAATTATATTACGAAAATTAAACTTGAATAATTAAACCACACTTCAGTTGGTTAACTGAAATTCTACCCAACACGTTTTGGTCCTTCGGGCCGGATCTTAAGCTCAATTGCAAGCTCTAGACAAAAATTCAAAAATCCTCGGTTTTTTTGCGGCCATTTTATATTCAAATATACGACGATCATCACAATCTGGCAATATCGCTTCCACAGCTGACCTGTCGCATACATCTGTTTCCATCGAGATATTCTGTTTCATCACTTTTTGATTTGCTTTTTACTGTTTGTCTCTGTTTCTTATTCGATTTCTTCATTACAATGCCAACGATGACAGATACAGGCATTAAAGCATTGGATAAGTTGGTCGAAAAAAGGGCCAACATATTTTCTACGATCACCGGAATTTGGCACAGAGTAAAAGACTACGATAGTACGATGTAACAAAATTGTTTGAATCACAAGCATACCGAGAGAAAATTTCTAGGTATGAGGCTAAATTTGAAGCTATACAGGAGGAGATAGTTGAGTTCAATTGCGAATTATCGGTCGAAGATCGTATAGATACGGCGAAGTCGGAGTTGGCGTTTGCTGAGATAACAGCTCGAATAACAGGACTGTTTTTGTCTTTAAAACGACAAGAATCATTGTCAACGCCTACGTCAAATCCAAGTACTTCGAATTCCATACTTAGAATCCTTTTTGCTTCCTAAAATAAATAGTCGCCCCTTTTCTGGCGAAAGTGCTGAATGGCCTGAATTCTTTCAGTTATTTAATTCTTTGGTCCATGAAAATAACAGTTTAGCTCCCATACAAAAATTTCAACTTTTAAAATCTCATCTAAGAAATTATGCTCTCTCGGTCGTTTCAGGGCTACAACTGTCAAATGACAACTATGATTTGGCATATCAGGCTTTAAAATCTCGTCTTCAGAATCCTCGCATGTTAGCAACAATGTACCTGAACGAAATTCTGAATTTCAAAGCTTCAAGTAATAATTCGGTCTCGCATCTTAAAGAATTTTTAAACTGCCACCAAAATTCTGTAAATGCAATAAAAGCGTTGAACATAGAGGACTTATCAGATTTTCTTCTATTTTCGATAACATTGCGTAATGTAGACCCATATACAGAAAAGCTTTCGAGAGTCAACTCAATTCATCTGAGATTCCCGAATATAGTGCCTTGATTGAGTTCGTAACGCAGCAGTTAAAGGCTCAAGAATTTTGCGAACAAAGTTCTCCCAAATCTGCAACCAAATCAGCACCATTCCATTCAAATAACAATGGTAAAAATGAAACAAAAAATGTTTTGCTCACAAATTCTGCATCTACCTCTCAAAGTTACAATGATTCACGTAGATTCCCGAATTCCAGAAAGTTTCGTTGTCCAAAATGCTCTGATTTCCATCCATTATTCGTCTGCGCCTCATATATAAATTTGTCAAGACAAGACAAATTCGAATTTTTAAAGAATTCCAAGCGCTGTTTTAACTGCCTTGGTCTACACAATTTCAAAGATTGCGCCTCCAACAATTCGTGTAAATTGTGTAACTCAAATCGGCATCACACCAGCCTCCGTCCTGATAACGAATCTTCTTCCAGTAACGGATCTGCCAATCAATCTAGTGTACCATCTAGTACAGCAGGTAAAACAAATCATGTTGAAAATCAGCCTTCAGCATCCCATTCCACTCCTTCAAATGATGTTATTAGTTCCTATCACATCAATAGGAAATCGGTCTCCGTAAACCAAGTAAGTACGAGTTTTTACAGGTGGATGCCGTTGTGTTGACGGAAATAACAAATGAGATTCCTTCTGCTTCCTTGTCTCACGAATTATTCGAATGTTTTCAGCATTTAAATTTGGCTGATCAAACTTTCCACCTTCCTCAACCAATAGATATGCTGTTAGGCGCTGATATGTATTCTCTGATTTTCGATCGCGACGGCCGAATTTCATCTTCTGGATATCCTACAGCCGTCAACACATTTTTCGGTTGGACTACTATCATAGGTCCTATAAAGGAATCCTATTCTTCATGCAAATCGGTTCTTTTCACCCAATCTGCCCAACATGATCAGTTACAGAAATTTTATTCATTGGAAGAGATTCCAGATACTTTTGTTAAAGATCCAATAGATGATCATGCAAAAAACTATTTCCAATCCACTCATTCTCATGATGGAAATGATGAATATACCGTTTCATTACCTTAAAGTTGGAGGATACGCCTCCGGATCTGTCTCATAATTCCAATTGGCCACCACCTTTCACCGATCATGATTTAAGTTCAGGACCGTTGATGGATTTGGAAACTATTTTCAATTGAGAATAAAAATTATTGGGATTATTTGACACTGTTTATTATCTATTGTTTAGTTCGTGACACTGCCGACGTTTCGAAACAAATTCGTTTCCTTTTTCAAGGCTGGAAATAAATACAAACATATATTATAAGACATACAATATGACATAACATGAAAATTAATTACCTAGTTACGATAAACAATATTGTGCGCTTTTTAAAAACATTTAGACTTTATAAAGAAATCAAAAAGTTAGAGAGCAGGTGCACAATGCAAACATCTATCTTATCACCTTATCAGTTTCTATATTTATGACAATGACATCAACACAAGATTACAAAATATTGATCTGGAATGGACGTAACACTATTGACGAGGTCAGCCATTACTTCTTACTCTCTAAGTATATTATTATAAATTGTACTTAGATGTTGTACATCTTCCCTATGATTTACGGTGTTATTTCTTTTTATGTGAATCATCTCGCTTATATTACGTCTATAACCAACCTCTTCTTTATCGAGAATTTTTACATCTTCAAAATTAAATTTATGGCCCATAGTCATTTGATGTAAAGTTAAAACAGTTTTTCAAAATTTGCAATATTTTCACTATCATATTTATGTTGTTTCATCCTATCGCGTAAATACTGTTTTGTTTGTCCTATGTAACTATGTAACTAAAATCCATTTATATATTACTTTTTTGTTGCATGCTATGATTGCTGTGAAAATTTATGCATCTGTTAGTACTTATTGGTTTTGTGTACCAGTCAGTAATAATACTAGAGTTTTCTCTTATTATCAACATATCCAAAAAAAGGTAAATCTCCATCTTTTCCTTATGACACTAACAACAAGTTGTTTCGGGATGTTTGTAAACAAGGATATAATATCTAACGAATAAGTACGTACCCTGAAAGCACTTTCATATCTGACAAAATTGCAGTCAATGAAAGAGAATCTTTCATATTAAAACTAGAGGTAGACAAGGTAGAATTCCAGATATTGTGTAAATATTTACCAATGTTATAAGTGGGAGACTTGACGCAACTGACTATAGGTCTTAAATTAAGACCATCTTTATGGACCTTACGCGAACAGTACAGTTTGGGTGGTAAACTGTTATGTCTAATTAAAGTTTTATACTCTGCCTCAGATATATATTCTTCTTTTTTGAGTCTCCTCAGGCATCTATTGACTGCATTCTGAATCTTTGTCGTTGGATCAGTTTTTGCCATCTTGTAGGTGTCCTCATCACTCAACATTCTGTCTACTTCACTTCGATATTCATCTCTACACATAACCACAGTTGCACCCCCCTTGTCAGCTCGACTTATGATGATATCCTGGTTTTCCTTAACAAATTAATTGGTTTTATTCACAAACTTGTCAAGTAGGTGGCCCCTGTTCCTATGTTGTTTCCTCCTCTCAAAGTTGCTAATAACATTCACACTTTTTGATCTATATGTATTCTTCACTTCTTCTGTAATTGGTTGAATGTTGATGTAACTTTCTATATCCTTGATGAGAGTTTTGACAGATACTTTTTTAGGTGGTAGGCTAAATTTTGGACCAAGGCTTAACATAACCTTAACTTCTTGAGGTATGGCTATATTGGTGTAATTTACTAAATAATTATCACATACTGTTATCGGCATTGGTGGAATTTGTTGATTCTCAAGTGTTTTAATCTTTTTAATATTTTATTGGTGGTTATTTTGTCTATGAGGGAAAATTTTATATACAATTGGATGGCACTGCTATGGGTGCACCAACAAGCTCATCATTTGCTAACTTGATTATGAATGAGATCTTTGATTATGTTGTTAAAATAGTTAAATTTCACATCCCGCCCATCAGGTTCTTTGTAGATGATACATTGTTGTTGGTACCGTATGACAAAATACAATACATTTTAGATGTTTTCAACTCTTACCATCAAAAGATACAGTTCACGATTGAAGTAGAGAAAGATAATAGTTTACCTTTTTTGGATATGTTGATAATAAGAAACAACTCTAGTATTATTACTGACTGGTACACGAAACCAATAAGTACTAACAGATGCATAAATTTTTACAGCAATCATAGCATGCAACAAAAAAGTAATATAATGGAGAATTTAATTAAAAGAGCTTCAACACGAAGCAACAAAAAGTTTTATAGGAAGAATTTAGACAAAGTTGAAAATATTTTGAAACAAAATAACTATCCCACATACTTAATCAAAAGAATAATAAATAAACACACAGGCAACGGAAGTCGTATAGCTGATGTTCCTTCCAACACGTCCGTTTCTTCCTACTTCAAATTTCCGTACCTACCTGGTCTTTCTCACACAGTAAATAAAATATTTAGGGAGTTGAATGTCAGGTGTGCCTTTTACAATTTATTCACCAAAAAGAGATTTTTCACAAATTTGAAATTTAAAACACCTTATAATTTAGAATCGGGAGTAGTATGCAAGATACCCTGTGGTAGTTGTAACAAGTGTTACATTGGACAAACAAAACAGTATTTACGCGATAGGATGAAACAACATAAATAAGATAAGTGATTAGTGAAAATATTGCAAATTTTGACAAAACTGCTTTAACTTTACATCAAATGACTATGGGCCATAAATTTAATTTTGAAGATGTAAAAATTCTCGATAAAGCAGAGGTTGGTTATAGACGTAATATAAGCGAGATGATTCACATAAAAAGAAATAACACCGTAAATCATAGGGAAGATGTACAACATCTAAGTACAATTTATAATAATATACTTAGAAAGTAATAAGTAATGGCTGGCCTCGTCAATAGTGTTACGTCGATTCCAGATCAATATTTTGTAATCTTGTGTTGATGTCATTGTCATAAATATAGAAACTGATAAGGTGATAAGATAGATGTTTGCATTGTGTACCTGCTCTCTAATTTTTTGATTTCTTTATGAAGTCTTAATGTTTTTAAAAAGCGTACAATATTGTTTATCGTAACTAGGTAATTTATTTTCATGTTATGTCATATTGTATGTCTTATAATATATGTTTGTATTTATTTCCAGCCTTGAAAAATGAACGAATTTGTTTCGAAACGTCGGCATTGTCACGAACTAAACAATAGATAATAAACAGTATCTAATAATCCCAATAATTTTTATTCTCAATTTTACAATCATGGATGATAACCAAATTCTTATTCTTACTATTGTCAATGTTGCAGTTGCAAGCGAGCCTCCAATAAATTCACTTTCAATTTTCATAGAAAAATTTCCAAGTTTAAATACAGCAAAAAGAGTTTCTGCCTATATCAAAAGGTCTATTTCCAACTGCTACCGCAAATGTAATTCAACGACAAGATTGTCTGGCCCAATTTCTCGGGATGAGTTGGAGAAAGCTCTCCAATCCATAGTGTTAATCACACAACATTATTATTTCAATCAAGTGCGCCAGAATTTATTCCAAAAGAAAACAATTGAAAATTCATTTCAAACTTCAGATCCTTATATCGATTCTGCAGGATTGATCAGGGTGGGAGGTATAGATCACAATATTCTTCGTTACCACAGGATGCTAAGCATCCAATTTTGCTTCCGAAAGAATGTGCGTTGTCGTGTTTAATATGTCTCCATTTTCATTCAATCTCGCTGCATCTTCGAAATCAATCAATGTAAAAATTTAATCCAGATTGAACCAATTGTATATTTCATTTGAGAAAGAAATAAGTATTATAAAGTCCCTTCACCGCTAATGACCTAGAAGTCGAACCGGAAATTTTTATAAATAAATAAATAAATACTTTTCCGCAAATCGCTAGAAAATTTTGACATTTCAGTCAAAATTGGTCATAGAAAACGTCAAGATTTCCTAACTGTTAGGAAATATTCATTTCCTTATGCCGGCCATACACGTTACGGTCTACCGGAGAGGTATACCTGCGCAGGTATACCTGTGCAGGTATACCGGACGTCGGTCGTGTCTCTGCAGCTTCTTTTTTGTCTCGATCATGGTACGCTTTGTTTTTGACTTGCGATAGGCATGAATGCGTTTTATATATTTCAATAAAATCTTCAAGGAAATTTTTAGTAGAATCTGTTGGTGCCATTTTTGCGTATTGATTTTTGATACAGGTGACAATACGATATCATTCACTACTCGACGTGGAGACAACTGACGGCGACAACGTTTATGACAGCAAATTATGTGACCTGCGCAGGCGACCGGTGTACAGGGTGGGCAAAATTGTTGCTATATGAACTCAAACTTTTTAACCCGAGGAGATAGAGAAAAATGAATGGCACCGTATAGTCCTCTTTTTTCAAGAAACTGATAATGCCATCAACTGTATTCCTCTATCTTCTTTCGTTTCCGAGTAATAGGCCAAAATTGAAATTTTGGCGATTTCAACTTTGGTCATTATCTCCGTTTCTGTTTATGCTAGGATGTTGGAATAAAAACATTATACAGGCACTTTTCTGATAGCAATCCAGTGGCGTAGGTTGTGTTTTTTCTTATGGAAACAGTAGTTTGAACTGACTTAGAAAGAATCGCCTTTTTTTTCCCGTTTCAGAAATGTATCATATGTTTTAGTTCATGTAGCACCAATTTTGCCCACCCTGTACATGCACACATGCACAGGCACATCGTATGGTGTTACTAAAAAATATTGATTTTCGATCTTGCACCGGTCGCCTGTACAGGTTGAGAAAACTGCACAGGTCTAATCCCACACACGCTCCGGTTGACCTGCACAGGCATGCCTGCGCAGGTATACCTCACCGGTAGACCGTAACGTTCGCCTGTACAGGTTGAAAAAACTGCACAGGTCTAATCCCACACACGCTCCGGTTGACCTGCACAGGCATGCCTGCGCAGGTATACCTCTCCGGTAGACCGTAACGTGAATGGCCGGCATTACTGTAAGGAAATGATATTTCCTTATAGTTCGACATATGCATATACGAACTTTTCTCATGGTTCCTTCGGCACTTATTCTGAAGAAGCAGTATTTTCACTGCATCAACCAGCTCTGAAGGAGTCCCAGAAATAGCAAATTCATCATCACTCATCATTACACACTGTTTTAAATTCGAAAACACTAGCAATTGAATTAATTATATGCGTCAACTTTGACAATTCAACATGAGTACGTTTCCATAGTAACGTTACCAATTTCAATACGAATTTCGAAGAATCATTCATTTATGAATCAAATAATTCGCGATTTCATCAAAATTAATTGGAATCTGTCGAATTTTAAACGATTTGCGGAAAAATAGTATGTTCACCTCGTAGGAAAAGACACATTCCTGGACTCTGTGTTGCCAAGTCTCGGCTTGCGCCTCGACTTAGCAATTTTCACAATCGTCCAGGAATGTTACGCTTTTCCTACTTGGTAAACAATGTACTATTTCCACACGTTACACCTAGAAAAAGGATAATATTGTATTGATCCGGCTTAAAATGTTGATCTCATATAAAATCATTCATATTCAATGCAATGAAGGCCTATATAACTTACCTTTCCTTGTCTATAGAAAATCTGTATCCTGGATTGATCATGTTTTTGTTGGAACAAATTACACAACAATCCTGTTCCCTTCATTTCAATTATTTAAAACGAAATTCGAGCAGAAAATCGAAAACCCAATTCGAACGCATTGATGTAGGTCAATTTAAAATGACCGTTATGTTTACATTTGTCATTGGATGCGCCGAGCGCATCAAAATCATCACCGGCATCATTCGATTCGGCGCATAAAAATTTGGTACGTAAAAATTGGCGGAGTGAAACTACTGTCTCTACCTCATACTGTGTCTTCACACACCGCCCACAGCGCTTGAGCAGAGGGCGCCACCCCAAAGCGATACCAGGGAACTACGGTTCTACGGGCTTTAGGACGGACTAGGTCTTCGACCTGGTACCCTCGTTCGCTTCGAGCGGGGCAACTCGAACAACTACGTCATTTGTAGGCTTCCCCATCCCGATTCACAATTGGTAGCAACGCGCTCCTAACTAGCATTGCAGATCGGAGGCAACCACTCACTTTGAACAACGAGAGCCTCTTCTTTTCTGTTCATGGTGATTTTGGGCTTATAGATTTCGAAGGCCCCCATATTCATCCTAGGCTAATAGCCTCCGATGTACGGCGAGACCTCTGTTTTAGCAAACAGAATGTTTTCGGCGAGTGCAGACTTCTCTGCTCGATACAGTCGACAATGCTCGTTTCAGCAGTCCCGGATGGAGTCGCTATGGGTAATTGGGTAAACCTCTTAGTCCTACCATTACCAATTCCTTTATGGAAAAATTCGAAAAGATCGCTATTCAAACAGCCCCAAAGAGACCATCCGAATGGCTGGGTTGGGTGAATGATACCTTTGTGATTTGGAGTCTTGAATAAATGTAACCAGAGGCCCGATTTCCCACTCAGTTGTGTTTCGACATGCATGTCAAGGAACGGTATTTTTAGTCGCTATAATTCCTTCTCTTTGCCACAACAAAATTCCCATGCCGTTATGGAACAGATAAATAGAGAAAGATCGCGCAGGGCTCAGTGTAGGTAAGGTATGGGCAGTCATTCATATTCATAGGCCTGTTCATTACAGAATGATCTTCAGATCTTGAGGAAACAAATAGATCCATTTCAAGAAATGTCATTCTTTCAACTGCGAAATATTTACTTCCAACAAGATGCCGCTCCTCCCATAACGCTAGAATCCTCAGATAAATTCAACAGCAATATTTGGCAACAATTGGATTGTCAACCAAGTGGCCGGCTAGGTCACATGACCTAACGCCTATGGTCTTTCACCTTTGGAGAATATGAAATAATCTAATTAGAAGATCTGGAAATAGCAGTAGTTCATGGTATCGCTTCTCTGACTTCCATTGAGCAATTGAGCAGAAAATATTCAGAAAAGGTGTTTTTTGAACACCTCATCCGATGAAATTATTTGTTTCTTGTTATTTTTAAATAGTTCGAATGTTTATGGATTTTTAAAAGACTACGGGTTTTCTTCAAACAATTAACTGTTTGAATCAAACTCCGACAACCAACAATCAATTTTCGTGATATATTATTTTTACTGCCGCACAGTCAAGAGTCTTCTTATCCAAGAGATAAAAGTCGAAAATTTTTCATTTCGAACATGGCTCCAGAAAGTATAAAGTGCTTGATTTTGACATGGTAATTTTAAGCTCTATCGGAATATATGAGAATATACCCAGTATATTTCATATTATATTCTACTAGCTGGCCCGGCGAACTTTGTTTCGCCTTAATGATTCCTATACCATAGCCATCTTTATCTTAAGAAGGCCGTGCCTATACTTACTGTGGATTTCACAAATCGTAATCACCAGTGATCGGAGACCAACGGCTTGGTTAGATTTCTGAACTGTCAAATCGAGTTGATTCTAGATCAAGCTCCGATCACCGGTGATAAGCTTTTTGAAACCCCCGTTAAAGATGTATAAACTTACCATTGCTATTTTTTCAAGCAGGAGATAAATTAGGCATAATAAAAGTTCTGTCAAATGTCATCTGTTAACTGTCAAATGTCATCTGTCTACTGACAAATGTCATCTGTCAAATGTCATCTGTCGAATGTCATCTGTCAAACGTCATCTGTCAACTGTCATCTTTTCCATGGATATGAGCTGTCACACAAAACAGAAATACAAAAATAATATGTCAATTACTAATTATGGGCAATTTTGAATTCAGTTATTTCCGCAAATATATTTATTACCCAAACATAAATCAAAAACATTTCAGAAATATAGAGAAAAGATGAAAATGGACAACTCACGATTGATGCTGATCGTCACAATCCGATTTACTTTACATTCCGGTAAAAATTCACTGTTTCACCAACTTAAGGTGGGCGTTCAATGTAGTGTGTTTTTATTTCAAGTTGCATTTGAAAATGGTTTCACTTTGAGAACTGAAATTTTGTGGGTGAACTCAGAAAGGGTTGAAGTTCTTAATGAGATAATTGAGATTAATTGCATTTCAACAGTTCATTTTTTTTCTTTCAAAAATAGAAGAAAATAAGCCAACTCATGCTTCTGTTTTATTTCAAACGAAAGACCCATGAAAATAGTTCAACTTCCGATCAAAAGTGAATCTACAGATAATTTCATTCAGAAAAACAACTTGAAATACGGAATTGGCAGGAAATGGCCAAATTCAAATTTTAGCGGGAAAAAGTTCCTGCTTTACCCACATTTTCACTAATTTCATAGTTCAGCGAGTTTCGGATAGACAGCGCCATTGTACATTTCATTCATGATTAGAGAGATATTCATAGAACTCATAGAGATAATGTAAGTTCTATGGAGATATTCCATAAAATGCACGGTGGCGCCTCTATCGGTTGATTTGTCCTACGCGCTTCAAACGGCGACCTTAAGATCTTTACCCGCTTTTGATCTGATAATAGCCTTCCATGTTATTATAAGTTCTACGCAAATTTCACAATAATTGTATACATCGCCATTCATACTCTATGCCATTTCTGAATTTCCTACCCTTCAAGAAAATGAAATGCTCCATTGCCAGACTACTTCATGGCTTATAACTTCACAACGATCTATTTTATTATTGCATTTCTATTGAATACCGTAGAACTTCGTTCTACTACTATTAATCCCCATGGAATATTCTTATACCGTTGGTAAGACCTACTGCACTTTCAACTATTCACTTGACATGCGATTCTGTGGAAGAAAAACTAACCTCCTTTGTCCAAATGTCAAAACCCATATAAGTACTCTATGATTGCTCGATTCGTCGTAAGAAATTGGAATGCCTTTTTTTCTTTTCTGTAGGGTTTTTTTGGGAATATTTTGTTATATAAACCTTGCCCTAACAATAATCAACACAAAAAAAATTGTCCAATTTGGTGCGATCGTTTGAACAATAAGGCATTTCGAAGTTTTGAACCAACCATAGATCCTCTTTTATTAATATAGATAGCGAGTCCATTTCTCTCGTTCTATTTTATTATTGCATTTCTGTTAAATACCGTGGAACTTCGTTCTACCACTATTAATCCCCATGGAATATTCTTATACCGTTGTTAGGTATTCTGTGGTAAGATCTATTGCACTTTTAACTATTCACTTGACATGCGATTCTGTGAAAGAAAAACTAACCTCCTTTGTCCAAATGTCAAAACCTACATAAGTACTCTATGATTGCTTGAGAAAAAGGAAGGCTTTTTTTTCTTTTCTGTAGGATTTTTTTGGGAATATTTTGTTATATAAACCTTGCCCTAACAATAATAAACACAACAAAAAAAGAATTGTCCAATTTGGTGCTATCGTTTGAACAATATGGCATTTCGAAGTTTTGAACCAACCATAGATCGCCTTTTATTGATATAAATTTGAATAAGAAAATATTTATATAATACCATTAGAGATGAGATTTTGCCGGCAAAATTTCTCGGCGAAATGGCCGAAAAGCAACAAATTGTGAGTTTATAGGCAATGCCTAAACTTTATTATTAATTAATTATTATTTATTATTAAACTTAATTTAATAATAATAATAATAATAAACTTGCATATGACGAGAAAGAAATTGAATTTCATCTCGAGTGGTAATATGGTCACATTGGGCACGTATTGCGCTATTCGACAAATAAGTATTTATAATAGATTAACTGAATATTGTGTGTTTTCTCTATGATAGTTATAGTTATAGTGAGAAGGGGTTACAGTTCACTGCGACCTTAAGGTCTATTGTGCATCCTATCAGAGCTGTTATCATCGCGCCTCCTACTCTATGATATTCATTTCCGAAGCTATCTATGAATTTGAGAAACGTTAAAAAATTTTTTGTTTTGCAGGCTTGCATGTTTTATCGATGTGAAACGGCAGTTGCTATGGAAACTTCCTCACCAAAAATCAACGTCATTGAATTCTGCGTAAAACAACTTGTCGATCCTCATCTTCGTTGGCTCAACGCAGTCTCCCTACTAGCCACCCATTCTCACATATGTCGTCAATAGTGGATACTAGATGAACGGAATGTTGTACTAAATTATCTGCGAAAATGCAACAAATGCTCCTCCTTCAAGCTTCGTCCTATTATTCAACCGATGGATAACCTTCCACCTGAGTTGTAAGTACTAAGGACTGCTTGGTTGTATTCATCTGTTTCGCCTCGAAGGCCGTACATCACGAACTAGTATCTAAACTTTCCACTGCAGCATTTGTTGTTGCATATGACAATTCGCAGCACACAGAGATTACCCATCTTTCATTTTCTCAGTCTGCGGCACGAACTTGATCGAGGCCAACAATTATCTTCGAGATTAAGGACGTTTATTGTCAGCGTCTCAACATGATGTTGCATGTTAATCCTCACTTTGGTGACTTTATTCGGCGTTCCTCACCATCTGGACTCAGATCGAAGCTATCGTCATCTCTTCTGATCCATACTATTTCGAAGCTCTTACTCCTGGTCACTTCTCGATGTTCCATCTTCTCACTTCACCCCCTGATTTCGATGTCACATCTATTTCAATTAATGGCCTGTCATGTTGGCAACTCGTTCAGCGACTCCATCAAGACTTTTGGAAGCACTGTCGTCAGGCACACTTCACAGCAGCGATGCAAGTCGCTACAACCCTCTACTTCTATTCATCCAGGTACCGTAGACGTCATTCAGGAAGATAACCTGTCCCCTATATGGACAGGTTGAATATCATCTGTTATAACACGCGTGGCTGACGTAACAATCCGTAATCCGTTCAGATGAAAATGCCTCAATCCATGAGAGGAGGCCCCTCAAACTTCAAGATGCTCCAGCTTAGTGTGTAAACGTCTACGTGAAACCTTGTCGAAATCCCGAGTCCAGATAAATAACATCCATCGGAATATTGGATTCTTACGCCCTTGTCCAATCTTCCAGACACCTGAGGAGATTTGTCATGACCGATTTACCAAAGCCATGTTGGTTTTCCGGAAATTTATTATTTGCGATTGCAAAATTGAAAATATCAGATGTTATAAGTCCCTCTCATACTTTGGCAGCCGCAGACGCTAGACTTATAGGTCTGTAGTTAGAAGCAGATGTCTCACAAGCGTTCTTAAAAATGTAACATATGCACTGAGCCATTCTCTTGTTAAAGTTGATGTGGCCAAGGAACGGTTTAGATTCAGGAGAGGGATAAAGCAAGGGTTTGAGCACAGTTTTGAATAACATATGACGATTTCTGCCGGCACCAGGGGCAGAGGAGACATCCAAATCCATCAAATGCTTTCCACATCACTTTTAGAATATATCTCCTCTAAACTTTCTGCAGATCTGGGCAATGTTATGGTAGGTATTGGACTGGGAGGTTCCCCAGTAAAAGACGATGCAAAAGCATCTGCCAGAACCTCAACAGAGCTTCGGTTATCCGCGCAATACTCTTCAGCGATATCGCGCACTATTGAAGTAGAGACCTTTGTTTTAAGGGAGTTTCGAACATATTTATAATAGTATATTCTAAAACTAGTTGCAGAATGGGCTCCTATTCCAATACGAACGCATGAGTGTTGGAATTGCATTCTGCAACGAGTATCAGACGACAGGGCCGATCCTAGGGTGTTGGCTGCCCGCGTGCAGAATCCTTATGTGCCGCCCCAAAGACAAAAAAAAACATATTTTTTCTTGGCGATTTTTTAAACGAAGAAGTAATTTCGATACGAATTCAAGATTCTGTATTTTTGTTTTAGAGTACATGAACTTGAATTGTCAAATATTTTCAAGCGGAATCTACTTCCGGTTCTACCGGAAACGAATGTGAACTTCGTTATTGCAAATGCAACACCCTGTATATTCATACATATTTGAATTATTCGTTTGATTCTGCACTTCAAGCGATTGTTGAGTTATGGCCTGAATTCGTTGACAGAAAGAGTGTCACAAATTAGAGTTAATATCTCCAAAATCCCTCATTGTCAAAAATTTTTTTTCCACAGTGGAACAAGAGAAAGTACGCTGATACTTCTTCTTGTATAAATTATGAGGAAATACAGGGTGTAAAAACAGGGCTTCGAAGTGAGCCTCAATAAAACTAGTTTTTCAAACGGGAACCATATAATTTTGTAATTCCGATCGATGGCTCGTCAAAAACTAGTTAGAGTGTTCAAAACAGTTCATGTATTTAAAATCACTAGTTTTGCCGTTATTGAATAAAATAATTCGAATTTCAGGACTAGAGCCAGGTTTCTTGGTCTAAACATCAGGTTTTTATTATAATTTTCAAGTAGGCTATATCAATAGTAAGAATATGTCAGTTTTAAACTAGGATTTTTTTATTAAGTCATAATTCATTATCTGCTTTGTTTATTTGTCACATTCGCCGCAAATACAGAAGAGACTTTTGATATATCATTCTATTGTACCTAATTGTTATTGCTTCTTTTGCATAGTGCTTGATCAATTAAAATAAGTAAGAATAAAGAATAACAATTCCTAACATAGCTTACTCTGAAATAGAAGAGCATACCCACTGAATTTGACTGAATTTCAAGACTAAAGCCCAGTTTGGCTCAGTCAAATTCAGTAGATGGTATGCTCGTCTATTTTAAAGTAGGCTATGTTAGGAATTGTCATTCTTACTTATTTTTATTGATCAAGCAAAACAAACAATAATAGAAAAGGTACACGAGAATGTGACAAATAAACAAAGCAGATAATGAATGATGGCTAAATAAGAAAATCTGAGTTTGGAAGTGACATAGTCTTACTACTGATAGCCTACTTGAAAATTATCTTGAGAATCCTGTCTTTAGTCGTGAAATTCGAATTATATTCAATAACGGCAAAACTAGATATACTTACTGATTTTAATTACATGAAATGTTTGGATTTGGAACACTCTAAGTAGTGTTTGACGAGCAATCGATCGGATTTACAAAATTATATGGTTATCATTTGAAAAGAATGAGATTTTATAGTTTTATTGAGGCTCACTTTGATGCCCTGTTTCAGACACCCTGTATATTTCCTCATAATTTATACAAGAAGAAGTATCACCGTACTTTCTCTTGTTGTTGAATATTTGTTGAAAATCATATTTTTCAAAAACTTACATATAAAGGTGGCGGCCTGTGGCCGCCCCTTGAATTTGGCCGCCCGCGTGCGGGGCACGCGCTGCACACCTGCTAGGATCGGCCCTGTCAGACGATATTTTATCTATTTCAGTCAAATTTCGTTGAAATTCAATGAAAAATTCAGATTATACATACTAGTGACTTTTTTATTGTATTTTGGCAGTTGGTGATTGTTACGAAATAGACATTTCCAAATTAACGTGTCTTGAAAATCGTTTGGATCGGAAGCCAGTGATGACAACCAAAAAACGAAAAATATGCTGTAATGAGTTCATTACAGCACTGTTTTTAGTACTGTAATGAGCTCATTACGATACAGAAATAGAGAAAATTAATTTTCGCCCTCTGGTGTACTGATAGATACTTTATATTTTCGATTTGCTTGCGTAAGCGTGGCACTCAGATGTGATGGTTTGAAATCACCCCCAAGTTTTTGATAATGTTGATGTTGTTTCGATAATTCGATTCTGTGTCGATAATTTGATTTTGATGATTTGATTTTGCTTTGATAATTTGAGTTTGTTTTGATTCGACTATTTCACTCATTCCATTGTCAGTGAGGAAGTTTCCATATAGCAACTCTCGTTTCTCACCGATAAAATATTCAAGTCGGCAAAACTAACAAGTTGATTTTCCAACGATAAAATTTTTGACGTTTCTCAAATTCATAGAAAGCTTCGGAAATGAAAACTGTTACATCGTGAACCCTATTCGGCATTTTTGTCACTGCCACTGGTGTGTGGAACCTAGGGCTGTCGTAAACACGTGACAGATAATTATTATTACTTCTTCTGCCGTATTGATATAACGATTCATGCAACTTCTGGAAATTTAAATAATCTTCTGATTTCTAATAGAATATCGCGTCAAAATTTGCACCATTTTTCATCTGTTCATTAGTGCAAAAGGAAACAAGTAGGATATTGAACAATTTTCCAGTGAATTGCAGACTAATTTCTCTCAACTAGGCATAAAAAGAGTGTATCCAGAAAACCCCGACTTCTGTGTGAGAGCCGCCTGGATTTCTGATTCATCATATTAGGGTGAGTGCATTTGCATTCATAGGATTGTTCAATGTATTGACATTGAACATAATCATAATATTCATAATCATCCGTTTGGTTAATCTATGATGAATACTTATTTGTCAAATAGCGCAGTACGTGCCCAATGTGACCATATTACTGTTAGACACATTTTCTCGTGAAATAATCATATCGAATACCACTCGAGATGAAATTTAAGCAGGTAAAATTTCTCTTTTGTAATATTCAAGTGTGTTGTATTTTTTCCAAATACTAATTTCACTCGCGAAATTGCCGAAAAGCAACAAACTTTCATGTTACAATCGAGAAATTTAGCCGTAAAAATTTCGTCTCTAGTGGAATGATATATGACAAAATTTTTGACCTTTGACGTTTCTCAAATTCATAGATAGCTTCGGGAATGAATACCATAGAGAAAACAAACAACGTTTAGTTGATCTATGATGAATACTTATTTGTCAAATAGCGCAATACAAGCCCAATGTAACCATCTTACCATATATCTAATCATTTCTATATGGGGAACGAGCCAATGAAAACTGAAGCTGGGCCAAAGCCTGGTTTCTCACCAAAGTGAGAAACCAGATCTGCGCGCGTGCCGCAATATTGAGAAAAAAATAATTTACCAATTCTGTCTCTCTCTCTGACACATCGTATTATGTCGTGAAACGTATGTCATTCATAAATTCATGTGAATACTTTTGATCATAACCTCACAATTTCCTGTGAAATGTTTCTATCGCTTTATTTCGTTTTAAGGGACATATTTTCATCTTCGATATATGTTTTCTTGTTGTCTTTCAAAATAAACATAACCTATAATACATTTCTCGAAATTTTTGAATTTCCAATTGGCGCAAGCGTACAACTCAATCCTTGCCAAAGATTTGGCTTCACTTTCTGAGTATGAAAAGCAGGGGTATAAGTTATAATCCATATTGGTGTTAAGGTACATTATGCATATCACTGTTAGACACATTTTATCGTGAAATAGTCATGTCGAATACCACTCCAGATGAAATTTAGGCAGGTAAAATTTCTCTTTTATAATATTCAAGTTTGTTGCTTTTCGGCAATTTCGCTCATGACATTTTTCCAAAATCACTCGCCGAACGCTCGTGATTTTGATAGAAATATCATTCGTGAAGTTGCCGAAAAGCAACAAACTTTCATTTCACAATCGAGAAATTTTGACGGCAAAATTTAATCTCTAGTGATATTATACAGAGTGTTCTACAAGCTTTATATGATAATTTGATTTCGTCTTGATAATTCGATTTAGATTTGATAAATTGACTAATTGTTTCGATATTTTATTCTTTTGACGTGATTGAGTTATAGGCAGTGTGTGTAAAACTCTTTATTTCATTTTCAATAGACGACAAAAATTCAATTTCGAATATTTCATTTACCATCCCTAGTGCGACGGGCCGTTCCCACACTTTCTCCCTTCAAGGAGTAAGATCTTCAAAATTTCAAATAAAATAACATCTCTTTTTCTTTTCTTCGAGTAATAACACTCCTTGATTGGTGGAAAGCCACTCTTCCGTCGAATTTCAAAGGGGGTGTTCATGAGCATCAAAAAATATTGAATATTGATGAAGCGTACCTTTCTTGGAGCTTGCCTATGTCTTCGCTGCAACTGACAACACAGACCCCTTGAAATATCGCATTCACTTGACATGTTACAAAGTTCCGAATATTGCTTCTCTTGGTGCACCGGTGGTCTGCATACCCTCGTCATGGTTCCAGGTTCCGCTTCCGCACAAACTAATCCAGATTCGCAATCGGTGTCCCTGCGGCAAAGTTCTCCAACACGCCTTCCGTAAGCGAAAAGACAGGAACCAACTACTGAAAAAAAAATTAGAAAAAGAGTAACTTAGTCAGCACTGAACGAAAAAACCGTAAAATCGCGGAGTTTATAAATAGTTGTATAAAAATAAGTTTTAAACCCCTGTTGGTTCTTGATCGTTGTAAGTGCATCATCTTCTCTTCTCTATTACAAGCCATGAAATAAGACAACAATTTAACACTGATTGGGGAGGACTTGTGCACAGTGATTGAGATTATTTCTATATTTGAATTATTTGTCATCGTCAAGAAATAATCTCAATCACTGCATACCTTTCGGATGTCTTAAACGAGGTATTTTTGTGCACAAGCGCATCGAACAAATATAGGTATACAAGTAGGTTTGTTTTCGGTAGTCAAAGAATAGAACCTTCGCTCATGCTGCCAAACCTATATTTTACGTCTATCGTCTCACTGCAGTTCTCTCAAGAACCAATGAAACTGAACTGTCTATATACAGTTCATTCACAGCCCTAACACAATAATATACTCTTGTAGATTATGCGTCTTGTACTAATTACACGTTCAGTTACGATTTATCCGCATTTACTGAACTTTACAAGATAAAAACATCTTTAAGTCGAACAAATGAATTGATCTTGTATCTCCGATATAGTACCGTTTTAAAGATCTAATTTCGTATATCTGATGATAATAACTACCACCGTCCAAACTCTCTACCGACTATCAACTCCCGAAGGAACTCTCTCGCGTCCAATTATCAACTCCGTACCCTACTGACCACGGAACTCATACCCCAATTATGCCCCTAACGTTAATTCCTGGTTCTGCCCTCAATTTGCATTTGAGAAAAAAGATGTTACTTCTTGTATGACTTGAGCCAATGAAATAAGCAAGTGCCAGGTGCATCTTCAAGCATCATGAATTATCCTACCCTGGTGGCCCGAGGCAACCTAGAGATGATAACCTACAAAGGAAACACTTGCGTCTAAATTGGTCCATTTATCTTATTCCACGTGATGGCGAAACTGCTTAATTTTTTTTTTTTTTAATGTTGTGATTTTCACGAAAAGGAATATCCTGTAATGTTCAGAGAACATCGTGAGAACCAAGGGCAAGCAGGTAGGAATTGGTGTTCTTCTTGAACTTATGGAGGTTATATGCCTCGGGGAACACCTCCCTAGGCAATGTGTTCCAAAGCCTCGCTGTTCGCTGGATGAACGAGTCTTTGAAGAGAGATGTTCTGCAGGTCTCCAAAGTTACCACGAAGGGGTGTGAAGACTTAACTTGACGGGTTAGTCTGGAAGAGACTGCCAGAGGGGGAACGATTGCTGATAATTCAGAAGAGCATCGCCCATGGAAATATCTATAAAATAGAGACAGATCGCCCACTTTTCTACGGTGTTCCAGAGAAGTGAGTGAGCTTGTAAGCGATGCATCACCCACGAGACGAATTGCCCGTTTTTGTACGGAATCCAAGAGTTTTAGTGTGTGTTTAGGTGCAGCACTCCAAACATGGGAACAGTATTCCAGGACAGGTCGAATCTGTGCCTTATAGATCATAAGCAGCTGACCTGGGGTGAAATAGCTCCTGGCACGAAACAGAAAACCAAGTTTTTGGGATGCACTTTTAGCAATGGATCTCACGTGATTCTCCCAGGAAAGGTTACTGCTGACAGTAATGCCAAGCATCGAAATGGATGCCTTCAATGGTATGGTCACTCCCGACAATTTTATGCTGGGCACAGTAAGATCGGCTGTTCTAGAGAAAAGACATGCTTGCGTTTTGTTTGCGTTGAATTCTACCAAGTTATTAGATCCCCATTCAAGAATTGTTGCCAAGTCCATATTTATGTTGTTAACATTTCTTCCTCGTTCGTTTTTGATTTGCCGGGCTGGTATTGGAGCCCTAGAAGAAAAGGCGGTATGGAGGGTACTATCATCCGCGAAGCTGTGCACTGGACACGAAGTTGCTTCCAGCAAATCGTTGATGTAAAGCAGAAACAGCGTTGGAGCCAGAACTGATCCCTGCGGAACGCCAGCATTTATGGGTAGAGAGTCAGACGAAACTCCATCGACCACTACATGGAGAGATCTGTTTGAGAGAAAACTAGCTAGCAGAGAACATAGCTTTGGGGGCACGCCATAAGATGGAAGCTTGGCGAGGAGTCCCTGATGCCAGACTCGATCGAATGCCTTGGAGATATCCAGTGCTACGGCTAGGGTTTCACCATATTTCTCGGTAGATAGTTGCCATGTATGTGAGACGTAAGCGAGCAAGTCACCAGTGGATCTCTGATGACGGAAACCATATTGTCTATCGTTGATAATTCCTGAGTGTTCCAGATGTTTCATGAGCTCGAAGTTGATGGCTTTTTCCATGACCTTTGAAATAATAGATAACAGAGCGATAGGTCTGTAGTTGCTAGGTAGGGTCTTTTTGCCTTTTTTAGGTACTGGTTGTACTCTTGCAGTTTTCCAGTTGGATGGAAAAACACCCAATTCGTAAGAGTGGTTGAACAATTTGCAGAGGACAGGTGTTAGTTCGGGGGCACATTTTTTGAGAACAATCGGTGGGATTCCGTCGGATCCATTACTACACTTCTTTTGTTCTTTTCAACTATAAGATGAGAGTTTCACATTCAGCACTCGCAAGACATGGAAGTCATCAAATGAAGTGTCACGCTCATCTTGGGTACAATACAAAGCGTCGCACATATGAAATTCGGAAACCTGAGAGAAATTTAGCAACTATCTATATTTGATCGGAATGAAATCCTACATACATTCGGTCATATTAGCAATAAAGTTTCCAGAAAGAAAATTGGGTATTGTGAACTATCCTTGAGACAAATATGAGGTCGCGGACTTTTTTTAGAATTTTTTGAAATATACAGGATTGTAGTACCTAAATCATTTTCTATCTAATCGAAACTCTTCGACTCGAATCACATAAACAAAATCACATTAAATGAAGTTCTTACATAGCCTAACTCACTTCCGCAATTCAGACAAATCTAAAGACACCTAATATGCTGAAACCATCAAGTCGTTCGGACTATAGAGCGTGAAAGGTAAATGGACGTGCATACATATATTACAATCCTTCTGATCTGACGCAGACGGGTAAAAACCGATTAGATCTAGAGAAGAATTCGAATTAGCAGTAGGTAGTGCTTTGACTGCTTTGCTTATCGATATGAGGTTTTCCACAATGTGTTTTCCATTAAAATTGGCAGCCACCGACATCAGTTTTCGTTTTCGAATATCTAGTACCGAAATATCACTTCCCATTCAAAATATGGTTCACCCTGCATCAGAGCTGTGACGAGCACTGAAGAAAAGTGCTTCGAGCACTAAGCACTAAGCACTTGAATAAAAAGGCTCCCGAGTCTCGAGCACAAAGCACTTATTTTCACAAAAGGCTCGCGAATACTAAGCACTTTGTGAAAGTAATTCGACATTTCGAGCACTAAGCCCTAAGCACTTTTTTTTAGGAAATATTGAAAGTGAGGTTATTTTAACCGGAAAAGAAATTGTAAGTTGGCATAGGTATGTGATATTAAAAATTTTGAATTCGATTCAATATAATATATAATAAATTCTTATTGGTAATGAAAGAGAAAAATGCTATTCGCTCCTGGATCTCTCTGTTTGATAATATTCATAAATATACTGAATTTTCCGAGTTAACTTCTTCTTCTGAACACTCCCAGTCCTCGAAACAAAATTAAATAAAAAATTCAAGGAAAAATGGAAATGTTCCTCTGTCAATTCTTGCACTGATTTGTCAGGAGCAAACCAGTTGCAAAACATTGTTGCGTGACAAATAACGAAGAAGTATAAAAATTAGAACTTAATGAATTGTGTAAAGTTTTGATGTTGTCTATATAAGACTCTTTGGTCAGATAAAAATGTAAAAAAAAATCAGAATCGTGGCTTTTGCTTTTCTTAATGATATTGAGTTGTCAATGCACCAATTACCATTTAATAAAATACACATGGGCCTTCAATTTTCCTTTCATAATGATCAAGTTTCCTCATTATCATCTCTCTGTAATTGCAATCCAAACAGTTTTGGGATGTTACTGTCATGTAAGGAAATGTTGATTTCAGATTTTATTGATGTAAAAATGAATTCGTACAACATTGGCTCAGGGCTTAGTGCTTAGTAAGCACTAAGCCTTTGGCCGAAGCACTCCAATTACTAAGCACTAAGCACTGCTTTTGAAAAGTGCTTTAGAGCACAGTGCTCGGGAGCACAAAAGGGCTCCGAGTGCTTTCACGAGCACAAAGCACAATGCTTTGGCACAGCTCTGCCCTGCATTCATCTATTTCATCATATTAATACTCTGATGAATAAATGCAATATATCAGGTCATGAAAGGGACAGGCTCAAATCGTTTTGAAACGAATTGTTGTCACCGTTTCCAAGCAGAAACCATTCATTAGAGTTCAAGTTCATTTGCCACGTTCAATTTCAAAATTTAGGCGCTTGCAGAAATCATGCCTGCGTGTTTAATCCCCCTTTAATGGCTTCGCAAACCATTTTATTTCCAATAAAAATGTTGGTTCGCTATTGAACTCAGGGCTACGCGCATAACGGCACTGTCAACAACGATGTGGGGGTAGAAGGAAGGTTGGAATAATATTTGCCGAACCTGTTTCCATTTACTCTAAAACCGTTTCGAATATGAATTGGCATGGAAAATACCTGTCCTAGTTCACCAGGAATGATGTTTTCGGAATGACTTGACTGTTAGTTCTGCAATATTTAGAAACAATAGAAACTATCAGAGAATGACATGAGAATTGAAATGAATTCGCCAATCGATGACATGGAGTTTGAAATTTCTTATACATTATTCAATTCGTGAATTATTTGAACATGGTTCGAACTATACGCCATTCTTCATCAATAAACGAATATGGTTTTTGATTGCGTTTTATTGTGTCGTCTTATCGATTTGTTATTTTATACTGGTGCCGAAAAAATATTATACGCAACACGTCTGAAAATAGTTTTTTTGGACTCACAGACAGGAAACGCCTACGGCTCGTCCTAGAATTTTGTCTATTCGTCCAAAAAAACCCCATTTTCCGGACTTGTAATTTACAGTAGGTACAACTTCAGTAGTTCGGACACTCGCTAGCCCGGGCACTCCAGTAATTCGGGCACTGCTTTGATTCGGGCAGTTTGAAATTTTCACCTCTGAAATCCGGGCGCAAGAACATTCATATGCAAAACGATATAATTTTCTTGTCTGAACTTGTACAAAACAGTTGTAGGACGGGTTGAAAACGTCACGGGGCGCTGGCCGCATCATCAGGAGTGAAGAGAAGAATCTTCTCCTTGAAAACTTGTTACTTTTGAAAAGGATCAGAAACAAAGCCACTTATATTATTTATACATCAAAAATGATTCAAAAGTAAAATTGATTCATATTTTTATAAAAATAGAAGATAAGGCAGATGGTGCATCTTCTTATATTGATTGATATTGATATATTGTTTATCCTGATTACTCCTAGGTCTCCTGTGGAGACCCCTCTGAAATTACAAGTTTCGAAGCTTGTAACTTGTGCCGAGTTCGGAGTAAGCAGTTGTGTTCTGTGAAGGCTTTGTCACTGTGTCCTCACGCCACCTTGGCACAGCACTGTTAATTTTTGACCCAACAGTGAGAATGGTGGCCCCTACCGAGACTAGAAAATTTCTTTCCTAGCTCGGGATTGAACTTCGGACCTTTGGGTCCGAATTCCAACGCTCTACCACTGAGCCAGGGGCACTCATATATATATTTATTATTCACATTCATATTGCAAAGTAGGCAGTACATACATATATTATATGTAGTCGTATACATATAACTTATTTTCATTATTAGAAATTTGTAAACTTTGGTTTTATTTCATAAGAATCATTTTTCTTTAGTTTTGATTGATAAACTTCAATTTTGATCATTTTTTAGTTGTTTTATATGATAAATTCAAATCACTCCAGTAATCCGGGCACCTCGATGGTTCGGGCACGTCCCGGTCGCATATTTCCGTTCCCTATACAGTCAGCGCGACAGGTCGCTCTCACCGTATAGGAAACGGAATGCACAATGGAACACTCCGTTTCCTAGCAGATATGCGCGATGTGCTCACTGTCCTGTTAGTTTTCTGGGTGCCGATGGGACAAATTGCAAATTATTAATAATGTTTTCATTTTGTAGCCGTGGATTTTTTTCAGCAAACCTCTCGTAAGTCCACTATATTTTCATTTTTTTCAATTATACGTACTCTTTTTCTGTGAAATACAATCATAAAAACAATCTGAGAAAAATGAGAAAACATGATTGTCTTCCAAAACATGACTGAAAATCACATTTTTTTTATTATCAATTCACTGCTTATTTTTTCAGAATCGACAAAAAATGTGGTGTTTTTCTTGTCCGACAGATGAAAATCGACGATTTTTTTGAGTTTTTAAATTCATTAATAATTATCGGACACGAATGAATTTATATTTCAGAGAGATTCGTTTTATGGAAAAAACAACTGTCCACCACATAAAATGCGGCAAATCCTTCGTCTAGTTGAATATAATGGTTTTGTTTCAGAACCTTTTTTCGATTATTATAGAAATGAAACTATTGATTTTGATTGAAAGTTTATAATTCAAATTGTTAACTGACATCTTCATTCAAATCTAATAAAAAGAACAATGAAAATACTTCTTTCTCACATTGAATTCTTTGTAACAAGACGAATGGCATCCAGTAAAAGTATCATTATGATGTTCTCTTGATGCCAAGAATATCTTGCGCAGTTTGAGGATGTCACTTCCTCCTTTTTCGTTTTAAAGCCATGGATATTTTTCGAATGTTTGCACGAAAAAACTCCATCACTTCCGAGAATATTATATCGGCAATAACTAAAATTGCCGAACTTTGTTCGTCGGACAGCTGGATGATAGTCCTCAAAAAATCAAATGTTTATTTGTAACATGAGCAAAGTTATATCCGATAAATGTATATAGTCAATTCATAACCAAATTAGAGCAGTGAATTCTCTAATTTTGGAATGAACGCGACGTATTTTCGAGGTGGAGAGAGAATAAGAAAAAAACGACATCATTCATAATTTTTTATCCCAAAAAATCTTCTATTTTCATTTGTCGGACAAGGAAATCGCCACATTTTTTTGTCGCACAATTGCATTTTCATACTCCATATGGTAGTATCAACCGATTCTGAAAAAATGCGATTATCAGTCATGTTTATGTTGGAGACAATCATGTTTTCTCATTTCTCCAAGATTGTTCTTATGATTGCATTTTACAAAAAAGAGTATGTTTGATTCAATAAAAATGAAAATATGGTCGACTTACGAGAGGTTTGCTGAAAAAAAACCGCGACTACAAAAATGTTCACAGAGGAAAAATGTGGTAGACTCTACCTAATGAAGCTATACAGAAAGTAAGAAAACTTTATTAATAATTTGCAATTTATCCCATCGGCACCCAGAAGACTAACAAGACAGTGAGCACATCGCGCATATCTGCTAGGAAACGGAGTGTTCCATTGTGCATTCCGTTCCCTATACGGTGAGAGCGACCTGTCGCGCTGACTGTATAGGGAACGGAAAAATGCGTCCCGGTCCGATATCTGCCCGAACTACTGAAGTTGTACTGTAATAGTAATCTACGTAACAAGTACGGAAAATAGGGTTTTTTGGACGAATAGACAAAATTCTAGGACGAGCCGGAGGCGAGTGTGAGTCCAAAAAAACTATTTTCAGGCGTGTTGCCTACAATATTTTTTCGGCAACCGTGAAGATTCACAAATCAATGAGACGACACATTTCGACTCTTATTTGAATCAAACAGAACAGAACTGTCATACGTTATTTCGTTGCTATTGTGATGATCATAACAATGACAACAACGACGTCATTTTTCCGGCCTAGTCTGGAAAGTACGTACTTTCCGAACTAGGCCGGGAAATGCTACTCAAAGAAAAAGCGTCCAGGAAGTGGGTATATCCCAGACGGTTGCCGAAAAATTACTTTTTTATTTTGGTCAGATTCGGTATCTCGAGTGTGACGCGCTTCGAATTGCTCCGTGATTCCGTGCAGATAACTTGAATCACCCAAGATCAGACGATAACAGATGATCTACGAGATGCTGAGATGACCTCTGAGATAGCACCCACGTTTTCGGATACGGGCACGTGCCATGGATCAGGGTTCTTCGGTGAATGTAGCGAGGTCACCGGTGCCCCCAGTCGACTGGAAGTCTGCAGGAAGTCATACTGATCGGAATCCTGCGGTGGATGTGGCGAGGTTGCCTCTGCCCGCGGTCACCCAGGGGGCTACAGAAAATCGTCAGGAGATGACAATACCCTCACAAACTGAGATGGTTCCACATGAGAAAACTGACAAGATCACGGAATCAACTGTACAGCATAGCTCAGCTACTACCCAGCTTATGGATCGAAAAATCATGTGAGCTACCAGAATGTAGCATATAAGCGAAGACAAACCGGTCGTAAGCAAATGCAAGAGAATACTGTAGGCAACAAAGATGATAATCCTGATATCGGCAACACTGAGTCCAGCATGCATTCATCCCATAATATCCCTGGGAAGCTCACTCGGGCAGACAGGAAACAGAGAACAAAGTCTACTGTGATATATGGCAAACTAGAGGAGGAAAGTCAATTAAGAGCTTTCACACCATGGATGGAGATTCACTTATCGAAGGTACAAATGCGGAATACTGAGGATGATATCAGGCAATTTATGAAATCTAAAATTCCGAACATTGAGCCTGCATTTGAGGAGCTGAAAGTACAATCGGGGCAATATAGAAGCTTCAAGATATCAATTCCAGTCGATCATAGCTCGGAGGTATTAAGCAGTGAATTTTGGCCGAAAAATCTGGTAATAAAAAAATTCATTAGGACGAAGCGAAATTTTATGAAGGAGCAGCAGAGCATTCCAACAAGGTAACAGAAAACTTACAACAAAAGAAGACCATACAATGCCCCACAAACAGTCAGAGCTTGACTCGGGTAAATATTGCAAACCTGAACATACACAAAAAGTGTAAACAAGATCTGCTAAATATAGCGAATATCAACATTCAATCGCTGACAAATAAGCAGGATCAACTGAGTATGGTAGCAGGTAACTCAAACTTGGACGTGATATGCTTGCAGGAGCACTGGATAACGGAGCGGCATAATTTCTCTCAGAGTATCTATATTGAGGGTTATCGTATAGATGATGGCTATTACCGAGAGGTGTATGGACATGGGGGGGTGATGATCTTGGCTAAGGACTCGATAGAGTTTACTCCACTGGAAGAGGTCAGGAGGCTGTCAGAGGATAGGAATATTGAGGTGGTTGCAGTGTATTTTCCAAAACATAAACTGATAGTCGGCACTGTATACAGATCCCCTAGTGGAGATATGAGTGTATTTGTGGATGGCCTGATTCAAGTCCTGACAAAACTTACAGCATATAGTGAAAGCGATATGATGATAACATGATAACAGGAGATTTTAATGTGGACTTTCTCAGGGCTTCCAGGAACAGAGAACGGATAATTGATGTGTTTTTGTCTTTTGGCTTATATGATATCATGTGTGACGCAACAAGGAAAACAAACACTTGTGTAGATAATATATTCTACATTGATCCTTTGTGCATAGTGAGGAAGTCAACTAGCAATCTGCATCTTGGGGATCATTTTGCACAACTGGTCTCCATTCAGATGACGAACTGTAATATCCCGAAACCAGAATTTAAAGAAATGAGAGTCATGAAGTATGAGAATATTTCTAGGCTGAAGACTAGATTAGATGCTTACAATTGGAGGGATCTCTTGGAAGGGAAGGGTGCTGCTCTTGGATTCACTGCATTTTTTAAGGCCTCCCAGAAAGAAATTGACATATGTTGTCCCATACAAAGGAAAAACCTGGTGAAACAGAAGAACACGAAAATACTATTCAGGAAACAATTCTCTGAATGGAAGAATAAATTGGATGCACTGGAAACAATATATAGAGTGAGGAAGGATGAAGAATCTTTCAACATGCACAAAAGATACAAGGAGGAGATGCGTAATTATATAGAACAATACAAAAAGAAAATAAATGAAGAGTGCATTCTGAATGCAGAAAATAAAACAAAAGCTGTGTGGAAAGTAATAAAAAGAGAAACAAATAAAATCAAAATCAACAATAATGGGAATTCAATAAGAGGACAGGAATTGAGTGATTACTTCGGTCGGATAGGAAAAGTAGTACAAGACAGCTTTACAGGAAAGAATGAAAAAGCAGAGAGTATTCTTAAGAAGAGGGGGGTGCAGTAGCCCAACACTTGTTTCCTTCAACCCGCAACCACTGTGGAGGTGGAGAATATAATAAAGTCGCTAAAAAATAAGCCCTCTAAAGATTTATATGATATGACAACAACCTTGTTGAAGGATACGAGTGAACAAATAGTTCGTCCTATTACCGAATTGTTAAACAGGTGTTTTGAAGAGGGTATCTTCCCTGATGAAATGAAAAAGGCCAAGGTGGTTCCAGTATACAAGGGTGGTGATAAAAGTGCTGCAGGTAACTATAGACCGATCTCTATATTACCAGCCATATCGAAGGTGTTTGAAACAGCAATACGAACAAGATTGGCCAGTAATTTCGATAAATATGACTTACTAAGTAATAGTCAACATGGATACAGACGGAAAAGATCCACAACCACAGCACTCCTACAGATGTATGAAAGAATAGTGGATTCCATAGATCTGAATGAACAACAGGAACTATTGTTGCTGGACCTTACTAAGGCTTTCGACACAGTGTCACACAGGATCTTGTTGAACAAGTTGAGCCATTACGGTATTCGAGGTCACGTATGGAGGCTTCTAGAAGATTATTTAACGGATCGATGTCAATCAGTCTTTTGGAACAGAGAACTCTCACAAGAAGAAAAAATAAACATTGGAGTACCTCAGGGTTCAATCCTGGGACCTATGCTTTTTGTCATCTATGTCAATGATCTGGATGCATATATAGAAGGAGCAAACACTTACCTGTATGCCGATGACACAACTTTCTTGATCACAGCTAACTCTTGTGAAGAACTGAAGCAAAAGGAGAAAAACGAGATGCATCTCTCAGATCAGTGGTTCAGTGCAAATAGATTGAGAGTCAATACAGGGAAGACGCAGACAATGAAACTCATGAAAGATGATAAGACTGTTAAAACCTTGGGAGTGAATATAGATCCAAGACTTACTTGGAGGGAACACATAGAGGCGACATGCAGAATGAAGAGTATAGCGACACAGGAGACAGCAAGGGTAGCGTATTTTGCAAATTTTCATTCTGTTGCGACGTATGGTATTATCCTGTGGGGTGCATCTGCTGCAGCTAAAGATCTGTTCCTGTTACAAAAACGTGCAATCAGGACTCTGTGCAACTTAAAGATGACCGATAGTTGTAGAATGTACTTCAAAGACCAAAGAATACTTACACTTCCATCCGTGTATATATTGGAGGTATAAAGCATATGCACCAAAACATCACTAACAAGAATATGAATGGGGATAGTCACAGCTATAATACTCGTTACAGAGATCAAATAAGAACAGAATTTCACCCAATAAAGAGGACCCAATGTTGCGCGGATTATTGGGGAACCAAACTATATAATCATATACATGCAGAGAGGGCCATTGAAAACGAAACAGCGGCTCTGTAGGTCGGCAGAACCGAGTTATATAAAAACGCTCGGACAAGTCAACAACATTTTCGAGGAGGACATCGTTCGAGAAGAAATTCACTCGAAATACATTTCATCCCTCGGAGCTGTGACCACCACCCCTAAATTTTTAAATGGCACGATATGGCAAGTGATACCTCATTTGAAAGGTAGTTTCCTTCTTAGTATTAGACAACAAAAATAAATTGATTCTATCGATTCGTTTTCGAGATATAGGAACTTGAAGTTGGGAAATAACTTTTTATTCACTCAATCAATTAAAATAAGATCTAACAATGCAACTGTTTAAAGATTATCATTGTCAATGAATTAAATGTTCAAACTGTCTACCACCCATTTCCATACAATAGTACAAGTTCTGTTCAAAATGAGACCTCACATTTCGTAGCATTTCCAGCGTTATTCGACGGCATTCTTCAATAATTCTACGTCGTAAATCTTCCAGAGATTCTGGTTCGGTTGCATGGATTTTGTTTTTCAATCTGGAGATCTTTAAACAGTTGCAATGTTAGATCTTATTGTTATTGATTGAGTGAATAAAAAGTTATTTCCCAACTTCAAGTTCCTATATCTCGAAAACAAATCGATAGAATTAATTTATTTTTGTTGTCTGATATTGAGAAAGAAACTACCTTTCAAATGAGGTATCACTCGCCATATCGTGCCATTTAAAAATTTAGGGGTGGTGGTCACAGCTCCGAGGGATGAAATGTATTTCGGGTGAATTTCTTCGCGAACGATGTCCCCCTCGAGAATGTTGTTGACGTGTCCGAGCGTTTTTATATAACTCGGTTCTACCGACCTACAGAGCCGCTGTTTCGTTTTCAATGGCCCACTCTGTATCAAGCCAACTGAAAAGGGAGAATGGGAGAAGATTCGCAGCCCTGCTCAGGGACCTATTGATTGAACGGGCGGTATACTCTGTCCAAGAGTTCCTTGAATTGGATTTGAGTTGAGTCACATTTTAAAGTGTTGTATTTGTCTTGGTTTTTATTTTATGTTTAATACTGATTGTGATTATGAAATTATTGTGACATGTCATGTAGGTGTTTGATGACGAATAAATATATCTATCTATCTATAGCTTTAAAACGACGCAATGACAATTGCCAATTCAGTTTACGTTAGACAGAACATTGAGAACTCGCAAAAATTCAATTGATTATTTTTTTACGTTTCTCGAAACCAAAAGAAATCTTCAATTTCAGTAATTCATATACGTTCTAGCCAGTCAAAACATTATTATAGTGGAAAAAATCTACCTACATTATTCCAGCGAGAATAATTCAATGAACATTGTTTTTATCGAATGACAACCACATGACAACGGATTTTCTTGATTTGACGCGTCGGTCGTAAATTCGTAAAATGAATCCCGAAAGTTTTAGTGAATCATCAGTCGATGATATAAAAATAATTATCAAAAGTGTATGTTATTCTAACATACACTTTTGATTATTATTTTTTATTTTTTTATATATTTTTTATTTTTATATATTTTTTGTATTCACAAAAACAAGCAGCGCGTCGATTTGGAAACAATTCCAATTATTTTGCGACGAGAGGGGCTTCAAATTGGAAGAGAAGACATCAACAACAAAACAAGCCGTTATTTTGAAGGTTCAATATGAAGAAACAGAATGGAGAAGACAATGTGGAATAAAACCGCAAAATGAATGCAAGAGTTGTACTACGACCAATTAAATAGAAGATTCGACCCATTCAATGATATCGAATTCAAATCCACCAGATATGCTAAAAACACCAAGCGTGAGTTATTACAGGAAGAGCTCGAAAAGAGGAAATATAGTTCTGCAAGTTTGAGCAGAGGAGAAATCTTGGACATGATAAAACTCAACGACGAGAACACACCGTCTGATTTCCAGAAGAAATTGTATTTTTCATGTTCGAAACTTCAATGCGTCCTAATTTGTATAACTCATTCTGTTTATATTGAGTCGAGTGATATAAAGGACCCCGCACACTTACTTAGGAAAAGCGGGTCCAGTGAATTTTCCCCATTTTCACATATTATATTTATATCAACCTTAAGAACAATATATCAGATTTTCACGAAGGTCTTACATCCGGTTTGTTCTATAGGGCGTTCCAAAATTGCAGCTACGGAAAAACGAATCTTCAAATTTTGATGATAATTTTACTAATTTTCAGAATTTCATTATGATGCTTTGGGTTCTGAATAACAAGATATCACAGATATCCAAACACCGCCCACCACGTTAAGTTTCGTTATACAGGCTGTTCCATGAAGCTGTATAAGTAACTGAATGTAACTTTGTTAGTGACTTTGGGCCACCCTGAGTTTTTCAAAATATGATACCATGATGTATGTCCACCTCTGTAGGAAGTTTCATAAATGTACAAAGAACAATTGCAAAATTATTCAGGTTTAAATTCGGATTTCATACAATTTTCCTTTAAAACTTATCTGTAGTTGAGATTGCTGTCAAGGAATATAGGTTTTCATTCAGTATAATTATTATGATAGGTATTGACGGTCGGTCCAAAGGTGTTTTTATTCAGGAATGTACAGGATGGACATAATTCGGTGTCACTAATCTCCTCATTTCGCTATCTCAAAATCTGTTTATATAGAAAAACAGCATTATCATTCCAGGTTGTTGTATCTTTGAGCACTCTAAGGATGCATATTTTTTTAAATATTATACCATAAAAGAATGTCGACTTTTGTGAAAAATTTCACTCGTATATAAATAATTAGAAGATTGTTGCCAAATCATTCAGGTTTTAGTTCAATATACACCATTACTTGAAATAATAATTATCAACAATTTACATAAAAATGTATTAGCACAAAATATGAAATCTATTAATTCCAATCTTAAAATAGGGTTATTAACACGACTGATTAAACAATTGAAAGATTTAACAGTTGAAAGACTGAAGATTTTAGCTTTATATTTGTTACACCACTATATAATCTAGGACAGTTACTAAAAAAAGTCATGTAATAATCACTCCTGCATTCAAGATAGAATTCAAGAGTTGAGTAGAGGGGTACTTAATATTTCGCATATGTCGTATCCAAGAAACTAGAGTACGCTTGTTATGTGAGAACATGTCCCTAGGGTTCTGGCTCCAGTAATGGTGTATATTGAACTAAAACTCTAAAACCTGAATGATTTGGCAACAATCTTCTAATTATTTATACACGAGTGAAATTTTTCACAAAAGTCGACATACTTTTATGGTATAATATTTAAAAAAATATGCATCCTTAGAGTGCTCAAAGATACAACAACCTGGAATGATAATGCTGTTTTTCTATATAAACAGATTTTGAGATAGCGAAATGAGGAGATTAGTGACACCGAATTATGTCCAGCCTGTACATTGCTGAATAAAAACACCTTTGGACCGACCATCAATACCTATCATAATAATTATACTAAATGAAAACCTATATTCCTTGACAGCAATCTCAACTACAGATAAGTTTTAAAGGAAAATTGTATGAAATCCGAATTTAAACCTGAATAATTTTGCAATTGTTCTTTGTACATTTATGAAACATCCTACAGAGGTGGACATACATCATGGTATCATATTTTGAAAAACTCAGGGTGGTCCCAAAGTCACTAACAAAGTTACATTCAGTTACTTATACAGCTTCATGGAACAGCCTGTATAACGAAACTTAACGTGGTGGGCGGTGTTTGGATATCTGTGATATCTTATTATTCAGAACCCAAGGCATCATGATGAAATTCTGAAAATTAGAAGAATTTTCATTAAAATTTAAAGATTCATTTTTCCGTAGCTGCAATTTTGGAACGCCCCATAGACCAAACCGGATGTAAGACCTTCGTGAAAATCTGATATATTGTTCTCAAGGTTGATATAAATATAATATGTAAAAATGAGGAAAATTCACTGGACCCGCTTTTCCTAAGTAAGTGTGCGGGGTCCTTTGTTGAAATCAAAATAAACAATCTTAAAAATTAATGATTTTGATTGTAACGTCAGAGAATAACGTCAAAAAATAATCCATCGAATACCACACGAGAGTTCGATAAATTAGATAATAATTCTCCAGGAATTTTCTCAAACTTGTTGCATTGTGGCAACAAGTTTTCTAAAATCTGTCGAATTATTTTCAATTTATTCTCACTCTCTTGTGATATTACTACTGAAAATTTCTCTCAGTACCAGCACATTTCAATCTCTGGGATCTCGCTATAGGAGACAGCAAAGCAAAGAAGTCACATTTTGAATTCTCACAGATCTCGTGGAAGACTCTGTATTTCCTGGGCATCTTTCTTATCATTCCGATACAATTGGGTTGAATTTTGGTGGGGAATCCCAAAATGTGATATCTTATCCATCATGTCATTTGAAACAACGAAGATGATAGCTATACCATACCTGCCGTATAACCGGAAGTAACAAGAGCATGGAAATATTTCAGAATTTCTCGACATGCCTATGTAACACATTGAGAAGGAATTTCATAAAAATATCATGAGTAGTTCTCCGTATAATTCCGAACGATGTTAATGATGTGAAATGAATTTCAGCGACATGCTATAAAAATCCGTACCTAAAAAAAAGAGAGAATCCCCATTCAAAAAAAAAAAAACATAATTTACTTCTGGAACTTCCAGAAAATACGTATTGTGGAACAAGAACTCCCATCAAAAAACATCGCTTGCCTGCTGAGTCAGGCGTGGGTAATGAACGTTATCTACCAAGTTTCCTCATGCCATTCGCCTCGTCCCATAATGCGTTTTCCGGCCTCGTGCTGTGTTCTCGGAAAACTTGGGAAACTCCCCGGAACATTTCCGATATAACGTGTTGGGTTATTTGGTTTTAATCGAAAAAGGAGATAAAAGGATGAAGCGGCTGCTCTACTTGTTGTTCGGGTATCTTCAGGATCGTAAATCTACTTTCATTAGGAACAAATTAATATCGCAAGTTCTGATGTTGAATTTTAGAGTTATTTGCACTTCTGAATCCGTTTCATTGAACGATCCAGAACTTGAAGTAATGAGTAATGCCACTTATTAAAGTGCCGACCCAACTTCAGCGATAGAACTTGCAAGGAATTCATGTCGTTGTTTACAATCCAAAAATTAAAGGTGAAAAGAAATCGAAGATGAGCTTTCATAGAAGAATGTTGGAGTACCGCAGTCTATAAAAAACGAATAGAAGAGTTCCTTCATGCTGACCAACTGTTTAAAAATACCTAAAAATCCCTTCCCGTTTTTTCGCAATGATTCAACTTCTATCTTAAAGCTTTAATTCTAATGAGTGTATCCGGAAAATATTAGATGTCACGAAGGTCTTCATCGGAAGCTATAAATTTTTGTTTTCTTATGTTTTGATCAATGGATATCCCCACCAGGGCCGATCCTAGCAGGTGTGCAGTTGCGTGCCCCGCACGCGGGCGGTCAAATTCGAGGGGCAGCCGCTGGCTGCCACCTTTATTGTGTCCGTTTGTAAAAAATATGAGTTTCAACAAATCTTCAAGAGATAATTTTTTTTAATTATTACTCCTTGTTACCCTTCACCGAAAAAAAGAAACAAAGAAAGTAATGCTTGCTTCAGAAGAACGTGATGCAATGATCGAAAAAACAACCGTCTGAGATCAATTAGGAATGTTTAGAATTGGTAAAAATTACCAGATGTTGGAATAGAATCGCGTCGTCGTTAAAACAAAAACGACTGGGGTGCAATTATAATGGTTTGTAATAATGCTTTCTGCAGTTATTGCCATAGATGATAGATATGTTTATTTCTAGTTGCCACCGTTCTGGGTTTCGGTCTCTTCCGTGTGAAGATTAATAATAATCCTCATGTCACATACTAACAAACAAATTTAAGGGTGAAAGATGTTTTATATTGTAAAAAAGTGTATATCCCAAGGAAAGTGTCATTGAAATTTTTAGATCAACTCAAAATCCAATATTATTATGCTGTTTTCAGCCATCACCAACATCTTTGATCTATTTTAGTGACTCAGAGTCTGAAGTTGAAGATGTATTCAAGGAAGGAAAAAATTTTTCTCAAACGGCACTAGATTTAGATGTAGACGATACAGGTACTAGGCCCACTCTTTTGACAAACAAAATTATTGATAGTCTCATAGAACATGGCCCAAAAAAAATAAATAATTTTAATTTTCCAGTCGATGAAAGTGAACGAAAATTCAGCTCTTCATATGTTATTCAAACATTAGTAAACGGTGAGAAAATAAGTCGGGACTGGCTGTGCTATTCAAAAAAACTAAATCGCATTTTCTGCTTTGCATGTAAATTATTCAGTGAAGATAATACAACTCAAATTGTAACGTATGGTTTTTCTGATTGGCGACATTGTTCAGATTACCTAAATAAACATGAAATTTCGCTTAAACAAGTTAATTCTTTGAAATCTTGGTATTAATAAATTAACAAAATGTTTATAATCGAGTGAAAAAGCGATAGAGTGCAATCATTGAAAGAATAATTGCTCTAGTACAATTTTTGGCCAGTCAGAATTTGGCATTTATGGGAACTAGTTCAGAATTATATCGTGAAGATGATGTAGTAGTTCCTGTTCCTGTTTGAACAAATAGTTTTTTGTGATATATAAGTTTGTTTTTTTAGTATTTAGTTTTATTTTAGTTCATGTTTCTTTCCAATATTACATATTTTTGATTGAATGTTTTTTATTTTTTTGAAATGGATGTACCTATCATGTACTAGTATCTAGTATGTTCTCACATGATTCATTATCTAGTACACGAATACAGTAGTATATAAAAATCCGTGTATCTAAATTGCATTCCGATTGTGTAAGATAACATACAAATTTTTATGAAAGAGGTCGGATGGCAAAGGGATCATCAAAATATTTACGGAAAAAGTGACGAGGTTTTCCCCCCTTGAATCTAATAATAAAAGGAGACCCATTAAAGATTTTATGTATGAATGTTCCTATACTACCTACATATGTCAAAAAAAAGATTTTTTTGTCTTTGGGGCGGCACATAAGGATTCTGCACGCGGGCGGCCCTAACCCAAGAATCGGCCCTGATCCCCACCAACAAGTTTGTATGGAGAATTTGAATTTTTCGAATCAAATAATGATTTCGCTAGAGTCTTTGTTAAGTATAATAACTTTTCTCATAAATGGGATATTTCAATTAACAGTTTGAAAACGATTCAAGATGCTGTAGGTAGAAATGAGGAAATTGAAATTCATTTATTCCCGAAGAAGAAGCACTGGTTTACAAACCTGTCGCAAGATTTGGAACTGATCATTATAGGTGTTTTCTTTGAATTCATGGAAATGATATGAAGACTTTCAGTGAATTAATTGTATTATTAGCAGTGTATTATCAAAGAGGAATATAGTCTTTGGTATTATCGAGTTTATTAAATATAGGTGTATAAATTGGCTTTCTACCTTCTAATTGGATCGAAATTCTACGAGGAATTCAAAGGAAACTAGGGAAATAAATTATTATTTTGAATGTTCTTTATTTGCATGGAAACATAATACAGAATAACAACACCTGCCATTAACTATGATCTGGATGTAAGTTTCGATGCCGCAGAAATTATGATATTTGTACTTTGTACTAGGAAAATCATTATAATCAAGTATCTATCACTTTCAAATCATAGTATATTCTTGGAATGTAATGTGATGAATTCATCAATTCAACAACTTGGACATTGAATACCATCTCTCAAAATATCAGCTGAATACACAATATATTCACTAAAAATATGGCTCGCAGTTGTTTGAGAAACTCTAAAAAAATGGCTACAATAAACTTCACGAACATGTTTAGTTTTATTGATACTGAAATTGTTGTCTCTTGAGCACTCTATTAATGGATTTTTAGACCTGGATATAAACTCGCAATTAACTTGACATAATCGTCCACGTGAAGGGAAGAAACGCATATATTCTTTGCAGCAAGGTTTCCCGTCAATAGTTTATCTATCCATGCTTTTCTCCAGTCCAATTTATTCGATATGCCGAAGGCATTAGTGATATATAGTGTTGGGGCCTGTTTCTGAAGAAATTTATGAAAACGAACAACCCTGTTTTTGCTTTTCTTCGAAAACCAATTGCAACCAGTTTTTTCCAGTACTAGTACTTTGCTTCCATGGTTATATAATCAATCCACTGGCCTAAAATTCAAATATATCATGAGGATTAAAACATAAATCCTTTCGCTCAGATAAATCACCTTTTATAATTTCCATCTTATATGTAGAAAGATGAAGTCACAGCTCATTACCTCGAATTGCGAGGATCAACTTTATAATACTCTTGTTCATAATTATGGAATTCAACTTTCTCAACAATTAAAACGGCACCAGAAAATAAAACTCAACACCTTGTGACCTAAAATATGATAAATTTGTGAATAATATTTTATACGGAATAACAATGATATAAATACCTTACAAAAAATTTTTATTTCAATACTAATTAGTCTGCTCAGGAAACAACAGAGAATTTCAAAAACCCCTCAAGAATACCTGGATATGAAACACAGCTTAAAAGCACGTAATATAATAATAAACAACTACATAAACAACATTCGTTTTCTAGGTTGGAATTTTTGCCGGAAGACAAAAGATTCATAGCGTTTCCACTAATGAAAACATGAGAAAACAGAAATGTATAGCTTCCGATGAAGACCTTCGTGACATCTGATATTTTCAGGATACGCTCATTAGGATTAAGGCTTTCAGGTAGGAGGTGAATCATTGCGAAAAAAAGGGAAGTGATTTTTAGGTATTTTTAAACAGTTGGTTAAGGAACTCTTTTATTCAAGAGCTCGTCGCGAAAGAATATTTATTTCATTGTATTGAAACTTGAACAAGCTTACGAATTGGTTATTCATAGAATCAGGTATGTCCGTAGAATTATAAATACACATAGTGGAGTAATTGCAACTTGCTAGCATCCAAATTATATAATTATCTAATAACATCAATATAACTTATAATACGCCCGCTAATCACAATTACAAAGTGATGCCAAATCTTCGTTAAGGATTGAAATGTAAGCATGCTTCAACTGGCCATTCAAAAATTGAGGCAAATTCAGAGGTAAGTATGTATGTATGTGATTTCTCAAAACGGCATGGCCCCAGCCAGCTAAGCCCCTGACATAAGGACTTCCGAGATAATATAGGCTTGAGGCTCAGCAACTATAGGCTATGTACCCAATGTATAAAAAATAACTTTGATGCCGGGTCCCAAGGGAAGACAGGAGTCTTGGAAGTCCAATCCCAGCACCAGTTGATATACAATAATTTAAATCTTCGTCGTTGTGAAAAATACAGGAAAAACTGGAGGAGGTTTTTCAGTCACAAGGAACACTACTATACAGGGTCTTTCACGAGGAACCTCACCCATATTTATACGGGAAACTACTGAACGTATTTTCATGAAATTCAGCACTTATAAGTATTTCACGATGCTAATGAAATCTAAAATATTTTCAAGGCATGAGCACCTCCGGTTTTTCCGGAAATGACGTCAACTTCCGTTTTTCAAATTAGAACACCATTTTTTTATTGCAGAAATAGATTCCTTAGAAAATTTCAAGTTATTTTGATGTAACACTTTTCAGTTTTGGTTGGAAAATTCTCTCTGAGCGGGAAAATTCGAAAAAAAAATCGAAAATAGAGCTCCGCTGAAACAAGAATAACTTCGAGGTTTTTGGATGGAAAATTTTCATTTTTGGGATTTTTCAAGATGTAACATTGATGTATCCACTTTAAAAATCGAAATCGCGATTCATGATACAGGGGGTGAAAAAATCGCTTTCAAAGTTAGGGATGACAAAATCGTGAAAAATCAATTTTTTCAAATAAGAACCCCATTTTTTTATGGCAGATATTGAATCTACGTTAAAAAATAATGTGAGTGTATGCATCACACCCTTGCCCTTAAATGGATATTTTCTGAGTTAATATCCACTTTAGGGCAAGGGTGTGATGCATACACTCACATTATTTTTTAACGTAGATTCAATATCTGCCATAAAAAATGGGGTTCTAATTTGAAAAAATTGATTTTTCACGATTTTGTCATCCCTAACTTTGAAAGCGATTTTTTCACCCCCTGTATCATGAATCGCCATTTCGATTTTTGAAGTGGATACATCAATCTTACATCTTGGAAAATCCCAAAAATGAAAATTTTCCATTCAAAAACCTCGAAGTTATTCTTGTTTCAGCGGAGCTCTATTTTCGATTTTTTTTTCGAATTTTCCCGCTCAGAGAGAATTTTCCAACCAAAACTGAAAAATGTTACATCAAAATAACTTGAAATTTTCTAAGGAATCTATTTCTGCAATAAAAAAATGGTGTTCCAATTTGAAAAACGGAAGTTGACGTAATTTCCGGAAAAACCGGAGGTGCTCATGCCTTGAAAATATTTTAGATTTCATCAGCATCGTGAAATACTTATAAGTGCTGAATTTCATGAAAATACGTTCACTAGTTTCCCGTATAAATATGGGTGAGGTTCCTCGTGAAAGACCCTGTATATACACAGTTTATTCAAACAGCAACGTTTCGAGAATTATATTCTCTTCTTCAGGCTTATGAACAACATTAATATAATAATTCATTTGAATATTGATCCAAAATCGTGGATGTTTGTCTCAAAATCGTCTCCATATCGCGGGGCCTTATTACTTGAAGTATTGGAATAGGCAGGTTCGTCGGTTGAAATGGGAAACACAAGTGTAGGTACTTGTGTTTCCCATTGAAGCAGTTTTCACTGCCTCAACCAGCTCTGGAGGAGTCATTTTACACTGTTTTGTCTTCGAAAAGACCAGCAATTAAATATTAATTATTATTATTATTATTGAATATTCGTCAAGTTTGATAATTCAGCATAAATACGTGTCCATAGTATTAGTAACGCAACCAATTCCATTCCGAATATCAAAGCTCCCTTCATTTATGAATGGAATAATTCGCGTTTTTTTTTTCAAAATTGATTGAAATCTGTCGAATTTCAAACGTTTTGCGAAAAAATAGTATGTATCTTCACAATCGTACAGGCTTTTTACACGGTAAAAGGTCTGTGGAGAATTCCGAACAATATCATAATGCCAATTTTCAGATTTCAAATATGTCCAGTTCTCCAGAAACGTCAAATAGGCACTCGAACTTGGGACACCCTATATACATATATATACATAAGGCCCCCTCATCTATGACCGCCCCAGGTCCTCAACTATGTCAGTACGCCACTGGAATTCTGAAATCGATTCCTAACTGACTAGCAACATTTGCCTTCTCCGAAATTCTGGGATTTGGAGATTCCCTCGTATAATAATTAAGCCGATAATTTGAAACACTGAGTAAAACGCATCCTCTAGTATTTCTAGGCGGAACGTGAAAAGCATAGAGGGACAGAAGCTCTGTTGTTGACAACATCCCCATGAAAAGTCTAGCTAACACCAACACATCACCCCAAAATCTACGTATCTTCAAGGTTGGCAGACGAAGCGGAGTATAAATGTCTGTTGCTCATAGAGGAAAATGAAAAAGACAAAACTTCTCCTTCAAGTTTGCATGATTTCGGCACTAGGAATAGTAGAATCCTTCTCGTTCCAAAACATGGTACGGCTAAGTATAAAACATCACCCAAATATCAGGGCATTATCTTGCTTCGATAAAATCATTGAATGTGTCAAGTTCTTTCAAGGGTTTCAAATCTGTGTTGTTGTGCAAATGCTATTATAGTGTTGATGAATTTCTCTGAATGAGAGTTGTAATAAGTTATTTATTTGATTAATTTATGACTTGTCCTATAATCTTTATATGTGTTTAATTGGATGAATAAATATTATTATTATAACATCGATTAATCAGATACACCGCGTTCAATGCTATACATATCAACAATCGTCATGGATCTGACTCGAACTTGCCACAAATCATCATCCATGGAAACTAGCCTCATCAAAACGGACCTAGGTTTCGATTTTGTTTGATCTTTTCAGAACAACATAACCCAACTTCGATGAAAATTGGAGTGGAACGAAGGCCCTCTTAAAACAAAACTAAAGATCGTCATGAGAAGAGACTACATCATGGCTGACATCTAGTTGAGAATCAGACCAACAATTCCCTCTCGTAGTCCTGGACGATGATAGATGGCATACCACCTATTTGCTTCTTCAGCAAGCAAGAATGTGATTTTCACATAAAAATCTGCAAGCAAAATAATTCAATAAACCATGCTTGAGTCCTGGTCGCTGACGAACGATCTTTGCCACTAGTTTGTGTCGGATGAAACAACCACATTGGGGACAAAAACAAAATGAATCGAACATACTAGTCGGTCGAACGAACATAATGTTCACCAAACCCAAGTTATGAATACATGGAAACCAGTGGCGGATTTACGATTTCAGGGGCTCTACGCTTCAAAACTTTTGGGGCCCCCTCTGAAACATTTTCGATTTTTTTCAAAAGGATTTTTTAGTTAAAGCTCACTTCTGTAAAAAAAAACATAAAGTTTATCAATAAAATACAAGGTATGTATATCAAAACAAAATATAAAAGGTGAATAAAAATCTTAAAAAAAGGGAAAAATATCACAAAAATTCAAATACAAAATATCTCCAGAATATCATATCTGCAAATTTTCTTATTGCGGCATCGAGATGAAGGAATGAAATAAAATCATCATGAAAGATACAAGTATCGTAAAGCTGTAAATCAGTTACCTATAAAATAAAATTCCACTAAAAAAATTGTTTTTTTTTTTATTTTAATATCAGCAAATTCTTTTATTGCATAATCATAATGCTCGTTATATCACTTTCGACAGAAAGTATTCCTAAAAACTGCAGTCTATTTTCTGTCATAACAGTTCAAAATTTATTTTTTATCAATGACAGTGGAAAATGAGCGCTTTGCTTCAAAACTCGTAAAAGGTAGCGTTACAAATAGCTTTAAAGCAATATATAAATTGGAGAATACTTCTATCATTCCCTTTTCATATTATTTTCAACATCTCTAAACAACTAGTATTATTTTTGGTTTCAAGAGTTTAAGATATTCCTTGAATTGAGATGCTGCGCTAATAATTCCCTCCTCAAGGTCTTTTTCATAATATTTCAAGAGTGTCTTAAAACTCTCCCTATCAATATTATCTTGCGAGAGAAAAAAATATGCAGACCTAAGAACACAAGTATTTTTCACTTTACACCCCTAAACGAATCAACATATTGTCGGCCGTTCTGTAGCACATTCCTAGATTTTAGAGGAAATGCCGACAAATTTATTGAATTATGATGTAATTGTAAACATTGGAATTCGGCCGCCACCCTTGACGGAATTTATTGAAGGCAGGCAAGATAATTAGGGACAGTACGTTGAATCTCGGATGGTGTGTTTTTTCCAATATCTGAGTTTTGCTCTGAGGCTTTTGTTATTCAATTGCGGTTCATGTGAATGTAATAATTCATAATTCACAGGTTGCCTCTGAGCCTCTTATAAAATATAGTACAGTCTGACAATTTTTTTTCACACTTACATACTGAATTTTCATTCTAGAAAAAAAAATTCAATTCGATCGCTGGGGGCCCCTATGGACCTCGGAGCCCTACGCTGCAGCGTACTAAGCGTACCGGTTAATTCGCTACTGATGGAAACAACACTGCTCAATCTTGGCATACCTACATATTGGTATAGGCTCAAAGTTGAAACAACTTAGCCAATAATAATTGTTGGCACAGTAAAATTTTACATATCACTTAAAATATTATTTTATGAAGTTGGATTAAATAAATTCAATGTTATATTATATCTTGATACCAACTGTTCTAAAGAACAATATTGTGTTGAAACTTTCTGGTCTGCTGATGTTAAGGGCTTCTTCCATTTTTGAATTACTTTTCTCAGTTTTCTCTAGTAATAGTGAAAAATAAAAAGGATCGGCGTGTTTTATTGTATGATGGTTCAAACTCTCATTAACTCCAATATATTAATGTCTCAACAAGACCATTACTGAATTCCAAAAGCTCATTATGTAATGTGACAATCCATAAATATTTTTTCATATTCACTTAATATATCCGGTTTCATGAGAATAATTGTAATTGTGAGTCCTGAATCGAATTCTACTATGTCCTTATTAACCCCAGGGTAACATTATACCTATGGACTTTCCGTTTTCGTTGTAAGCCTAATATACGGTTCATACTGATCGATTGACCTTTGGTGAATATTTCCAGGAGGATTAGAGCGTGAAGTAATTTTGTTAGTTATTATCGTTGCGTGACCGAGAAAATATCGAAATAACGTTTCTCATTATGTAGATCATATTTTACACTTGGCCATTACTTGTTGTTTGTGCCACGCTATTTTACGGATTATTTGGAGACTTTCGTTTAACTACCAACAGTATATCAGGTATTCATCACCAACTTCATTTCAGGTTCGAAAATTTCGAGTAGGAATAGGAGTTTCTTGTTTGAATTGATGGTTTTGTAAGGTCTCGATTTAAGAACTCAAAGGATATTTTCAATCTTTCTTTTATTCGAATTTTTATTATTTCTGAAGTACTGGATTAAAGAATCCCCACTAGATAAGAAGAACATAATTGGGGTTGGTGCAGTTAGCGAACGTATCGTGTTCGTAGCTAAATAAAATGAGAACCCGAAAAAGAGCGCGGAAAGTCGAAAAACAGTGTGAATTCTTTACTCACTACATAAATAATTTTTTTTTAATCAGCCAGCTTCATCAAACACTGAAAAAAATTGAACTATTACTTTCGATTTTAAATAAATCGAATATCCACGACTGATCTGAAGGGGATGCTATTCACAGCGAAGAAGTGTGATGGAAAACCAGCGGTGTTTTCCACGACAAAGAAGTCACCAGTGTTGACTTGGTTTATGCGCGAACCTCTAACACTTAGGCGCTGGTCTCCCTGAAACGCGTCCGTCGTCGGTCGCGTTTCTGCACCGTACAACTTCCTAGTGATACATTTGGAAAACCTTGGATACGACCGTATCCATGAAAGTTGTACGTGGCAGACCCGCGACCGACGACGGACGCGTTTCAGGGAGACCAGCGCCTTAGCGATCGCTCCAGCCTCAAACTTACGAGAAGACCCAACACATAGAAACCCTGGTGTATGGATTCCTAACTAAAAATCGTGACCAAAAATTGTAGATCAAAACGGCACTCTAGATTGCCGATCGGTCCCCACGCTATTGCTGAAATGGAAAATAGCGCGACCCCTTTTGGGAAAAATGAAAAGTAGGACCCCATCACAGATTTTCAATCGACAAGAAAGTTTTAGACAGAATCTAATCAGTGCCAACACCAGGTAGATATTCTATGCATCTCTAGGATGCTTTATGTTTTGAACCTAAGGAAATAATGGTTATGACTCTGAACTCTGAAGCATTTAAGTCATGCAGTTTGTTGTATTCATGAATCAACGTCCTCTTAAATTCAAAAAAAATGAATGTCCGTTAGGACCAACATAATAAATATATAATACAGGGTGAGTCTTTGACTTGTACATATATTTCAACTGTAGATTCCTGGGGCCAAAAAAACCTTTTTTTCATTTCCTTTTTTTCTCAATTCGGCTCTGTTAAATGATAGAGCCATTCGAAAAAAATCGGTCCAAATATGTGCCTGATGCGATTCTCTGGAATTGATGCAAAGTTTATATTTCTCGATAGAAATTGAGTTGATACATTTTGGAAATACTCAAGTTGTAACCTCATTTGAATAAGAATGTTACAAACACGATATTTCCTAACAAAAACACTTAGTTTTGTACGATTATTTCTATCATTGAAAAGCCATTTTCCCCCACCATAATAAATTCCTTCTTCGATTTTCCTGGAGATCAGTCTGTAAACACTTATAACTTGTAGCAGAACAATATATGTGTTGGGTAGCTTATGTTTAATTCAGGTTGGTCCGATGTTAACTCGAACTCTACCTGTACCATATGCGTAATTTTTAGGCTCTTTCCATTCCGCTTCAATACGACAATTGTCTTAGGAGTCCGATAGCCGTACTGTTTGCATTGTCTGTTTTCACATACTAATTATTTTGTTATATTCAATTGTGTGATTCGGAAGGCCTGGTATTAGGTAGGTGAAATTGAATAGCTATTTCGATGTTTTGTTGATTGCTAGATTTAAATTCATTTCTATATATATTTTAGATTATCGATACGCACATTCAACAACTGTAGTCAAACTGAAAAAAATCTAGTAAAATCCATCTCTGAAATTTATTGGTAACGTCCATCATCCCCGTACCGTTACAAACCGAAAATATCTCATGAAAAATTGTTTTCACACTAACATAACCCAACTTCATTATCCTAGGTCATAGAATTCGAGGTCACTGACCTAACCTAACCAACCTCTATGATATTTCACAGAGCTTTCGAGAAGACGATGCCAAATTGTGTTTATTTTCCCTTTAAACAATGGTATAGGCGAAACCAAGGAAGCTGTATGTCCCCTGTCGTTGATTTTCTCTTTAAACAAGGAAGCAGTAGGTACGTCCCCTATCGTTAATGGATGAACTGACGCAAGGGCACAAGTTTTGTTTACTTTTCGCTATTGGCGTCTAGTCGTTCCTCTTCGGAAATGCCGAACGAGTAGTTTGATTCTCGCCGATATAGAGCTACGATCTTAATTTCAGTCGCCTGTAACGCAATGCGAGGAAGCCTGCTCGCAAGATAAACCGTAGTTTCATAGACCAACCAGTTGGTCTCAGTCTCCAATGTTAGTCGTATGCATGCGTATAGCGATAATCGGCGTGATGGACTAAGATTTGTCGATTTATTTATTCACAGAGAAGAATGCAAACAGGTGTTGATTATGTGAACACTTTCAGTGAACTCATGTGATAACAACCGTGTAGTGTCGAGTTCATTAAATTCCAAAAGGATATTGTTTAGATAGAAACATCGCCATAGATCATGTAAAGCGAAGTATCATTTTATTTTTCATTAATTTCAATTCAATACGTGGATTGTATGGTTATCCATCATAAATAAATATCCGAATTTTGTATTTCATTGACATTTATTTTCAATATGGACCGATAACAATGAATTTCTAATAGAAACTGTGCGTATAAAATGCATAATTTCATACTTCTTAGAATTCAATTTTATCTCCGAACAAAACAATATGAAGGCATGGTTAATAATAATAATATATTTATTAGTATTGATACATAAATGCTTATACACTCAAAGCATTGAATTATTAAATTTAACAGAAACACAATAATAAATTTGAAAACAAAATATAGAATAGTTTTACAATTGTTGACCGCGAATCTACGGAAGAGAGAAACAATAGAGAAAACAACTCCACCAACTCACAATTAGTTAAAATTCAGATGATTATTGCAATCAATTTCAGATGAACAATCCAATAAATGAAAATGCACTTACCGGAATGTGATGATGAATTCGGTATCCCGAAGGCTGTCACACAGAAGTCAGGTTTTTTAAGGGTAGGGATATAGAGGATGCACCTTCTTTCTGAGCCTAGTTGAGAGAAATTAGGCGGCAATTCACTCAAATTGTTCAATATGACACTCCTTTGTTTTTGCACTAATAAATAGTTCAAAAATGGTGCAAATTCAGACGCGATTTACTATTTTTAAATCAGAAGATTTTTCGGAGTTTCAGAAGGTTTTAAATTGTAATATATCAACACGGCAGAAGAGAAATAACAATAATGTCACAGGTCGATAACCAGCAAGGTTCAAACTTCGAGGCGGGAACAACAATGCCGAATAAGGTTCAAGATGTAACATGCCGCCCGCCCTGAAGAGTCCCTTCAGTAATATGCACCAAAGGAGTGAACAGACGAAAGAAGGCAGGAACATTCTACTGAGTATGAAGAGGACACAATTTGACGATTGGTCGTCGAATTGTTCCAGAAGCAGTAGCAACATTCGCTACACGAGTTGTGGAATCAGCTCCCGGGAAAACAGATGATATACGGCCGATAGACCACTTCAGAGGAGGAAGATTGTCATCTTGAATAATGACAACGGTACCTGAAAGGACAGGAGTAGATGGATGCAACCACTTATGACGTTGCTGCAAGGTGTGTGAGTACTCCTGACGCCAACGCTTCCAAAAGTCTTGCTGAAATCGCTGGACCTGCTGCCAACGAGGCAGACGGTTCAGGGACACGGAACTGACATCTTGATCCGTAGGAGCGGTGAGGGAGCGGAAAAACAGAAAATGCCCTGGTGTAAGGGCTTCAAAATCAGAAGGATCAGACGATGGAAGATACGAGGACGAGAATTGAGGATTGCCTCAACCTGAGGGCAGACGGTGGGAAACTCCTCGTGAGTGAGCTTTTGCTCGCCGATAACGCGAGTGAGATGATGCTTAGCCAAATTGACAGCGGCTTCCCAAAGGCCGCCGAAGTGGGGACTGGAGGAGGGTATGAATCGCCAGTCGGTTCCTGAAGAAGAAGCTACATCGCAAAGACTCTGCTGATGTTGTGGAGCAGATGAGAGGCGGCCAAGATCACGGATGTAGTTATGTGTACCCACGAAGTTGGTCCCGTTATTGGAAAAGATAACGGAAGGATGACCTCGGCGTGCAATGAAGGCTGGGGTGGACAGCTCAGACGCCAATTCTAGGTGAACCACTTTGGTAGTGAAGCAGATGAAGACAACCAGATATGCTTTGGTGCTAACGGCTCCAAGCAGTCGTGCACTCGTCATATGAAACGGGCCGGTGTAGTCAACGCTTTGGCAGAAGAACCGGTTGTTTGTGTCTTTATGGTAATGAAGAGGCTGAAAGACGACCTCCAACATTCAGAAGTCCACGCTCGTCACAAAACAGTCGGAGTTTTAGGATAAGTCGATGACGAGAAGAAGGTTTTTGAAGTTCCGCTAGCTCCTCGGCGAAATGAACAGACTGGACTAGTCGTATCAAACAGATTTCAGCCTCTTGGAGCTCAACAGAGGAGAGGAAACCTGAACGAGGAAAAGATGGATTATGAGCATTCAGCATGAAACGTCGACAAAAGGCAGTCACTCGCTTGAGACGAAGATACGAAGAGAAACGTTCTATCATGGTGGGTTCAGTGGAGATGGCTGCCGACATTGAAGCGGAGATCGGCTTGGCTTCGTCCTCCACTTGCTCAGTTTGACATGAATCAACAGAGGAAAGAGGCCACGAAGATGAGTCGAGAGAAAGCCAAGGAGGACCACGCCACCACAATTAATGATTATGAATGTCTGCGGTCATCAATCCCCGAGAGGCACAATCTGCCGGATTGTCCTCGGACACTACATGCCTCCAGTGCTCAGAAGGAATCAAATCCTGTATCTCAGCGACTCGATTGCCCACAAGTGTTTTCCACCGATGACTTTCACCGCGAATCCACGACAAAGCAACAGAAGAGTCGCAAAAAGCAATGTATTCAGCACCGAGTTGCTACAAAACGCGGGTGACCAGATGATGCATGAGTTTTGCCTATCTTCTGATAGGCACCGCACAGTTCAAGACGAGGCGGGGTCACGGTCTCGCAAGGAGCAATTTTGGACTTTGCCGCTAGAATAGACACGTGGTATTGACCACATGATGCAGCGGAGCGAAGATGAACGACAGCAGCGTCGATTCAGAGGCGTCACAGAAGCCGATCAGCCGATAATCAGAAGAGGAAACTGTATGTATGAATCGTGGTATGTGAAGATCTGCTGGGACTGAAACCGCAGCACGAAGGCTGAGTCTCATTCGAGAGAGGTTGGTCCCATTCCAGATGAAGAAGACAAAGCTGACGGCAGAAGATTTTAGCGTAGAAGGTGACAGGAGCTAGCCATCTGACTCAGCACAGTTCGTTTGGTGATTGTCCTCGAAGTCAAGCGAACAGAGTAGAAGAAGTGATCAGATGCAGGGTTCCATTCAAGTCCCAGAATCTTGAGACTTGGTTCACGGTCAAGAAGAAGGGGGTCAATAGAGGAAGATTCTCTACGATGATCAGGAGAAATACCATCCAGGAGAAGAGGATGATTAGTAGTCCATTTGCGCAGTTCAAAACCGCCTGCCATGAGCAGATCCTGAACTTGCTGTCGCAGTTCAAGAGCTTCAGACTCGGATGAACAGCCTGTCAAGATGTCATCGACATAAATCTCATCCAGCAAGACATGCGTTGCATCAGGAAATCTGGGCCCCTCATCCGAAGCCAGCTGCCGAATGATCCTAAGTGCCAAATAAGGAGCAGCAGAAAACCCAGAGGTGACAGTATTCAGACGATAATATTGGAGGGGTTCCTGTTTCGTGAAACGCCAGACTATGCGTTGATAATTCCTTTGCTCAGGGTGTATCTTAATTTGTGTATACTGTAATGAACCCCAATTTCCCAGTCTAGAAATTGGTCTTCATTCTGAATTAATTTTTTCAAATTCCTGCATTTCATTTCTGTTCAGAATTAAACCGAGAATATCGAATATCGTACGTTCGATTCTGTTTTTCATGTAGAGAACATAGTAAAAATATTCACAAGAACCACGTAGAATGTAGATAACGCCGTTCTTCTTGTTCATACGTGGAATGAGCCAGATTCGAAGGAGTTTTTACCGAAGTACTTTTCTAGAATTTTAGCATCTGTGCGGCAGTGTGCGCCTACCGTTTCCGCCCCCTTCAGGGAGATTATAAAAGGCGATTTTCCCCTCATCTGTCATTCACTTTTGATTCCGTCTTGATTCAGTATAGATTCACTTTTGATTTATCCTCGATTCAGATAGTCATTTTTGATTGTTCATTCTCCACTTTTCCCGATTAGCTTTCTTCGATTAAGATTCACCTACCGATATAGTTACCACACTGTAAATTAGCGCCGATTGCCAATTATTGCTTAATTTATTTTTACACAGTGAGTGCTTCTGCGATAAAAATCGTAAGTACTGAGCCGATTTATTGCAGTCCCATTTTAATCCTCGTTGAGTCTACTAAAATATCTGTTCCGCCGAAAATCCACTCGATACCTTCCCTAGTTTGTCTAGGTGTCCGGTGTCGGTCTTTCCTTTATGACGTGTATACTCATAGTCAGACCCGAGGACCCAACCGAATAATCGGTGTCCGTCCTCTATGGTGTGTATTCTCGTAGTCAGACCGAAGGGCTCATACAAACCAATACTATAGCATGTTCAACCGAATAACAATCTGTCATATCGTTATTTGTAAGGCAGTTAATAATCACACGTTTAGTGGAAGACTGCTTTATTGAAACATCTTAAATATGTATATTACATACATGCGCAGGTACACTCTGTACTACAAACATGTAGTACAATCCAAACTATAAACAATTCTAAGAATTACTATAACTTCATAACATCTCCCCATTTTTAGTTATTTTTCTTTTTACAATTAAAACATAAATCTATCCGGCTTTTTGATAACCCTATCATACATTGTTCTGTCAGGTACTCTGTATAAAGTATTGTCAGAAATCGAATCTTCGAATGTTTCATTTGGAGAAGTATGATGATCATCATCTCCTTCTTCATGAGGAGAAATGTTTTCATTTTCGGAGGAGTTTGGTTATGTGTCTATAAACCTACGATTTCTCGAAATTAACGAACCATCAGGTTTCTGCAAAATATATGATCTCTCCCTTGGTTTATCTATAACTTTACCAAACTGCCATTTTATTTTAAGTTTATTCTGATATCTAATATTCCTATTGAGTTCAATAGGTCTTAGCAATTTACATTTTTTATCGTAGTTTACTTTTTGTTTTTTCTGATTGATTTTTATTGCTCTATCGAATTTCTTGAATTTTATGAATTTAGGTTTCAGATAGTTCTCGGTAGTAGGTAATACATCTCTTAAATTCCGTGACATAAATAATTGAGCTGGTGAAAAACCACATGCTAAAAGACTACTTCTATACATAAGCAAAACTAAGTTTAAATCTTGTTTCTCTTCGAAAGCTTTGTACAACATTTTCTTTACAGTTTGCTTCTGTCTCTCAACCATTCCGTTTGATTGGGGGTAGTTAGGACTAGAACTTATATGTGTGAAATCATATATCCTAGCAAAATTCCTAAATTCAAGAGAATTGAACTAAGGTCCATTATCTGAAATTAATATTGCCGGAATACCAAATCTACTGAAAATTGACTTTAGGTGTTTAATAACTGTTTTAGAATGTGCATTGTTTTCCAGCAATATCAGTTCAATCCATTTGGTGTAATAGTCAGTTACAAGTAGATACTTAGTATGTCCTAAATATAAAATGTCACATCCAATTTTGTACCAGGGTATTTTTGGTATATCATGGTATATTAAGGGCTCTCTTTGTTGAGACACCCGTTGTGTTGAACAAATTCGACAATTAAGAAGTGTCTTCTATTTGTTTGCACATGCCTGGCAAATAAAAACAATCTTTCGCTCTATTTTTACATTTTTGTACGCCAAAATGACCTCAATGAATTTTTTGTATGATATCCCTTCTCAATTTGTTAGGAATAATCAGCTGTTGTCCTTTGAATAATAAGCCCTTACTTTCGACAATTTCATCTCTGAACTTGAAATAATGTTTTATTTCTATAGGAACTCTAGAAATTTTTGAAGGCCATCCGTCCTTGATCACATTTTTTAATATCATTAATGCTGAATCATTTTTCGTTTCCTCTATTAACTCTTTGAATTTTGTATCTGTCATTGAAAAACTCATATTAATAGCGCAAACCTCCAAATCATCGACAATATTTTTTTTCTCGTCAGTATTCAAAAATCCCCTAGACAATGCATCAGCAATGAAAAGATCTTTACCTGGTTTGAAAACTATTTCAAGATCGTACTTTTGCAATTGAATCATAATTTTTTGAAGTCTCGAGGGACATAAAGTGAGAGGTTTCTTAAAAACACCTAGTAAAGGCTCATGATCACTTTCCACAACAAATTTACGACCAAAAACATATTCGTTGAATCTTTCACATCCAAACAGAATAGCATAAAGCTCTTTTTCAATTTGAGCCCATCTTTTTTGTGCTTCTGTAAGTGCCTTGGAAGCATATGCACAAGGAAGATTGTTTTGCAAAATACAAGCACCAACACCATCTTTCGAGGCATCCACAGAAACAATTACAGGCTTGTTCACATCATAAAATTGTAACACTGGAGCTTTAATCAACAAATTTTTTAATTCATTAAATGATCTCATGTGTCGCTCATCCCACTCAAAAATCACGTCTTTTTTCAACAATTCACGAAGAGGGTAGTTCTTGTTCGACAAGTTAGTGATGAAACGACCAACATATGTTACCATTCCTAGAAATCTTTGTACATCATTTTTATTTTGTGGTACGGGAAAATTTTTGATAGCCAAAATTTTATTTTCATCCGGAAAAAATCCAGTGCTGGTAATTTTATGTCCAAGAAATTTGACTTCATTCAAACCAAACCTACATTTTTCTTTATTGAAAGTTATTTTATTTTCTCTAGCAATTTCAAAAATTTTATTCAAACGTCTTTCATGTTCTTCTTGTGTACGCCCCCACACTATTATATCATCCACGTATAAATCCACACCTTCTAAGTCAAATATATTTTTGAATCGCCTATGGAAAACTTCAGGAGCTGAGCGAATTCCATAAGGAAGTCTTAGGAACTTTCCTCGTCCAATTGTATCTGCCAAAATCCAGAATTTGCGTCTAATGTGCTGAAAATACAAGCACCAGTCATTTTTGGAATTATTTGATCAATTGTCGGCATTGGAAAATATTCTCTTTTTATTGCCTTATTCCAATCAGCTGGATCCAAACAGATACGTAAAGAACCATCATTTTTTATCACCACTACTATTGAATTCACCCAGTCAGTGGGTTCTTCTATTTTTCTTATTATTTTTTTCTTTTCCAATTCAATCAAAGTTTCTCTAAATTTATTAAGTATTGGAATAGGTATTCTCCTAGGAGGATGTACAACAGGAATCATATTTTCATTCAATTTAATGTGATATTGTTGTTTAAGACATCCTAATCCCGAAAAGAGATCTGAATTTTGATTAATAATTTTCCTGTAATATTTTTGATTATTTATTTCGGTATTATCATTTAAAGAATCTACACGTTTCAACAAATTCAAATCAATACATGTCTCTAAACCGAGAATACACGGAAAATCTTTCCCCACCACAAAAAATTCTAATTTATGAATGTTTTCTTTATACTGACAATTCAGAAAACATTTTCCTAAAACTCTCAAATTATCATTTGTATACGATTTGAGAATCTTATCATTTTCCAATATGAATTCAGAGCGAAAATTAATTAGTTTCAAAGTTTTCATTGATATCAAATTTGCTTGTGCTCCACTGTCAAGTTTGAATTTTACAATTTCATTATTAATTTTCAAAAAGGCATACCAAGAATTATCATTTTCAATATTATCCATTTTCCCTATAAATAAACAATCGTCATTTCTGTTTGATTCATTTTCACCAAAATCCACTGTATTTACGGTTTTCTGTTGACACATTTTCGAAAAATGATTTAATTTTCCGCACATATAGCACTTTTTTCCATGCACTTCGCCACATCGATAACAAATTCCATTATTTTTGCTGAGTCTGCGTCCAAATTCAGGAGAATTTGTCACATTTTGTTCTCTCGATTTTTGTCGTTGTCCTTCAATGGGGTTGCTGTATTTCCCTGGCCGCTTATTGAAGTAATTTTGGTTATTTGATTTTCTAATGGATTGTAAAACGAAGAACTGGCCTCTTGGGTTATGACACTCGCCTGTTGTTTAGTGGTTTCAACCGTTACACATAATTTAATTGCTCCATCTAAATCTATCTGATCATCCTGCAGTAATTTTTCACGAAGTAATTGATTTTGTAATCCACACGTGAAGATATCTTTTATAAGGCTATCTTTCAAATCACCGAAGTCACAGGAACGTGCTTTGTTCTTTAGGTCAGTTGCATATTGTTCAATTTTTTCACCTGTCATCTGTTTTCTGGTGAAGAATCGGTATCGTTCGAATGATAAGTTTTTCTTTGGTGAGAAATGGCATTCAAACTTGTTTAAGATGGTTTCTATTTTGTTTTTTTCATCGTCGGCAAGGGTGAAAGTATTGTAAACTACGAATCCTTCCTCACCTATGTAATGCAGTAACTGAGCGATTTGTATCTCCTCGTCTTTTTTACCTACTTCCGTGGCAACCAAATAATTTTCGAACTTTTGTCTCCATATTTTCCAATTCTCTGAAATATTTCCGGAGAAGTCCATTGGGGGTAAACCTCTATAGTCGCCCATGTTTCTAGTCACTATTCACGAACTAGAATTTAATTTTTCAATACCGACTGCGCCATGTCATATCGTTATTTGTAAGGCAGTTAATAATCACACATTTAGTGAAAGACTGCTTTATTGAAACATCTTAAATATGTATATTACATACATGTGCAGGTACACTCTGTACAACAAACATGTAGTACAATCCAAACTATAAACAATTCTAAGAATTACCATAAATTCATAACACAATCCTGCTCTGTCCCGATCCTTAGTGGCCGTCCAAACCAAGACTAATAGCTTATAGCAAGGTCGATGCTTCCTATTTAACCATATTATAATTTAAACATAAAGTTTCGTTCCATAAGGAAATATAATCCTTGACGCCTTGACGTACACTGTACCTTAAAGACTTCATCTAGTTTTGTTAAGAGGACCTCCGTTCCACTTCAATTTTCATCGTAGTAGGGTTATGTTGTCCTGATGAGATCACTAAAAAGATCGAAACCTAGGTCGACTTCTACCCGCTTCGATGAGGTTGGAACTTTCGCTGGTTCCCTGGATGATAATTTGTGGCAAGTTCGAGTCGGATCCATGGCGGTTGTTGATATATTATATCAATGAACGCGGTGTATCTGATTATTCGTTTATTCTATTATATTTCCTTATGGAACGAAACTTTATGTTTATGTTGATACGGGCTTTGGTGAAACGCCGCGAAACACGAACGATTCTCGCGCTCCCAGCTCGCAGGTTGTTAATTATGTGGAAATCACATTCCTGCTCGCTGAAGGGGCAAATGAGAGGTATGCCATCTATCGTCGTCCAGGACTACGAGAGGGAATTGTTGGTCTAATTCTTGACTAGATGTCGCCTTGACGTACACTGTACCTTAAAGACTTCATCTAGTTTTGTTAAGAGGACCTCCGTTCCACTTCAATTTTCATCGTAGTAGGGTTATGTTGTCCTGATGAGATCACTAAAAAGATCGAAACCTAGGTCGACTTCTACCCGCTTCGATGAGGTTGGAACTTTCGCTGGTTCCCTGGATGATAATTTGTGGCAAGTTCGAGTCGGATCCATGGCGGTTGTTGATATATTATATCAATGAACGCGGTGTATCTGATTATTCGTTTATTCTATTATAATTTAACCTGATCAAACCGGCACCTTTCAAACGTGAAACAAGCTGAGTAGACAATATAACTCTTCGAGTTTTGGGATTGAAAAAAAATCGAAGTTAAAAATAACCGTAGTACACTTTTTACTGAACCCCTTTCATATCCGTTTGAATTTTGCGACTGCATATTTAAATTTCCCGTTCAATTCAAATTCCCCCCTTCCTTTCTGGCTGACTCGTATCCCAGAAATATTTTATTACGTAAGTGTTCGCGATCAGACAAAAACTGATCAACCTTTTCAATTTGTATATACAGGGTGAGTCTTTGTACATATATTTTAACTGTGGATTCCTCTCATCAAACGAAACATACCATACCATACCATACCATTTTTCAAAATTCGGTTTCGTTTGAAAGATACAGGGTGTCAAAAATCCATGAAATTAACACTTTTCTTTCCATATATTCGGAACCGATATTTCGAATGAACTGAATTTTGGTTGATTCCTTACTCTGTTCATGGTGCATATTCCTCAATCGAAACTTATTCAATATCTCTCCTAGTATAAAAGTTACAGGGTGGTCGACTCATATATTCATGCAAAAACACTATCAAATCACTTGAAGAGGATAAACGGTTCATATTTTCGAAAGAATCAACCATTGTAGAGAATGAAAGTATTCCTATATTTTTCCAATAAAACGAGTCTTTTTCGAGTCATTCCTGAATGTATACGAAGAAATTTGAGGAAATAATCATAAATTTCATAAAAAATCTGAATGCTTCCCTGGATTGAATATCATCGAATATTGTTTCTTCTCTGGTCTCTTAACAATGTTGTCAATGTTTATCAACTTCGTCAAGACTAAAATCTCTATGATGGAAAAACGTTCGATGTAATAATTGAATTCCGAGAAGCATGAAATTACACAGTTTATAAACACAGTTTCTATTGAAAATTTATTGATACCCGTCCTTCAGGAAAATATCTATCTTCTTAACAATATCCTCTTGGAATTTTTAATCGACCCTACACGGTCTTTACATCATAATCATCACCTATTTGCTTTATTCTCAGCGAGTAAATAAAAAAATAAATTGAATCCATGTAGGAAGGTTATCGCGTTTAAGCGTCGTTCATTGTATCACAGACTGGCCTGTGATGAGACTCTGGAGACACAGAACAACGGCTTGTATTGCGTGGCCGCTACATCGCAGCCGGCAGCGCACCGCGGCTAGAATTAAGATCGTAGCGCTATATCGGCGAGAATCAGAACTACTCGTTTGGCATTTCCAAAGAGCAATGCGTAGAAGCCTTTAGCGAAAAGTCTAGTGCCTCTGCGATAGTTCTTCCGTTAACGATAGGGGATGACTGCTTTCTTGAGTTCGCCTATAGCATTGTTGAAGAGAAAATCGGCAATCTGGCATCGTCTTCTCTAGAATTCTGTGAAATATCACAGAGAAGACCTCGAATCATATGACTTTGATTAATGGAGTTAGGATAGGTTAGTGAGAAACCAGTTTTCGTTTCAGGATATCGAGGAAAATATGAACAAATTATCAGTGTTTACATGTTTACAAACTAATGTTCAGGAAAATCGAGAAAGATACTTATTTTGGTGGGATGGATATGGTTTTTTCAATTGCAGAAAAAATCGGACAGATGTTTTCGTTAGGAAATACCGTGTTTGTTACATTCTTATTCAAATAAGATTAGTGCTTGAGTATTTCCTAATTGTATCACCCAGAACATCTCATAATCACCTCAATTTCAATCGAAAAATATGAACTTTGAGGTGTTTGCAGAGAATTGTTTCAGGCGCGTATTAAGCCCAACTTTTTTTTTCAAATGGCTATATCTCTTTAACAGAGCCGAATTCGGAAAAATGGAAAATGAAGAAAAGGTTTCTTTAGGCCTCAAGAATCTACAGTTAAAATATATGTACAAGTCAAAGACTCACCCTGTAAAAGGTTTTGTCTATACAAGTGTTTTTCCATCAGAGAGCTTTTAGTCTTGAAAAAATTACAAACATTCTGACAACAATGTTAACTTGCGTAGAGATCACAGAGTTTATAAATTCTAGCCATTCTTTGATATTAAAAATCCAGGGAAGCATCCAGATTATTCTTGAGATTTTTTATATTTTCGTCAGATTTTATCGGGTGAAATTGGAAATATCTCGAAAACGACGCGTTTCACTAAAAAAACACAGGTATGCTTTCATTTTCTAAAATGATAGATTTTTTCTAAAATATAAACCGTTTATCTTTTTCAAGTAGTTTTATAGTATTTTTGAGTGGATTTATGAGTGGGCTAAGCAGTAACTTTAATACGAGGACAAATATTGAAAAAACTTTGATTGAGAAATATGAACCATGAATAGAGTACAGGGTATCCCATTTTGGGCACTTTTACGGGATATCTCCGTTATTTTTAACGTTAGCGGGATGCGGTTTTCGCGACAGTTTGCTACTTTTTTGTGAAACTAAAGATGGCGCAATCAGTTTTTGCATAGCCCTCTTAGTTTTTGCTATACAGGCTGGAAATGAAAAGTATCACTTTTTAATCACCCCCCGTATCTCAGTTGTGCTTGAACTTGGAGAAATGGTTGAAACGCATTCCTATAGATTTTTTTCCGTAGAATCCAGTGGCGTAGTCAGTTTTTCAATTTAACTTTTCGTTTTTGAGTTATTGAGCAAACATATGTTTTTTTTTAAATTGGCACCCTGTATATTATTTTTTATTCTTATTAAGCACAATGTCAGCTTTTCAAAAACATATCATTTTATGCATTCATTTTCAAAACGAAGCTCAGAATTCAAGATTTTGTAATTCAATCGTCAATAACTAAGTAGTCGGCTATGACTGTTTATTAAAAACAAAAAATAAATGTCAAGATTTCGTTATAAATCGAAAATAATGTTAACATGATATGTATCTACATCACATGATCTAGTATTCAACTTAATTTAATTTGCAATTTTTTGAAAATTTGAATAATTGATTACCTATAAATACCAATTATTGAATGTTTATTAGGGAACCCAAAACAATAATAAAATTTTGTAATTTTGTTTTATAGATGCTGTTCAAAATGACTGCCCTTTTCCCGTATACAAAATCTGCAGAGTTTCGTTATTCTTTTAATGGCGTTCAAAAGTATCATAGGCCTTCTTTGCAAATTTTCAAAGGCCAAAATAATTGCCGCACGAAGCTCCGCTACTGACTTATATTTTGTTTTATAAATTGTATTTTGCATATAACCCCATAAAAAAAATCTGAAATTGAGAGATTCGGAGATCGAGGGGGCCATCTTACAGGCCCGTGTGTACCAATCCATCTTTGCGGAAAGTTATGATCTAGAAATGGCCTTACAAGTCCAGAGTTGTGGCTTGGAGCACCGTCTTGTTGAAGACAAACGGCACCGTAATGGGCCAACGGAACATTGTCCATTAAATCTGGAATACCTCCCTCAAGGATTTCTTTATATCGACGACCTGTAAGAGCCCCTTCAAAAATTCGATAAGCAATTCGTCTCCCTAAAATAAAACAAGATACCCCAACCCGAAAGCGTCCTTGTTGTGCCCTCTCAAAAATTAAATGATGATTTTCACTAGACCAGGTTCTTGAATTATGACGATTAAGGATTCCAGCACTTGAAAAGAAGCATTCATCAGACCAGATAACAAGTCTTCCAAAGGTGTCATTGGTACGGATTTGCTGTAAATACCATTGGCAAAACACCAATCTGCGCTCGGCATCAAATGTTGAACTATATGAAATTTATACGGATGATACTTATATTTTCTTTAATTCTTTGGGCATTGGATTTTGACACGCCAGTTGCTTCCTCTATCTGCTTACATGACGATGTGGGGTTGCTTCTATACTCCATTCAGCAATATTAACAGTGAAACTTGTAAAGCTATTACATGCGAACCACACATTTCTGTCTTCTGACCACTTTGCTCAGATCCTAAAAATTCCGTCGATTCACCAGAAACCCGCAAAGGAAATGTACAAGATGGTAAGACAAATGAATGAGGCAAATACGCACCGTTTTATACACGGTATAAAAGAACAAAACTGGGCTTTTATGGATCAAGACGCGGAGAAGCAGTATAATAATTTTCACGAGAAACTGATCGAACTTTTCCATTCCTCTTTCCCTGAAAAAAAAGTAAAGATAAAAAAACGTAAAAAATATAATTCTAATAAGGAAATCAAAGACTTAAAAAATAAACTAGAAGCTGCTAAAACAATAAATTGTCGAGGTGAAAAATGATGAAAGTAGTAGAGAGGCTTATAGGGTATTGAAAATTTCGCTAAAAAGAACTATAACGGAATCTGTTAAGACGAGAAATAAAAAAAAATAACTAACTCAGTCAACAAACTTCAGGCAGTGTGGAGGTTGATAAAACAGCAGACAAATTGTAGCCGTCCAAAAACATCAGATGAAAGGATAACAGCAGAGGAAATAAATACCTATTTTACCAGCATAGGTAAAGAAATGAAGGAACAGGTAAAGCCATCACTACAAGCTTCGATTGGCCTCCTCAAAAACAGCAATTTGAATAATGCGGACTCTTTATACCTGTCTCCAGTTACTGAAGATGAGGTTCTCAGCTTGGTGGAAAAAATGAGGAATACCGATTCTTTAGACTATTTCGGTATGTCTGTCAGGTTATTGAAATCCATTATCCCATATATAAAAATCCCACTCAGCAAAGTTATTAATGACTGTCTCAGTCAAAGTATTTTCCCAGCGAAACTAAAACTAGCAACTGTAACACCTGTTCACAAAAAAGGAGATACTGGCGACCAGAAAAACTATAGACCCATCTCAGTTTTACCAGTTATATCGAAGGTTTTCGAGGCAGCGCTGAAGAAGCGTCTTGTGGGGTTTTTGGAGAGAAAATCACTACTTGATACAGCCCAACACGGGTTCAGGCAGCATAAATCAACAATAACTACAATGATAGACATTCTAGAAACTGTGTTGGAGGCATACAATTGTTCTGAGGAGGTAGAAATGATATCCATAGACTTGAGCAGGGCGTTCGACAGTGTCTGTCATGAAATACTCGTGGAAAAACTTGATTTTTATGGAGTACGGAGCACAACAAATAAGCTTTTCCAGTCCTTTCTAACAGATAGATATCAATCAGTAAAGTGGAATAACTCTAGATCTGATCTGAAAAAAATTGAATGTGGGGTTCCCCAGGGATCTATTCTGGGTCCATTATTTTTTATATTGTATATTAATGACGTCTTTAGTAATATAACATCTAGTAAAAATTGTAGCTATGCCGATGATACGATTACTCTTAATAAATCAGAATCTAGAAGACAACTCCATGAAAAGACGAAAGTCAGTGAAAAAGATGCACAGAGATGGTTCTCAGCGAATGGGTTGCTAATGAATGAGACTAAAACACAGAGGATAGTTTTAACCAACAAAGAAAAAACAGATTCGGCGATACTATATTTGGGATTGGAGTTCCAGCCATCTTTAAGTTGGACTAAACATGTGACCAACCTCTGCAAAAAATTATCGACTTCTATTTTCTTGATCAGAAGAATATGAGACAAATAGCAGATGTCAATGTTGCTAAAATGACCTACTAATCAAGTTTCCACAGTCTGATAACATATGGTATTATCCTGTGGGGGCAATCTGCAGAAGCCAAGAAAGTCCTTCTCAAACAGAAGAGTGCTATAAGAGCAATTCACAACATGCAAATAACAGACAGTTGTCGAGAAGTTTTTAAAAGGGAGAGGATACTTACAACTACGTCTGTTTTCATTCTCACATGCGTCAAATATGTTCACCAACATCAGGGTAAATTCCCTAAAAACTCGGACTACCACGGTTATAATACACGAGAGAAACAGAACTCCACTGTCCCGCACTCGAGAATAGGGAAGACACAACAAGGTCCAAATTATACTTGTCTTAAATTATACAACAAACTACCAAATTATGTGAAAGAATTAAGCTTACCCGCATTTACCAGGAACGTGAAAGAATTGCTCTTAGAAAGGACGATCTATGATCTGAATGAATTTATCTTTATAATTGTCGTAATATGAGTGTATATTTTAATTGTTTTTTTTTGACCAGTCATATATTTTTAATGGCAAATATTTATACATGTACATGTTTTCTTGCGTGTGTAAATAAATTATTATTATACTTTTATAAAGTATCGCGGTTGGCCATGATTTAGGTTTATCAAGTTTTTTCACCTAGAACAGACGCAGGTTCGCACTCGTGAAAATTAAGCGACATTGCCAGGTCTACTTTCTATTTACTCTTTTTCAACTTTGTAAATGGAGTTAGTTCTTCGAAGATTTAACTGTGGCGCAGGTTTCGTAGAACTACTACATTTTCATGCTGAAGTATTTCAGGTTGTGCAAAAATGTATTTAAATGTCTTCCGAATTAACATAATATTTTGTCAAATTCATTAATTTCCCCAAGTAAATGAACATTTTGATAAAAACGTAATTACTACGATTTTTTAGCAGAAACGACAACGTTGTGGGCGTATCTGACAGTGCAATGACCATAACCTAACATTTTCAAAATATACGCGGTGAAATGTGTCAAAATTTCATGGCAAACCGCGATACTTTATAAAAGTGAATGGAGTATACATAACCCAATACATGCGTTTCATTTATCTCTCTCTCTTCTTTCGTGTATATTTTAGGACGGGGCTTAGTGAATGATCCGTTTTCAATCAAATTTAATTTAAGGCGGGCAAATATGTCATGAAAAGGTTGTCTTCTCTCTGGATATCTAATATTTAAAAAAACAAATAAGATTAGAACGTAACCATAGCGCTCCTAAAGGTTACCTTTGAAAGTATAGTTCCGATGCTTCTTGGCAATTTTCATTGCTTCGGATGAAACAAACAAGCATGTCATATTTCTCGTAATTTTCGTAAGCAGCCATAATGAGAAAAACTTGAAACTGAATCATTAATATAATAATAAAAACTGGGAGAACTGTAAACTTTTAAACCTGCCGACAAAGATTTGACATTCATTTTTTGTTTGTAATAAACAGTCATAGAGCCTACTATCACAGAATACCTAACTACACAGAAGCGTCACTTACCGTCGGCACTTAGATCTTCAAGGGGCAAATTTTCGTGACCTTCATTCTCTGTTAGTGTAATAAACGTTACACAAAGTTAGATTTTCTCAATGCCTATAATCAATTGGAATTAACTGATGAAACGAAAAAATTATTATGTTGGAGTACCCATAGGTACATATGCAACATCCTGAAAAGTTGTCATCACACAAAAATGCACCATTTAGGCCTGGACACACCTGTCATGCAGCCTTCCGATCCGACTCCGGTCCGATATTGCTTAAAGAATCTGATCGGTGCGGGATCGGAAAGGGGTGAGCACACATGTCATGCCCACTTCCTGCTCTTTTCAGATTTGACACTCAGTCTACTCGAAATCGCCAGTTGAAACGGTTGCGAATATATTGCGCGAATGTTGAAACATTTTAGCAATCGTGATTTAGCTATTGTGGCTATCTGTTTAGATGAAGAAGATCGACTTCTTCTACATTTAGTTTCTTCGCAACTTTTTTCCACATAATGTCCTTGTACTCCGAGTTTCTATATTGCTCTTGTGCCTGATCATAGAGAGCTGGAAACATTCGGACAGTTTCAATAAGCTCCTCCGCTTTTTTACCCGCCATTTCACTGAATTTAACACAAAAACTGCCACCGACAACCTTCCCGCATCAAGTAAACGAATGGTCTGCAATGTCGGAGCATGACGGGATACCGGAATCGGAGACGGGTGGGAGTAGGACGGGTCGCGTGTCGGACAGGTGAGACCTACTGCATTCCAAACCATTGTTTATTCCCATATCATACAGTCGTCCCGCTGTATGACCGTAGTCGGATCGGAAGGCTGTATGACAGGTGTGTCCCGGCCTTTATACGTAGCCACCTACAACGCACGAACACTAAGAACAAGGGACCATCTAGAGGAATTTGAGGAGGAGCTCAGCAACATCAAATGGGACATTGTTGGTATATCAGAAACTAGGCTGCCTGGAGAGCGTTGCACTACGTTACAGTCAGGCCATACACTCTATCAGAATAACTCAGATCAAATTAGTCATGTGGGAGGAGTAGCAATTATGATAAATAAAAACTTCCGACATGCTGTGACCAAGTATCAAGCAATATCCAACAGGGTCATTTACATTGTTGTAAACATCAATAGAAGATATAATCTTCAGATAATTCAGGTCTACGCGCCGACACACAATGCAGAGGACGAGGAGATCGAAAGCTTCTATGATGATGTGGATAAAGCCTGTCAGTTGGAAAAATCACACTTCCTAGTCGTCATGGGAGATTTTAATGCAAGGCTAGGAGAACAAGAAGATGGAGACGTGTACATTGGAAAATTTGGACTGGGTAAGAGAAACAATAGAGGTGAAACCTTATCCAATTATCTCAACAAAGAAAGTTTATTCTGCCTAAACACATTCTTCAAGAAGCCAAAATCACGCAAATGGACTTGGAGAAGCCCAGACGGCCAAACAAAAAATGAAATTGACTTTATCCTCTCCAATAACAAGACAATATGCAAGGATGTGACGGTACTGAACAGATTTGATACTGGTAGTGATCACAGAATGGTGAGAGCAAAGCTTATTATTGACACCAAAGCCGAGAGGAGCAAGCTTCTGAAGAGGAAACGCTATCCAACCCTAGACATCATAAAACAGAAAGAAGAAGAATATCGAAATGACCTATATCAGAAATTATTGAACGTTGATGCTGAACAACTAGGCATAGATGAATTGGCTGATAGAGTTGTGGGAGCGGTAAATACATCGATAAGGAAGACTTGTTCGAGGACGCAGGACACAAAAAGTTCCCGATTGAGCCAGGATACAATTAGACTGTTGGAACAGAGACGCAATACAACTGACAAAACAATGCACGAATACAAAAAGATCGATAGGCACGTGAAGAGAGCAATAAGGAAAGATAATAGAGAGTACAATGCAAAGCTTATAGAGGATGTGATACAGGACAACTGCAAAATGAAGGTCCTACGTGGAAAACTCTCGAAAGGAAGAACAAAAATAACAAAGCTACGTAATAATAATGATGTCATAGTACACGATAGGGAAGAAATAATTCGAACCGTTGAATCCTTCTACACTGACCTGTATCTGTCCAGATCAAACAACTCGGCGGAAAAGTTGAACATCATGAATGTCGGATCTGAAGACCTTCCAGATATAACAGAGGAAGAACTGAGAAAAACACTATCTCAAATGAAGAACAATAGATGCCCAGGAGAAGATCGAGTGACTGCAGAAATGATCAAATTTGGCGGAGCAGAACTTAGAGAAAAAATTAGAGCACTCCTGAATAAATGCCTCTTTACCGGCAGGACCCCAACAAGTTGGTGTAACTCAGAAGTTGTCCTTCTATTCAAAAAAGGCGAAAATACAAATATAGAAAATTATCGACCTATATCCCTGTTGTCACACCTATATAAGCTCTTCACGAAAATTATAACGAACCGCTTGACCTCTAAACTAGATTTTTACCAACCAACAGAACAGGCAGGTTTCAGAAAGGGCTATAGCACAATAGACCACCTTCACACGGTTCGCACCCTCATCGAGAAATGTACAGAATATAACGTTCCATTACATCTGGCCTTTGTCGATTTTAAAAAGGCATTCGACACTGTCGAGATCAATGCTGTTATTACAGCTTTGCAAAATGCCAGAGTGGACTCTAGGTACACCAAGATCATCGAAAATATCTATGAGAGGGCCTCGATACAGATTAGGTTAGACGAATCATCAGTAACCGGACGGATACCTTTGGGTAGAGGTGTGCGACAGGGAGACACTATCTCGCCCAAGCTGTTCACACTAGCTTTGGAAGACCTATTCAAGCAATTGAAGTGGAACACTAGGGGCATAGTTGTGGATGGCATTAGACTCAACCATCTGAGGTTTGCAGACGACATAGTACTCATGGGTAATAACATCACAGAACTAAGGGAAATGCTGACTGAATTGGAAGTAGCAGCGTCTGAAATAGGACTCGAAATGAATTTCAATAAAACGAAAATCATGAGTCCAGACAACATCACCATAAATGTAGGGAAAAATTCCATCGAATGCGTCAGCGAATATGTTTACCTCGGCCATACCATCAAACTAGGGAAGGACAACCAGCATGCAGAAATAACAAGACGCATAAGGATGGCATGGGCAGCTTTCGGGAAACTTGGACATATCCTAAAAAACAACAAGATCCCTATAAATTTGAAACGCAAAGTATACAACACATGCGTACTGCCCGTACAAACATACGGATTGGAGACAATGAGTCTGACTAAAATATTCGCCAATAAACTCTCAACAACTCAAAGAGCTATGGAGCGCCGCATGCTGGGTGTTTCTCTACGTGACAGAATAAGAAACGAGTGCATCAGACAACGTACCAAAATCAGAGACGTTCTTCAGGAGGTGGCGGAGATGAAGTGGAGTTGGGCTGGTCATTTGGCAAGAATGTCCGAGACTAGATGGGCTCATAGAATAACGGTATGGAGACCCAGAGAAACCAAAAGAAGTGTCGGGCGTCCCCAAAAACGGTGGGTAGATGATATCAGGAAGCTGGCTGGTAAGAGGTGGATGAACGTGGCGCAGGATAGGGAGACATGGAAGCGGTGGAGAGAGACCTATGTCCAGGAGTGGACGAATACAGGTTGAAAAAGAAGAAGAAGAAGAGACCCATAGGGGCATCTATCAACTTAATCGACTTCCCTTTGGAACCAAACCAGCATGCGCCATTTTTCAAAAAACAGTCGAAAAAGTTTTACAGGGGTTACAAGGGGTAATCAATTTCATGGATGATATAGTAGTAACGGGAAAAGATAGGGCAGAACACTTGAATAATTTGGAACGTGTTTTTGAACGGTTTTCGAAGGCAGGATTCCGTTTGAACTTAAAGAAATGTAGATTTTTTGAACCGAAAATAAAATATTTAGGACATTTTATTGATAAAGATGGTTTGCATAAAGATCCTGAAAAAACACGTGCAATGGTGGAATGTCCACGTCCAACTGATGTATCTCAAGTAAAGGCATATATAGGGATGATTAACTATTATGGTAAATTTGTTAAAGATTTATCAACAACTTTGGAACCATTATACAAATTATTGAGGAATGACACTGAGTTCAACTGGACTAACGAATGTGAGCAAGCATTTTTAAAATCTAAAGAGGCTGTTACGTCGTGAACGTGTGTTGCCTACGTGACTTGCTTCATCTTCAGCGACTCGAGAACCGTCTCACTCTGGTGACAATCTGCGGAAGTATTTTCTTGCTTGTGCGCGCGAGAGAAATAATGTCAATTTTCAATTGTTGTTTACACATCGTGCATAAAAGTTGGTTAAAAGCAAGCTAATTTAATAGTGCCTTCTAAAGCGAATAAAATTCGTGTTGAATACTTTCGTTGAGAAAGAATAAAATCGTCTGATCGCGTCACCATAATATTTTGTGCCATCCTCTGATGAATAAGTTCGCCTGAAATTGAGCAGCTTGGAAGTGAAGTGTCTCTAACACTTGAAGTCACTAGTGAATTGGTCGCTACTACGTCCATCTAAAGGAAAGGTATTTCCCTGTTTCCATCCCTTATACCCCCTTTCTGCTGCTAACTTAGTAGTTGACCACCTACGATTAACGTTAACTTCTACCTCTGAGGTAAGTGCCTTCATTCAATCAGTTGCTCAATTATCAAACGCATTTCTTCTGAAGTCGATTCGCAGTAATTGACTTGCTGCAATCGTCTATTGGTGCCGAAACCAGGGACCTTTAGATCTTAAATTCTAATTCAATTCATCTTTCAATTCTCATTGTAGTCATTTCATTCGGGAAATTTAACAGTGGAATTCTTATTTGTTTTTTGCTGTCGCTAATCATCTGTTTATTATATTCGCATTAATCGTCTGTTCATTCCGGTAACATCTTCGGAATTCATTTTACTTACCGGGGTTGCTCGCGAAGTCAAAATGCCGTCGACGGATAAATTGAAAGCTACGATCAGTGAATTCATCATCAAGCGAGAAAATGCTTTCGCAGCAGCTTCAACCTTATTTAAGTTGATTAAGGGGCTGACTACTGAGTCGGATGTGGCCAATATGTGCCTGGCTGAGTTATTTAAAATCGAGAAGGCCTTCAAAGAAGCTGATGAGTTGATAGTTAAACTGAACTCTCAGCTGGAGGAGGCGGATCGGGACAGGTCGCCATCGAAATTCGCGGCATTCTTTGAGATCTGTCTGCAGATCCGCGCTGCTCATAGTCAGCTGACTGCATCTGCGTCGGTCGCAAAGACCGGGTCATCCCCTGTGGACCTTCCAATTCCTCGGGTCGAGTTGCCATGTTTTCATGGCAAAATCGAAGAATGGCCCAGCTTCATCGCACTTTTCGATGCTCTTGTGCATCTGAACAGCTCCCTGGCGCCTGTTCAGAAATTTCACCTTTTAACTTCTGCTATATCTGGTGAAGCGGCTTCTGTCATCTCCGGCTTCGAATTAAATTCCCTAAACTACCCTTTAGCTTATCAGGCCCTTTACGCTCGGTACCAAAATCCCCGTCGGCTGGCTGACTTGTATGTAAACCAGATATTGGATTCGCGGCCTGCATCTGTTTCTTCCTTGCCCCAATTACAACAATTCGCCACCACGCATCAAAATGCCATCAACGCCCTCAAGGCATTGTCCATTCCAGATCTGGCCGATTATCTTCTGTTTTCCCTTGCCTTGCGCAACCTGGACATACCATCTCGCCAGCTGTTCGAAGGGCAGTTATCCTCTGATGAGTTTCCTAATCTCGCACAATTGCTCGAATTTACCAATCGACAATTGCGAGTGTTGGAAAGCACTTCCATCACCTCATTCCGTGCGTCTGCGCCAAAGAGGCCGTCCAGAACCCAATCACCAGCGGGGTTAGCGTCTGCTCCTTCATCGTCTGCTCCCTCCTCAGCTGGTCCGTCCTCTCGTCGTCATGCCTATACAGGGGTACGTCCTCCTCAAGCCTCTAGCTCGTCGTCTGTATGTGTGTTCTGCTCGGCAAACCACTCCATTCGACAGTGTCGTGAATTCAAAGCCATGACCATTCATCAGCGAAGATCTTTCGTAACTGAGAGGCGATTATGCAGAAATTGCATGTCATCGTTCCACGCCACTGTTGATTGTGGTTCAGATCAGTGCTGCCACACATGCGGGGGACGTCACCATACGATACTTCATCTAGCATCTGCGGGCTCTACGCCCTCTTCTGGTACCCAACCGGAGGAGAAACCATCGAATCAGCCTCCTTCTCAATCTTCTGTTATATCGGAGCCGCCAGCCCGTGCCTCCACCTTTCGGGGCACCGCAGTAAGGGGTAGACTGCGTAATATACCTTCATCGGCAGGCTCAGCTTCTCATCGGGCTTCCCCCGCTACATCTTCCCGTAATTCTTGCCACTCATCCGGAAGTGGTACCGAATGACTTCGAGTATGGTCATCTCGCCGTCATCTAACCCTGCCAAATAGTCATCTGTTTTCATCTCCGCGATCTTCCTTGCGCCAGACCAAAGATCCTGGCCTCCTTATGCCTACCGCCTGGATCCGCTTAGATAACCAGCGGAATGTTGTATTCGGCCGAGCTCTTCTCGATTCAGGCTGCCAACACACATTAATCACCCGCGCTTGGGCCACCAAGCTTCGTCTGCGCATTCACCCCGAAGTTGTTCAACTTCGCACCCTCAGTAACGCAGATCAGTTTCGCATCCAAGGATACGCATACGTTAGTCTTTGTCACCAAGGGGATCCCCCTCATCTTATCATCAAGGCCTACGTCGTTGACAGCCCCATAGATCCTCTCCCTGTCCAAGCGTTTAATGGCCGATGGCCCGAGTTTCAGCAATTCAACCTAGCTGACCCACTCTTCTATCTGCCTCGTATCATAGGGATGTTGATTGGATCGGATGTGCTCCCTCATCTTATTCTTCCTGGCACGCTGTGTCCATCGTCTGAACTTCCGGGGGCGTTGTCTACCACCTTAGGCTGGGTGCTTTATGGGCCCTACGCTCGCCATCGCAAGAAGACTAAACATGTTTCCTTCTCACCTGACACTGCCAATGGTCGCGCTCGACATGTCCCCAGTTGTCATCGGGTTTCGCGGCAGCACGCTTCTCCCTCGTCTTCTGCAGGGTCATCATCTGCTGTATCTTCTTCACCGTTTTCTCATCCTGATTCCCCTCGCTCAGAGTCTGCCTGCCCTTCCCTTCGTGACAAGACTGAATCTTCTGACACATCTCCTCAAATCTCACCTTCTGTTATGATAAGTTCTCATGCCGTCCCTGATCTTCAAACTATTCCTTCACCCTCCGCACAGCACTCGGATCACGAACTTGTCAACATCGTTCGGCGCTTCTGGGAACTTGATAAGGTACCTGACGTGCTTCCGCTGACCCCTGCCGAGAGAGAGTGTGAGATGACATACTGCGCTGATGTCACCCGCGACTCCAATGGAAGGTACACTGTTGGTTTGCCCTTGGCATCGTCTCGGCTGGGCACCTCCGTCAACGTGGCGACTAGACAGTACATTCGACTGGAACAGCGTCTGGACAACAACCCTACTCTTCGTGTCGCTTATCATGAGTTCATGCGAGATTATCTCGAGAGTGGCCATATGGAACTGGTCCCTGAGTCTTCTGATTGTCCGCGATATGAGCCATATTATATTCCCCATCATCCCGTACATCGTCCAGATGATCCTCCTGACAAAATTCGTGTGGTCTTCAATGCCTCTTGTGCATCCGCTAATGGCAAATCCCTTAACGATCTTCTGCTTACTGGTCCGAAGCTGCAAGCGGACATTTCCACCCTCCTGCTTCGCTTTCGTCTATATCGCTTCGTCTTCACCGCCGATATTAGACAGATGTATCGACAGATCCTGATACTCCCTGAGCAAAGGGACTATCAACGTATAGTCTGGCGTTTCAGCAAACACGAACCGCTCCAATATTATCGCCTGAACACCGTCACGTATGGCGTTTCTTCTGCTCCCTTCTTGGCACTTCGGACCCTTCGGCAGCTGGCTTCGGATGACGGACCCAAGTTTCCTGCTGCCAGGCAAGTCTTGCTGGATGAAATTTATGTTGATGACATCTTGACGGGCTGTTCATCCGAAGCTGAAGCTCTTGAGTTGCGGCAGCAGGTGCAGGACCTGCTCAGGGCGGGCGGCTTTGAGTTGCGCAAATGGGCTACCAATCATCCTCCTCTGCTAGACGGTATTCCAGCTGATCATCGTAGAGAATCTTCCTCTACCGATCCTCTTCTTCTCGATCGTGAGCCAGGTCTCAAGATTTTGGGACTTGGGTGGAATCCTTCTTCTGATCACTTCTTCTATTCTGTTCGTTCAACTTCAACGGTCATCACCAAGCGAACCGTGTTGAGTCAGATGGCTAGAATCTTCGACCCCCTGGGATGGTTAACTCCTGTTACCTTCTATGCTAAAATCTTCTTCCGTCAGCTCTGCCTACTCCATCTGGAGTGGGACCAACCTCTTTCGAATGAGGTTCAGCCCCTATGGCTGCAGTTTCAGTCCCAGCTCCCCACTTTGGCCGAGCTCTACATACCACGATTCATCCCTGACGTTTCGTCTTCTGCGCATCGGCTGATCGGGTGGACGAGGAAGCAAAGCCAATCTCCGCTTTGATGTTCGCGGCTATCTCCGATGAACCCACCTTCATTGACCGCTTTTCCTCATATCTTCGACTCAAGCGGGTCACCGCCTTTTGTCGAAGATTCATAATGAATACTCGTGGTCTATCACCCCCTCGGTCAGGTTTTCTTTCCTCTGTTGAGCTCCAGGAGGCGGAAGCCTGCCTGATACGTCTCGTTCAATCCGTTTATTTTGCCGAGGAGCTGACTGAGCTTCGGAAACCATCTTCTCGTCTCCGGCTCATCATGAAGCTTCACCTTTTCTGTGACCAGCAAGGAATTATTCGTGTTGGAGGCCGCCTGTCGGCGGCCTTGTTGCCGTATAGACACAAACATCCTGTTCTTCTTCCAAAGAAAAGCCATCTCACTCATCTGATCATCGATGATGCCCATTATCGTCTCCTGCACGCTGGCGCCTTGGCCACTCATTCGTACATTCGTCGCCGGTACTGGATTCTGGATGGACGCAATGTTGTACGCAATCGACTACGCAGGTGCAATCGATGCTTCTCCTGCAAACCTCGTCCCATGGTACAGCCAATGGGCAATCTGCCTCCCGAGCGACTATCCTCTGCCATGGCCTTTCTTACCACTGGTGTAGACTACGCCGGACCCTTTTATGTCACGAGTGCGCGATTACGAGGGGCTGTCAGCACAAAGGCATATCTGGTTGTCTTCATCTGTTTCACTACCAAGGCAGTTCACCTAGAATTGGCATCTGAGCTGTCCACTCCAGCGTTTATCGCTGCTTATCGGCGGTTCGTTGCGCGCCGAGGTCACCCTTCCGTCATCTTTTCCGATAACGGGACCAATTTCGTTGGTGCTCATAACTACCTTCGTGATCTTGGCCGCTTATTGTCTGCTCCACAACATCAGCAGAGTCTTTGCGACGCCGCTTCGTCCTCTGGAACTGATTGGCGATTCATACCGCCTTCCAGTCCTCACTTTGGCGGCCTTTGGGAGGCCGCTGTAAAATCTGCCAAGCATCATCTCACTCGCGTCATCGGCGAGCAGAAACTCACTTATGAGGAATTTCTCACTGTCTGCACTCAGGTTGAGGCCATCCTCAACTCCCGTCCTCTGTATCTTCCCTCATCTGACCCTTCGGATTTTGAGGCCCTCACACCAGGGCATTTCTTGATTTTCCGCCCCCTCAGCGCTCCTCCTGACCATGATGTCAGTTCCGTGTCTGTGAATCGTTTATCTCGTTGGCAATTGGTCCAGCGATTCCAGCAGGACTTCTGGAAGCGTTGGCGTCAGGAATACTTGCATACCTTGCAGCAACGTCATAAGTGGTTGCAGCCTTCTACCCCTGTCCTTCCAGGCACTGTTGTCATCATTCGAGACGACAATCTTCCTCCTCTAAAGTGGAGTATAGGCCGTATATCATCTGTTTTTCCCGGAGCTGATTCCACAATTCGTGTGGCTGATGTTGCTACCCCTTCTGGGACAGTTCGACGACCAATCGTCAAACTGTGTCCTCTTCCAAGTCAGTAGATGACTTTTTTCTTTCGTCTGTTCACTCCTTCCAGTTCTTACTGAAGGGATCCTTCAGGGCGGGCGGCATGTTACGTCGTGAACGTGTGTTGCCTACGTGACTTGCTTCATCTTCAGCGACTCGAGAACCGTCTCACTCTGGTGACAATCTGCGGAAGTATTTTCTTGCTTGTGCGCGCGAGAGAAATAATGTCAATTTTCAATTGTTGTTTACACATCGTGCATAAAAGTTGGTTAAAAGCAAGCTAATTTAATAGTGCCTTCTAAAGCGAATAAAATTCGTGTTGAATACTTTCGTTGAGAAAGAATAAAATCGTCTGATCGCGTCACCATAATATTTTGTGCCATCCTCTGATGAATAAGTTCGCCTGAAATTGAGCAGCTTGGAAGTGAAGTGTCTCTAACACTTGAAGTCACTAGTGAATTGGTCGCTACTACGTCCATCTAAAGGAAAGGTATTTCCCTGTTTCCATCCCTTATACCCCCTTTCTGCTGCTAACTTAGTAGTTGACCACCTACGATTAACGTTAACTTCTACCTCTGAGGTAAGTGCCTTCATTCAATCAGTTGCTCAATTATCAAACGCATTTCTTCTGAAGTCGATTCGCAGTAATTGACTTGCTGCAATCGTCTAGAGGCTGTATCAGCTGAACAAAGCTTAGCATATTTTGATCCGAATACTCCAATAAAATTAGTTTGCGATGCTTCTAAAATAGGTATTGGGTGTGTATTATAACATATTTTGAATGATGGAACTGAAAAACCTATAAGTTTTGCTTCAAGAATTTTGAATAAGAGTGAAATGAAATATTCAGTCATACACAAAGAGGCGTTAGCTATTTATTGGGCTGTACGAAAGTTTTACAGTATTTAATGGGAAATAAGTTCATTTTATGCTCTGATCACAAACCGTTGTTGGCATTATTCGGAGAAAAGAAAGGAATACCACAAATGGCGGCTGGTAGATTACAGCGATGGGCAATATTTTTGAGTGGATTCAATTATACTTTCAGTTATATTAAAGGTAAAGAAAATGGAGGAGCGGACGGTTTATCGCGTTTTCCTGTGGAATCGTTCGAACCACCTGAAGTTTTTCATGATTATTTCAATTTTTTGATTGAGGATAAAATTCCTATTAAATCGGATGATATAATTAAGGAATTGAGAAAAGATATCATATTCAGTAAAGTTTATAAATATGTTCGAGATGGTTGGCCAGAGATAATTCCTGATGAACTCAAACCTTATTTCAGACGAATGTCAGAATTGAGCATAGATAATGGGTTGATCATGTGGGGTTATAGAGTTTTGATTCCAGGAAAATTTAGGAAACAAATGCTAGATGAGATTCATGGAGCTCATAATGGAATGGTTCGTATGAAAACTCTCGCTCGGCAATATTTCTGGTGGCCTAACTTAGATTCCGAAATAGAAACTTATGTTAAAAATTGTGATTCGTGCATGATCAATTCTAAAACACCGAATAAATCAGTTTTGATCAAATTTAACGATGGAAAACATGTATTTGATCGTATCCATATCGATTTTCTGGGTCCATTTCGTGGTAAGACTTATTTGATTATCATTGATTCTTTTTCTAAATGGCCAGAAGTCTATGGAATGTCCAAAATTGATTCCTAAAATACTATTGATAAATTGAGGGATTGTTTTTCAAGATATGGTCTTCCAAATACTATCGTTTTGGATAACGGTTCATCGTTTGATTCTGCGGAATTCGAAAACTTTTGTACGGTCAATGGGATAAATCATATATAACTTCACCACCGTATCACCCAGCAACGAATGGTGCTGCTGAGAATAGTATAAAATCATTCAAATTGGGTATGAATAAACTATTGACCGACAATAGTAATTCTCATGACATGTCTACATTAGTCAGCAAGTAGTTATTTTCATATAGAAATACACCACATACGGTAACTGGTGAACCACCATCAAAATTGATGTTTTCAAAAAAAATAAAAACTCGATTAGATTTTCTCACTCGTTCAACATCTGATAAAGCCAAAGAACGACAGATTAGATATCATCATGGTGAAAGAATGACTTCTTTTGAGGAAGGAGAGATAGATATAATATCCATTTTAGGGCAAGGGTGTGATGCATACACTCACATTATTTTTTAACGTAGATTCAATATCTGCCATAAAAAAATTGGGTTCTAATTTGAAAAAATTGATTTTTCACGATTTTGTCATCCCTAACTTTGAAAGCGATTTTTTCACCCCCTGTATCATGAATCGCGATTTCGATTTTCAAAGTGGATACATCAATCTTACATCTTGAAAAATCCAAAAAATGAAAATTTTCCACCAAAAAACCTCGAAGTTATTCTTGTTTCAGCGGAGCTCTATTTTCGATTTTTTTTTCGAATTTTCCCGCTCAGAGAGAATTTTCCAACCAAAACTGAAAAATGTTACATCAAAATAACTTGAAATTTTCTAAGGAATCTATTTCTGCAATAAAAAAATGGTATTCTAATTTGAAAAACGGAAGTTGACGTCATTTCCGGAAAAACCGGAGGTGCTCATGCCTTGAAAATATTTTAGATTTCATCAGCATCGTGAAATACTTATAAGTGCTGAATTTCATGAAAATACGTTCAGTAGTTTCCCGTATAAATATGGGTGAGATTCCTCGTGAAAGACCCTGTATAGAAGTATTTTAAAATTTAGATCACAGTTTTCGACACAAAAATTGATACACCCTGTGATGATATTCATGAAATTCGAAACAAAAGATAGTTTACACTCAGGATATATTGAGAATAAGAAAAATGGACATAATACTGACTATGAATATTTGACATTTTGCCAGTTTCTCTTCGATATTGTGGAAAATATTTGAATGAGCCTAATGGTTTCAACAGAAATGTATTCGTAATTGAATACATTGAATTATATCAGAACCGAAAAAATTGAAGAAAAAAATGTTTGAACAAATTTATTTCCCACTCCTCGTATAACTGGAATTGCTCAGGCTCCAAAATTATTTTAGTTCAGTAGAGAATTTCGAACAATGCCACACTCTAAATTTTTAGATTTCAAATATGTCCAGTTCTCCAGAAACTTCTAATAGGCACTCGAACTTGGAACACCCTGTATTATTTGATAACGTTGCCGACTATGAAATTTCACCCTCTTATGCCACGCAGCTATGAAATAGCCCCCGTGAAATTTAGAATGCCTTTAATTTTTGTTCTCTGCTAAGCAACGATTCTAGTCTTCAGGCATTGTAAGGAGAATTTTCGCACAACTTCCAGCAAAAACTTCTTTTTGAATCGATTTTCGAAGGAATCATCTTCCCACTCCCATTTATACGTATCTTAACTCTGATGATAAAGGGATGATAAAGGGACTTGTACATTTATTTTAACCGTAGATTTTTGAGGTAAAAAAAAATCTTTTTTTCATTTTTTTGAATTCGGATCTGTTGAAAAGATATAGTCAATTGAAGAAAAAAATTGGGAGAAATACGTGCCTGATACGATTTTCTGCAAGGACCTCAAAGTTTATATTCCTCGATTGAAATTGAGTAAATACATTTAGGGAATACTCAAGTAGGTACTTACCTTGTTTGAATAAGAATGTTGAATACACGATCCATGAATCGGCTCATCCCAAGCCTCAAATTGTTGCTCTGTATCTCTCGCATGAGTATAGCAGCAACTGCGCTATTTGAAAGTGTAAACAGATATGGAGGACAATTGTTCTAGAGCTATGTCGTTATAAACGGGGAAATTGATTACTTTAGGACTTTTTCTTCGATCTCTTGATGATTACGGAAAGATTTTCAAAGAATTAAAGTAATATCAACCGTGTAGTGTCGAGTTTTATAAAATTAACGTGTATAAATTCGGATTTTTTTTGTGCAGTATTTCTCAACTAGTTGGTAGGTGGCAGCAAATTATCACATGGGATATTGTTCAAATAAAAACATCGCCACAGAATATGTAGTGCTAAGTTTCATTTGATTTTTCATTTATTTCAATTTAATACGTAGTTTGTATTGACATTCATCATTCATTCATCTGAATTTTTTATTTTATTGAGCAATCGATGGTTTCAATAGTGACCTCCAATTTACTTATGAGTTAGAGAGTAATAATTGAATTCCGTTTCTGGATGTTCTTCTTATTAGAGAAGGTAATAAGATCACCACTGACATCTATAGAAAACCGATATCATCAGGTAGAGTTTTACATTATGACTCAGCTCATTCTCGCATTCAGAAGGTTATGATAGTGAAATCGATAAAGCATAAGATTCTGAATTTATCGCACGAGACGTTTCACAGAAAAAATTTCGAAGAGCAGACTTCATTTCTGATGAGGAATGGTTACCCAAAAAATTTGATTAACAAAATATTCTTTTCTTCTAATGATGAACCCAAACCACATACACTGAATCATGATGGAGAACCTCAGATTAATAACAAGGTCTATAAATTGATTTATGTACCGAGGTTGTCTGAACAACTCAAACAATTAATGAAAAATGGTACAAATCGTGTCGTTTATTATTACAACAAAACTGTTCGGTCTGTTTTTTCAAAGCTTAAGGATGGGGATCCGAAGGAAATATGTTCTGGGGTAGTGTATAAGATCAACTGTGGTGATTGTGGCGCGTGTTATGTCGGACAAACAGGCCAATATTTGGGAAATAGATCAGCCCAACATGAGAGGGATTGAAAGAACAAGAAAGATTCGACAGCATTATCTGCTCACGCTTTATCATCCAACCACAATTTTGAGTTCCAAAACGTTGAAGTTTTGGGTCGGGAGAATAACTGGTTTAAACGTTGCTTCAAGGAGATGATATATATCAAAAAATTTCCAAACACAGTTAATGCGCGTACGGATGTTAGTACATTTAATGTGGCATATTCCAACTTGATCCAAAGTTGTTGAGGACTGAGTTAGGTGATTGTTCGTTTTGTTACGCCACTGTGTGGGTCTCATGTCTTCTTACGTGCTTTGTTATGTTGTCGATCGTTTTTATGTCATTCATTTCTATCAATTCAGCGTTTGATGTGTCATGACCTGGAAAGCAAACAAACATCGATGCCTAGATCCAGTAAAACTCATTTTATTTCCTTCATTAATGACGATTTTCTGTCGATGAAAATATTGAAACTTTTAATATTCTGACAGTGAGTACCTTTCCTTTTCCTTCTTTGTTCCTTAGTCTGGCTCACTATGCAGCTGTCTTGCTTGATCCGCTTTGATCTGTTGTTTTTTCGGTGTTTTTAGTCCTTTATTTCATTCTTACGTGTTCTAAAATTGATATATTTGAATATTGTTATGAAAGTATTCTGTTTTTGTAGTATTTGTGTCACTAATTGCCAAATTTTTCATTTTTAGCCTGAAGAAGGCACAATAAAGTGCCAAAACGTTGTGAAAGAATAGTTTCCTTATAATTTGTTCCTTGGACCGATATTTTTAAACTGTGTTCATTGAGCTTATTCTCAATTATTTCCGGATGACCAGGTAACAATATATTTTTAATTGAAACGGTGCGTATAAAATGTATAATTTCATGCTTTTTAGAACCTAATTTCATCCTCCACATTTGTGAGATTTTATCATCACATATCTCTACATCGAACGTTTTTCCATCATGGAGGTTTTAGTCTTGACAATGTTGATAAACATTCTGACAACATTGTTAGCTTGTAAAGAGATCAGAGACTTTATAAATTCCAGCCATTCTGTGATATTAGAAATCCAGCGCAGCATCCAGATTATTCTTACGATTTTTATTTTTTCGCCGAATTGTATAAAAAAGTGTTTCATTTGATGAGGGGAATCTACAGTTAAAATACATGTAAAAGTTAAAGACTCGCCCTGTATACAAAGTATAGGACGTTCTATCGAATAATACTCAACGATAGACCTACTGCGAACGATGAGTGAAGGAATCAACAAAGAGAGGAAAATTGATATAAAACAAATAAAAGGGATGACGCAATTGCATTATCTACGTGCTGGAAAGCAATCATGAATATAAATTCGAAGGGAACGGTTAGCGGAGTGGTTGAAGACAAATTTCATCTGGCGAAATTACAGTTCGACGAATAATAATAAGAGTGCCCCTATTTGTGCGAGAAGAGGAATAAATTCAGTAAAAGGCGAGCAGATTCCACTACGTTACAACCAACGAAGTAGAATTGCAGTGAGAATTCAGTTAGTCTTGAGAAAGGCTTGTTGTAGTCTAAGTTGGAACTTCGAAATGAAATGATATGTTCGAAACCAAAATTATGAAAACATGGGAAATTTCGAAGAACCCTTTCTGAAGAACCTGTGAAAATAATCAATGAAATTCAAGTACGAATAAGAAACGGAAGATATGAAATTTCAAAATTTCAATTTTGAGCTTACTTCATTCTTAATCCAATACCCGGTTTGACCTTCCATATACTATTCCTATAAATTGTATTCGGAAATTTATACACAAATTTACCTCCATCAACGTCCACGCAGACAGATCCTGGACAACAGTGTTCATTAGCCGTGCATCTCTTTCCGTAGCAGGGTTCATCTTCGACATCATTAGTATATTCTTCTAGGACTCCTTCATCACCTTCTCCTGTCCTCTGAAAAAAAAAACTTTATTATGTTTCAATATTAAAGAATTTTTCACACTTAAAGATGAAAAGAATAGGTTCAGTTCAAATTGAAAAACTGAGTAGCACCATTGTCAAAAAAAATTTCAACGGTCAACCTCAAGCAAATCACAGGGAGTTAGTTGACCGGAAATGTCGATTATAGGGAATGTGCTTCATCTAGGCAATATAGACATTTTTCATACCGCTTAAACCTTTTTTTCAAGAGGAGCAGCTCTCTTCATAGTGTTTGTAATCAAATTAATCTCAAAGTGCGAATAGTTTTCACAAATGATTCCCACTCTTGGGTGGGAACGGTCCGTTCTGTTTTCGTTCCGTTCTCCCACACAATACCATAAGACAAGATGGACTGAAAATTAGAGAAATATACAATTTTCAGGATGGATACATCAACTGACTTTTTCAACACATTGATAGTATATATGATAGAATTTAATTTTCTGTTCAAGTAGTCTACATGATTTTTCCACTTCAGATTAGAATCAACATAAACCCCAAGAAACTTTACACAGTTTGTTATCTCGATTTGAGTACCATCCAGTGAAACGTTATTAGGAGGCATTATTTTCGATCTCTCAGTTTGGAACATTATACATTCGGTTTTTTTGGCATTTAATTCCAAACAATTTACCGAGCACAATTCTTTCGGCGAGTAGTTGTTGCTATTCCATGCCAGCCTCCCACGGGAGACAGGGATGGAATGCAACAGCTTAGGTGGCTACCTCCAAGTGGTATCGCTGGATATGGGATTGACTGGGAGATCCTGTGGGAATGAACAGAAATGGTCAAAGCCCGCGGATCTCGGGGTCAAGCCCTAACTAAACGCCACCACAACGACAAGGCTGAGTACCTGAGCCACAATCAGGTATCGCAAACGGAGCCTCTGGGATACATGGCGACCTCCCAGAGTATTAGCCTTACACCTGCACAGGGGGCACCGCAGGTGCGGACGGTCCTTTCCCCCACACTCGTGGGCACTATATGGAACCAACTGAAAAAAACAAAAAAAAAACCCAGGGAAACTCCAGCTGAAGAAAACCTAACAACTTCAACACCGGCGGCCATGGAAGTCGAGGGGATTCCAGTTGAATCCAGCGAGGGATCAATAGAGGGTCAAACCTTTACTGAAAAACTCCTGGAACCAGAGAACAGGGAACAATCTGGGGGCAGTGGCAGTTCCACTAAACCTTCAGACATTCCTGCTCTGAAACAACTCGGATGTAAACCGTTTACATCTGGAAGACAAAAAGAAGCTCTCAGGAGCGGCGAAAACAAGGACGCGAATTGAGGCGACTAAGGCAGCTGGGGAAGAAATTAAACCCAGGAAACGCCGAAACAACCGCTGCATTCGACGCCCGGAGGGGAAAACTGACTGTCCCGAATAAACTTCCAGCACCGCTGGAAGCAGCGGGCAGTCAGAAACCCCAATAAGGAAGAGGGACCGCTCACAAAGAAGCCAACCCTCTTCCACAGAGAGCTCTGCGCGGGTGAAACCTACCCGTGGAAATCTCTGCCTCGGACAACCAAACTGAGCGGGATGACTACGAGGTGGTCGCCAGAGGTCTGAAGATAGCCGTTGCCCGGCCTGGAAAGTTATCCGGAGCAACGGTTGACCGAAGACCAGAGGATTCTCCTGCAGGAAGCAATTACCGGGGAGATATTTAAGTGCGAGCCGGGTAAAGGTCCGAACTTCAGGAACGGCTACGTTCACAAGGGCGTGCTGTTCCTGACATGCTCGGACGAAATAACCAAATCCTGGCTGCTTGAATGCATCCCCGGTTTGAAACTTTGGGAGGGGACTGTCCTCAAAGTAGGACTCGCCAAGGACATCCTTAAAACCTCCAAGGTAGTGGTCTGGATTCCAAAACCACACAACAGAATGGAATCCGGAAAAATTCTCCAGCTAATTAAAACCCAGAACATGGGGACAGAAACCGGAGAATGGATTGTCATTAAGAGACAAGAGGAGGCCACAGGCCTAAGTCTTGTTCTCCAAATCGACGAGACCTCCTTGAAGAACCTGCAGGCTAGGGGAATGAGAGCATTTCTGGGGCTAACGCAGGTCAACTTCAAGACCATAAGTCCAACCAGGAGCTATCCTAATGCTGCGGGTAGTTCAAGCCAACATGCAGCACAGTGAGGCTGCTACAGCAACCCTGTGCAGAATATTCGCACAGGGCAATATCGACGCTGCCCTAGTCCAAGAACCATGGCTAGTGAAAGGGCGCATATCAGGCCTTGGACCATCCAAGGGTAAGATTATTCATAATCAGCACTGTGGAAATGCCAGATCCTGCATAATTGTCAGGAATTATTTAAATGTTTTGAGTTTGACTGAATTCTGTTTCAGAGACATCACAGCGATCAAGACGACCTACATCGAGGATGGAGTAGAGAGGAACATAGTGCTAGCCTCCGTCTACATGCCTTATGACTCTCCAAGCCCTCCACCATCAGAACAAGTGAAGGCCTTGGTGAAACACTGCGAGGACTCAAAACTCCAGTTAATTATCGGAGCCGATGCAAACTCCCACAATAGCGTATGGGGAAGCACCGACACGAACACAAGAGGTGAGTCATTGCTTGAATTTATTGTCTCCAGTAACTTGGAAGTACTTAACAAGGGCAATGAGCCAACCTTCGTCACCCGCAACAGACGGGAAACCATTGACGTAACTTTGGGCACCCCCCTGGTGTCTCGGCACGTTGGCAAATGGGCAGTATCTGAGGAGCCTTCAAACTCGGATCACCGACACATACATGTGGAAATTGGTAACGCCAATAAACCCGTAAGGATGTGTCGGAACCCCAGAAAAACCGACTGGCCGGGATACCGGAGGGAGCTCAGAGATAACCTGACTAATCTTAGAAATGTCAAATCTAACACACATACCATCTATGATATAGAGCAAACCTCAATCTTGTTGCAAGAGGCCATAATAACTTCATATCAAAACAACTGCCCACTAAATCGCAGCAATGCTAAAGGTAAAGTGAGCTGGTGGAACAACGAACTCAAATACCTTAGAAGTAAAACCCGCAAATTGTTCAATCGGGCAAAGAAAACTTGAGAGTGGGAGGAATACTCCGGAACACTCACAGAATATAACAAACAAATAAGAGCGGCACAAAGGAAGGCTTGGAGGAAGTTCTGTGAGGACATAGAACAAACCTCAGAAGGAGCAAGACTACATCGCATCCTTTCCAAAGATCCAATCAACCCAATGGGGACTCTTAAGAAACCCAATGGCAATTATACCAACACTGGGAAAGAAACTATGGAACTTCTGCTCCAAACACACTTCCCAGGATCGACCGTGACCCCAGTGAAGAAATCCCTGTAAACTCTGAAATAAGGGCAAGAAGGCAAGACTGGGAGGTGGCAAAACGGATTGCAACTCACTCTGAAGTACTATGGGCAATCAACTCGTTCAACCCATACAAATCACCTGGTCCTGACGGAATATTCCCAATACTATTACAGCAGGGAATTGAAGATCTATCACCAGAACTGTGCAGACTATACAGGCTGAGTTTAGCACTAGGATGGCTACCTCAAACCTGGAAAACTGTGAATGTGGTCTTTATCCCGAAACCTGGACGAGACTCCTACGACCAGGCCAAGGCATACATACCAATAAGCCTATCTTCCTTCCTCCTGAAAGGCTTAGAAAAACTGATAGATAAAGACATAAGGGAAACCGCTCTCATAGAGCGGCCTTTACACCAAAACCAACATGCCTATCTAACAGGAAAATCCTGCGAGACAGCTCTTCACCATCTCGTCTGAAGGATTGAAGAGTCTCTGGCAAACAAGGAAATCGCACTATGCGTATTCCTAGATATTGAAGGAGCTTTCGATAACACCTCCTTCGAAAGCATGGTCTCTGCGGCTACTCGACGAGGCATTGATGAGACCACTTGCAGGTGGATACGTTCAATGCTTCACAACGGACTGGTCCAAGCCAACATGCTCTAGGAAAAACTGCGGGTCGAAATCGCCAGGGGTACCCCACAGGGGGGTATACTATCCCCTCTTCTGTGGGACATGGTGGTGGATGAACTGCTAACTTCCCTGAATAACCAAGGCTATTATTCTCAAGGATACGCAGATGACATCGTCATACTCGTCAAGGGAAAATACACCGCAATAACCTCAGAACTTATGCGAAACGCACTAAGAATCGTAGAGGAATGGTGCAGCAGAGAGAGCCTAAGGGCTAATCCGAACAAAACAGCACTCATTCCCTTCACTCGCAAAAGAAACATGGGAGATCTCACACCCCCCAGATTCTTCGGCGAAACATTACAAGTTGTAGAACAGGTGAAATATCTTGGACTGATTCTCGATAAGAAACTAACCTGGAACCCGCATCTACATCATGTAATCAAAAAAAGTAAAACGACACTTATGATGTGCAGGAGAGCTTTTGGAAAAACTTGGGGACTCAAACCGAAAGCCATGTACTGGCTTTACACAGCGGTTATAAGACCCAGAATCACTTATAGCTCACTCCTGTGGTGGCCAAAAACAAATCAGAGACAGGCAAAAACCAACCTCGGAAAAATCCAGAGGCTTGCCTGTCTCTGCATCATAGGTGCAATAAACAGTACTCCAACAGCTGCTATGGAGGTCATCCTTAACCTCTCACCCCTTGACATACAGGTCAAGGGAGAGGCCAGGATGGGTGCGTACAGACTGATCCAAACAAAAAACTGGAGAACTCGCACAACTGGGCACACCAGAATCACTCATGTAGCTGACGTAGCCGAGCTCGATATGATTTCAGACTACATCCAACCCCTATACTCATTCGATAAACCATTCAAAACACAGCTCGTCTGGAACAGATGGGACTCGAGTATAGAATCACAATCATCTGCAGAAATAGTCTGGTACACAGACGGTTCAAAAACAGATGAAGGAACAGGAGCGGGAATACATGGAGTAAGGCCAAGAAGGGATTATATAATACCTCTCGGCAAACACGCCACGATATTTCGAGCTGAAACACATGCGATTAAAACATGCATACAGAAAAACCTGGAAAGTGGCTACCAAAGAAAACACATCCACATTCTCTCTGACAGCCAGAGCGCCATCAAGGCCCTCAACTCGACACAGATAAAGTCTAGACTCGTCTGGGAATGCCTCAAAGACCTTCAGGAGCTGGCAGAACACAACAAGGTCACTTTGATGTGGGTGCCAGGTCACAGGGGAATAGCGGGCAATGAAAAAGCAGACCAATTAGCAAGACAAGCATCTGAAACGCCATTCACAGGGCCAGAACCTGTGCTTGGAATCAGAAAAAACCGATGCAGGACCCTGATTGAGGAGTGGATAAAACAAAGACATCGACAACACTGGGAACAGAGCGACGGGCAAACGCACAGCAAAGTCATGGTAGGGCACATAAGCCAAACCTTGACGGCTAACAGGACACTGCGGCCTCAGGAAACATCTGAACACCATAGGAATAATTGAAGAACCTGTGGATTGCAGACTTTGCGGTGAAGAGGAAGAAACAGCCTCTCACATAATCTTTGAATGCGACGCCCTAGGAAGAAGGCGTCACAGAATCTTCGGAGAAATCAACCCAGAAATGGAAATGAATCCGAAAAACCTCATAAACAGGCTACTGAACCTGATAAAGGACACGAACCTATTCTCGTGAGGAACTACTGACGAAAGAGTGATACAATAGACCCAAGCTGGTTGAAGTTTCACAGGGAAACCAAGTGCCAACCCGGTCTCTTGTCCGTCAGTAAATAAATCAATCAATCAATCAACCATTCTTTCGCATCTATACAGGGTGTCCCACTAGTGCCGCAGCGGACGATATACGCGTAACGGTCTGCGTTTGGCGAAATTTTTTGATGCAGACTTGATATACTACAAGAAGAGCACAACCTAAAAATATTTTCGAATATATAGGGTGGCCCACAAGAGAGGAATAGCGGGTGACTTTGTTTTTTCAAATGGGACACCCTATATTCTATAGTGTTTTTCAATTCCCTGAAACTTCCTGAATGCTTTCGTATACTTTTCACATATTTTCGTTCGACAGTTTTCGAAATATTGGCCATTTTGACAAAAAAATGATACTTGTAGAGGCTATGTTATCCAATTATATTTCACGAACCCTTGCACATACCAATAACAGTTTCATATGGATTGAAAGACAAGACTTCAAAGTATCCTACCCAGCTATATTAAAGCATCTCCAGCATACAGAGTGTCCACAAAAAGACTATCAACATGACGAATTTCAAATCGATTTTTCTTCATTTTTTCAAATGCAATGCATATAATTTTTTTTCATCATTGAAATCACCATTCATTTTACTTCATTTTTTGTCAAATACATGATATGCATATCTCTAACAGTCTAACAGAATATGATTTTCAAGCGATTTTTCGAAATGTTTCCCTAAAATTCACATATACCTTCGAATTCAAATAGCAGATTTGGCTTTTCTGTGGTTATTGAGAACTGTCAAATTATTCCACTCAGAATTATCATCATTGAAGCTAGAACTAGAACTAGAAAGTTTTGATGTATCTACTCAAAAATGTGATGAAATCAGTGAAGACAGAAACTTGCTTTCTGTACCCATTTTTCAAAATAAATTTTTGATAATTTTCTATGTTTCTACTTGGAACGTCGAATCTTCCAAAAATTTCAAACAAGCTTTGAGCTTGCGAGCTTGAAGATCTGCTTGCGTGCCTGGGAAACTATGAATATCATTTTTTCGAAGAAAGTTGTATGAGGATAGGAGCGGGCACTTTTTTGTATCCTGAAGTTTTGAAACTCGTTTTTTTGAAGCATTCATAACTTGTACATTCAAACTCATTGGTATTTTTTGAATTTTTACATCATTGTGTGAGTATTCATCCAATCCGTAAAAACTATAATGATTTGAATCAAAGATTGTAGAGAAGGAAGATTGGAAACGAAGCGACAACATTGACGTGAGCGCCGTCTGGTGAGAAGAAAGTCCTGAGATAGATAATAGGTGGCTAAGAGAAGTGACATTATGTTACCATGGTTACCACATATGGTACAATTCAAACAGACAAATTCAAATCAAATTTAGATTATTCTCCAGTTGAGTTCGTTTAGATTAGATCTACAAAGAATAATTAATAGTTGTATTCATTAAGTTTAAGTTTAATTGAGTTTTCGTATTGTATTTGAGTTATATATCGTGTAGTGTTTGAGTTTTCGTTTAATATTTGTGTTTTCGTTATAATTTAGTTTGATTCGTGCTTATTAGTATTCGTTCCTGTGTTTCGGTTGTTAAATATTTGAAGACAAGATGCCATCCGGAGCATGCTGCATGGCAAAGCAGTGTACTAATAATAAAAGGAATAATCCGAAATTATCCTTCTTTGAATTACCGAAGAAAATGGAAATGTAAGTATTGAAACTCGAAAGGGGTAACTCTGTTATTCATTGCATTAATTTTCAGTGCTCTGAAATGGATAGAGTTTTCTGGGCGAGAGGATTTAGATCTCAGCAGAACTTATACTATGTGCAGTGAGCATTTCTCTCCAGAACAAATTATACAAGTTTTACACCTCTACAAGATGTTTTTTAAATTGTGATTTTGAATATTCTGTAAAAAATATGTTCTAATAATTCTGTAACTCAGATGTAAAGATATATTTGACATGTATTCCAATTTAAAATTGTATGTATATTTTGAAATAAAAATATGTAAGCAAATCTATTTGGTGTGTTTAATAAGTATCAATTGAATTAATATGTAGATCAAAAATATAATCCTGAGCAGAACAGAAGCCCTGCTTTTGTTGTGTCACCCTGTATATTATTGTCTGGGCTCGATAGGTGGAAATCAAAATTATTATATACTTATGGTGGTATTCAAATTTCGCGCTCTTTCCAGTAACAGTAATCTGTAATGAAAAAAACTACAGTCACTGTAATCTGTAATGAAAACGCCATCTCGTGAGTAAAAAGTCCCGATATATATATGCATAAAACGTAGTCGGTTTTTAGTACGAGAGATATGAGGGCGTTTCCTATCTTTGCACTCTATAATCTTTGATTTGAATTGAAGCTGCAATGATGTTTATTTTGAATAGAATAATTTGACAGTTCCGAAAACCACTGAAAAGCCAAATCTGCTTTTTGAATTCGAAAGTAAATGTGAATTTGGAGGAAAAACTCTAAAAAATCCTATTCCTTTAGAGATATGCATATCATGTATTTGACAAAATATGAATGAATGGTGATTACAATGATGAAAAAAAAATTAGGTATAATTATGCATTGTATTTGAAAAAATGAAGAAAAATCTATTTGAAATTCGTTATGTTGATAGTCTTTTTGTGGACACTCTGTATGCTGGAGATGCTTTATTATAGATGGGTAGGATACTTTGAAGTCTTGTCTTTCAATCCATATAAAACTGTTATTGGTATGCGCAAGGGTTCGTGAAATATAATTGGATAACATAGCCTCTACAAGTACCATTTTTTTGTCAAAAAGGCCAATATTTCGAAAACTGTCGAATAAAAATATGTGAAAAGTATACGAAAGCATGCAGGAAGTTTCAGAGAATTGAATAACACTATTGAATATAGGGTGTCCCATTTGAAAAAACAAAGTCACCCGCTATTCCTCTTTTGTGGGCCACCCGATATATTCGAAAATATTCTTAGGTTGTGCTCTTCTTGGAGTATAAAAAATTTTGCCCTACTCAGACCGTTACGCGTATATCGTCCGCTGCGGCAGTAGTGGGACACCCTGTATACAGGGTGTAACTGAATAAGTGTAAAACATTTAAGGAGGTGATTCCTCATCGAAAAAAAGATAGGATCTTTCATATAAAGAAACTTCATTGGAGCATCCCTTGTTAAGATACAGCCCCTTAAAGGGGGTACATAAAATTTGTATAACAATTTTTTTCACAAGCACTGAAAAAGTTACAATATTGAAATTAACCTGACGTTTTGTACTACCAAAAAGACACTTAGCGCAGTAATTTATTTGGTTTACCCCATGGTTGTAAGGGGTGAAAAACGCAACCCCTAAAATTTATTTCCAATGTAACTTTTTGTCTTATTATTTGTTTAACATTTAAAAAATTATATCCGATTGCCTGTTTCATTCTAAACAAAAAATGTCTCTGGGTTTTTTGCCCAAAATAAACCAGTAAGCAGCAAAACATTATTTTACGAACAACTACAGAGATACATCGTCATAAAGAACTGGATTTATTGTTATTTTGTAGTTAGTACAAGGTGCGGCACGGAGGGCGGACGTTTTTCAGATGGGCATAACTTTTCCCCACTGAGGACGAGAGAAGTGGAGAAGGTGCCGTTAGACTCGTGTGTTCCTAGCATTTATTTACCAGTTGTCGTCATGGAGCCTTGGACGGTGGAGCATCGTGTTTTCGCCTATGATAGTTTCGTCCGAAATAATGAGTCAGTCACGGTCGTGCAGCGTGAGTTTCGTCGCCATTTCCACATTCATCGGAATAGAGCTATTCCCTCTCGAAACACCATCCTTCGTACCTCTGTGAAGTTAAAAGACCGTTTCCAGCAGACCGTTTGCCGGAAATACACGAACGCACGGACCAGTGGCGTACGATCGAATTTATTTTTATCGGAAAATAGTGATCCCATCATCATGAAAACTCAGACGAGGGTTCGGTATGATGATTTGATCATAACAAAAGAAGATTATTTGTAGAATTCCTAGGGATTCACGGGGTAATTTTCTCCACTATTATAATGCGGAAATTTCTATCTCAGGAACTATTCGCCGGAGCACATACAGACTTTGGTCGTAGATTCATTATGCCGAGAGGAACATTTGGAAAAAAATTGGTGGACTTCCCGTGGGATTCAGGGGTTGAATTCGCAACCCTTAAACTTCAAAAATTTCTAACTCGGGAACTATTCGCCGGAGCACATACAGATTCAGGTGGTAGATTCCTTATGCCGAGACGAACATTTGACGAAAAAATGATGGACTTCCCGTGGGATTCAGGGGTTGAATTCGCAACCCTTAAACTTCAAAAGTATCTATCTCGGGAACTATTCGCCGGAGCACATACAGATTGAGGTGGTAGATTCCTTATGCCGAGACGAACATTTGACGAAAAAATGATGGACTTCCCGTGGGATTCAGGGGTTGAATTCACAACCCTTAAACTTCAAAAATTTCTATCTCGGGAACTATTCGCCGGAGCACATACAGATTCAGGTGGTAGATTCCTTATGCCGAGACGAACATTTGACGAAAAAATGATGGACTTCCCGTGGGATTCAGGGGTTGAATTCGCAACCCTTAAACTTCAAAAATTTCTAACTCGGGAACTGTTCGCCGGAGCACATACAGATTCAGGTGGTAGATTCCTTATGCCGAGACGAACATTTGACGAAAAAATGATGGACTTCCCGTGGGATTCAGGGGTTGAATTCGCAACCCTTAAACTTCAAAAATTTCTAACTCGGGAACTATTCGCCGGAGCACATACAGATTCAGGTGGTAGATTCCTTATGCCGAGACGAACATTTGACGAAAAAATGATGGACTTCCCGTGGGATTCAGGGGTTGAATTCGCAACCCTCAAACTTAAAAAATTTCTATCTCGGGAACTATTCGCCGGAGCACATACAGATTCAGGTGGTAGATTCCTTATGCCGAGACGAACATTTGACGAAAAAATGATGGACTTCCCGTGGGATTCAGGGGTTGAATTCGCAACCCTTAAACTTCAAAAATTTCTAACTCGGGAACTATTCGCCGGAGCACATACAGATTCAGGTGGTAGATTCCTTATGCCGAGACGAACATTTGACGAAAAAATGATGGACTTCCCGTGGGATTCAGGGGTTGAATTCGCAACCCTGTGTATGTGCTCCGGCGAATAGTTCCCGAATTAAAAATTTTTGAAGTTTAAGGGTTGCGAATTCAACCCCTGAATCCCACGGGAAGTCCATCATTTTTTCGTCAAATGTTCGTCTCGGCATAAGGAATCTACCACCTGAATCTGTATGTGCTCCGGCGAATAGTTCCCGAGTTAGAAATTTTTGAAGTTTAAGGGTTGCGAATTCAACCCCTGAATCCCACGGGAAGTCCATCATTTTTTCGTCAAATGTTCGTCTCGGCATAAGGAATCTACCACCTGAATCTGTATGTGCTCCGGCGAATAGTTCCCGAGTTAGAAATTTTTGAAGTTTAAGGGTTGCGAATTCAACCCCTGAATCCCACGGGAAGTCCATCATTTTTTCGTCAAATGTTCGTCTCGGCATAAGGAATCTACCACCTGAATCTGTATGTGCTCCGGCGAATAGTTCCCGAGATAGATACTTTTGAAGTTTGAGGGTTGCGAATTCAACCCCTGAATCCCACGGGAAGTCCATCATTTTTTCGTCAAATGTTCGTCTCGGCATAAGGAATCTACCACCTGAATCTGTATGTGCTCCGGCGAATAGTTCCCGAGATAGATACTTTTGAAGTTTAAGGGTTGCGAATTAAACCCCTGAATCCCACGGGAAGTCCATCATTTTTTCGTCAAATGTTCGTCTCGGCATAAGGAATCTACCACCTGAATCTGTATGTGCTCCGGCGAATAGTTCCCGAGTTAGAAATTTTTGAAGTTTAAGGGTTGCGAATTAAACCCCTGAATCCCACGGGAAGTCCATCATTTTTTCGTCAAATGTTCGTCTCGGCATAAGGAATCTACCACCTGAATCTGTATGTGCTCCGGCGAATAGTTCCCGAGATAGAAATTTTTTAAGTTTGAGGGTTGCGAATTCAACCCCTGAATCCCACGGGAAGTCCATCATTTTTTCGTCAAATGTTCGTCTCGGCATAAGGAATCTACCACCTGAATCTGTATGTGCTCCGGCGAATAGTTCCCGAGTTAGAAATTTTTGAAGTTTAAGGGTTGCGAATTAAACCCCTGAATCCCACGGGAAGTCCATCATTTTTTCGACAAATGTTCGTCTCGGCATAAGGAATCTACCACCTGAATCTGTATGTGCTCCGGCGAATAGTTCCCGAGATAGAAATTCTTTAAGTTTGAGGGTTGCGAATTCAACCCCTGAATCCCACGGGAAGTCCATCATTTTTTCGTCAAATGTTCGTCTCGGCATAAGGAATCTACCACCTGAATCTGTATGTGCTCCGGCGAATAGTTCCCGAGTTAGAAATTTTTGAAGTTTAAGGGTTGCGAATTCAACCCCTGAATCCCACGGGAAGTCCACCAATTTTTTTTCAAATGTTCCTCTCGGCATAATGAATCTACGACCAAAGTCTGTATGTGCTCCGGCGAATAGTTCCTGAGATAGAAATTTCCGCATTATAATAGTGGAGAAAATTACCCCGTGAATCCCTAGGAATTCTACAAATAATCTTCTTTTGTTATGATCAAATCATCATACCGAACCCTCGTCTGAGTTTTCATGATGATGGGATCACTATTTTCCGATAAAAATAAATTCGATCGTACGCCACTGGTCCGTGCGTTCGTGTATTTCCGGCAAACGGTCTGCTGGAAACGGTCTTTTAACTTCACAGAGGTATCCTTCGTTGGGTTGAATCACTTCGCAGACGTGGTGAACTGATCAACAGAAGACCAAGAGGACCTGTGCGAACAGTTCGAACGCCTGAAAATGTTGAACGCGTTCGACAAGCCATTCTTCGCAGTCCCCAGATTTATCCATATGCGATTTTTTCTTATGGGGACACCTCAAGGCTAGAGTATACGAGACCAAGCCCCGAACTCTGGACGAAGTGAAAAGGGCTATTCGCGTGGAAGTTGCCCAAGTTGAGAGAGCGATGTTGGAGAGAGTCTACGCGAACTTCCAAGAGCGCCTCCAGCACTGCATCACCGATTTCGGCCACCACATGCCTGATGTGATTTTCCACACTTGACTGTCTCAAATGCTATTTCCTTGAGAATCTGATTCCGTCAATAAATGTGTTTTTGAGTAAAAATTAACGCTTTTATTATTTTTTTAAAACCATCCATCCTCCGTGCCGCACCCTGTACCTGCATTAAACGATTAAAGGGTAATGAACAAAACTAAGTTATTAATAACAAAACACACAACATGTAGAAATCATAGTGAATGTTCAATATGTCTACCTTCAAACATTACGCATGCGTCTAGACCCTTTAAGGGGCTGTATCTTAACAAGGGATGCTCCAATGAAGTTTCTTTATATGAAAGATCCTATCTTTTTTTCGATGAGGAATCACCTCCTTAAATGTTTTACACTTATTCAGTTACACCCTGTATAAATAGAATGAGATAAGAGAGATGAAAAGATACTGGTGGTTTAAACGAATCTCGGGGAGCACATGTTGGAAGGCCGAAAATCGAGGATCAGATTCTAGAAATATAATCCCAAATTAGTTTCCTCCAAGAATAATATTGAAAATGAATTTGTGGGAATAGGACAAATGAATGCTTAATAGTCTTCACAGCATATATTTAGCTACGTTTCGCAGATTCACATCTGCGCTTCATCAGGCCTAAAATTGAACAAAATTTATTTTTATATTGTGTAATGTGAATCTGCGAAACGTCGCTAAATATGTGCTGTGAAGACTATTAAGCATTCATTTGTCCTATTCCATCAAATTCATTTTCGATATTCTAGAAATAGTAGAGGAACAACCAACAATAAGTACACGATCCATGGCCACGGTCGTCCAAATTAGCGACAGTAAAGTTTGGCATACATTAAAGCGGGAGCAATTTCACCCCTACCATTTCCAAAAATCATCCTCGAAGAAAGTAATTCTGACTGTGGCTTTAAAATAACCAACATTTAACATCATCAATTCTGTTTACCGACTGAGCCACTTTAACAAGAAATGGAGTGAATAATTTCCATAATTCACAGAAAATCCTTATGCTGTCAAAAGAACAAGTTTTCAGCAAAGGCTTTCCTTGAATGTCTGGATCGGTCTCGTGTGTGGTATGCTTATTGGGCGATTTTTTCTACCACCACGATTGTCAGGTGAAGACTTTCTTGATTTTCTTCAGAACAATTTACCAGAATTATTAGAAGACGTCCCTCTCGATATTCGGCAGAGAATGTTGTTGTTATTAGATGAAGCACCTCCGCACTATCGACGAAATGTCCAAATATATTTGCATAGTGTGTTCCCTCATAGGTCGTGATGGATCAATTTCTTGGCCTGCCCTGCACGCTCCCCGGATCTCAACCCCTCGGATTTCGTTCTTTGGGGTTATTTAAAAATAAGTGTATGGTGAATTAGTGAGGGTGAAGTGAATAGTGCAGAAGAACTCAAACAACGCATTGAAAATGCTTGTGGAATTATTCGTGGGCAAACTGATTTGATAGTTGCTGCATGTAACCATTTCTTTTCACGCCGTGCGGGACTCTGTGCACATCAAACGCATTGGATAAATGTTATGGGGGAGTGTCCTTGATTTTTTTACACAGCCTTTCGAATCAGCAATTTTCCACTGCTTACTTCGAATCTAAGAATTACCCTCAGAAAAAGGACCCCGCACTTTTTATAGGAAAAGTGGCGACCGGTCAAATTTTTTGAAAGTTTGGTATGTTGTTGTACCCGACTCGGTGACCAGAAGTGTCAATGGGTCCAACCCAATCCTATGGCTAGTTTTCCAAATACGGGGGTGTTAAAGTTGAAAATTGCCCAAATTTTCGGATTTATTCTTTGATTATTAAGAGTTGGATTGGATTTCTGTTGCATACACACGTTCACTACATGTTCTAGTAATTAAATTAGTGGATACGTATGATTAAAAATACCATTTTGGACAGAGAGAAACATCTATATAGAAGGAATATTAGTGAGACTGAGATGGTATATATTAGAAAGGGTATGACTGTTAACTTCAGAGATGATGTTGAAAATCTAAGTGGCCTATATGTTTACTAGATATAACTTGAGTTTATGTAGTGCTCTCGTGTTTTTATTTTTGTTTTTATTTTTATTCATATCTTTGTATTCAATTTTACTGACTTGTGCATAGTATCTACACATTACATTTGCCCCTCACTTGACCATCATTATATTAAGATTGACTGTTTATTTATTTTGTGATAACTTTTTAATAAAATTCTATGTTGTTGACATAACATGACATCTTTCTTTGTTGATTGAAGACAGGAACATCTCACCTTATGTATGTATATAGATCATTTTATGATATGACTTTATTGCTTTCCATTTTGTTGAATCAGATGTGCTCTAGCAAACGCTTAATTAATTTTGAAATATCTCCGTGATACGGAAATTTCGAGAGGTATAGTTTTAGCGTATTTTATTTTGTATCTGTTTTTGTCTAAATGTCTTGTATTGTTTAGCCTTGAAAAAGGAACAGCCTTGTTCTGAAACGTTGGCCTGAAGAAATTCGCTAAGGAGAATTAAATTGTCCAATTCCTGATATTATTTATTTCATTAAAAATATTTATATTTATAGGGTGATTCACGAATATATGACGGTAGTTTTTCACCAAAATTCACTTTTTCTACTGTGACGTCAGGAAGGCATATTTTTGAAATGTTCTTTTCGATTTAGTATTATGACGACCAAATATTGCACAGTGCATATTTCTTAGACAGGGTGTTCCACTGAGAGAACCACTAGACATAATAAATTTTTTCTAGAATTAATTCAAAACCCTGTATTTTCGAATTGATTTTTGGGAAAAGTAATACCACAAACATATGTGTTTCTCTTATCTCCAAAATATTCATGGTGGTTTATTCATAGGAAGTTCAGCTGAAATATTTACTGTTATAGGGTGATTCACGAATAAGTCACAATAGCTTTTGCAAACACTCGATAATTCTACAGTTTCGTCACAGAGAAATTATTCCATGAAGTTAATACCTAGTTGTTCACATTTTTCAGTCTGAAATACTTCATTATGATTACTTTTCATACAGGTTGAGCCATACAGGCAACCATACCAAAAATACTTATGCTATTGTGATTTATTCGTGAATCACCCTGTAACAGTAAATATTTTAGCTGAACCTTTCCATGAGCATCTTATCTGTACTCATATTGAACTCATGGGCACAATATAAAATCGATCCGCCCTTTCAATTGGAAAAAAAACTGATGAAATCATTTATTCTCAACTTCAACGCCCTGTATCTCGAAAACTGGTCATAGTATCGGATTCAGAATTCATACCTCTGGAGATGTTGTAGAAATCAATATATAGGTAGAAAATAGTTGCATCTGACCGAGGAAATTTTCGAATACGGGGTGTTCATATTTTTCGAACTTTTCTCAAAATTGAATACCTTCCTATGAATAAACCACCATGAATATTTTGGAGATGAGAGAAACACATATGTTTGTGGTATTACTTTTCCCAAAATCAATTCAAAAATACAGGGTTTTGAATTAATTCTAGAAAAAAATTATTATATCTAGTGGTACTCTCTGTGAAACACCCTGTATAAAAAATATGCACTGTGCAATATTTGGTCGTCATAATACTAAATCGAAAAGAACATTTCAAAAATATGCCTTCCTGACGTCACAGTAGAAAAAGTGAATTTTGGCAAAAAACTACCGTCACGTATTCGTGAATCACCCTATAAATATAAATATTTTTAATCATGCGTATCCACTAATTATATTACTAGAACATGTAGTAAACTTGTGTATGCAACAGAAATCCAATCCAATTCTTGATAATCAAAGAATAAATCCGAAAATTTGGGCAATTTTCAATTTTAACACCCCGTATTTGGAAAACTAGCCATAGGATTGGGTTGGGCCCATTGACACTTTTGGTCACTGAGTCGGGTACAACAACATACCAATTTTTCAGAAAATTTGACCGGTCGCCACTTCACCTATAAAAAGTGCGGGGTCCTTCGCCTAATAAAGGTTGAAAGATAAAAATACAAACTTGCAAAAAATTCTATTGCGTAAAACAGATCATTTTGCCATATGCCGCGTTACGTTCTGGATTAATAGCAGATGAATAATCTGACGAAAAGAGAGATGCTGGCCGGAGTAGTATGAAGATATTGATGCAAAAAATTTCATATGAAAAATTTTCGATAAGAGGACTTATTTTGAAGAGTTCCTGTCACCTCACCTCAAAATACACCCTGTATACAATGGATTACCAGAGTTTTTTGAAGGGTTGAGTTTAGCCTGTTTCAAGAGGACCACAAAGTCTATGTTGAGTGTCAAGGGCTACTATAGTCTGAGAGAGTACTTTAATCATTCCTTCTTATAATGATTTTATTTTATCTCCGCTATTTTTTTTTTCACTGTCATGAATTAATAGTATGAAATTCATTCGACTTCTCTCATGCATTCAAATGTCTTGATGGATGAATAAAGCTTATTTCATTATTATTATTCTATTCCATCATATTCAGAAGGGAAGAGCCCTATTCATCAACATATCGCACGATCCATCTTCCCCATTCAAATTTAAGCGGTCGGAGTAGCTCTGACTTGACTATACCTCGCACACGAGCCCGGTGCTTTTCATGAAATCGAGTCCATTGTTTATTTTTCACAGACAATAATTAAATTTCGATTGCTTATAACATCGTTATCTCGAAAGTTTGGCATAGATGATTTGTTGTGAACTGACAAGAATCAAAATGGACGATTTTAAACGCTTCCATCTAGTTTTATTCACCTTGATATTCAGACGAATTCCTCGCGTCTCACTCATTATTTGTAACTTCGAGAACACGATCATCCCTGGCTAAAAATAATCTCATTTAATCTGATATATCTAATGTTCGAGATATTCCTTATTCAATATATACTCGGAGTTTCTGCCATGGATTGATTTGAAAATCTCCACTCCACCTTAAACTCAATTTGATCTCATTCTCTTTCATGCTCTACGAAATTACAAAACTTTTTGGGAATAGCCTCCCATAGTTTGATATAACTTCGAGGGAAGTTTGGTATCCACAATAGGTAGTTGACGGGAAATAACTGAACAAAACTCAATTTCCAATTCAATTTTCCAACTTTTGCAGCGAGCCTTTAGGTGGTGGCTTATTTGATTAACTATGAACTTCAAAAGTTTCCTGCTACAGCAATAAAAACTGATATTGGATTATAGTCATCATTATTACGTTTCCCGTCAGAAAATTCAGCACTTTTGAAATTATGAATGAATTTATCGTTTTGAACCATTTTCCTTAAGGTACGGTGTTTTTTCGAGCGTTTGTACGGTAGGTAGGGGTCCGTCATTCTGCTCAAATTCCTGTTATTTTCGAATTTGGAACAGTACAGTGCCTGGATGAAAGACCCCTCCGGCTATAATATTTAACAAGAGCGGAATACAATATGGCATCGAACAGTAGGCATGAGTGTGAGATCAAAAGATTCAACAGGAAAAAGTTGAAAAAGTCTTAAAACACCTACTGAAATGAGTTCTGTATTTTATTTTACAACCTTCCTTCTACATGTTTCGATAAACTCGATGGCCATCATCAGAATACAGGCAGGTAACCACTTTTGTGAAAATTAAGGTATTAGTTTTCGTGAGAGCATAAAGTGCAAACAACAGAAAGAATATAAAAATCATTCCAAAGAAGCAAACGGCTTTTTACACCAAATCAATAAAGTAGCTAGATTCTCATGAAAATGAATCGAAGAAGAACCAAGAAAAATAAAAAATTAATCGGTTAAGATTATGTTGTGGTCCTTTAACTCTACCCTAAAACTATCAGAGTAAAACTGGCATATAAAATATACAGGGTGAGTCTTTGACTTGTACATATATTTCAACTGTAGATTTTTGAGGCCAAAGGAAACCTTTTTTTCATTTTCCCTTTTTCAGAATTCGGCTCTGTTCTAAAGAGTTATAGCCATTTGAAAAAAAATGGGCTTAATACGAGCCTGAAACAATTATCTGAAAACAGCTCAAAGTTCATATTTTTCGATTGAAATTGAGGTGATTATTAGATGTTCGGGGTGATACAATTAGAAAATATTCAAGCACTAACCTTATTTGAATAAGAATGTAACAAACACGATATTTCCTAACAAAAACAACAGTCCGAGTGTCCGATTATTTCTGCAATCGAAAAACCATATCTTTCCCACCAAAATAAGTTCCTTCTTCGATTTTCCTGAAGATTAGTTTGTAAACACTAATGATTTCTTCATATTTTTCTCGATATCCTGAAAGGATCTCATAAAAATTGGTTTCTCACTAACCTTTCCTAACTCTATTGATCAAAGTCATATGATTCGTGGTCAATGACCTAACCCCATCTTCTCTGTGATATTTTACAGAACTCTAGAGAAAACGATGCCAGATTGCCGATTTTCTCTTCAACAATGGTATAGGCGAACTCAAGAAAGCAGTACGTCCCCTATCGTAAACGGAAGGAATATCGCAGAGGCACTAGTCTTGTTTACTTTTCGCTAATAGCGTCTAGTCGTTCCTCTTCGGAAATGCCAAACGAGGAGTTCTGCTTCTCGCCGACATAGCTCTACGATCTAAATTTCAGTCGCGGTGCGCTGCGATGTAGCCGCCACGCAAGACAAGCCGTTGTTCTGTGTCACAGGACAGTCTGTGATACAATGAACGACGCTTTGACGCGATAACCTTTCTGCATGAACTCACGATTTATTTATTTACTTGCAGAGAATAAAGCAAACAGGTGATGATTGTGATGCGAAGACCGTGAAGTGTCGATTAAAAATTCCAAGAGGATATTGTTCAGATAGATTTTTCCTGAAGGACCGGTGACCATGAATTTTCAATAGAAACTGTGCTTATTAACAGAACTATGTAATTTCATGCTTCTCGGAATTCAATTATTACATCGAATGTTTTTCCATCATAGAGATCTGTCTTGACGAAGTTGATAAACATTGACAACGTTGTTGATTTGTTGAGAGACCAAAGAAAAAATAATATTCGATGACATTTAATTCAGGGAAGCATTCAGATTTTTTATGAAATTCATGATTTCTTCCTCAAATTTCTTCTTATACATTTAGGAATAACTCGAAAATGACGCGTTTTATTGAAAAAATATAGGAATACTTTTATTCTCTACAATGGTTGATTCTTTCGAAAATATGAACCGTTTATCTTTTCCAAGTGATTTGATAGTGTTTTTGCATGAATTTATGAGTCAATTGCGCTGTAACTTCTATACCAAGAAAAATATGCAATAAGTTTCAATAGGGGAATATGCGCCATGAATAACAATATTGGTTCCGAATATATGGAAAGAATAGTGTTAATTGCATGAATTTTTGACACCTTGTATCTTTCAAACGAAACCGAATATTGAAAAATGTATGGAAAAAAGTGTTTCGTTTGACGAGAGGCATCTACAGATGAAATATATGTACAAGTCGAAGACTCACCCTGTAGGTATATGGATTTATTCAAATAAATCAATATGGATGAAAACATATACACTGGAGGTAAATAATGTGGAAATTAAGGCAGACGGAATTCAATTCAATTCAATTTATTCATCAGAAAATACAAAAAATATCCAACATAACTCACAAATTGTTATGTATGACGACCTTTAAATATGACAAATCTATACGAATAATAGGTGTAGGTCGTTAATTTAAGAAAACTGCTTTCATTGAAAGGCCGATGATATACTCGGTATCTTCCTCTGAAACTGTACAACAAAAAGAACTAGTTTCAAATGGACGCAGAATATCTCCAACGCATAAACAACTAAAATATTCAACAAGTTATAGATTCAAATCGGAAAAGAAACCACATACTAACTAAATATAAATGGGAAACTATGTGAGGTGAAATATGCCATTTATGAACTTTCGTGCCGATATAAAAAATTTTAAACCACAACAAATAGAATAAAATATTATGTATATAAATTCTCTACCACTCACATCAACAGTCAGTTCTCCGTGTTAATGAATGAACAAAAAATCCAAGGAAACGCATACTCCCATAAACCTTCATTTCACCTGGCAATATCGGTAACTGAATTAAATATCGCATGTTATAAGAAGGGCGAGAAAAAAAAGAGCATATATAACTGGTCGGCAAAACACACGAACAGAAAGCGCCAACTACACCCTCTCAAGTTTTGTCCCTCATTTTGTCAATCAAATTGAAATATTATGCATTCTCCTGTTTAGAAAGGCTTGGGTAGTTGGGTACCCAAAATTCCTGTTTTATCAGAATTAAAAGAATGTTATGTATGAAGGGCATGTGCAGCTAAAGCAATGTTCGTTTCTTTTCATTCAGTTGGATTCATAATATTTGTTGTGTCCCTTTTATGTTCAGCCAACCTTGTTTTAAAATATCTACCCGTCTTTCCTATATAGGGTTTATTTTGAGGTGAGGCTTTTCTTTTGACAGATGGTAGAACTCATCAAAATAAGTCATTTTACCAAAAATATTTTATATGAATTATGCCCCTATTTCGACAAAATTAAACTAGAATATTTTCTAGTTTCTAGGTGAATCGGAAACATGCTCTTTCGCCTGCTCCTCCGTAATTATCAACATCTCTTGTTTTTTGTCTTCTTATCTAACAAATTTGCAAATGATTTTAGTGCGTAGAACAGATCATTTTGCCATATGCCGTTTTTTAATGAATTTTCAGAATTGAACATTTCATATAAAATTTTCGGTAAAATGACTTATTTTGCTGAGTTCTATCACCTGTCAAAAGAAAAGCCTAACCTTAAAATACACCCCGTATATATGTTACGGGCAATGTAAATAATTGGGCATTGTTTATAATGCCCGAACAATTTCAAAAGTGCCAAAAAGGATATGACAAAATGATAAATTATGTTGCAAATATTACATTGCCCGGTCATTATGTATAATGCTTCAAGTCAAGTGGGCAATTTAAAAACCATTTCTATTCATATTTCTTATAAAAAATAACAAATTTTCACATGCCTAACTGACAAAGCAACAAAGAAAAAATAACAAATAAAATTTCACATGCTGACAAACAAACGGGTGGCGATGAAATAAGTAGTTATAAACAAAACTTAAGTCCAAATAAAAATAATGTATTAGATATGTACGTGATTACAAATTCATATTTACACAAAATGTCAATATATGTAGCAATACATAGAGATTAGATTCTATTCATTAGAGCAGCTTCCCATTTGGTGACATTTCGAGTTGCATAGCTTTTTTTCTTTAGGACACCTACACTTGACGGATTTATATCCACCTTCAAGTAGGCCACTCACGATGCGTTTTTACGGGACTTTCGAGCTGCCAGCTTCGCAAGAAGCTTGTAAACAGTCTCCGTGGATGGTCGACGGGACTTTCCTTAAGCGGCCGAAGCGTCCGAAGCGTTTCGAGACTCTAAGTTCTTGAACGCGGAAGCTTAAATGGACGCTACGTCGGTGGTGAATTATACGATGCTCAAAGGCCGGTTGGGAGCTCAAAAAGTCACGCGTCCAGATGAGGTCGTGAAACGCTCGAAAAAGAGGCTTCGTGGATGGTCGGCATTACAGCCACATCGACAATAGCCTTGGATGACAATCTTGCACATTGCAACGAACAAAGCATATTTTCCACGTCCTGATTCGCACGTTCTATGGAATCCTGCTTTTGAGAGTATCTAGGCTTCCCATGCACCACCTTGAACTCGGGCCACATGCTACATGGTTCGCTAATAGTACTGTTGGCAAATTCTCTACCATTATCACTTTGCAGAATACTGGGCGTACCAAAAATTGCAAAAATAACTAAAAGCACACCACACGCACGTGGATGTCTCATTGCTATCAATTAATCAAAGTGTCCAAAGAAATAATAGCGGTATTTATAATGACCGGGCAAGGTGAGAAATTATCGTAAAGTAATTCAAATTTATCAAATTGCCCAATTTTAATGGTCATTATTCATAATAACCAAGCATTATCAATACTGACCCAAATAATTACATTGCCCGTAACATATACACTATCAACATGGGACTCTATTTATAACATTAGAACGGAGTTCTTCAGGTATAGTTCTTTTTAGTTTAGAAAAGGAGCGCTTCGTTGTATTCTCAGGCATAGGATGAACTCATCATTTTTCAGAACCCTACTTATTTTCTCCGTTAATTTATGAACATATGTCAGTACTCAGTTTGAAGAAAAAATTTTTTCATATATTTTCATTCATCTGCTTCTCCCCCAATTTCAAAATCCTCTTACATGTTTATGTTAGGAATTAGGAATGTTGATTGTTTCTTGCAATTATTATTGCTTATTATTATTATTTATTATTATTTATTGTTTGCCGCTTCGACAACAAGGTTTCAGTTTGATATGTTTACGAAATGTTTAGTATCATTCATAATATATTTTTCCGTCGACCATAGAATAAAAGCTCATTTCAACGAACTCAAAATCATCCATTAATGACCTATTTTATGGCATGATTTCTTATTAATGCATGATTGTCAGGGCAACCGAACATAAAATATTCAGTCAGAGCACTATCGAGCTTGGTTGGAAATCAACTTCTGTCACAGAAGGATATATTGACAACTCCATTTGAAATAAAATGGACTGCAGAAGAAATTTCAGGTGATACAAAATGCAAAGTAATAATACTTCAACCTCCACTTTCTCCATACGTTCCTTATGGGATATCAAAGGTAATGATATAAATGCAAACTGAATGTAAACTATTCAGACTGTCACAACATGTCCAATATTCCCTCTATGAATTTTTCGTATTGTTCCATAGGGAGCATAAATCTTAATATATCGAAATGAACATAGAAATTTACATTATGTCAAATTTGTCTATTATGCAAAATGAAAATTTATTTCAATCCATAATTCTTATTCAATCCGTGATGAGGTCGACGGTAAAATCTTGTAATCAACTCGTTTATTAATTCAGCGATTAATGGTCTCAAATATTTCGACCATTAATCGCTGTCATTAATAAACTAGTTGATTAAATAACTAATACATGTCATGGTATTGTGTCATAGATGTAATCATATTTTAAATTTGATGCTTTCAATGAATGCTATTGTATTGGTGCAGGACGGTGAACTGATGTTGAGGGCTTCTTCCATTTTGTTGCTAACGTTGTGTACTTTTCTTTGGGCTTCGAATAGTAGGCATTCTATGATTATATGACGTGTGGTGAGTTGGGAGTTGCACATTTGGCACCGTGGAGGAGATTATCATTATTGAAAATACTATTTTATTTTAAGTTCAAATGAAAATAAATGTTGGTAATATTCACATGTGGTGTTATCATTTCCAATGTCTCTGATGGTTGCAAGGATTGCGAAATCTGTGAATTTTTTATCATATATAATACTACTAGAGATGAAATTTGCCGCCAAAATTTCTCGATTGTAAAATGAAAGTTTGTTGACTTGAATATTACGAGAGAGAAATTTTACCTGCTTGAATTTCATCTCGAGTGGTATTCGACATGACTATTTCACGAGAAAATTAGTCTAGCAGTTATATGGTCACATTGCGCTATTTGACAAATAAGTATTCATCATAGATCAACTAAACGTTATTTGTTTTCTCTATGGTCAAAGGTCAAAAATTTTGTCGCTGAAAACCAAACTTGTAAGTTTCCATGTTTAATCGATGAGAAACGAGTGTTGCTAAGGAAACTTCCTCACTGAAAATGGAATGAGTGAAATAGTCACTGAAAAGTGTTTTTCACGGCGGAAAAAAATATCTTGGTCATATTAGTGATTCCAAGAACCTTTTCTGGTAAGTTTCAATCATTTTGTGCATATTTATCGGAGATATGGATCCAAACCTGTTCTATGGAAAAATGAAGACTGTAAGGATTCCCGGTTTCAGCAGTGAAGAATTTGATTTATCGGATGAGGAAGACACACGTCCAGAAGTAATACTCGCATCGGAATCTGATGAACTTGAGGAGCCTGAAGTAGTCGAAAATAAGGTTGAAGACATTATCATTCCTGCAACTGACTCCTCAGATGATGAAATTCCCCTCTCTATTCTACAAACAGAACCCCATAAAAAAATGACCAAAAAAAATTAGTTCGAAGAATAAATGGATAGATGGTGAACTGAAAAAATCTGAAAACGATTTGAAATTTAGTGGGCCTAAAGATCTGCTACCCTCAATTTCAGGATTAGAAACTCCTAGTCCATTTTTAAGTTTCTCTTTCCAGATAGTCTCATCGAGTATATAACAAAACAGAACAAATTTATACTCGGTACAACAACGTCCAAACCAACCAGTTATATAAAAAAAACGAAATTGAGCAATTCATAGGTATCACTATTTACATGTCCATTATTCAGCTTCCTGCAACGAGATATTATTGGAATGCCAATATTGGTCATCCAGCAGTGAGCAAAGTAATGAGCTGTAATAGATTCGAAGAAATAAAACGTTTGCACTTCAATAACCATGACAACATGGTTAACAAGGTCAATTTGGACATGAAAAATTATTCAAAATCAGACCATTTTTCGAGCAAACCGAGAAAAATTACTGGATATCCCCAAGAATTCCTACCCGTCGATGAACAGATAATACCAACGAAAGCCAGAAGTCAGTTGAAGCAGTGTATAATTCCAAAAAACCGCATAAATGGAGTTTCAAGAATTTTGTTCTCAGCGGTATGTGTCTAGAATTCTCTGAAGAATACAAAAAATAAATAATATACAGGGGGTTGCATTTGAAATAAGAAAGTTGGTATTGGCCACGGTCACATGGAACACCCTATTTAATATTATTTTCTTGAAAAATTTGCGCATTCAAAATTGCAAATCGATGTGTCCGAGCGTTTTTCCCAACACGCCCTCATTTATTCGTTATCGAATTTATTCCATTTGGCTGTTACACTCTGTATGTACTAGTCAAAGACTCACCCTGTATAAAAAAAATCAGTGAGTTGTTACATAATTTACCTAGTGAATTGGTTTTATATGGGGTAAGATGTATGTAATTTGAGTTATTATTGATAGATGTATTATAGTTCTGACCTGGATTTTGGTAAGCTCCAATGGGAAAAAAAGGGATAAAAATGTTCGATATCTTTTCAGTAGTAGGTATTGATGATGAATTTGTTGTTTTTATTTTCTTCTTGTTGTGCTATCAGTCAACTCATATCTTTTCGTCATCAACTATTCTCTCATTGATTACTGGGGGTGTTCCATAAGAAAAAACATAAGTTTGCTTCGTACCACATTTCTGAGACACCCTGTAGATTCCAAAACAATTTCAAACTAATTTCGTTACATAGCCCAAATTACGAAATTTCAACTGCTAAATAGATATCCGCATCACCGATCACCAGTGAAAGACCCTGTAAGTACTGTTAAGGGCCCCCGCAGACTGCAGACTTTTTATTAAGAAGCCGACCAAACTATCGGCCGATAAAAAGTCTGCAGTCTGCGGGGGCCCTAAGAAGAGGCTCACTGAACTCCTCATAATATGAACATAACTCATGTACCAAATGGATTTAGTACATATCTCTGATCGCAAACTGTTTCTTCAGCTTAGGTTTGTTTGTTTTAAAGTTCTAATAGTTGCAGCCGCCAACCACTATATGAACCTATAAATGAAGGGACATTTGGCGAAATTCAGATTTCTCAGAATTAAATATTAGTTTGGGTTTCTAGGTAAATCTCATTTGAAATCTGTTCGCTTTCCAGAACTGTGAACTGACCCGAACTAAATTTGTTTATTCAATGGCGTAGATAATGATTTCAACGGAATGCTCGATTAGGGTGGAATTCTGATCAAATGAATGAATAATATGTTCTTTCGGAGTTGATATTCGAGCATACTCTACTAAAACTGCTTTTGGAATTCGGACCCTAGAATGCTTATAACGATACTACTCAAATCCTTATTTCTATTCAACTGAATAGAGAGGCGGAACAGGTCAGTACGTCAATTTATTGTGAAAAAATATGTAGGTATTTCAAAGCGACTTTTCGAAGAAATTTTTTTTCAATGACTATTCCACTCATTCCATTTTTAGTGAGGAAGTTTCCTTAGCAACACTCGTTTCTCATCGATAAAACATTCACATCGGCAAAACCAACAACTTGGTTTTTCAGCGACAATTTTTTGACGTTTCTCAAATTCATAGATAGCTTCGGGAATGAATACCATAGAGAAAACAAACAACGTTTAGTTGATCTATGATGAATTCTTATTTGTCAAATAGCACAATACAAGCCCAATGTGATCATCTTCAGACACATTTTCTCGTGAAACAGTCATGTCGAATACCACTCGAGATGAAATTTAAGCAGGTAAAATTTCTCTCTTGTAATATTCAAGTTTGTTGCTTCTCGGCAATTTCGCTCATGACATTTTTCCAAAATCACTCGCCTGACGGCTCGTGATTTTGATACAAATGTCATTCGCGAAATTGCCGAAAGCAACAAACTTTCATTTAACAATCGAGAAATTTTGCCGGCAAAATTTCATCTCTAGTGGTATTATATATGACTATTTCACTCATTCCATTTTTAGTGCGGAAGTTTCCTTAGCAACACACGTTTCTCATCGATAAAACATGAAAACGGGCATAACTAACAAGTTGAGTTTTCAGCGACTATTTCCCTCGTTTTAATTTCCACCAATCAGAAACGCGCAATTTTGAATCACAAATGGTTTCTAGATGGAAAAACTGTATGGCAGCAGCTGTCAGCAGTTTTTTCGGGTTTACCCGCGGCAAAACTTGACAGTTGTTGTCAACGAAAATTAATAATATATACATAGATGCATCCAGAATAATCTGTTACTCATGAAATAGTCTTGTCGAATAGCATTCGTGCATCCAATTTTTCCTGTGAAAAAAATCGAAAAAACACAGTGCAAAGTAATATTTTTTTTAACAAAAGGCATTCGTGCAGGTGCAAAAATCCTCGTCTTCGACTCGGATTTTTGTTGCCACCTGCACTCATGCTTCTTGTTAAAATATTACTTAGCAACGTGTTTTTTCGATTTTTTTCGGAAAAATTGGATGCACTTATGATAATACTTATGACTGGCTGAAGGACTTAGGTCGATGGCCATTTGATCCCATCAATAAAAAACAGTTATCTATCTATCTATCTACTTATGACAAAATTTTTGACCTTTGACCTTCCTCCAATTCATAGATAGCTCCGGGAATGAATACCATAGAGAAAACAAACAACGTTTAGTTGATCTATGATGAATAATTATTTGTCAAATAGCGCAATGTGACCATATTACGGTTAGACTCATTTTCTCGTGAAATAGTCATGTCGAATACCACTCGAGATGAAATTTAAGCAGGTAAAATTTCTCTCTTGTAATATTCAAGTTGTTGCTTTTCGGCAATTTCGCTCATGACATTTTTCCAAATGTCAATCGTGTTATTGCCGAAAAGCAACAAACTTTCATTTTACAATCGAGAAATTTCATCTCTAGTGATATTATACAGGGTGTTTCACCATAAACTGGACAAACATATATAGCCGTGTAGCTGTGGTGAGTTATGCGTGACATTTGAAATAACGGTTACTGGTCACATCTTAGTATTTTTTACGGTTCAATTCAATCGTGATGTAGAATTCTGAAAAAAAAATTCTAAATGGCGGAAAGCCTGCGAAGTTTGATTTTTTTTTCTCGATTGCCAATTTGGAAAGCACTATTTCAAGGTACTCGATTTTCTGAGATTTTCCGTGAAGATAATTTTCAAAATACGAACTCAACTTTTTTTTACATGTCTTCAGTGAAAAAAAAATCTGCCCAGAATTTCTGGAATTTTTCATGGTTGAACTATCTTCAATTCTGAATATTAATTGTTTTTCATTTTGTAGCCTTCCGAAGATCACGCTCAGAGAGCTTTCATAATTTTTATTAAAAAAACTGGAGGCCGTACGAAGGCCAAATTTAGGCTAATGAGCTGCCAGAGTGACCAAAAAAACCAAAAAAAATTTTTTCAGAAAACTTTGGTGGGAATCGAACTCTCCACTTTCGATTTACCAGCGTCGGTTTGGTAACGGAAATTTATAAGATTGAAATAAACCCAATTCATACTCGTAGAGGGTTCGAATCCTAGCAGAGTTCTTCGAAAAAAATTTTTTTGGTTTATAAATTCATATATCCGTTCGGGTCACTCTGGCAGCTCATTAGCCTAAATTTGGCCTTCGTACGGCCTCCAGTTTTTTTAATAAAAATTATGAAACCTCTCTGAGCGTAATTTTTCGAAGGCTACAAAGAGAAAACCAATTGATATTATTTAATTCTGTTGTCACCTCAGCATTCAGAATGAAAGATAGTTCAACCATGGAAAATTTCAACAATTTCGGCCGAAATTTTTTTTTCACTGAAGACATGTAAAAAAAAAGTAGAGTTCGTATTTTGAAAAAAAATTTTTCACGAAAAATCAACGAGAATGAAAGCATTTCTTGTTCTCCTCATTTCTTTCGTCACTAAGTCAGTTCATTTGGAACTAGTCTTTTTCCTCACCGTGGAGGTTTTCTTATCGACTTTGGAGCGATTTATCGTTGGACGAGGCCTACCTCATGAAATTTGGTCCGATAATGGAAGCAATTTCATCGGAGCTTCACGCTATCTTGATGAGGTTTCTCAATTTTTTAAATCAATAATAATATCGATATATACGATAATTTGTCGAAGAGATCCATCAAATGGAAGTTTATTCCTCCATATACGCCCCATTTCGGAGGTTCAGCAAAGTGTCTGATCCTCGAATCTCTAAATTCTGCTGCTTGTATTGTACACTTAAGGAACTTGCAACGATTTTCACTCGTGTTGAAGCGGTTTTAAATAGCCGACCAATTTGCCTCTTGTCCTCTGATCCCTCCAAATCCGCGGACTTCTTAACACAAGGACACTTCCTATAGGCGCCCCATTGTTGTCCATTCCCGAATTGATAATGGTCACACGAATATCTCAACACTTTGATTCAGCGTAATAAATGGAGAGCACAAAACGCTTGTCCATCTATTGGAGATTTAGTCCTCATAAAAGGCATAGATTCCAAACCTGCCACTTGGTGTATCGGACGTATAGTCGAGTTGCATCCAGGACTCGATGGTACGATTCGATTTGCGTCTATAAAGACCGCAGCCGGTCAATATACGAGAGCACTAACAAGATTGGTGCCTCTCAATATTTAATTCTGTATTCTGTACGATCTCTTCGGATTTTTTTCAATTTTAATTCATTAAATTGAACTCTACTGTTTCCAAAGTTCTGTAAAATTCACACAATTTTACGGCGGCCTATTTTGTTCGCGCCAAGTGAACGGTTCAAATTAATTATTCCGAATTTTCAAAATTCTTATTCCTTTTAAATTAATTTCACCATACTGAGGAATTTCCATATGGAGTTGTCATTTTTTAGGTGCGAGAAAAATCCGCTGCAGCTGTGGAGCACATATGTCGTATATTTGTTTCATATTCATAATTCATATCAGTTCACTGATTGACGCGAATAATTCTGTTTCCATTGATTGCTTATTTTCTGCATCCTTTCGTGAATTCGAAAATTTCAGTTTTTCCTGTGCTTCACAGTTTAAGTGAATAGCAAGGCACACACGAAAGGGAAATCTGTGAGATCTGATCTACAGTCCAGATCTGTTACAGGTCTGGACTGCGGATCCTGGTCTATCGCGGATCAATGAGATATATGATCCGCAACTGACCAGATCGGTGGGAGCGATCCGATCCGCAGTACAGACCTGTAACAGATCTGGACTGCGGATCAGATCTCACAGATTTCCCTTTCGTGTGTGCCTTGCTATTTCGATTTCATCGAATTACATTCATTTGAATACTTTCATTTGTGCGAATTATTTCGAACAAAAAGACTGTTACCAGTGGCGTGGTTATTTTATAATACCACAAGGATAAGTGTGCACAATTTGACATTTTCAGAAACGGATTTTCACGTCAGCTTCATTCCTTATTAGCAAGGCACACACGAAAGGGAAATCTGTAAGATCTGATCAGCAGTCCAGATCTGTGTCAGATCGCTCCCGCCCATCTGGTCTGTCGCGGATCATATATCTCATTGACCCGTGACTGACCAGATCGGCAGGAGCGATCCGATCCGCAGTCCAGACCGGTAACAGATCTGGACTGCGGATCAGATCTCACAGATTTCCCTTTCGTGTGTGCCTTGCTAACCCTGATTCAGGAGCCCTGGGTCAGTGGAGGTGAGGTGAGGGGCCTTTCCTTCAGGGGAAGTAGGCTCTTCTGCTCGCTTGCGGATACGAATCCAAGAGCGTGCATACTGGCCTCCACGGACTTAGGAGCTCATTTACTAACAAATTTCTGTTTCAGAGATCTAGTAGCGATCCAAATTCACGGCAGCAGAGGACCACTAGAGAATCTTGTAATATGCTCAGCATATTTACCATACGACTCCCCTAAACCACCACCAAGTAGGGAATTAGAAGAGTTAGTGAAATTCTGCGAACAGAAAGGCTGGCCCTTGCTGGTTGGTTGTGACGCGAACGCGCACCACGTATTGTAGGTAGGGCAGTACAGACGTCAACCCCAGAGGAGAGGCGCTGGCAGACTTCCTGTTCTCTACGTATCTAACTACACTAAATGTGGGTGTGGAGCCGACCTTCGTCACTTCAGCGAGACGTGAGGTACTCGACATAACGTTGTGTAGCAATTCTATCGCTGACTTTATTAAAGATTGGCGAGTGGACACGGAAGTGATCTCGCTTTCAGATCATCGACATATTTGCTTCTCCATCAGAGACAGCAGAGAAAGGATACCTGAGGTATTCAGGAATCCTAAGAAAACAGACTGGCCAAGATACTTGGCACATCTCTCTGTAAATCTAGGGCACAGTAATGCAGCACCGAAGAACACGAGAGAGTTAGATGCCGCAGCAAACAAACTGCAGGAATCTATTATCTCAGCTTATCATAGTAGTTGCTTACCTCAGTTCGGAAAGCCGAAAGGCAAGACGAAATGGTGGTCAAGGGAACTAAATGATGAAAGACGCAATAGTAGACATCTATTCAACAAGGCTATGAGATCTGGCCTTGACAAAGACTGGGATGAATACAAATCAGCCCTGAAAAAATACAAAGGACTCATAAGAAAGTCCAAAAAAGAATCATGGAGGTGCTTCTGCAGCAGTATAGAGGGTGTATCTGAGGCTAATAGGCTTCGAAAAATTCTCTCTAGCGGAGGCCCTCCACAGATTGATTGGCTAACCTATCCCACTGGTGTGAAAACCAGCTCGGAAGTTGAAAATCTGAGACATCTTCTAGAGGTCCACTTCCCGGGCTTCAATGAAACAGACATCACCTGTGACGAGGCTCACCGACGTGCATCAAGCGCAGATTGGCGGGCGGCGTCTCAGGTGGTAACTCACTCCAGGATCCGTTGGGCCATCAAGGGATTCGAGCCATATAAGGCGGCAGGGGAGGACGGCATATTTCCGGCTCTCCTCATTAGAGGGTTCCCAGGCAACACAAAGATATCCCATAGACATCTCTGCGACTTCTTTTTAGGAAGTTGTGACGCCTTTTGTGACATCTTTGAGAGGTCGCGGAGAGCTCTATATCTGCTCCAAATGTCCGCCACAAGAGATCTCCCAGAGAGCTCTTGGCGATGTCCTAGGTGGATATTCTCAAACAAGTCACACTAGGAGTTCGCATACACCTCCCGCGGCGAGGACTTTGAGAACTTCGCATTAGCCTCCTTTAGTGAGATCTATGCGAGCTCGCATTGCGAGATCTATAAGATATTCTCAAATAGGTCACATTGCGACATGTATAAGATGTTCCTATACATGTCGCATTGCGAGATGTATAAGATATTCTCAAATAGGTCACATTGCGAGATCTTTAAGATATTCTCAAATAGGTCACATTGCGAGAAGTATAAGAAGTTCCTAAACAGGTCGCTAATATACAGATTTTTATCATATAAATAAAACTTACTCCATTTGTTAATTATACAAATTAAGTATGATACACTGAAAGTACCATGATCGACCATTTCCTGTAGAAAGGTGTAAATAGAACAGGTGTACCATTTCTACAGGAAATGATCGATCATGGTACTTTAGTGTATCATACTAGATTTGTTTGATTAACAAATGGAGTAAGTTTTATTCATCTAATAAAAATCTGTATATTCGCGTATGACTTTTATTTATATGATAAAAATCTGTATATAAGCTAATATTATTGAGTTGACACAACAAACAGTGTTGAAAGTTATTTATTATTTTCGGCAGCAACAGAAGGTATACTTAAACAATCGAATAACTCCTATAATCTTTATTATTTTATTGATAACGAACAGAAAAATAAAAAAATATTTCAAATCATCCGGTTTCTTTCTTCATTCCTCTTCTTTCTTTGGCTATAATGGCGTAGCCAATTTTGTGAAAAAACCTCGAATTCCTTCTCAGTTGTTTTCCATGTCTGCTTCATTACATCTGGAAGAATGAAAATGACATGTATATTAGTAATGCACTTTTGTAAGATCAGTTGTTTATACATTCATCAACGCGAATGAAAACTGTTACAAGTTCTTCTGGAGCACAAATTGAATACAATTTCAACAAAAAAAATTTTATATGCCCATTTATATGTATAATATCAGCTAGAAACATAATAAGGTACCATTCCAAACATTATTATGGCAAAAGATATTCATTTGAAACATTAATCACCAATTCGAAAAATTATATTCTCGGTGATATTTCAGCAAACAACATAATTATCATCCTCTGCACCTCTGCAGACTCGCAAAGTTTCTTTCATAATATTTATTCAAGCAATTACTATTGAGAATGAATGACTTTTTGAGTGATATCAGAAGATCTGTTGTTAGTAGAAAGTAGATAAATGTAAATTAATCACCAGTGGTTTAATTACTCAGGAAGACCTAAAGCGGCAGAAATGATAACGGTATATATCCTAACTGGTGAGTGGTAGGTTGAAACTCAAGAATTTAATAAAAATAACACTTACCTTCGAGTACAAATATCCTCTTCGAAATTGTAAACAAAAGCGAACCTAGTACAGCACAGTTACACTACACTTAACTAATTATGCACAAAACGTCTCTTAGCTCAACAGAAAATCAGAACAATGAGAGCATCCTACACATACAAGTACAAGATATGGTCTGAAAATAAGGGAAGCGGGAATTGAGAAAACGAATAGACAACGTTATTTTCCGTAATCCAGAATACACCAACCGAAATGGACGATGTCCATGATCCGCGACTAGGAACCTTAATACTATTATCAATTGGGTTCAAGTTCCCGATTCAGTTGAGCTCTATATTTCCCTCTTGTCGCGTTAAAAATTGAAGACATATGCAACTATCGTACAGATGGGCGGCACATCAAAACAAGCGAGTACCTAAATAAATCTTATGGAGACGTTTTCGGACTTTTCGGCTGGAGATCCCTTTGTCGGCCTGCGTAATCATGCTGACACAAAGATATCACATGGCAAGGTCTCCAAGATATCGCATGGGCACATCAGTGGGAACTTCGCTTAGTAACCTCACATAGAGATCTCTGGGACCTCGCGGTAGGATCTCGCATGAAAGTCGCATTGTAACCTCTCAGAGATATCGCATGGGAAAGCTCTCAAAGATATTGCATATCGAGGTCTCCAAGATATCGCATGGATACATCACTGGGAACTTCGCTTAGGAACCTCACATAGAGATCTCTGGAATCTCGCGGTAGGAGCTCGCATAAAAGTCGCATTATAACCTCTCAGAGAGCTCGCGGAGAAGTCTGTGTTTCCTGGGTTGGATCTGCTCTCTTCCTCACTGCTTCATATATTTCGAGCAAGCCTGGCTCTAGGACATATACCTTTGTCCTGGAGAAAGGTTCGAGTTATATTTCTACCCAAACCCGGAAGGCCGTCGCACACAAACGCGAAGGACTTTCGACCAATAAGTCTCTCCTCTTTCCTAGTGAAGACCTTGAAGAGACTGGTAGAAAGACATATTAGGGACACATCACTAGTGGCTCGGCCATTGCATCCCTCTCAACATGCCTATGTGCTGGGTAAATCTGTAGACACTGCTCTTCACTCGGTTGTAAATTACATTGAGGACGGGTTGCACTACAAAAAATATACCCTAGCTATATTTTTGGATATAGAGGGAGCTTTCAACAACACTGCATTCGGTGCAATGGACAGCGCTGTCGTAAGGCACGGAATCTCGCCTACACTCTGTGGCTGGACGGGACCGCTTCTCGAGGCTGGCAATATCGTAGCTAAGCTGGGCTCCTCGACCATAGGGGGAACACCAGGGAGGGGTTGTCCGCAGGGCGGTGTTCTCTCACCGCTACTGTGGGATCTCGTCCTGGATGGGCTCCTGGTTGAGTTGGCGGATGCGGGCCACGTCGCAGTAGCCTAGGCGGACGATCTTGTCCTGCTGATAAGAGGTAGGATACTCAGCGTTGTCGTCGATTTGATGCAAAATGCTTTGCGGATAATCGAGCGGTGGTGCATAACATACGACCTTTCAGTAAACCCTAAGAAAACCGAAATGGATCTCTTTACGAGGAAAAGGATGCCTAGCGACATTAGACTTCCCAGTCTGTTTGGAATGAGGCTCACCTTATCTGACCAGGTCCGTTATCTCGGTGTTATATTGGACCGCAAACTTTTGTGGAACAAACACATCGAAGCTCAAGCGAACAAGGCCAATATAATATTTTGGTCATATTATACACTGGCTGTATGCTGTGGTAGTGAGGTCTATCCTCACCTATGCATCAGTGGTATGGTGGACTTCCTTACAGAAGGCCAACAACAGAAACATCCTCAATAGGTAGATGCCAGAGGAGAGCTTGTCTTAGTATAACAGGCGCTCTAAGATCTACTCCCACAGTATCAATGGAATGCATGTTGGGCATTCCTTCCATTAACCTCACCATCACTGAGGTGGCTATGAAAACATCGCTCAGAATCTGGGAACAGGGACAATGGCGTGATCGTGGGGGATTCAGGGGGTATGCCATGGCTCTCAAGATGGTGGAGGACATTAACCCGTCCCTCCTCCGCAGAGGGGACCGTGCGTGCGCCCGATTCTGCTTCGACGAGCCCTACAAAGTAGTTGTCCCTGACAGAGATCAGTGGTGTGAACCAGACAGGTTACTTAAACCTGAGGGCCCCACCTGGTTCACCGACGGCTCGGTTTGTAACACGGGTGCCGGTGCTGGGATTGTTGGACCCAGAACAAAGTGGTCCATTCCTCTCGGAAAAGACTGCTCAATAGCACAAGCAGAGCTATATGCTGTCTTGGTATGTGCGGTAGAGAGTATCCGCAGAGGGTACTCTGGGAAACACATATACATATGTTGCGACAGTCAGGGTACACTGAAAACCCTCTCTGAAATAAAAGTAACCTCTAACTTGGTTTATGAATGCAGAGAGGCTATGCGCGCGCTAGGCTCAGATAACACTCTCAAGGTTATCTGGTGCCCGGCGCATGCGCCTATCTCTGGCAATACGAAAGCAGATAACTTAGCCAAACAAGGGGCTCGCTCGACTTTTACTGGGCCGGAACCCGCGCTTCCTATATGTCCCACATATATCAAAAACCTCTTCAAGAGATAGATTGATGAGAAATTCTCCTCTGAGTGGAACAGGAGAACGGATCTCAGGCAGTCGAGACTCCTCATCAAGGGGCCTTCTTCTAAGCCGAAAGTCAAAAAACTCTCGATTCTCGAGAGGAAGCAATTATCTCTGGTGACTGGTGCTTTAACTGGCCATATGTTCAACAAAATTCATATAGAATGGCACTAACAGAGTGTTCCCTGTGCCGTTGGTGCAGGAACGCAGATGAAACGGTGGAACATATAGTGCTCACGTGCGACAATCTCTCTGTACTGAGGTCAACACACCTAGGGAACCCTACACCTTCCATCTCTATGGTGAGAGGGACTCCTCCTTGTCGGCTCGCGGCATTCTTGTCAGCGTGCCTTCGGGTCTGAGTCTCTCTAGTATCAGTAGATGCGGAATGAACAATGGGCCACAAGGCCTACGTTCTGCCGACAAAAGGCGCCGCACAGAAGAAGAAGAAGAAGAGTGCCTTGCTATTCGTTTGTCGAGCTCGAGCAATCTTCATATTGGAATAGGAGTCATCGACAGGATCCTGATTTGCTGATATATAGGTAACTATATTTCACTGTTATTTTGGGCACATTTATCCTTTCATATGTGTTGGGTTTCAATTAAGTTCATATATACAGGGTGAGTCTTTGACTTGTCCTTATATTTTAACTGTAGATTCCTCTCATCAAACGAAACACTTTCTTCCTATACCATTTTTCAAAATTCGGTTTCGTTTGGAATGTACAGGTTGTCGAAAATCCATGAAAAAAACACTTTTCTGTTTATATCTTCGGAACCGTTATTTCGAATGAACTGAATTTTGGTGAAGTATTCACTCTCTTCATGATGCATATTTCCAAATCAAAACTTATTCCTCCCGGTATAAAAGTTACAGCGTAGCCATCTTATGAATCCACGAAAAAATACTATAAAAACACTTGAAAAAGATAAACGGTTCATATTTTCGATAGAACCAATCGGTTCAGAAAATAAAAGTATTCTTAAGTTTTTTCAATAAAACTCGTCGTTTTCGAGTTATTCCTAATTTTACCCTGAAAAATTTGACGAAAAAATCAAAAATCATAAGAAAAATCTAAATGCAACCCTGGCTTTTCAATATCATAGAATGGCTCAAATTAATAAACTCTATACAAGGTAACAATGTTGTCAGAATGTTCATCAACTTTTGTCAATGGAATACGAAATTCGGATATTAATGATGAATATTCCATACAAATCACGTATTAAATTGAAATTATTGAAAAATACTATGATAGGTACCTGATAATCTGTGTCGATGTTTCTATACTCTTGGAATTTTAGAAACTCACTTCACAGTTATTATCACATTAATTCACTTTCACTGATAATCTTTTCACATCAACTTTTCACATTCTCCACTGTGAATAAACAAATCGACAAATCTCCATCAAGCCGCTTTACGCATGCTTACTTCGACAACCACAGATCAACGGTCTCGCGTATTAAGATCGTAGCGCTCTATCGGCGAGAATCAGAACATTTTCAAAGAGCGTGCCTCTTTGGAAATGCCATCAGCCGAAAGTAAACAAAACTGGTGCCTTTGCGTTAGTTCATCCGTTAATGATAGAGGACCTATTGCTTCGTTGTGGAGAAAATCAACACAATCTGCCTAGAACCATCCGATCTAATTGTTCCCTTTTTGCCGATGATGCTAAAATCTACGGTGATCCGCTTGGGGACCCTGGTGTCATTCAGAGGGACCTCGATGCCCTCTACGACTGGTCTGTGAACTGGTGTTTGCCTCTAAATCTTTCGAAGTGTTCGGTCATTCACATGGGAAGAAACAATCCTGGTGTCGATTACTATCTCGGCGGCCATACGATTTCTGCAGAAACCTCTCATTGTGACCTTGGAGTCGTGGTTTCCGATGATCTTTCTTGGTCCAATCACATCCTGCACACCGTTAACAAGGCGAAGAGAATTCTTTATCTGCTGGGCAGATCATTTTCCCGTTGCGATCCGGCCTCCTGTAGAATTCTATATACCACTTACGTGCGCCCAATCCTGGAATATGCCGGGGCAGTTTGGTCTCCGTCTCTGGTTCGCGATGTGGAGCTGCTCGAGAGTGTCCAGCGGCGTGCGACTAGAATACCCTATGGTGTACTGCGACCCAGCTATCCCGAACGTCTCTCTATTATGGATCTCCCCTCGTTCTCAGACAGACGGGCCCGAGGTGACCTCATTATCACCTACAGAGCTCTGAACGGTCTTTTTGATGCAGACCTGGGTGTAATGTTCACTCTGAATGATGACGAACGTCTGCGTGGTCACAGATACAAACTGCGAAGGGAGAATTTCAGGACAACTCAGAGAGAACACTTCCTGTCGAACAGAGTGTTTTCTTCGTGGAACCGCCTACCGTCTGCCATCGTGGAGGCATCCTCTGTCAATTCGTTCAAAAACCGATTTGACAGGTGGATGCAGAGTTGATTGTCGCCATACTTAAGATGATTTTTTTTTTCCTTTATTGATTTTGTAATTGCTTTTTATTTTTCAAATGTAATTTATACTTTTTTTTTGGCTAGCTATGTGCATTTTGTATTTATTTTTAATTTTTTTTTGAGTTTATAGAATCTTTTCTTAACTCTTGTCCAATATATAATAATAATAATAATAATAATCTGGCATCGTCTTCTCCAACGTTCTATGATAAGAGTTAATAGAATATGGTTCGATGGGTTAGGTTAGGTCATTGACCTGTAATCATTTGACCTAATTTAATGGAGTTATGTTTGATTAGTGTAAAAACAATTCTTTTTGAGATAGTTTTGGGAGAAAGAGGAGAATATGAACAAGTTATTAGTGCTCACAAACTAATCTTAATGTAAATCGAAGGAGGAACTTATTTTGGTGAGACAAATATGGATTGTTAAGTGCAGATATAATCGAATGAAACATTCTGTTTTTGTTAAGAAATATCGTGTTTTTAACATTCTTATTCTAATAAGGTTAGTACTTGAGTATTCCCTAAATGTATAAACTCAATTTCAAACGAGAAATATAAACTTTGCATCAATTCCAGAAGATCGTTTCAGGGTCGTAGTTAGCACATTTTTTTTTTCAAATGACTATATCTTTTTAACAGAGCCGAATTCGGAAAAATCGAAAATAAAAAAAAAGATTTCTATTGACCTCAAGAATCTTCAGTTAAAATATATGTACAAGTCAAAGACTCACCCTGTATATACACTATACAGTCCACCAGCTCTTTTTTTCTCACTCAGAAAATTATATTTCGAATTAAATAATTGAACCACGTTTCAGTTGGTTAACTGAAATTCTACCCAACAGATGGTACCTATATACGGTTGCCAAATCAATAATTATTCTCACCACTTATTTGCACTTCTCAGAATGAAAATAATTATTAATGCTTCCTAAATTAGAAGACCGGCTTATATTTATACCAATTCCTACCTGTGTAGACTAGGGATAATTGTTTTTAATTGATTTCCTCACCTAGCTGCTTACTTGAACCCTCTTTATCTTCAATTAGGAGGTCGTAAATTGAATGATATTTTGAAGTTTTATGGAGTACAAATAAAAATGTCATGATCCCTCCACAAAACTAAAAGAAAAACATCCAAAATCAACAACATATTATGATATATTATAAGGAAAGTGAAAGCAAGGATTTTTTCTGTCTAATTTTTTGTGTGATTTGGCAATGGTGTCATCTACATTATTTATTTTTCATTACACCGCACTGAAAACCCTATCATAACATGTAGATTTAGAACATAGAAAATGACTCTTTTCCGTGCGGCCGCACCGCAAAAAGTTTTACGGTGCGCTGAGGCATAGATGCATCGTATGATTCCATATATCTAATAATTCCTATATAGGTAATAGGCCAATCAAAATTGAAGCTGGGCTTTGGTAACGATCCAGATCTGCGCATGTGCAGAAATATTAAGAATAAAAATAACGTGGTTATTCTATCTCTCTCTGACACATCGTATTATTTCATAGACGTAAAATTAATAATGTGATGTATTATTTCATGTGGATATTTGCGCTCATAACCAAACAAATTATTTATTCCGTTTGTGCTCCTCTTCGTGAATGTTAATTCTCCTATTGAAATTTCGTTTATTGATATAATAGTTCGTTCGTTCTCGTTGTTTAAATCTCCGTTTGTTTTTCACTTATAATCGTTGTTATTGTTCATTTTCGCGTTTAATATAATCTAAGTTTGTTTTCCTAGTTTCATTCGTTTTCGTTCCGTTTCTACACACCTCTCTTATTGAAGATTCATAGTTTGTTAATAATTTAAATTCTCGTTCGTTTATTCATTCTATTTGTTGTTGTTATTGTTCATTTTCGCTTTTAATATAATCATAGTTTGTTTATATAGTTGAGTTGGTTAGATTTAATCGTTATAGTTGTCCGTTTTTCAAAAGTTTTCATATATTTTTGAAAATTTTGTTGTGTTCATTTATTCAATAAAGAATTAAACATGTCACTAAGGAGTTCTACTCACAAATGTTTCATTTGTGACTCGACACGCTCGAATTCATATCACAGGTAAAAAATTCAAATACTACTGTTAATCGTTCATGCTTTCTCCTTTACCACTATATTATTTTCAGGTTCCCTAAGAATCACCTGCAAAGATCTCAGTGGATGGCTTTATGTCACCTAAATGCTGATGATGATGTCTCACAACTGAGAGTTTGTGGAAGACATTTTGTTGAGAGTGATTTTACAGGGAAAGGTACTAATAGGTTGGTAACTGGGGTAATACCTTCTTTAAATATTGAGAGCAGAAGTTTCTTACTTCCTCGATATAAAATGAATTGTACCATCAATGTACCAGAATCTTCCCAATCCATCACTTGTGGTAAGTTCAGTGGTACTTAAATTCCTGTGTTTAATTGTCGATTCTGATATAATTTGATTATTTTTGAGAAAACACTCAGAGAAGTCGATTTTGGTTTGGACGGAGGAAATCTTCGAAGTATAAATCTCTTTTGAATAGTAACCCACTGAAAGGGTTGACTCTTAAGTTTTTAATGGGCAATGTACCACTAGGTGAAAGAGCTGTTCAACATATACATTGGGTGCGTTTTTCTTTTCATCAAATGAATGAAATCAGTCAGTTAAACTTACTCTAGAATAAATGCATTATGAAACTTAATAAATCATTTGTCACATATTATCTGGGTTCTGTATTTATGTTCTTCGTATGAGAGGTAAATTCGTTTTGGCTTTTGATTACGTCATATCTATACAGTAGAACCTCGTTATAACAAATTGGAAGGGAACAAGTAGAAATTTGTTAAACTGAGGTTTGTTATATTAAGCTGAAATTGGTCTGAAATTTGTTCTATCAAGATTCCACTCTAGTTTTATTCACCACAGCATTACATACTCATCTTGTTCTAGCGAAAACTTGCATGATTTTAATCTTCTACTGTTTACAGGAAATACACTTTCTTCTGAAAGTTCTTAAGTTTCTTCAAGTTTTAAAATTGTAGCCAATGTGCCTAGGGGAATCCCGATCTTATTAGCTATGTCTAATTCTTTGATATTAGGATTATTGTCAATCTAACAATGATGTTTCGCTTTTCTACAACTGATGATACGACTCAGCCATTGCAACTAGAGGAGCAGTACTGTTTACCTTATTTGCACTCAAACAACTTTGACTGTTTTACGAGAAAAACGTATGAAAGCCTGTCTCGACTAAATCACATACTATTGGACTGAGGGTCATATTGGTGGGAACTTTGTATATAGGTTTTGAGTTGAGAAAATTCTTTGATTAGAGGTAGGTATTTGCACTTTTCTGTAATAGTTGAAAATTTTTTATGAAGAGGTTATTCGTGCAAAATTTTCTTGACGTTATATTTAGGTTGCACTGTTGTATTATCATAGCTGATTAAATTCATCACAAAAACAGATTAAAATAAAAACGCACCCTATAATTCTGCACATCACTGCAGGAACAGCAGCATTAAAATTTTTTTATTCCTCTATATAAACTGTACTACAGTACAGGTGGTTAACATATTGCGAAGAATAGAGATGCCTCCCTTCTCACTTAGAGTATTTTGACATAAATTATTTAGTTAATAATGCTATGTATGATAACTAAATCCCTAATCAATTTTATTCTAAAGATTATTGAATTACTGTCAGATCTTCTTGATATATAGAAAAATAAAGATTCCAATGATGTAACTAAAAATTTTATTTTGATCATACTAACATTTGCTATTAATACTAGTCACAATACACGTTATTTTTTACTATGCTACTCACACAGCCGATAAATTTATGGTTGCAACATTATGTATCACATTAACCACATAAAATATTCATATCTCAAATACAGGAAACACTAATGACTAAAGCATAATATACCTACAAACTTCATCTTATCAAATATAGTTGAAAGCAAACGAAGATCTGCAGCAATAATACTGTGTTTTTTCAATTATATATAAAAATTATTTGAATCAGTTTGAGATAAATGTTTTTTGAGTTTGATCAGTGTGAGTGTGGTATCTCAGGTTTTTTCTGCATGATATTTTGAAAATATTACTTCTGATTATAGGATTCCACCATCCGATCAGTTGGGTAAATTTCAGATATATTAAAAATGTTTGTACATTCACATTTCGACTATATTGTTTGAAAAAAAACTCTGATCTTGAACATAAATAAAGATTTAACTTATTCTTTCTTCTTTCTTTTATACAACATTCTCCCAATTTGGGTTTCCATTTTCCAATATCCTTTCTCTGATATCCTTTTCTACAAATATATTTCTACCTCATTTTGACTTTGACTCTTTTCTACCTGTTACTTCTCCACTCCTATTTGTCGTGCCTACATATTTGTTCATACATTTTTCTTCCATAATAAATTTTTCCCTATCCTTGTCCTAAACCTCATTACCAATCCTTTGTATTGTTTCCTCCAGATAATAGTTTAGATACACAAATCCTGAAGAAGAAGGTGGATGATCAGAAAACAAAGATAAGAATTTTGCAGCAGAAAAATAGACGGCTTACGAAGAAAATTCGAAGCATGAAACAACTTCTAGTGCATTTGAAATCAAGAAATCTAATTTCTTCTGGTGCTTATGAGCATCTTATGGTAATATATCAGAACATTATCTAATGCAGAATTATGGTCATGATAAGAATATATATAATCATAGTATAAGGGAAGGATTCCTTATGCTATGATTCCAAATTTTTAGTTTAATGAAAAAAAAAAAGACTATAGGGTCGCAAGATTTCAAAATCTTACTAAGTGAAAATACGACTTGAGTAACTGTTGTAGAATAATGATGAATTGAAGAAAAAATTATTACTGCAGAATTGACAAATATTTGGTATGAAAATTTGGGGTAATGTTTTATACACCAAAATAAATATTTTCTACATCACCATTTGATATATTGCAAATATTCGATATTTAACCAACCAACTGAAAGATGTTCATTCTAAATTCATCGAACATGGGTAATTTATAAATGTATTAGCAATTTTCTGCAATATTCGAAAAAAGAATAGCTCTTCATTAAGAAATTTTGGGATGATTTCATTTTGATCTGGTGGAGGTTCACACCAATAGATTTTTATTGTTTTATTTAATTCTCAGGAAAACATACCAGAAAAGTTCAAACTTCTGTTTGAAAGAAATAGCCAGAGAAGAAATATCAAATATTCTCCAGAACTAAGGAAATTTGCTCTAACATTACAGTTTTATTCGACAAGAGCATATAATTATGTTCGAAAAAGCTTTGGTAATTTGTTACCCCACTCAAGCACCTTGAAAAAATGGTATGCTGTTGTTGATGGCAAACCTGGTTTTTCCAAAGAAGCTCTCCAGGCATTGAGAGCAAAAAACGAGGAGAGTCTTATTATGCTCAACATAGTAGTCGACGAAATGTCAATAAGGAGTCAAATTATTTATAATGGTGGAGAATTCCATGGGGGAGTTGACTTGGGAACTGGATTAAAGGAAGATAACGAATGCACTCAACCTGCAACGAGCGCCCTAGTGTTCATGGCTGTTGCGATCAATGCTTCGTTCAAATTGCCTATAGGATATTGCCTAATTAATGGTTTAGATGCTCCAGAGAGAGCAAACCTTATGAGGAAGTGCATTGAATTATTGCATGATACAGGATGCATAGTTACATCAGTAACATTCGATGGAACTATTGTGAATTTGAAGATGGCAAAGGAGTTAGGAGCGAATTTTGAATACGGCAGTAAGAGCTTCAAACCTCACTTTTTAAACCCAATATCTGGGGAGAAAATTTTTATATTTTGGGATCCGTGTCACATGCTCAAATTAGTGAGAAATACTATTGGTGACAAAAAAATTTTATTAGATAACCAAGGGAGTAAAATAGAATGGTCATATTTTAAGAAATTAAATGAATTGCAAATAGAACAGGGACTTCACGCAGCCAATAAATTGACAAAAAAACATATAGAGTTTGGAAATAATAGAATGAACGTACGCCTTGCTGTACAGACACTCAGTGAAAGTGTTTGTAATGCTTTCAAATATTGCAAAACAGTCAAGGTCGAAGGTTTCGCTAATGTTGATGCTACTGCAAAATTTTGCTATGTTTTCAACCACATTTTCGATTTGCTTAATTGCAGAAATCGTTTCTCAAAAAAAAATAAATTTAATATACCATTAGATAGTGAATCCATAGAATTTCTGAAGGACAACGCTAACAGTTTCGAAGAATATATAACCAATTTGAAAGACGAATTTGGTACATCTATCCTGAAGACCAAAAGGTATACAGGGTTTTTAGGTTTGATTATCTGTATGAGAAATATATTTTCTTTATTTAACGAATATAAGCAACGAGGGTTGAACTACCTTCTGACATTCAAACTGACCCAAGACCCAATTGAAATGTTTTTCAGTGCTATTAGAAGCCGAGGGGGATTTAATAATAATCCAAATGCGATTCAATTTAAAAGTGCATTCAAAAAGCTATTGTTAAAAAACGAAATTCAGTTTTTCGATGGTGGTAATGGTAACTGTTTAAATGATCATCTCGATATATTGAGTGTTTCATCGAAAAAAATTCATAATAGCGATCCAATTTGCGAAGACGCAAATTTTGATATCCCAGAAAATGACCACGACTATATAGGAACAATCTGGTCACTGAATACCTATTCCGAGGGTGTCGTGAAATACATGTCAGGATTTGTAGTCAGCAAAATTATAAAGAAGGGCATTTGTTTAATTTGCAAAAAACACATGTTGGGAAATTTATCTCCGACGTTAGTGGCCATAAAAGACAGAGGAGATAAATTTCTCATACCATCCGAGGACGTGCAGAAGCTATGTATATTGACGGAAAAAAAAATCAGACAATGTGATAATAAAATTTTCAACAAAAAAAACATTAAGTTAGCGATAATTGCGGCAGTCTTAAAGGAAGCTGATAAGATTTTCGATACAGTTGAAATGAAAAATCATATCAAATCTCAAGATATTTTGAATAATCACTGTGTGCAACTGATCAAAGTTATCACCGAATACTTCATAAAGATCAGATTTCATTATGAAGCGAAAATGAAGAATTTTGGGAAGAATGACTTCATAAGACAGAAATTCACTAAACTAATTCATTTTAGAAACCAGTGATTGGTATTACATACATGGGAACAAGTATATGTTCAGGGTGATTGTTTATATTTTACCCCATGGGTTATTTTTTAAATGGTACACCCTGTATTTTATTTTCCTAATCGGTAGAGCTCTTTCTTCTGATTTCAAAAATATATACTTTATAGAGGATATTTTCGGCAGTTTTCTAAAAATATAGGTTTTTCGTTCAAATCTAAGACAGCTGTAGAACGGTCTGTGGTAGACGCCATTCGAGAATGCCGTGATTTTCATATCAATTTTGAAGTTTCCATGGATAATAAAACAATTGAATTGGCAGGAACGGACCATTCTATGGCCTCCTAACAGTCCCGACTTAACACCATTGGACACTTTTTTATGGGGGATATTTGAAATCTTAAGTGTATATGGCTGTACAACCTCAATAATAATCCAGAAATAGTAAGGAAAACCCTCAAATACTTAATAAAAAGATATCGACTGTGTGTAGAGGTGAATGGGGGTCATTTTGAACACTTAATTGAACTTGCATTTAATACGTAAATGGAATAAATGTCATTTGTTTTATTATCCACGGTTCCTCTGACATAAAGAAATCGCATCTTTGTCGTGTGGCGTTCTACAGATGCCTTTGATTCAGACAAAAAAAACCTAAATTATCAGAAAACTGCCGGAAATAACCTCCATAAAGTATATATTTTTGAAATCAGAAGAAAGAACTTTACCGATTAGGAGAATAAAATACAGGGTGTACCATTCAAAAAATAACAGTTATCATAATTTTTTTAGGTTTACGATGCTTTTATGCATTTCTTAGTACTGAATTCTGAATGCCCATAAAAAATACTACAAATTTGTCCATTTTGAACGTTTTGTACAACCAATATTAACTGAGATAGCCATTGAGTAAAATATAAACAATCACCCTGTTCATTGGGATAAATAATTTTGAAAGCAATAGCTTGTACTTCTTAAGTTTTACATGTTTGTTCAAATTCACAAAGATATCGATTTTCTGCTTCCCTAGCCAAGTCAGTGGTTAGGGCGTTGTCTTGGGCTCGGAAACTCCGAGTTCAATCTCCAGGATAGAAAAGAACTTTTTTAGTCAGACACATGATGCAAGAATATATTCTTGCTTTATTGTCAGACGGTAATGGGCCACCATAAACTGTAGGGTCAAAAATTAACAATGCTGTGCTTGAGGTGGCGTAAGGACATAGTAACAAAGCCTACACAGAACACAACTGATTCTCATAACTCCCACAAGCATCAAGCTGCTGAGGGTTGTCCTCAGAGACATAGGAGTTATCAGTATAATCATTATCAATCAATCTATTTTACTAAAGTAGTACATGATAAATTTCAGCCGATTTGGATGATTAGTTTTTGGGATTTAATTATTTTGATCACACGATGTTAATTACATTTTTAATGCTCTTAAAAGTCGATATTTCCCAGCTTGATACCAATATTCAACTGGATCTGATATGTAGTTTTCAAAATGCTTCTAGGAAAAATTAAATTTTAGTCTTTTAAGGAACCGTACCGATGCATTCGGACCTCAAACGTACAATGAAAATTCGGGATTAGGTCCCTTCTATTGAAAATTATCGTGTTCATCAGGGTGTCTAACTATTTTTGGCTCGCAATTCAGAATTTACAGACATTCAGTCAAAATAATAAAGTTCTCTGATAATTTTATTGTTTTCATCTTTGGAAGTGTCCCAACCTTTTGGCAAAATCTTGAAATGATTGATCTTTGATACGAGACCCAACACTTTCTGTTGCTGTCGTCACCTTCTCAAAATTCATGATTAACACTCATTTCCAAATTCATAAAGGGAATAATTATTTTTCAATATAGATTAGCTTTTCTTTAAAAATATTTCAAAGAAGTGGCGACCGAAATGAAAGCAACCCTATATACCCTCTATAAAAAGATACTGCTCCAAAATTATGGAACATACCAGCATTTCTCGGGATAAATTTATTCAATGTCTTCAATGAAAGTACTATAGTTATATTGAAAATATTGGTATTTACTTTCATCAGCCTCAATACATGTGATATTTCTAGTGTCTTGACAATTTTGATTATGAAAACTTAGTGGAATTCAGCATAATTCGATAGACTTTGGCACTTGAATAAGTTTCTTTATCTACAGCTGCAAAATATCTCTGCCACACTATAAAGAGGCCTTCTGTTTTCTGACTACAAATCCTGAAGTGTATTCCCCCCAAAAATTTTTGTGTTTATGCATTGATGGATGCCTCAATATTAGATAATTCTCATCATATGGACTGTTACCATTAACCAACTACTTGTGCAATAAACAAGGTATTTGAAGGTACTTTTATGGCGAAATTAATTAATAATTCACTATGAATTCAACCGAAAATTCATCGAACCTTTCAGGGTGTGATTTTGAAAATATTTTCGATTTACTATAGATCCTTGAAATTTCAGCAGAATTTTCACCTTGTAGAAATATGTGAAGTCTAATGATCTGCATGGCTAATTGCAGATTCTTTAATTTCTTTTTGAAGTAGAAACAGTTTGATTGACAATACAAATTGTTCCACATTGGATTATTGTTGAATCTATTCCTTTCAATTTTCATTGATTATTCATGTTAGGAGATATTTCGAAAATTTTCTATCTATCAAGTGTTCATAATGTTACTGTCTGTCTGTAATTGGGCTTAGGCCTGTTGGTTTGTCAGTATAAATAAAAAAAAATAATGAGGAATACATTTCAAACTCCTGATACAAATCATCGATCCCAAAAACCCTGTCCTACTTCTACTGGTTTACTGGTTATCAATGATATTGTATTGTTTGTTATTATTCAAATTCAAAATGTATTCTACAGTCTAATCTGAAACCAAGAATTATTCAATTTCCAATCCATGAAAGTTGTCACTATCTTCCTTCCAATCAACTGTATGTCTTTTCAGTTTCAACTTTGTATTTTAGATTACATATTATCCCACTCACTATTTAGATGGTATTATTGAAAATTTAACAAAATTCAGCAATGTCAACATCTTTTTATTTCCTGTCATGGTTCAGTGTTTTTGCAATATTGTATTACTTAGTGTTTGTACTGCTACCTCCACTCTCATGTTCTCTCTTTGTCATAATAATGGAACATACAGTCCCTGAGTTGTGAAAAAATTGCATATTTCCGTGAGTGTACTCCCAACAAACTCCTTTTTCATACCATAATCCAAAACACATAATAATCCAATCAGAAAAATTCAACTTGTTCTCGAAAGTGCCCTCCTGAGCAAAATTTTGGGTTCACCCTTGTCTGACGGCTATTGGTCTTTATTTCCCATACTATGTAAGCAATTATAATATGGATCATGGACTAAAAATGCATAGTTTACCTGAAAACTCGTAGTGAAAAAATATTTCTAAGTAATTTCATGTACCATTTTAAAAGTGGAGGAGGATTCAAACTTTTCTTATACTTTACTCATGTTGAACATGTCATGAAAGCTTGTTTCTCAAAAAAAAAACCTTATCGAATAGGCCCCTCATTTTCCAATTCAACAAAGTGAACGAAACTTCATATCTCAATTAAGAAATTGAAGTACTTAGGTAATCACATAACATTTTCTTCATGAAAATTACTCACCTCAAGTACTTCAATAGAAAAGCCAGCCATTATAAGTTTATTGTCCAATTAGTTTGAATTCCCTTAATAAAAGCATATTTTTGGGCATCACTGACCTATTATAAATCCAACTGTACCTCAGCATGTTAACTTGTTTTTCTCTTCCTTAACAATAATTTTTGGTATGAAATTGTAATAACAAAAATGTATAAATAAACTGAAAATAAAATAGTTACTATTTGTTTTATTTCCTAGAATGATTGCATACATCATTTCAAGAAATTGCGTAACACAAATTTGAATAATTAATTTTCATGGCCTCTACTTGATGTTATCTTCGATAGTTGCTATAAATGGTATCTAAAAATGGAATGTTTGAAGTAAAGAAAAAATTTTCCATCCATAATTGAAACCTTACCAAAAAATAATAATAAATTATCAAACCCGAGCAATTAGATCAACAAAACAAGTCAAAAATTCAAGGCTTCTTAGAAAAAAAAAATTGGGATGCAACATTGCAAATAAACATATCCTTGAATACCTAACTGAAAAAATACATTTCAATTTTGTTTCAGTTTTCAGCAATGAAATATTCACTATTCAATTCAGCTACAACACAAGAGTTTATTTAATTATAGATAGATTTACGATGGATTATATAATGTGAGTTACCATTTTATCAACCTTAATTCTCACAGCAATTATGTTCAGACATACCTACGTTCTATTTTATCGAGATTATCGGGTAATAGGCATTCCATTAGAACCTCTTACGAAAATTTCTCGATAAATCCTTGATACATGAATTATCAATATTTATTCCGGCTAAAAGAATGCATTCCCTTCAATACGATGAATCAAATAGTTTTCTGAAAACTCATAACATTCATTTCTTTGTGAAAACTAAAAGGGAAATGTTTAGTAGAACGTTTTCACTTTTCATCCAAGACATATCTGTCTGAAATGTAAATAAATAACATAACCTCCAAATCTATTGTCATTTTCGAATTTCGAGTTGACGCATGCGTACAAATCGATCGTTACCAAACATCTGGCTTCACTTTCAGACTCAGATTAGCAGGCGTATGGTCCATATAGGTATTAGTAGATATATGTATGATTCCTATGCTGAGACACAGAGCAACGATTGCGTGACAGTAGATGTCAGTGTTTTGAATAATTATTGTTTCACAATATCGAAATGCTTTCTGCTGAAAAATTTCCCCGTGTTATTGTTTTCAGGGAGGTGTAATGAAAAATATCGTTCATTACACGTCCAGAAAGGCTTTTTCCGTGCTTGCACGAGTCCCGTGTTCGGCTCCGCCTCACACGGGAACACATCGCGCGCGCACGGAAAAAGCTTACTTTCTGGACTTGTAATGAAATATACTATTATCGGCCGCACGTCATGACGAGTACAAACAATCAAAAATCTTTCTGGCCACCGACGTCATCATGCCGGCCATACACGTTACGGTCTACCGGAGAGGTATACCTGCGCAGGTATGCCTGTGCAGGTCAACCGAAGCGTGTGTGGGATTAGACCTGTGCAGTTTTTTCAACCTGTACAGGCGACCGGTTACGGTCTACCGGAGAGGTATACCTGCGCAGGCATGCCTGTGCAGGTCAACCGGAGCGTGTGTGGGATTAGACCTGTGCAGTTTTTTCAACCTGTACAGGCGACCGGTGCAAGATCGAAAATCAATATTTTTGAGTGACATCGTACGTTGTGCCTGTGTGTGTGTGTGCATGTACAGGGTGGGCAAAATTGGTGCTACATGAACTAAAACATATGATACATTTCTGAATCAGAAAAGTGCCTGTATAATGTTTTTATACCAACATCCTAGCATAAACAGAAACGGAAATAATGACCAAAGTTGAAATCGCCAAAATTTCAATTTTGGCCTATAACTCGGAAACGAAAGAAGATAGAGGAATACAGTTGATGGCATTATCAGTTTCTCGAAAAAAGAGGACTATATGGTGCCATTCATTTTTCTCTATCTCCTCGGGTTAAAAAGTTTTAGTTCATGTAGCAACAATTTTGCCCACCCTGTACACCGGTCGCCTGCGCAGGTCACGTCATTTGCTGTCATAAACGTTGTCGCCGTCAGTTGTCTCCACGTCGAGTAGTGAATGATATCGTATTGTCACCTGTATCAAAAATCAATACGCAAAAATGGCATCAACAGATTCTACTAAAAAAGTCCTTGAAGATTTTATTGAAATATATAAAACGCTTTCATGCCTATCGCAAGTCAAAAACAAAGCGTACCATGATCGAGACAAAAAAGAAGCTGCAGAGACACGACCGACGTCCGGTATACCTGCACACTGCACAGGTATACCTGCGCAGGTATACCTCGCCGGTAGACTGTAACGTGTCCGTAACCGTGGCCGGCATCACACGATTTCCCGCTTCTTCTGATCGTTTGAATTCTGTAGATTATTTCGTAGTTTTCAATATTTTTTTAAGGGCATGAATTGATGAAGAAAAAATTGAAAAGAAATCACGAATTACGTGAGATTCCAATATGTCAAAATATATTTTTCTTCTGAAAATGACTGGAAATGCCCATTCAATGCGAGTAAACTATAGGATTAGGATCTGATTTCTTATCGAAATTAAAAAATCGGTATATTTTGTGTCATTTAACGAAATACGTTCCTTTCAACATATAAACGATTGCAGATGATGTTTGCAACCAATTTCGGATGATTATGATATTGATATTGAACAATCCCATAAATGAAAATGCACTTACCCTAATGCGATGAATCAGGAATATAAGCGGCTCTCACATAGAAGTCGGGTTTTTCAGGATAAGACTAAAGGTACACCCTCTTTCTATGCCTGGTTGAGATAAATTGGGCGGCAATTTAATTTAATTGTTCAATATTACACTTGTTTGCTTTTGCCCTAATGAACATATGAAAAAATGGTCCAAATTCAGATGCGATTTACTATTTATAATCAGAAGAAAATTAAAATTTTCAGGAGTCTTATGAATCGTAATATATCAACACCACGGCGAAAAAAAAATCATTTTGTTCAAAATATATTTGTGAGGATTTTTGGAGTGAAATATTATGAATATGACCTGAAAACGCGAAAATTATTAAAAAGGGAAAAACGTGAGAAAACAGAAAACATAGACAATTTGAATGATTTAAAAAGGCAAAATGATGGGATCTGCTATTTATAGAATAAGCTATGTCAGATAATTCAACTTCATAATTATTTTTTTCATTTCAGGAACAGATTATTGTTTCGAACTTTGCACACTTCCAATTGAAATATTCATGCTTCCTTTGGTTACCAATTGGCGAATGCGAAATACTTATTTAGGGCCGACTGCACCGTGGACAAAACTATAGATTAAATACAAAACCTCGATTAGTGTCCATTGATTATCATAGACACTAATCAGGTTTAAGATTTAATCTACAGTTTTGTCTACTGTGCAATCGGCCCTTAAGAGTCTTTCGCCTTCAATGTAAGAAACGTATACCGCCAGATGGCAGTGCATTGCATTAATTTTCATTTATTGGATTATTCAGCTTGATAGAACAAATGTTGGGGCACAGGGAATATAACTAGAAATACTACCCTGAACTAGATATCATACTGCCTGTATAATTTGGTATAATACTCTCTTTTTCCTTTATCAGTCATCTGGGAGGAGATACCTGTGGGGCGTGTCATTTAAAAGAAATTCAATTCCATGTTGAAATCCATAATTGTTATTATCAATTGATTTTCACTAATCGACGGCTAAAACAAACCTTAATGCCTTGTCTTTGAGAAAAATTAATATTCATCATTTCGAATAGAAAAATTCAAGGAAATGAATTTCGCGAAAACAACACATTCTTGTAATATCATTTACAAGAAAACGGTAAATTCTAAAAGAAAAAGGAGATAGACATTGCATTAACTAAATGGAAGACTTCAATACTGAAATGAAAAAATACAAAAATATTCGTTACTTTTGATGGTGGAAATGTTGAAAAATAACCAAAAATGATGAGGAATATCCTTTTCATGCATTTAATACTTATAATTTTTTTTTTATTATTTTTATCTTTATACACTCATACATCCCTTCATCAATCGGAAAAAATAAATCGTTTCTGACTCCCTTTTTTTTCAGGAATGTAGACAATTAATCAACGATTAATGGTCGAAATATTTTAACGCGTGAGCGGAGCGAGCGCGTTAATGTTTGAGACCATTAATCGCTGAATTAGTAAACGAGTTGATTACAAGATTTTTTCGTCGATTTCATCCCGAATCGTATATAAATTCAGGATTGAAATAAATTTTTATTTTGCATAATTGACAATTTTTACACAATGTAAATTTTTATGTTCATTTCGATATATTAATATTTATGCTCCCTATAGAACAATTCGAAAAATTCATAGAGGGTATATTGGACATGTTGTGACATTCTGAAATTTTACATTTAGTTTACATTTATATCATTACCTATGATATTCCACAAGGAACGTGTGGAGAAAGTGGAGGTTGAAGTATTATTTACTTTGCAACTTGTATCACCTGAAATTTCTTCTGCAATCTATTTTATTTTCAATGGAGTTGTCAATATACCCTTCTGTGGCAGGACTTGATTTCCAACCAAGCTCGATAGTGCTCTGACTGAATATTTTATGTTCGGTTGCCATGACAATCATGCATTAATAAAAATCATGCATTAAAATAGGTCATTAATGGATGATTTCGAGTGCGTTAAACTGAGCTTTTTTTATGGTCGATGGAAAACACATTTAGATGTATTCTATGAGAGACGAAACTCAGTGTTAGTTGCTTATATTATATTTCAAAAAGGAAATACTTGTTATTGTTTTTCACAATTAAACCGAAATGTCTGCTGGTATATTTATTTGATTATTTCGTATTTCGAATTCACCGAAATTTCAATTCTTGCGATTCTGTTATTTCGATTGAGAAACTGATAACCCATCCAGGACGGCTGTCGAGAAAGCAATCACATTTTTTAAGTAGCACTATAGATCTCAATTCGTATTACATATCACAATCTACTAAGAAAAATTAGTAATATGCGTTATCACAATTGAGCATATCATTGGAATTCTCAATTTCGTCAGCATGATCTATACTATATTATTCAGTATTCTCGAAGTAAAATAATGTGATAATGCCGTGCATCTTTTGAATTTGAAGAATATCATCATAGGATTTTTCTATTGTATCAAAAATTGTGAACGGCATTCGACCGTAAGTTTTGTTTCTCAAATCAGAAGATATTTGACATTGAGGAAAAGTTTTTTTGAGAAATTTATTTTCATTTCCAATAAAGTCGTCAGTACAGAAGCTCAAAAAATATTTTAGCTTACCATCTCAAAAAATTATTTGAGATTCCAAGTGGGCCTACTCTCCCTAAATGTCTGATAGGTACAGGGTGGGGCAGAAAAACCTATCCGATTTCAAAACGTTATAAAATTAAAACCACTCAGCTTGTCAAAAAATTTTTTTCATTAACATATCGCAAATTTTATGCCATTTTTAAATTTAAGTTTTGAAAAGCACATCACTCAAATGTCGTCCTTGGGAGCGGATACACTTATTTAGGCGCTCGCGGTAGCTTTCCATGACTTTCAGCGTCATTTCCACAGGAATTTCTTCAATTGCCCGAGCAATTTCCCTTCGTAAAGCAAGAAGGGTCCTTGGTCGATGCTGGTAAACCTTCGATTTGAGGTAACCCCAAAGGAAGAAGTCACATGGAGTGAGATCCGGTGAGTGCGGCGGCCAGCCAACATCACCTCTCAGAGAAATGAGGCGACCGGGAAACAGTCACGGGTTTCAAAATCCCTTTCACTTAATTTCTGTGCAACAACCATTTTGTAGGGATGCATTTTGAGGTCCCGGTGCAAAATTCGCCGAATACTGCGGTTGGAAATCCCCAAAGCGAGCGAATGTTTTCGCGCCGAACGACGCGGGGAACGTTCAATCGCGGCTCTCACATTGGCCACGTTTTCAGGTCCTGTTGCTGTCCTGGGATGTCCAGGCGACTTCTTTTTCAATGCTGAACTCGTCTGTCTAAAATTTGACACCCACACTTTAATCGTAGCGTGATGTGGAACAGTATCATGACGCCCGAGTCCGAAATGAATTCGAAAAGCACGTTGTGTAGCAATTATCGAACCGCCGCATTCGATAAACCGCTCAATAACAAAAGCACGATGTTCACCAGACCAAGGCATGTTGACTACTGACAAATGGCATAAAACCAGCTTTCTAACGGTTTTTACCCCACTACTATACCTGCTCTCTCTTCTGAGAAAAAGGGATTTGAAATCGGATAGGTTCTTCTGCCCCACCCTGTACATGAATCAATTATTGAAACGCAGAATATGGAATGCTCTGTTTGCTGTAATTAATTTATAAACTCGATTCAAATTATGTCCACCTAAAAAAACCCTGTTTTTTTATGTGGAACTCACCTGAATAAATCCCCCATGGCCCCCATATCCCATGTTGGCCAGCATCTCGGGAGAAAATCTATTGAAGAGACCTCCCCATGCTTGAGCTGTCTGCTGCCCTACTAGACATAATGCCAGTAGGGATATTAAAGATTGCATTTTACTAACCTGCAAAAAAATATAAATGAGCATTTATAACTCAAAGTCTTAGAGTGAAATGGGATAAACAACTTTTTCTCTAGAGAATTACTCGCTTGTTTCAACTCGTATTCGAATTCTGTTATTGAACTCTACAGGGAGTTATTTAGTAGTTATTCGAATATAATATGAATGAATTTTGTGATCTAGCTATTTTCGATAAATATAAAAGGATTTATGATTTCTCAAACGTAATTTATAGTCGAAAATTCTCTTTTCTCGGTCAAAAAGGAGAGCTTATATTTGATGTTAAGAACCGAATTGTGCTTGAAAAGAAATATTGACATCAAGAAGTATACAAATTTACTGGAGGTCTTGAAACGACATTCTGAAACTTACCAGCCTAAAAAGTCAAAAGTTTTTAGTAAGGAAAACATTGCCCGTTTTCTGAAAGAAGCTTCTGATGAGCAACATTTAATGAATGAGGTAGTATTGATCGTTGGAGTTGCTGGAATTAACTTTCATTCGCTTAGAAGATGTAATATTTCAGAAGGAATCTGCTAAAGTAACCATTCCCAACACAAAGACGAAAGTATGTCGAGAATTTGCTATAACCGCTGGAGCTTTTAACGGTATAAATTGCATCGAAATGGTAAAGAAATATGTTATGCTAAGGCCATCAAATGTTGAGCATGACAGATTTTTTGTCAAATATTTGAATGGGAGATGTGGAGTGCAACCTGTAGGTATTACCTAACACATCTGGAAGTTTGCCGATAATGATCGCCCAGTTTCTAAAGTTGCCAAATCCTTGTTTGTCTACTGGTCACTGTTTTCGGCGGTCATTGGCTACTCTCCTTGCGGATTCTGAAGCTGATTTGCTGAGAATCAAACAGCATGGAGGATGGAAGTTTAATACGGTTGCTGAAGGATACGTGGAGAATTCCGTTATTAATGAACAAAAGATTGCGACAAATATCCTAGGAAAAATCACATGGACCATACGCAAATTAATGCTACACAGAGAACTACGTTGTCAGCTGGGGTCAATATCACAAATTGCTCAAATTGTGTTATTAATATTAATATTTATGAATAATTTTTCTATTCACATGTTGAAGTTACCTAATGTATGAACTTATTGATCTTCATAATATGTAATAATAATAATAATAATAATTTCGACACCTCGAAGACGGAGAAACTTACAAGTTTCTTGGGATGAAACAGAGGGGTGTACTGGAGACAACCCAGATAAAGGATGCCTTAACAGCCAGCTACAAAAAAAAGCTGAGGGACATTTGGAAATCGCAGTTGTCGGGAAAGAATAAAGTATCTGCTACAAATATGTTAGCCATCCCGATTCTCACCTACTCTTTCGGGGTGGTGAACTGGACGGTGAACGAACTCCTAGATCTTGATAGGTCAACAAGGAAAACGATGAACATGAATCGTAGCCTTCATCCCAACAGTTCAATACAGAGGATATACCTTCCCAGAAGCCAGGGGGGTTAAGGATTGCAATGTTTGGAATATCAACACGATCAACAAACATTGGAAATGGCAGTAAGGATTCTAAGAAGTGAAGATCCGCTCCTGAAAGGACCCCGCACTTTTTATAGGTAAAGTGGCGACCGGTCAAATTTTTTGAAAGTTTGGTATGTTGTTGTACCCGACTCAGTGACCAAAAGTGTCAATAGGCCCAACCCAATCCTATGGTTAGTTTTCCAAATACAGGGTGTTAAAGTTGAAAATTGCCCAAATTTTCGGATTTATTCTTTGATTATTAAGAGTTGGATTGGATTTCTGTTGCATACACAGGTTTACTACAAGTTCTAGTAATGAAATTAGTGGATACGTATGATTAAAAATATTTATATTTACAGAGTGATTCACGAATATATGACGGTAGTTTTTTACCAAAATTCACTTTTTCTTCTGTGACGTCAAGAAGGCATATTTTTGAAATGTTCTTTTCGATTTAGTATTATGACGACCAAATACTGCGCAGTGCATATTTTTTATACAGGGTGGTTCACAGAGAGAACCACTAGACATAATGATTTCTTTTTAGGATCAATTCGAAACCCTGTATTTTTGAATTGATTTTTGGGAAAAGTAATACCACAAACATATGTGTTTCTCCAATCTCCAGAATATTCATGGTGGTTTATTCATAGGAAGGTATTCCATTCTGGGAAAAGTTCGAAAAACATGAACACCCTGTATTCGAAAATTTCCTCGGTCAAATGCAACTATTTTCTCACTATATACTGATTTCTACAACATCTCCAGAGGTACGAATTCTGAATCCGATACTATGACCAGTTTTCGAGATACAGGGCGTTGAAGTGAAGAATAAATGATTTTATCACTTTTTTTACAATTGAAAAGGCGGATCGATTTTATGTTGTGCGCATGAGTTCAATATGAGTACAGATAAGATGCGCATGGAAAAGTCCAGCTGAAATATTTACTGTTAAAGGGTGATTCACGAATAAATCACAATAGCATAAGTATTTTTGGTATGGTTGCTTGTATGGCTCACCCTGTATGAAAAGTAATCATAACGAAGTATTTCAGACTGAAAATTGTGAATGACTAGGAATTAACTTCATGGAATAATTTCTCTGTGACTAAACTGTGGAATTATCGAGTGTTCGCAAAAGCTTTTGTGATTTATTCGTGAATCACCCTGTAACAGTAAATATTTAAGCTGAACTTTTCCATGCGCATCTTATCTGTACTCATATTGAACTCATGGGCACAACATAAAATCGATCCGCCTTTTCAATTGGAAAAAAGTCAATCACCCTGTAAACAGTAAATATTTTAGCTGAACTTTTCCATGCGCATCTTATCTGTACTCATATTGAACTCATGGGCACAACATGAAATCGATCCGCCTTTTCAATTGGAAAAAAGTGATAAAATCATTTATTCTCCACTTCAACGCCCTGTATCTCGAAAACTGGTCATAGTATCGAATTCAGAATTCATACCTCTGGAGATGTTGTAGAAATCAATATATAGTGAGAAAATAGTTGCATTTGACCGAGGAAATTTTCGAATACAGGGTGTTCATGTTTTTCGAACTTTTCCCAGAATGGAATACCTTCCTATGAATAAACCACCATGAATATTCTGGAGATTGGAGAAACACATATGTTTGTGGTATTACTTTTCCCAAAAATCAATTCAAAAATACAGGGTTTCGAATTGATCCTAAAAAGAAATCATTATGTCTAGTGGTTCTCTCTGTGAAACACCCTGTATAAAAAATATGCACTGCGCAGTATTTGGTCGTCATAATACTAAATCGAAAAGAACATTTCAAAAATATGCCTTCCTGACGTCACAGAAAAAAAAGTGAATTGTGGTAAAAAACTACCGTCATATATTCGTGAATCACCCTGTAAATATAAATATTTTTAATCATACGTATCCACTAATTTCATTACTAGAACATGTAGTAAACGTGTGTATGCAACAGAAATCCAATCCAACTCTTAATAATCAAAGAATAAATCCGAAAATTTGGGCAATTTTCAACTTTAACACCCTGTATTTGGAAAACTAGCCATAGGATTGGGTTGGATCCATTGACACTTTTGGTCACTGAGTCGGGTACAACAACATACCAAACTTTCAGAAAATTTGACCGGTCGCCACTTTACCTACAAAAAGTGCGGGGTCCTTTGTTGCTCAGCATGAAATTGCGAACCATGGAGCCTTCCTTTTCCGAGCTGCACAAAGGGCCGTGGAGAAGCTCAGTATAACCGGCGTATCGATCAATCCCGAGCTCGCTGGAACACCGATCACTCAGGCGGAACAAAGAAGCCTAGCGAGACTGATCCGAAAGTCTCAGGCGAATAAATTACTCGAACATCATATGAGTAAGAACTTGCACTCCATATATTTCAGGAGTTTAAAAGACCAGGACCTGTCTGAGGAATTGTCTTTCGCCTTTCTGAAGTCCGCAAGCCTCAAGTCAGAGACGGAGGGATTTGTGATGGCGTGTCAGGATGGAGTACTTAATACGAGATGGTATAAAAAGAACATCATGAAAATGGATACCCCAACAACTTGCAGAGCTTGCCATAGGCAACAGGAAACGATTATGCACATCCTTTCCGCCTGCAGAGTCCATGCTCCATCAGGATATGTAGAGAGACACAACGCGGCTCTACGAATTCTATACTTCCATCTGAGAGCCGCGTATGAGATAGACAAGGAACCGGTGCTACCATATGTGCCTCTGGAGATTGAAGCGGTGGTCCAGAACGAAAGAGCTCGCATATGCTGGAACTATCCTGTCTCAACAACACGACAGATCAATGCTGTTAAACCAGACATACTTCTTCTGGACAAGGAGCTGAAGGAGTTATTTGTCGTGGAATTCTCCTCCCCTGCTGAAAATAATGTTGTGATGAAAGAAGAACAGAAGAGGCAAAAGTACAAAGATCTTATGTTCGAGCTTGGAACTTCATACCCAGGTCATAAAGTTAGGATGGTCGTACTAATCATAGGATGTCTCGGTGGAATGAGAGCCAACTACGTGGATGAATTGAAGATTATTCCGGCCTGTAGGTCACTGGCCGAGGTATTGGCGCACAGAATGCAGAAAGCAGTGTTGCTCGGGTCACTTCATATCATCAGGTCCCATGAACTCTAGAAGCCACTTGCAGCTCATCTCTTTTGTTAAGGGACGCTACGAGGGCAGGATGAAGAACTCCTCCATTTAAGTGTGAGGGGTTTTTAGTGAGTAACCAAACAAGATCTTGGATTCTCACACTACCGAGAGTGCGGACCCTCTCGGTGCCCATAAAGGGTTTTCCCCTCACACGGACGTAAACAAAAAAAAATAATAATAATAAATTTATTCATCCTTTAAGACATAAACAAATGTGTAGGACAAGTCAAAAAAAAAATGAACAATGCTAGAAAATACTACATAAATAAGCAATCACTCAAAATTCCGCTGAGAGATATTCTTGGACACTATAATAGGTACCCTGAACAAGTAGGGTTTTTACCTCATATTTCAATTGTCTATAATTCAAAGATTTGATTTTACGATTCAAGTGATTGTAAAGCTTGGCTCCAATGAAAGTTGGAGTTGACTCGTACTTAGTTGTATGGTGTCGGGCGATACATAAATCATTTCCATGTCTTGTTGGATAATTATGAAAATCCGAACATTTTTTCATCGTATGTTTGTTCTCATGAATAAATAGTAAGCAGTTTAATATAAATATACTTGGAAAAGTCAGGATCTTGTGCCCAAGAAAAAGTGGACGGCAAGAATCCATAGGTTTCAGACCGAACATTAGCCTTAAAATTTTTTTCTGATTCACAAAAATTCTGCCAGCATCAACCGATGACCCCCACAGAATAACGTTATAAGATAAGTGACAGTACACCAAACTGTAATAGATCCCAATCAAGGCATCTATAGGAAGAGCTTTCTTCAGTTTAGATAATGCATAAAATGAGCTATTTAACTTTTTACAAACGTAATCTACATGATAGATCCACCTAAGATTACGATCAACATGAATCCCGAGGAATCTAACACACTCCGTTGACACCAGGACTCCTCTGGGGTGTTGAACGACGAATGAATCAGAGGCTTGAGTTGTCCGGTTTTGGAATTTCATGTAGGTCTTCAAATTTAACATATAGGTAAAGGGGTACATATTTCAAGTAGTTTAGTCTTACAATGATTCTGTATTTTTCACAATTAATGGCGAAATTTACTTTACATCAACAGTTGCGGAATATTTTACTTTTCGTAACTAGTTGCGAAAAGTTAGACGTTTCAAAACGTCGATGAGTTTTGAAAAGTGTCACTTTATATGTATGTCAAAATTAGAAAAAAAAAATTCCGCAAATTGCTAGGAAATTTTGACATTCTTAACAAAATTTGTAATAGAAAAAGGGATGACAAAATCGTGAAAAATCAATTTTTTCAAATTAGAACCCCATTTTTTTATGGCAGATATTGAATCTACGTTAAAAAATAATGTGAGTGTATGCATCACACCCTCGATCACACCCTTGCCCTAAAGTGGATATTAACTCAGAAAATATCCATTTTAGGGCAAGGGTGTGATGTATACACTCACATTATTTTTTAACGTAGATTCAATATCTGCCATAAAAAAATGGGGTTCTAATTTGAAAAAATTGATTTTTCACGATTTTGTCATCCCTAACTTTGAAAGCAATTTTTTCACCCCCTGTTTCAAAGTGGATACATCAATCTTACATCTTGAAAAATTCCAAAAATGAAAATTTTCCATCCAAAAACCTCGAAGTTATTCTTGTTTCAGCGGAGCTCTATTTTCGATTTTTTTTTCGAATTTTCCCGCTCAGAGAGAATTTTCCAACCAAAACTGAAAAATGTTACATCAAAATAACTTGAAATTTTCTGAGGAATCTATTTCTGCAATAAAAAAATGGTGTTCTAATTTGAAAAACGGAAGTTGACGTCATTTCCGGAAAAACCGGAGGTGCTCATGCCTTGAAAATATTTTAGATTTCATCAGCATCGTGAAATACCCATAAGTGCTGAATTTCATGAAAATACGTTCAGTAGTTTCCCGTATAAATATGGGTGAGGTTCCTCGTGAAAGACCCTGTAAAAATCTTACGATTTAGCACTAGCAAATTAATTTTTTCCGAGAAAATCAAAAATAAACAAATTCCGAACTCTGGTTGATTTTGGCGCCCCCTTGAGCTGGCGCCCAGGGCACGCGCCCCGCTTGGGACCGAGTATAATAGGAGTTCGCATAAGAGTCGCATTTTAACCCCTCAGAGATCTTGCAGAAAAATCTGTGTTTTCTGGGTGATGTATTGTTATACTTTTTGAAAGGTCCTTTATCATGTAATCAAAAATTCCTGTGTGAATAAAAGATTAATGTTGTTGTTTAAAGTGATCTCTTCAAGCTATTTTATGTGGAATAATTGAAAAGGCGTGGTTTGATGAAGGTATAATTAAACTTCAAAAAGAGAAAAGGGAAACAAAATTCACAGGGACACGCAATCAGATAATCTCGGGTAATTATTGGAGTGGAATATGAAATGCAGGAATACATCATCGTTACCGATCCCATTTTGTATTCGGCCATATCAGGGACAAAGTCACGTACACAAGTCTGAGAAAATTGAATGTAGATAGAGCTTTCGGTTTTTGGTCGTCTGGCTGTTTTGAGCGTCAAAGTATAATATACGCCCTGATTCTGTAGCGTTTATTCTGAATGGGCCGGAAGTACAAAGCTTTTCTGAATAATTAATCGGGCTAGCCATGTGTGAGATGTAGTCGTTCTAATTGATAGTTCACGTTCTCTATTGATTTTCAAATTATTGCTTTTCCAAACGAATGAGCATAAATTCATCATACGCTTCACTACCAACTTCAAATTCAGTTAAGCTATGTTACTTTGCACGATGAAGCCTTAGGAAGATATGGACTGGGTTTGGGAGTAATCAAATTAATTGAATATTTGGGTGTTTACTCGTTCATAATGAGCAAAGAAGAAAATTTGTCCTTCAAAATCAACTCCTTTCCTGGACCTAGTTGCAACCCAGGTAAAGTGCGTGAGCATATTTTCAAGGGGGATATGCAAAACATACCCTGTAACTTTGAGTGCCTTTTGAACTGAAGGGGATTTTTAAGTATAGTTTTGGCCTGGCTTCGTGAGCGTCTTATCTTTTGGTAGTAATTTAGCTTCATGATAATTCGGATCAGTGAATTAAGAGATGGAAAATAATAATGACAATAATAATACATTTATTTATCGTCCTACTCTACAGGATTAAACAAAGGGCAGAGTTCAGTCTCCTGATCTTTTATTCTCTATTTCTGTTTCTATGGTGAATTGGATTCTTCCATGAGAGGTATTAAACTCGGTATTAAACGCGTTTAAAAACTCGTCGATTTTGTCGTGTGGGACTGCGATAATCGTATCATCCACGTATAATTTCAAAATTGGTTTCTGAAATGAAAGTTTACCGACGCATTTCGAGATAAGTTCGTTCATTACTATGTTAGCTTATGTTGCACTGTTGGGGTTTCCCATCGCTGCGCCTTCCGCCTCCAAAAATAATATAAATACTATATAAATAGGAAAGAATTAATATAATAGCAAATTTCACCTGAACGTCTGTTTCTCTCTAACCCGTGTCCATGTAACTGATTAAGATTATACATCGTAATCTTAATAGAATGAGACACAACAATAATAAAATTCAAGATTATATTATATATAAACTTGTACAAGACTGAGCAATAAATATTTTTGCAGCCCTGAAAAAGATCCAAAAAGGGTCGAAACGTCGGTGATTTAGAAAAGTGTGTATAATACACAAAAGCTCACAGATGCGTTCAATAAACACTTTATTAATATATCGTCCTCACTGATTTCACAGATTCCTGTAGATGATTCCTCTGTTCCAAACAGATCTAATATTCGACAAAATGAGAGGTCATTCTTTCTTTTCGAGATAACAGAGGACGAGGTTATCAGGACGGTAAAGGCAATGGAAAACAAGGGCTCATCCGGTTACGATGAGATACCAGTTACGGTAATCAAGAGGTCCATTTATTAATCGCCAAACCCTTAGCTTTCATAATGTACATGGCATTTAAGGATGGTGTATTTCCCAAGTCCCTCAAAATAGCAGTCGTTAAGCCGCTCTTCAAAAAGGGAAATAGTGATGATCTTGGAAACTATCGTCCGATAAGTCTTCTTACCTCGTTTTCCAAGATTTTTGAAAAGGTACTAGTGAGTAGGCTCTTGAAATTTTTTCATAAATCGGAAGTTTTTTCTAAATACCAGCATGGCTTCCTGAAGGGAAGAGGAACCGAGACGGCGATGTTTGAACTGATAAGGTCAGTTACGAGGGCCCTTGAAAGCGGTGAGGTCCCGGTGGCGCTCTTTCTTGACTTCTCCAAGGCGTTTGACTGCGTCGTACATGAGAAGTTGATCAACAAACTGTTTACGTATGGAATCAGGGATAAACAGCTCAGTCTCATGCGGAGTTATTTGGAGGATCGAGTACAGAGAGTGTCCATTGAGATCAACGGGATGGTATATGTCTCATCTGATGAAATACTGAGTACTGGCGTACCTCAGGGGGGCATTGCCGGACCATTACTTTTCCTGATTTACGTTAATGACCTGCCAGGGAACATACTGATCGAGGAACTCAAAGTGTTCGATACAAATACGCATTTCCCGACAGCTAGTGAAGTTGAAATTAACGAAGAGGTAGTCATGTATGTAGATGATACCAATGTATTGTCTGCGGCGTCCAACGTATCTGAAGCAGTGGGACTCACTCAGAGAAGACTATGTAAGATCTTCGATTGGTGTCAACTTAATCAAATCCGTCTGAATCTAAATAAAACTGAATGTATGATTTTCACCACCTCTCATAGCAACATTATAAAACCGGAGACAGTCAATCTGCTGGGACATGATCTAAAACTCCGAACGTTACCAACTTCTTGGGTATTACTCTGGATCAACATTTAAACTGGTATGACCATATTGACTCACTACTGCGAAAACTAAATTCTGTTCTCTATACCCTACGAGTCTTGGTGCAACAGGCTGACTTCGAGCTGCTCAGAACGATATATTTCTCCAACTTCCAATCACTAATGTCGTATGGAATCATCATTTGGGGTAATAGCTCCAATATATCCACAATATTCGTGACTCAGAAAAGAGCACTTAGAACCATGCTTCGATTATCATCCAGAACGTCCTGCAGAGGATTATTCAGAAGAGAAGGTATCCTCACAACTTCTGCCTTGTATATACTCAGATGTCTGCTATTTCTGCGAAATAATAGTGAGTACTTCAGGAAATATCAAAACTTGAACAGGACCAGGCGCATCCACCCTTTTCTATTTCCGAGGTGCTCTCTCAGCCATACACAAAGAAACGTTGAATACATGTGCCTCGTGTTGTTCAATAAATTACCCAGAGAATACCAGATCTTAACTGATAGTAGGGGCTTCAAGAGGGCCGTAAGAAAGCTTCTTATTGACCTGGAACCCTACTCTGTGGATGAATATATGAATAGTGGAGTCTCCAAGTTCAATGCTTCAGCTTAACATGTTGATGTATTTTCAGAATTTTTAGTTGACTTGTATCCCTTTCAGAATGTATTTTGATTGTGGAAATAAAGATAATTATTATTATTATTATTAATTCACCCCGCAGTCCTGAAGCCAAGAAAATATTCCTCCAATTGTGAGGTTACGATCGAAACTATTCACATGAAGTTAAGAATGACATACGTTTCACGACATAATACGATGTGTCAGAGAGAGACAGAATTAACAAAATATATGTATTCCCAATATCAACAGATCGAATGGAACATTCTAGGGATCTGCGGCTAAGGCCAGGTTTGTTGTCGTGATGGGAGTCTTCAACGCAAAGATAGGCCATAAGGAAACGACAGACCCAGCGAACATAGGACCGTTCGGCCTAGGTGCCAGGAACGAACGGGGTTGGATGCTACTGGACTACCTGAGCACAGAAGGTCTATTCTGCACCCACTTCAATAAACCACCCCAAAAGAAGTGGACACGGAAAAGCCCGAACAGCAGGATGAAAGATGAGATCGACTACATCCTCACCAACAACAAAAAGATTTGCACTGATGTCAATGTCCTCAACCGATTTAATACTGGCAGCGACCACAGGCTTGTGAGAGCGAAAATTCGTATCGACACTAAGCTGGAAAGGCGCAAACTAATACAGAACTATGTATATCCCACCTCGGCAAATCTAAAGCAAAGGCACGTTGAATACCGGGAAACCATCCAGACGAAGGTAGAGCCAATGGAAGCCCTTCGGCGCATGAACTTGGACGAACTATCTGTGAAGATAACCAACAGCGTTGAAGTGGCGACGAAAAGAGTATACACCCGTACCAAACCAAGAGACAATAGGTTGAGTGCCAATACGATGGCCCTCATGGAGGGGCGATGGCAAGCAGTCAGCGACGCGGATGGATACGAACCCCTCAACAAGACAGTGAAGAAGGAAATCCGGAAAGATCTGAGAAACCATAACACCCAACTGGTTCACCGAACAATTGCCGACAATACCAACATGCGAGTTCTACGATCCAGGATGGCCAGGGGGAAAACACAAATCTCCAAGATGAAGAACGAGCAGGGAGCAATCGTCACGGAAAAAGCGGACATCATCGAAGTCGTCGAAAAATTCTACCGACAACTATACAGCACGATAGTTCCATAGCCGGACCGCATAGTAAATGGGAAGTGGCGGAACATCTTGAATGTAGGTTCTGAAGAGATACCAGAGATTGATAGAAATGAACTGCGAGCTGCGTTGAGGAAGATGAGGAACAGAAAGGCAGGAGGAGAACCACTGGAGGAGGCATTGCTCATCCTCTTGAACAGATGCCTTTAGGAGTAGCAGATCCCGACTGCGTGGAAGAATGCTGAGGTTATCCTGCTGTTCAAAAAAGGCGACTGCACGAGAGTGGAAAACCACCGACCGATTAGCTTACTATCCACCTTCTTCAAACTATTAACACGAATTGTGACAGACCGCTTGACCAACATATTCGACTTCTATCAGCCAGTCGAACAAGCAGAGTTTCGAAGAGGCTATACCACGGTGGACCACCTCCAAGTCATGCATAATATATGCTAATCGAGAAGGCAACTGAATACAACATTCCTCTTCATCTGGCCTTCATAGATTTCCAAAAAGCGTTCTAATCCATCGAGATATGGGCAATACTGGAGGCAATGGATAAGGCGAGAATCGATTCGCGATACTCCAACCTTATCCATCACCTAAATGTTAGATCATTGATTCCCAAGCTTGACGATTTTAGAGAGATAGTAGTGCGGGAAGATTATGATGTGATATCTGTGTCCGAAACTTGGCTGGATGATAACATTAGCGGCCCACACACGACCACTTCGGAGCGCACATCAAGCATTTGGCGTTCCGGAGCGTCACTCCTGAACGATACACGCAGGAGTGTCGCTTGCCCACTAACGTACACAAAATATCTTGATTCTGATGTGACAGTATAGAATGTCACGTTCAAAAGTGATGGTTAGTGGGGTAGAAGTTTCCAAAATTGAAAGGTTTGGAGTGGCTCGTTGAGTTTTAGAAATTTTAAAACTTTGGAGCGTCACGCCAGAGCGCCACGTCAGAGCGACACGCCAGAGCGCCGCGCCAAAGTGAAACGCCTAACCTTGGAGCGTTGATCGAACTAACCAAAACTTTTACACGAAAGTTTGGAACGGCGCGCATCAAACCTTCGCTCCTAAGTGGTCGTGTGTGGGCCGCTATTGACTCGGAATTGATTTCAATAGTGGGGTATAGATTCATAAGGCAGGATAGATTGGGAAGGGGAGGCGGTGTGGGAATTTATGTCAAAAACTATATTAATGCGCAGAGTGTGTCTGTTGAGAGATGTGCTGGTTATGAACAGGTTTGGATGAAGTTTAATCTGAAGAAAAATAGATACATTCTGGGATGCATATATCGGCCACCAAGTTTCAGTTCCGCTTCCTTTCTTGAAAACTTTGAGAGTACACTTTCCGAACTTTGTCCCCAATACGATAATATAATTTGCGTTGGTGATTTCAATATAAATCTATTTGATATACACTCAAAACAAGTATCAGAGCTCCATACAGTATTGGAGTCGGCCAACTTGAAGCAGTTGATTAATGTATCAACTAGAGATACTGCTCATTCATCCACTCTGCTGGACTTGATTATTGTGAGCAGGGACATGACGGCACAGATGTCGGATACACTTCATGTGCCCAACATATCCGATCATGATCTTGTATTTTGTGCAATCGATGTCTCAGGCTCGAAAGGAGGGATGGTTTTGAGAGAATATAGGGATTATAAAAACCTGAATGCTCAACAATTTTACGCCGACCTGCAGTCTATTCCTTGGCGTGGCATTTACGATTTGGAAGATATCGATGCGCCGAAACGAACCGCCCGGTTCTCCAAGTGTAACGAACCGTGGTTGACTGACAACATTATAAATATAATTCAATTGAGGAATAAGGCACTTTCGCGCTTCAAACACACTAAGGATCCCCAACATTGGGCTTACTATAAAAGTTTAAGAAACCAGACGACACTAATGGTTCGACTAGAGAAAAAGGCATTCTTTGAGTCTCAATTTCGGAATGGTGTTGACATTTGGGGGAAAATGAGAAAATTTGGTATTGTTAACTCCAAATCCAGGCCCGACATATCTGAATGTCTAAAAAAGCCAAACGAGCTGAATAGCTTCTTTACCAGTGTTGCTGGTGTCCAGTTGTCGGCCGATCCACCTACTATAGACTTCTATAAGAGGAACATTTTGAATGCAGCGGTGCCCTTTTTCAGTTTTGCTGGAGTTGATGAGGTTGAGGTGCTCAGAAGTATCACAGAGATAAAATCCGGATCAGAGGGAGTAGATGGCATCAACATATTTATCTTGAAACTCTGTTGTCCCTTCATCCTGCCATATCTTACGCACATTATAAATTTTTGTATCGTCCATTCTGTTTACCCAGAGAGTTGGAAGAGGGCGCTGGTGGTACCATTGCCAAAAATTGCAGCACCTAAAGAGTTTAAGGACTTACGCCCCATTAGCATACCTATTATCCTGCGTCTCAAAAGTGTTAGAAAAAATTATAAACAAACAACTAACAAACTTTGTAGAAGAAAACAACATACTTCCGGAGACTCAATCAGGATTCAGAAAAGGGCACGGATGTTCCACGGCACTCAGTAATGTGACTGACGATATGCTGCGGGCCGCTGATGAGGGAAAGGTAACGGTTTTGGCTCTGCTAGATTTTACCAAAGCATTTGACACCATCGAACATAAGCTACTTCTAGCAATCCTACATTTTATCGGACTTAGTGATGGCGCTGTACAGTTCTTCTCTAGCTTCCTTTCACATAGATCCTAATGCGTGAAAATTGACTCGAGGTTGTCCGACTCCACCGTTTCACAGAACGGCAATGTTCGAAAGAAGTTTCTCTTTCAACATTGCAAGAATCTTCAATGCTTTACCTGAACCCTTTCAAAAACTTTCCAGAGCAACCTTCAGGACACACTATAAAAGATCACTCCTAGAATCTAGCATGCTTTCAGTGAGATGAATACCCTCTCCCGAATATAGGTAATTTATTTTGTAGGGTATGTAATAATTTGTTTATTTATTGGTTTTGTTTTTCTTCTTTTTTTTTCTGTTTTTTTTTCTTCTCTTCTTTGGTGTTGGTTCTTTTCAAGGCACTTTCAGTTCGATGGTTAAGTGGATCAGGGAGTTTCTCCGGAAACTCATGTGGACTTCGCCAATTTTCTACTGTATTGAATTTCTATTTAGTATATGTACTTTGTTTCTGTTATGAAAATAAAGACAATATTATTATTATTATCTACGCCAGTGCAACACTCCGAGTAAAACTGGAAATTCCGGTTGAGAGAGGCGTTCGCCAGGGAGACACGATATCTCCAAAAGCTGTTCACCTTGGCGCTGGAGGACGTCTTCAAGAATCTGTCCTGGAAAAAAAAGGGCATCAATATCGATGGCACCTATCTGAACCACCTGAAATTCGCTGACGACATCGTACTGATAAGCAGCGACCCAGAGGAGCTGAAGGATATGCTGGAGCAACTTCACAAAGCATCAGCAAAGGTTAGTTTGGAGATGAACCTTCAAAAGACAAAGATCTTTAGCCCGGACGCTTCCCAGATTTCGGTCGAGAATCATACCCTAGAAGCTGTAGAACATTACATCTACCTTGGTCACAGTATCAAACTGGGCAAAGAAAACCAGACCACCGAAATAACTAGGATAGGACTAACATGGGCAGCGTTTGGGAAACTCGGCTTCATCCTTAAAAACCCAGCTATGCCTATTAACCGAAAAGGAAAATGTACAAATCCTGTGTACTACCGGTAACAACATATGGTCTGGAAACCACCGCGCTCACGAAAAAAACTGCCAATAAGCCGAGGACAAGCCAAAGAGCCATGGAGAGGGCAATGCTGGGCATCAGTCTCAGAGACAGAGTGCGTAACGTGGAGATCCGAAGGCGCACTAAGATCACAGATGTAATGTCACGGATTGCGGGACTGAAGTGGCGATGGGCAAAACACGTCGAAAGACAGGACAGCACGAGGTGGCCGAAAAAGATCGTCCAGTGGAGATCACGGACAACAAGTCGGAGTGTGGGACGACCGCAACGGAGGTGGCTGGATGACATCAAGAAGATCGGGGGCAAAAATTGGTTACAAATAGCGTCCAACAGAGCGACATGGAAATATCTGGAAGAGGCCTACATCCAGGAGTGGATGGAGACGGGCTGAGAAATAATGGTGATGAATGATTCTCAATATTGCCGCACAAGCGCAGATCTGGATTGTTACCAATGCCCACCTTCAGTTTTGATTGGCTCATTTCCCATATAGGAATAATTAGATATATGGATATAACCCTATTTTGGGTAGTTTTATGAATACCAAAGTTCGAGAAACTTCGCCACAGAAGTCCAGCACCATTTTTATCAATGGAATATTCGAAGAAAGCCTTCATTTTTCCTCACAATTGTTGAAAGTTGAAAGAAGCAATTACAGCACAAATTGGGGCAATTGACATCGACTTGTATGAGAGGGTGATGCGGAACTTTGAGGAACGACTACAGCAGATGCATTGCCGAAAACGGTCGTCATCTCCTGACATTATTTTCAAAACATAATTTCACATTCCAATTGTTAAAGGGTAATACATATGTATTCTTCAACTTTTTTCAGATGAATTTTATTTTAATTCAAAAACAGCGGAGTTATTATTATTTCGAAAACGCCGCTCAATTATGCCTCACCATGTATATGGCTTGTACTTTTTATTTTTACATGTCCTATATCTTGTTAAGGGAGCATGTCTATCAAATAATGCTAGCATTGCTTCGGTGAAGATGGATACCTGTTCATTAATATCAGTAGAATTTTCAATATTCTGCCAATTTAAATTTATTGCATCCCCCATTGAATTCATCATTGTCACAATTGCTAAAGCTACGATAGTATACTCCATTCACAATTATAAAATCACAACTCTGGCCTTGGAAATTTGACACATTCCACACTGTATCGAAGTTATGACGTTTTTCAAAATATTTTCATGTTCCAAGTCAACACTATGTTGCCCTTTCTACATTCTTAGCGTATTTCTCAGAATGTGAATGAATTGGAAAAGATGTGATGGACAAAAATAATTAACTTTTATATGAATTGATAGAAAGGATTCCTTTTCTAGTTATTTGCATGAAAAGTACAAGAGATCACTGTTGAAATATATTATTTTTCGCCATGGAAAAAAATTGCATTGCTTTCACAGAATTTTCATATGCATGCTTGTGAAGATTCAATGTTTATTATCCTCTTGAACTGAAAGTTCAAGACTTGACGACATTTTATTCATTTGATCTTATGAACAAGGAGTAAAATATTCTGAATGTATAGTAATTTATTAAATTAAAAAATAATAATTTCCCATTATTAAAAAATATTCATACATTACTACCACAGTAGGTGGAATAGGTCAAACATATGCTTCACATTTATCATTCACCTGTTCTAAAATAAGACACGAACTCCTGGAATATGGAAAGAACCGATGTATTCTGGTTCAATATAGCCTATTTCTACTTTCAGCAAAGGAATGAAAGCTCCAGTGACACATTTCAATTCATCGGAATCTGAATTCACCTACTGAGGAATGCAATATAGTAATATTTCTTCTTTGTTTTAGCTTTTTCGATGTGTTTTTTTTTCTGAAACGTGAAAACGATCAACCATAATCATTTAGAGACCGATGATGGCCATCCAGAACCCGTTTACTTACGAAAATCGTGCAATTTCATTCTGCAAGTTCTTTCGTCATAATTCCTCGAAAATCCTACCTGAACCATATTTTCCGGTCGCTTTCGTAAGAAGATCGTCTAAGGAAGCCTTTTTTTTCCATTTACACAATACATTCCAAATAAATTTTGAGCACCAAAAACGATACCGAAACTAACCAAACTTCTGGGGGACCGGAATTTCGTTTGAAATTTTTCAAAACGGTCAGATACCTAAAAAAACTTCGTTATCAAGTGTAAAAAGGTCGATTTATACTTACTTTCGCTTTATTTATGCTTATAAATCGATTTTTGGTCCAATTCAAATTTGCCGTTCGTACTCACGCCAAAACTCGTGAAAGGAAAAAATGACACTTGCACGAAACTTCTTCTGGACGACGAAGAACGGAAAAATAGGCGATTTCCTATCTATATTTCGCCCCAAAATCGCCGATCGATTCGAACTAACAAAATGTGGAAAATCTTTGATACTTTAACTTTGATGCAAACTGAAAAACTGGCATCGTCGTTTTGTCATTAACGATATTTCATGTACGCGCACCAACTCCTGAAAACGAAACCATGACCTCCTATGTGATTAAATAAAAGTGAATGGAGTATAGGTATATATCAGACTATTTCACTCCTTTCGAAAACTATTATCGCGATAAAACCAACTGTCTCTGAATTATGATTGGTCTGACAACTTCGGTATTTTCAGCGATTGAACCACAGACTAATCTGTGATTGAACTTTGAATATCAAGAGTTTGACAACTAATGAATATAAATTGTAGACGTCAACTTAACATTGTTCTCATTGCTTTTCTCGAATATGAAGTTTCTAACCTTCCATTTTGTTCGTGAACTAGTCTCAGAAAATATCACACGAGATTGAATTTATCTCATAAGTCTATCTTTTATTTCTAAACTCAAATGAGTTGCTTTTTGGAAACACCATTCGTCCTACGGACTCGTGATGTTTCCAAGAAACTCATTTTCGTTTGAAAATAAATCGATAGACTCATCGCGGAAATTCAATCTCTTGTGATATTGCTACTGAGTACCTATAGGTACAACTGGAATTTTTTTTTTATGTTGAGCTTACATGACACCATCATGTGATCTGTAAGACCGTGCAAATCAACACTCTCCAGGTCTGAGCTAACACATATAATGTCAATAAGAGATTCGCTTCGATCAGTAATCCTTGTTGGCCCAATTACTAACTGCTTCATGCTGTAGGTATTCAGAGTATCGAAAATAAGTCGTGTTTTGTTGTCATTTACTAGTTCAAAGTTTATATTCAGATCCCCCAAGAAGACCACAATATCACATGAAACACAGACTTCATCTAAAACATCTGGTAAGTCCTTTAGACTGGATATCAACTCAGAAAATATCCATTTTAGGGCAAGGGTGTGATGCATACACTCACATTATTTTTTAACGTAGATTCAATATCTGCCATAAAAAATGGGGTTCTAATTTGAAAAAATTGATTTTTCACGATTTTGTCATCCCTAACTTTGAAAGCGATTTTTTCACCCCCTGTATCATGAATCGTGATTTTCGATTGTTTCAGCGGAGCTCTATTTTCGATTTTTTTTTCGAATTTTCCCGCTCAGAAAGAATTTTCCAACCAAAACTAAGAAATGTTACATCAAAATAACTTTAAATTTTCTAAGGAATCTATTTCTGAAATGAAAAAATGGTGTTCTGATTTGAAAAACGGAAGTTGACGTCATTTCCGAAAAAACCGGAGGTGCTCATGCCTTGAAAATATTCTAGATTTCATCAGCATCGTGAAATACTTATAAGTGCTGAATTTCATGAAAATACGTTCAGTAGTTTCCCGTATAAATATGGGTGAGGTTCCTCGTGAAAGACCCTGTATTGCTGCGATGGCGGGGGTGTTGACACCAACACTAGTGCTCTGGGTTCGATTGTTGTCACGCCCGAGATGGTTCTGAATAAGACAAAATCCCTCGATATTGGTGTGGGAGCGGGTCCTGATGGATATCCATCATATTTCGTTAAGAACTGTTGCCTTGGTCTAAACCTAAACTATCCCCTTTCAATTCTGTTCAATAAATCCATTCAGTCTGGTCCTTCTCCAGACTCATGGAAAACTTCCCTTCTTGTTTCAATTTACAAGAGTACTGGGCATAGAGATTTAGACAGAAACTATCGAGGAGTCTGTATGTTATCGATTTTTGTAGCGCTTTTCGAAAAAATAATCCTTGATGTGTTGGTGCATCACTTGAAACCGGCAATTATGCAGGAACAACAAGGATTTTTTCCGAAACGATCCGTTTAAACCAATTTAGTTTTTCACTCAGAATTTTTCGCGAGGGCTTTAGACAATCTATTCCAGGTTGACTGTGTCTACACAGATTTTAGTAAGGCATTCGATAGGGTTGACCACAATATTTCAGTTTACAAACTTTCTGCTGTCGGCATCCACAGTGATCTCTTGAGATGATTTGGGTCATATTTGTACAATAGAAGCCAAATTGTTTATGTAAACGGTTATAAGTCCTCCTCATTTGTCGTAACATCAGGAGTGCCGCAGGGATCACACCTTGGTCCTCTGCTTTTTCTTATATTTCTGAACGACTCAAAACGAATTTTCAAACAAATAACCAATGTTAGAGATTGTGTGAGGATGCAGATGGATCTGATGGCGTTTTTGGAGTACTGTTGTCGCAATAAATTGGAGTTGAATTCAGGTAAGTGTATGTGTGTTTCGTTCTCGCGAAACAACTCGAGTATAGGGCTTCAATATTGCTTGAGTGATGTGAGTATAAGTAGGGTCGATAGTGTCAGGGACTTGGGCGTGAGTATATACAGGGTGTTTCACCATAAACTGAACAAACATATATAGCCGTGTAGATGACACCGAGGAAGTCATTTTTGCCTTATGACATATATACCCCGTTTTCGACGCATAAGCGAGATACAGGGTGTTCAATGTCAACTTTGAGCAATGGTCTGATAACTGTGGTGAGTTATGCGTGACATTTGAAATTACGGTTACTGGTCACATCTTAGTATTTTTTAGAGCTCAATTCAATTGTGTTGTAGAATTCTGAAAAAAAATTTCAAAATGGCGGAAAGCCAGCAAAGTTTGATTTTTTTTTTCGGAGACCAATTTGAAAAGCACTTTTTAAACGTACTCGATTTTCTTAGATTTTCCGTGAAAAAATTTTTTCAAAATTCGAACTCAACTTTTTTTTTAAATGTCCTCAGTGAAAAAAAAATTTCGGCCGAAATTGTTGGAATTTTCCATGGTTGAACTATCTTTCATTCTGAGGGGGAAACAGAATGAAATAATATCTATTGGTTTTCTTTTTGTAGCCCTCCAAAAATCACGCTCGGAGAAATTTCATCATTTTTATAAAAAAACTGGAAGCCGTACGAAGGCCAAAATTATGCGAATGGGCTGCCAGAATGACCCGTACAGAAATATGAATTTATAAACCAGAAATATTTTTTTTAAGAAACTTTGCTAGGATTCGAACTCTCTACGAGTATGAAATGGGTTTATTTTAATCTAATAAATTTCCGTTACCAAAGCGACGCTAGTAAATCGATTGTGGAGAGTTCGATTCCCACCAAAATTAAAAAAAAAAATTTTTTTTGTTTATAAATTCATATTTCCGTCCGGGTCACTCTGGCAGCTCATTAGCCTGAATTTGGCCTTCGTGCGGCCTCCAGTTTTTTGAATAAAAATTATGAAATTTCTCCGAGCGCAATCTTTGGAAGGCTACAAAAAGGAAACCAATTGATATTTTTTAATTATGTTTTCACCCAAGTATTCAGAATCGAAAATAGTTCAACCATGAAAAATTCCAAAAATTTTCGGCGAAATTTTTTTTTCACTGAAGACATGTAAAAAAAAGTTGAGTTCGAATTATAAATAGTACATTGTTTACCGGGTAGGAAAAGCCTAACATTCCTGGACGATTGTGATGATTGCTAAGTCGAGGCGTAAGCCGATGGATGGATGGATGGATGGATGGATGGATGGATCGAGGGGGTAATCACGAGTGGATATACTTGTACAAATTTGTGGATATACCGTGGATATCACGGAATAATGAACATAATACTGACTATGAATATTTGACATTTTTTCAAGTTTTTTTTCGATATTTTGAAAACTATTCGAATAAATACAATGGTGTCAACAGAAATGTATTCAACATTGAATACACAATCAAATCAGAAACGAAAATATCGAAATAAATATTTTTTGAACAAATTTATTTTCACTGGAAGTGCTCAGGCTCAAAAAAATTTAAGGTCTGTAGAGAATTCCGAACAATATCATTATCCCAATTTTCAGAGTTCAAATATGTCCAGTTCTCCAGAAACGACTAATAGGCACTCGAACTTGGGACACCCTGTATACATATATATTCATGAGGCCCCCTCATCTATGGCCGCCCCAGGCCCCCAACTATGTCAGTACGCCACTGGCCGCATTTTATATGGTGGATAGTTGTTTTTTCTTTCTTGTCCGATATGTATTAATGACTTTGAAAACTCAAAAAAATTGTCGTTTTCGATTTGTCGGACAAGAAAAACGCCACATTTTTTTTGTCGGACAATTGCATTTTTATATTTCATATGGTTATATCAACCGATTCTGAAAAAAACAGTAGGTATGTATAATTTGGAAAAATGCGATTTTCAGTCATGTTCATGTTGGTAGACACGCTCAAAGCCACACTATTTTTGTCGGACAATCATGTTTTCTCATTTCTCCCAGATTGTTCTTATTATTGCATTCCACAGAAAAAGAGTAGATATGTATGATTAAAAAAAATTGAGATTATAGGCCAACTTACGAGAGGTTTACTGAAAAAAAGCCGCGACTACAAAAATTTTCAAAGAGGAAAAATGTGGTAGACTCTACCTAATTAAGCTATACAGACAGTATGAAAACTTTATTAATAATTTGCAATTTGTCCCACCGGCACCCAGACTAATAGGACAAACAAGACAAAAACTAAAGGATAGACTGAAGGGATATAAATATTCCAAAACTCAGACGGCACTATACAAACATGTCATCGATAACAATCACACCTTCAATTTCAACAGTACAGAGATAATAGACGAAGAATCTAAAACAAGAACAGGTGAATTCCTAGAAATGATACATATAAAACGAAATACAAACTGTGTTGATGAACGGACATTAAAAACCTGAGCATTATCTACTCAACAATAATCAACCGCAGTTAAGCGTGAAGACCAACAGAACGGAATAAAAAGAACAATATTAAATTGACATTATCGATAACCTCACTGAACAGAGCAACAAACATTGAAACAAATTGTCCATAACATGACCAAGCACAATTGTACGAGAAAAATTCTCATATAATATCGGATATTAGCATTTTAGGTAGGTACGGGTCTCGTTTTTCGCATATTTTTTTTATTATAGTATAGAATGTTTTTTGTTCCTCACAATTTCAAAATGTTTATGTGCAGTTAGTGAGATCCTTGTTTGCTGTGTTATTCTATATATACAAGAAGTGAATCGTTTTTTAAACAGAGGTAATATTTATGGTTTTTTACAGTTTTGAAAAAGGGTCCTGACACGAACCGTCAATTAAAACTTTTTTTATTTATCGACGTTCCCTGACAATCAAATAACCGTTATGAAAATTTATTATTATATTGAAAAAAAATGAGAGATTTCACACAAAATTTTTCAGATGCTGTCGAAAAAATCCTCTCTGATCTAGCATCTGTTGTGAAAGAAATATTGTGACTTTTTTGATAATTCTACACGGTTTCTGTCATAAAATCTGAACTGAACAAGTTTCGAGAGTACCACCTATCAGCAAAATTTCATGCCGAAAGAATCTGTTTTTTCGAAATTACCAGGACACAAAATTTGAAATAGCCATATTTATGTGTTATCGTTTCTAAGGTCAGAAAAACAGAATTGAATATCGTTCGAGTCCATTCCGTCTTATGATTCGAAAAAAAATCGTAACGAAATGAAATAGCTCTCGTTCAAGTAGAACGAGAGACTAAAGAAGATGCATCAAAGGTTAATTCGTTTTTTAATCCATTACAAGTTTTGAGGTTATTCAGTTTCATACTTTCAGAAAACAATCCAATCAACTAGTAAGTGGTCGACTTATTGATGTTATATTTCAACGTTAGATTTATTATATCTTCATCGATTGTTTGTTTTCACTATCAAAATGAGACATCATCAGGTAATTGGTTGAATTGCTGTACTTGGAAAATAACTTCATGAGATCTAATGGCGTGATCAATATTTACATAGTCTAAGTAAACACTTATAGGTATAGTTGGGAATTTGCCGGTGGCCCTTTTTATTCTTCATTTGAAGGTGACCCTCCACAATTCTTCTTCGATGTGGTATTTCTTTCAATACTTGCATTTAACAGTTGCGTCCTATTTTAAATGCAGTATATAAACGTATAAGGTATCTTGAAAGGCAATGAAACATGGTTAAAACAGAGAAATATTTCAAAAGATCAATAAATGTACTACAAAAACTATACAGGCTGTATTTTAAGGTGAAATAGGATAGGAAGATGGTAGCCCATGCCCCATACTCGAAGTGGAACACCAATTTCATTAAATAAGACAAACAAAGTCGTCAAGTCACAAAGGACCCCGCACTTTTTTTATGGGAAATGGCGTTCCGTCAAATTTTCTAAAATTTTGGTATAATGTAGTACTCGACCTACTGATCAAAAGTGTCCATGGCCCTATGACTAGTTTTTGAGATACAGGGCGTTGAAGTTGAGAATTACCCACTTTTACTACGCGCGTATCTCGAAACAGAATTGAATGAAGTTCATTTTTCTCAAAAAACATTCCATTCCATTCCCAGGGAGCAACTATATAGAGAAATATGACCGAAAATCGTTACGAATACAGGGTTATCCATAATTGAATGCATGCCCGATTTTGAAAGTATAAAATATGTCAGTTCCAGAGCGAGAACGTTCGCAAAATGAACTATTACACTAGATATGTTGTTGTTACATCGAAAAAGTCTGAAATACCCAGAATTTATACTGGGTGATCCATTATTATAGAAACTATTCTCAAGGAAGGTTATATGGACACCCTGTATTTATGGGTTGATTCAAGGTGTTTGTTTAATTTTTTTAGAACATATCATCATGGACTTCAAAGAATACATGGTGATTCAGTCATGAAATGAACTTTGAACCTCACGAAAATACCCAAAAACCACCTCTTTTTTTCATCACCCTCTATTTCAAGATTAAATCCGATGAGGTGGGAGTTTTCTTTCACCATTGTACTTGATATAGAAACATCAATACGGCTGAGAATTTTTATCCACTTCCTATGACCAGATTTTTAGCTGGAATAAGAATAGAATAACATAAATAAATAATTTTCATATTACATAAAAAAAAATCTGGTCATAGGAAGTGGATAAAAATTCTCAGCCGTATTGATGTTTCTATATCAAGTACAATGGTAAAAGAAAACTCCCACCTCATCGGATTTAATCTTGAAATAGAGGGTGATGAAAAAAAGAGGTGGTTTTTGGGTATTTTCGTGAGGTTCAAAGTTCATTTCATGACTGAATCACTATGTAGGGGAGAGTTCCTTTGAATTGGACAGCCCATGAACCGGACACTATAGTTTTCTACTACACCCGATAGTAATTGAGCATACTTTACGTAAATACCATTTTCGCAACATTGAGCCACGTCTCTTGGAAAATGGCTGAATCTGTGGCTCGCGTCTTGTGGTCGAGGCATGCATTGAAAAATCCGTTGCCGGTAAAGTAAATATGTACGTACATTTGCGAAGTGAATAGCTACACTTCTAGTGACGATAAGTTGCCGATTTTTTCATATAAACATCAAGTGATTATCCCTTATCAGACAGATATGTTAAATCATTGATATAACGATTTGTAGAAATTATATTTTCAGGTTTTTTATGAAAACCACATATCCCATGAATCGGACATAGAAAAATGACTGGAAATTGATGTCCAGTTCATGGTCTGCAATGTTTCCGATTCAAGGGAGATGTGAAAATATGTTATGTAATTCAATAATCAACATGGAAAATACTGTATGTTTTCTCTGTTTGGTACTACTAAATGATTTAAACTATTCTCCTAGAACTTTATGACAGTATTCTATTGTTTCTGTACCATTGTCCACTTCATGGGAATAACTGTCCATAACAAGGGCAACATCCCATGAAATGGACATTTTATAAAATAAAGTAAGACTTATTTTTTCGAGTGACTAGCTTTTCTTTTTCTAGCTCTTTTTGAAAAAGTGAATCCACAAACCTTATGCTCATATTATGACGGTACAATTTGAAACTTTTTTATTTGAAATAATATTTCACACCGAAAATAATAAAATTGTCCGTTTCAAGGGAACTCTCCCCTATTCTTTGAAGTCCATGATATGTTGTAAAAAAATTAAACACTTCCTTGAGAATAGTTTCTATAATAATGGATCACCCAGTATAAATTCTGGGTATTTCAGACTTTTTCGATGTAACAACAACATATCTAGTGTAATAGTTCATTTTGCGAACGTTCTCGCTCTGGAACTGACATATTCTATACTTTCCATATCGGGCATGCATTCAATTATGGATAACCCTGTATTCGTAACGATTTTCGGTCATATTCCTCTATATGCTTGCTCCTTGGGGATGTAATGAAATGTTTCTTGAGAAAAATTGAAGTTCATTCGATTCTGTTTCGAGATACGCGCGTAGTAAAAGTGGGTAATTCTCAACTTCAACGCCCCGTATCTCGAAAACTAGTCATAGGATTGAGTTGAGGCCATGGACACTTTTGATCAGTAGGTCGAGTACTATATTACAGTACAACTTCAGTAGTTCGGGCAGATATCGGGCCGGGACGTGCCCGAACCATCGAGGTGCCCGGATTACTGGAGTGATTTGAATTTATCATATAAAACAACTTAAAAATGATCAAAATTGAAGATTCTCAATGAAAACAAAAACGAAATTATTCTAATAAAATAAAACCAAAGTTTACAAATTTCTAATAATGAAAATAAGTTATATGTATACGACTACATATAATATATGTATGTACTGCCTACTTTGCACTATGAATGTGAATAATGAATATATATAAGAACATGCACCATCTGCCTTATGTTCTCTTTTTTTGAAAAATATGAATAAATTTTACTTTTGGATCATATTTGATGCATAAATATCAGTGGATTTGTTTTTGATCCTTTTCAAAAGTAACAATTTTTCAAGGAGAAGATTCTTCACCTCACTCCTGATGATGCGGCCAGCGCCCCGTGACGTTTTCAACCCGTCCTACAACTGTTTTGTACAAGTTCAGACCAGAAAATTATATTGTTTTGCATATGAATGTTCTCGCGCCCGGATTTCAGAGGTGAAAATTTCTAACTGCCCGAATCAAAGCAGTGCCCGAATTACTGGAGTGCCCGGGCTAGCGAGTGTCCGAACTACTGAAGTTGTACTGTATACCAAAATTTTAGAAAATTTGACGGAACGCCATTTCCCATAGAAAAAGTGCGGGGTCCTTTGAACAAATATCTATTTTAGACATGTTTCGAACATAATATACCGAGTGAGTCTGGGAGATGGACATTTTAATTACAATACTTTGCCACCAGCCGCTGTTTGAATGCGGAAAAATCAGCGGACTGCTAGTCCATTTCCCTCATTTATTATTCTGTGTCCTAGGGACGTGATCCTCTATTTCGAATAAACTTAATATTCACCACGACTACAGCAAAATTATGTTTTACCATGAATATGTAGTTGATATATAAATTTTGTGTTATGGCCATCTCTCTGAACTACAGGGTGTCCCACGGTCGAGTGCCTATTAGACGTTTCTGGAGAACTGTACATATTTGAAATGCGAAAATTGGGATTATGATATTGTTGGAAATTCTCTACAGACCTAAAATATTTTTGGAGCCTGAGCACTTCCAGTTATACCAGGAGTGGAAATGAATTCGTTCAAAAAATATTTTTTCAAAATTTTTGTTTCTGATATCATTGGGTATTCAATGCTGAATACATTTCTGTTGAAACCATTGTATTTATTCGAATAAATTTCAAAATATTGAAAAAAAACTTGAAGAAATGTCAAATATTCATAGTTAGTGTTATGTTCATTATTCTCATTCTGAACATCCCGAGTGTGAACAGTTCTCACAACGTCAAAGTAGAAGAATGTGGAAAGGTCATGCATCTTTTGGATTTCATAAATATCATCACAGGGTGTTTCAAATTTTGTGTCGAAAGCAGTGATCGAAAATTGGCCATAACTTCTGTTTTTCAAAGTAGAACCCTATTTTTATGATTGCGTTGGATTCTGCGAAGAAAAACAGTGATAGCACTTTCAGATGATCTTGCTTGTACATTCAGTAATTACCGAGATATTTGAACTTTTCTAGATTCATGTTGTACGTAGAGATTCGATGAATATTCTTATAAAACCATAGTAACAACTAAAAATCAGACCTGTCACCATAGAACTTATAGTACATGGAATGCCATTAGCCTTGCTGCTCACTGCTCAGCTTAAAAAAGTGGATAAACATCTCCAGTTGGAGGAATACTGAAATTTCCATGTTGCCATGGTTACGACTTGTCATACAGAATAGAAACACAGAAATACTATGAATTTAATCGTCAAGATCCGATTCACTTGGCATTTCGGCAAACATTTGTTGTTTACCCACTTTTTGATCTGGTGATAGCATTCTATGTACTATAAGTTCTATGCCTGTCACCCGTAAATTATACTCCATTCACTTTTATAAAGTATCGCGGTTGGCCATGATTTAGGTTTATCAAGTTTTTTCCCCTAGAACAGACGCAGGTTGGCACTTGTGAAAATTAAGCGACATTGCCAGGTCTACTTTCTATTTACTCTTTTTCAACTTTGTAAATGGAGTTAGTTCTTCGAAGATTTAACTGTGGCGCAGGTTTCGTAGAACTACTACATTTTCATGCTGGAGTATTTCAGGTAGTGCATAAATGTATTTAAATGACTTCTGAATCAACATAATATTTTCTCAAATTCATTAATTTCCCCAAGTAAATGAACATTTTGATAAATAAACAGAAACGACAACGTTGTGGGCGTATCTGACAGTGCAATGACCATAACCTAACATTTTCAAAATGTACGCGGTGAAATATGTCAAAATTTCATGGCAAACCGCGATACTTTATAAAAGTGAATGGAGTATATTAATAGGATCATTTATCTTCTATGGTCACAGAATATTCTCATGCCAACAGATTCGATGACTATTCTTATAAAACCATAGTAACCATTGAAGTAAAATCAAGAAGTAAGGTTAAGGCCCAAAATCGGACCTGAATTATTAATGGGATAATTTATCTTCTATGGGCACACAATATTCTCTTGCGAAAGATAAGATGAATTTGACTTTACGTACAGCATGAAACCAGAAAAGCTCAAATATCTCGAGAATTACTGAATTTAGGAGCGAAATCATTTGAGAGAGCTATCACTATTTTTCTTCGCAGAATCCAACGCTATCATAAAAAATAGGGTTCTAATTTGAAAAACAGAAGTTATGGCCAATTTTCGATCACAGTTTTCGACACAAAATTTGAAACACCCTGTGATGATATTTATGAAATTCATACCTTTTCACATTCTTCTACTTCGACGTTGTGAGAACTGTTCAGACTCGGGATGTTCAGAATAAGAATAATGAACATAACATAACACTGACTATGAATATTTGTCACTTTTTCAGGTTTTTTCTCGATATTTCGAAAACTATTCGAATGAATACAATGGTTTCAACACAAATGTATTGAGCATTGAATACTCAATCATATCAGAAACGAAAATATCGAAAAAAATATTTTTTGAACAAATTTATTTCCACTCCTGGTATAACCGGAAGTGCTCAAGCTCCAAAAATATTTTAGGTCTGTAGACAATTTCCAACAATATCATAATAATTCCAATTTTCAGATTTCAAATATGTCCTGTTCTCCAGAAATGTCTAATAGGCACTTGACCGTGGGACACCCTGTATATGATTTACTTTTCAGGTTTTCTCTTACATATGGGCATACAATGTAAGTTGTCTCACACTCCTGCTGGAACACCAATGTTATTCATCTCTTGTGACATATTACTCAGTTTCTGCTTGGACCGATATGTGTAAATGTTCTTCTTGAACAATTCGTCCAATTTATGCCAACTGTTTCAAGACATTTCTCGTGTGATATGTTTTTCAGGGCAGAATAAATCGAACTCCGATCCCTCTGACAACATCGTGATAAATTTTCCAGATATCTGACTGGAGCACGGAACTTTATTTATTACTCTAAGGTGCCTGAAATTCATCATTTCCTTCAAATCTACAGAAAATGATTTTTCCGTGTCGAAATTTCTGTAGATGACGCGATAGCAGTTGAAGTGCGAGCTGTGCTATTTCACTTGTGCAATAAAGGTTATGGTTTCACAAATCAAATTTTGTAAATTTGTAATACATGTTTCGATCTTGTTTACGCAAAATTTATTATTATATATCTTGTTCTGATTTCTGATGTAGGTAAGTACGCGAGAGCAGCAACGTTCGTAAGAGCCATAGATACTAGTTTATTGAAATACTAGGTAAGTAATATAAGAAATATTACACTCAGAAGGAATAATTTCTGGAACTCAGATTGTTGTCACAAAAGGGCTATCAAAATAAAGTAGAACAGAAGTTCTACTTTATTTTGATGCTACTGACGTACGTTCGGTCCCTACTCTAAAGACTTCATCATAGTACAAATTTTACAGTTTTTGTTGAAATCAATAGGAGAAAAAAGGTTAAGTTGTTTCTCGCTACTCAACAAAAATATTCATTTCATCGGCACGTTCACTCTTGAAATAAAAACATGGGGTAAAACAAAATTCTCTTTGCTCGTTTGGGAGGAACTGATCTTCAAATCATATATTTTCCATAAATTCAATTTCAGACCTCTAGTTTAAAAACGACAATATGAAAGTTGAAGTAACTTCGTGAACGAGCAAACAGAATTTTGTTAAATTCCACTTTTCAAGCCCAAGTGAACATAAATCCGAACAACTGAACAACTTTTTTTTTCCATGAACTCGAATCTAAAAACTGCATAATTTGTGAGGAAAATAGGTAGATCTCATTTCGAAATCTTAATCCATTGTAAAAGGAATTAATTTTGTATCAAATGCTGAAAATACAGACAGTTATTCTATTTCGGAATCTCACTGAATCTCAATATCTTTTCTTGATTCCGTACTCAGATGACCATATTTTTTTTGAACGACGTTAGATTGAACAATCGAAATTGACTTAGAAATTGATTTCACAAACCTGTTATTCAATAATGACACAAAACAAGAAAAAGTCACAATTTCAAAATATCGTTTCATCGAATTAATTTTTGCAGGTGTTCCAGAAGAGCAGTATGAGCAAAGAGCTCTACACCTTTCAATGAATGATCGCCATAGAACTTATATTACATGGAATGCTATTACCAGATCAAAAAGTGGGTAAACATCTCAAGTTGGAGGAATCTCTAAATTTCCATGTTTCCATGGATACGACTTGTCACACCGATCAGAAACACAGAAATATTTGCCGAAATGCCAAGTGAATCGGATTTTGACGATTAAATTCATAGTATTTCTGTGTTTCTATTCTGTATGACAAGTCGTATCCATGGGAACATGTAAATTTCGGTATTCCTCCAACTTGAGATGTTTATCCACTTTTTTAAGCTGAGCAGCAAGGCTAATGGCATTCCATGTACTATAAGTTCTATGATGATCGCTTTATTCAATTGGCACTCAGGTGACCATATTTTTTGTACACCACGTTAGATCTATGTTCGAAAATAGTCAATACCTCCTAGGAGGTATTGAAATAGTACATTGTTTACCGAGGCGCAAGCCGAGACTTGGCAACACAGAGTCCAGGAATGTGTCTTTTCCTACGAGGTGAACATACTATTTTTCCGCAAATCGTTTAAAATTCGACAGATTCCAATTAATTTTGATGGAATCGCGAATTATTTAATTCATAAATGAATGATGCTTCGAAATTCGTATTGAAATTGGTTACGTTACTATGGAAACGTATTCATGTTTCATGAATTGTCAAAGTTGACGCATATAATTAATTTAATTGCTAGTGTTTTCGATTTTAAAACAGTGTAAAATGATAAGTGATGATGAATTTGCTATTTCTGGGACTTTTCCAGAGCTGGTTGATGCTGTGAAAATACTGCTTCTTTGATATAAGTGCCGAAGGAATCATGAGGAAATTTCGTATATGCATATGACGAACCAACTGTAAGGAAATGAATATTTCCTAACAGTTAGGAAATCTTGACTTTTTCTATGACCAATTTTGACTGGAATGTCAAAATTTCCTAGCGTTTTGCGGAAATAGTTATTTTCCTATCAAGGGCGGAAAGTTGTACTTTCCCGCACTAGATTGCCGCTCCGCGTCGTTCGGGCAAGCAATCGAGTGCGGGAAAGTACTTTCCGCTCAAGATAGGAACAATATTTTTTCTACAACCGTATAATAAAATGAAAAAAAACTTCTACACAACTCGAATATTCGTTTTGACACATTAATTACGGAGTTTGGGATTCTATGCGGAAAATCATAGACCATGACATAGAAATAAATACACAGATCCATGTATGCCAGTCATAATTTCTGAAGGATGTCAAGTTCTCTTTGAAAATGCAATAATTTTCAAACGGAAATCTGCATTAATAATTAGTTTGACATGGATGAAACTGCATAATTTGAAATATTTAACTAAATATATAAGTAAGTAGATTAAGAGATTTCATGTTAAAGGTATTATTATACCCAAATTCAACACATATTTACTTTCCCGCACTAGTGCGGGAAAGTAACTTTTCCGCACTAGTACGGGAAAGTGACACTTTCCGAATCGAAAACAATGCGGGAACGTAGTTAGTTAGGCCCGGTTGTAAAAAAAAACTATTTATGTGTCCAAAAATCGTAGTTTACATTCGATAGCGCATCTATCCTGGGATACTTGAACCAAAAAACATTTGGATTCTTGCCACCAAAAATAGTGGCAAGCATTTAATTTTCTGAATTTTCGAAAACCGTGGGACATAATAGTATCTACTTATATTTCATTACTAGTCCAGAAAGTAAGCTTTTTCCGTGCGCGCGCGATGTGTTCCCGAGTGAGGCGGAGCCGAACACGGAAACTCGTGCAAGCACGGAAAAAGCCTTTCTGGACGTGTAATGGACGATATTTTTCATTACACCTCTCTGAAAACAATAACAGGAGAAAAATTTTCAGCAGAAAGCATTTCGATATTGTGAAACAATAATTATTCAGAACACTGACATCTACTGTCACGCAATCGTTGCTCTGTGTCTCAGCCATATATCTACTAATACCAATATGGATTATACCCCTGCTTTTCAGTCACAAAGTGAAGCCAAACATTTGGTAAGGCTTGAGTTGTACGCTTGCGTCAACTGAAAATTCAAAAATTTCGAGCAATTTAGAGGTTATGTTTATTCTCGAAGACAACAAGAAAATAGATATCCAGAATGAAAATATGTCACTCAAATACTTTCAGTTCAATTTTAGATTATGAATAGGAGTCAACAATGATATCAAGGACTTGAAGAAAACGGAATAAAGCGATTGAAACATTTGACATTAAATTGTGAGGTTACGATCGAAACTATTCACATGAAATTAAGAATGACATACGTTTCACGACATAATACGATGTGTCAGAGAGAAATAGAATTAAAAAAATATCAATCAAGGAATAACATTTTTGAGGTGGTTTCCAACATGTACTCTCCCTTTTTTTTCAGAAAAATAGCTTTTTCATTTCAATGATGCCGAATTCATGAAAATTAAAAGAGACAAATAGGTTTTTTTTTTAACTTGAAAAAGTTGAAGAACACCCCTGTGTATAATGAATTTGATTTCTTTTCATTAGATATATTTCATTCCGTTTGACTCTGTCGTATATTTTGCCCACAACCGATATGTCTCATTTAACATTTTGAATACAGGGTGTCCCAAATAAGAGTGACTGATTTTAAACATAAATGCCCAGCTTATTAATTGCTCCAAAGAGATCGGATTCTCATTAGTTTCACCAGTTTATCAACGAGATTTTTAAGGCTTGGCTGGCATTTCATCTCATCAACGCAGGGTGTTTTACTAATGTTGGTCATATTCAAAGGGAAAAATTTGTATTATTTTAAATGGAACACCCTATAATTTCTGATCTCATTCTCCTTTCCAAAAATGTATAGTTTTCTATCTTTTTCTACATTAACAACAAAGATATTCGATGTTTCATGTAGTAGTACATTTTAGTTTAGCAGAACTAAAAAATAATATCAGGAACATTATTGAAAACATTCCGCAAGAAATGTTAGAAAATTCATTTGAAAATTTGAAATGTCGCTTATAGTTGTTATGCTTAAACGAAGAGGGTAGGCATATGCAGCATTTATTGTAACTTTTTTGTTCTTCCTTCTTCATATGTATTGAATAATGTTATTATGTTTTAACACTGATGGACTATTCTCGTTCCTTCCAGAATTCCATGAACAAAAATGGATCTCGGTGTAAGGAACTGGAGAAAACTCATTGGATTCTGGAGCGACGTTTCGGCGTTATATTTCGCCTTCCTCAGGCTACAATGAAATAAGAAAAAAATTAAAATATGTGTGTGACTTTGTGGTGAACACAATGTAAATAATGCAAAATTTTTCTTATTTCATTGTAGCCTGAGGAAGGCGAAATATAACGCCGTAACGTCGCTCTAGAATCCAGTTTTCATACAGTTCCTTACACCGAGATCCATTTTTGTTCATGTTATTATGTTTTCTTACTGAATGAACTCTTTGTCAAATTTGTTGGCAATTATTTACGTAAATTGATATTGCATACTACATAAAAACGACTCAAATGATTATGTCAAACGGTCACAGCATGTGTTGATTTTAGGCATAAAAATACGTTCATATGAAACTACTAATTAAAAATGTACTACTGCATGAAACATCGGATATCTTTGTTGTTGAAGAAACAAAAGATAAAAAAACTATACATTTTGGGAAAGGAGAATGATGGATCTTTCGAATGAGATCAAGAACTATAGGGTGTTCCATTTGAAATAATACATATTTTCCCCGGTATGCACGTTCAAAATGAGCAATCATTCAATTATTTTAGAGGAAGCTGAATACCTGAATTCACACTTCCGAAACAGAATCCTCTTAACTGGGTATTTCGTCATATATTTCGTTCATTTTTACTGAAATAGCAATGATAGCAATCGGTAGTTTTTGCTACCTCAGATACACGCCACGATTTCTAAATCAGTTTAAAAATACACGCGTTGTCAAAAAAGTGCCACAGTAAACTGCTGAAAGTAGGTTCGTTAACCCAAAATAACCACATACCTTCGTTCTATACACCCTCTCGTATAGATCGAGACGTAGATAATAAAAATAAACACATAATAACTATATTCAGGTACAATCGATCGTTCCTTACGACTTTGAATGTTTGACATAATTCAGGAGTGATTGTTGATAAGAGGAAATGGTAAAATGCTCTGCCATCCCAGGAAATCATTATATCCAGTTCAAGAGGGAAATTCGTCGATTCTCCCAAGTTTTTAGGGTGTTCAGAAATTGTGCACCTGTTTTCCCCCGTATTAATAAAACTTTTGTTATGGCAATCACTAAGTGCGAAGTTGAAACTCAAGTTACGAGTTCATTCTTCAACTTCAGTTGAAGTTGTTCCCACTTCAGAATTGTACCTATATTGACGTTCTATATTCACTGAAATAATTTCATTCGGTGTGATAACATCGCTATTTCTCTGAATCTGATGTGTCATTTCCTATTGAGTTCATCATTGAACTGGATTTTCTTTGGATGGAGGAAATTGGTTTTTGAAAAAACTCAGTTCATTTAATGTCGACGTCTCGTGGATTTATTTCCACACTCTGCAGGGCTATAACAGAGAATTCGGAACTAAAATAATAATTCAATCCATATCGATTGTTATCAAGAAACCATGCATACAGTTCATTCAACTATACCACGTACAATGATCACCATTTTCGTTATTTTAAAAACAATTGAAACTTACATATTACAATAAAAATAGGAAAATTCGCGTCCGTTAGGACCGTCCACTAGGGACACATAATCAATGAGAGAAATGGACTAGCAGAGATCTAATTCAAGAAGTAAATCGCCGGAACGTGCTGCTACCGCAGAATGAAAATGACATCTAAGATGCCAGATGACGGCTAAGAAGCCAGAAACCGGTCTGTCATTTTCCTTCTGCGGTAACAGCACGTTCCGGCGATTTACTTCTTGAATTAGATCTCTGCTAGTCCATTTCTTACATATTACACTCAACCTGAGTTGAAATTATGTTTTTCCCACAATAGGTCTTAAAAACAGAATAGTGAACCAAATCAACCGGAAAAAGGCGAAAATTAGAAACACCTTGTCAGAACTCTTCATTAATACAAAATACAAGTCATCAATTTCACTTTCTTTGAACGAATCGGCCAGAGTTACGGAGAATATGTGAGAACACAACTTAAAAATTGGATTGAATGTGACAAAAAAATCACTCCACAACCGGAAAATTTTCCTACTTGAATGTAGAAGAAATGAAGTGTTTCCAAGACAAGACACATAACAGATAGTAATAATTGTTTGAATATTTTATTACTTGAAGATCATTGTTCGTTTGCCAAACAGACTAGTGAAATTATGCATAAGTTTAAAAAATATGTGTTGAATTTAGAAACTGAAATTACCATTTGGAAATTTAGAACTTCGAATGAGAAACTGGAAGATATCAAACACTTCAGTAATTTGTCAGTACCACATTAGTATATTTCATTACTAGTCCAGAAAGTAAGCTTTTTTCGTGCGCGCGCGATGTGTTCCCGTCAAAATTTCCTAGCGTTTTGCGGAAAAAACTATTTATGTGTCCAAAAATCGTAGTTTACATTCGATAGCGCATCTATCCTGGGATACTTGAACCAGAAAACATTTGGATTCTTGCCACCAAAAATAGTGGCAAGCGTTTAATTTTCTGAATTTTCGAAAATGTTGCATATTTCGAGAACCGTGGGACATAATAATAATAATAATAATAATAGTGCTTTATTTCAGAACATATTCATCACAAATTGCTCAGTACATGAAAATGAAATGGAATAGTGTCTAAAAGGGAAAAAATATTAACTATATCCTATCATGCAAAATAATCTTCATTTCCATAAGGCTCCAACTCAACTTAATATTTGTACAGTTTCTTTTTAAATTTTTTGATATCAGAGATCATAGATATATCTTTTGGCAAAGAGTTGTACATTTTTAAGCATCTGTACTCAGCTTGCTTCTGGCTTGTTGTTAAATTATGCCTAGGGTATATTTAATTGTTATTCCTTGTGTAATAAAAACCTTTTTTGATTTTCATATTTACGAAACATATTTGGATTCTTCTTGATGAAAATAACACATTCTTGAATGTATATTCCATATATAGTTAGTAATCCCAAGTTCTTGAATGTACCTCTACATGATTGATCATACCTTATGTTATTCAGTATTCTAATTGCTTTTTTCTGTAATACAAATAAAGGCTTTATGTTTCCGGATCCATAGAAGATTATGCTGAATCTCAGTTTGGCTTCTATTGTTGCGTGATACACCATCTTCAAGTTGTGTTGACAAATGTATTTCGATGTTATTCTAAACCCATAAATAGCTGTCTGAATTTTTGCACAAAGATTTGTAATATGTTCCTTCCAGTCCAGATGATTATCTATGTCAACTCCCAAAAACTTTGTATGCTCCACAAGTTGGTATTTATTCTGATTAAGTGTTATGGAATTAAGTTCTTCGATACCTGTACTACTTGGAGTGAATAGTACGATTTTAGTTTTTTCTTTATTCAAAAGGAGGTTGTTACTTTTGAACCATTCATCTGTTTCTTCCATTTTACTCGTATGTGAATACGAGTATGTTCCTCAAATCTGGATATAAACTCTCTATAATAAGTAGGTTGGTGTCGTCTGCATAGTTAATTGTTGTTGTCTTATTATTTTCACTGTCATCGCTTACTGTGTAGTCATTGATATATATTATGAAGAATATTGGTCCAGCAATGCTTCCTTGTGGAATACCCAAAAGCAGTTCCTCCATATTTGATCTTATTACTTCTTCCTCCATTTCCATTTCCACCATCTGTTTTCTCATTGTGAAATATGACCTCACCCCCTGCAAGGCAGGTCCTCTAATTCCATATCTTTCCAGTTTCCTCAATAGTTTTTCACTGTCCAAGCAGTCATATGCCTTGGTTAGGTCAAGAAATATTCCCATAGCTAGGTCTCCACTTTCAAATGCTTCAACTATTTTATTAATGAATTTGTACTTATATTTCATTACTATTCCAGAAAGTAAGCTTTTTCCGTGCGCGCGCGATGTGTTACCGAGTGAGGCGGAGCCGAACACGGAAACTCGTGCAAGCACGGAAAAAGCCTTTCTGGACGTGTAATGAACGATATTTTTCATTACACCTCTCTGAAAACAATATTTAAGAAGTTATTCCCAGGTTTTGACTTCTGAACCGGTAACGAACCAAGCTAATTCCAAAGCTACGCCAGTTGTCCCTCCCAAAAAGCCAGCCTTAATTATTGAGAACAGCAAAAAAGCCCCCCAATCGCAAGGAGCACCCCGGGCCAAGCGTGCCCGGAAAGAGAGCTCTTCCTCAATAGAGGAAAACTTACAAAAATCAACGGTAACAATGATGGGGACTTCAGACTGGACGGAAATGTCTAAGGCGCTTTATAACAAAAAAATATATTATAACCGGGCAACGGTAGTAAAAGACGGCATTAAAATTATTGCTTCGTCTGCAGAAGACTTCAGGAAACTCACTAAATTTCTTGATCAACAAGGTAAGGAATATTTTACCTACCAATTGGAAGAAGAAAGGAGAGTATACGCCGTTATAAGGTACTTGCCACTGGACGCGGATATTGAAGTTATTAAAAACGACTTAGGACTTCAAGGTATCAAAGATGCCGAAGTGACGAGAATGACGTCAAATAAAACCAAAAAAGCAATTCCTCTTTACCTTGTAAAAACGCAGCACAAGGAAATATTTCAAATCAAAAAGATCAACAGCCTTTGTATCGAAATAGAACCCAAAAAGAAGCCAGAAGGTCCAGGACAGTGCCATCGCTGCCAGAGATATGGACATGCTCAAAATAAATGTACATTTCCGTGGAGATGCGTGAAATGCTAAGGAGCGCATTGCACAAAAGAGTGTGCATTGACGCAAAAAGAAGGTGAAAGGAACGCGGCATGCGTTTTATGTAACCAGAGTGGACATCCTGCCAGTTATAAAGGCTGCAGCGCATATAAAAATCTTACGAAGAAGAAAACACCGACAAAAAAAGAAGTCCCCCCCCGAGAAAATCGCTGAAAAAATAGAGACTGTTGTTACTGTTGAAAAACCACAGGTACAAAAAACAAAGAAATCGTCCACAAAACCAATTGAAACCAGAAGGGAAGACCCTAAAGATGAACTTGACAAACTCACTGAGAAAATATTCAGCAGAATAATGCAGAAATTTGAAAAAGAATTCGAGAAGAAATTTCAAAACTTATTTGGAAATAAATAATTTATGAACATGCTATCACAGCTAGAAAATCTGAAGATAGTTTCCTGGAGTATTAATGGAATCAGAGCCCGTAAATCAGATATTGAACAATTGTTAGAAGAAAGACGTCCTGATATTATGGCGCTTCAGGAAACTAAATTAACTCCTAAAGATAAAATATCCTTCGAAAACTACGAAATATACAGAAGAGACAGAAATGAAAGAAACGGTGGAGGGGTTGCTATTCTCGTTAAAAGAGACGTGAACCATTACCTGAATGCGGTTGTAAATCCTGTGGACAATGACGTACCTATAGAGGCACTATCGATCACAATAAAGATAAGAAGAGAAAGTATTAAGGTATTCTCTGTGTATAAACCGCCGCAAATAAATCTGCCAGAGAAAGAGATGAAGATTTTATTAGGGGGTCATTTTACAAGAATAATACTTGGAGATCTCAACTGTAAATCTCAACAATGGAATTCTAAAATAGAGAATGCAAATGGCAAGAAATTGAAAGAATATGCCGAAAAGGAAGATGCTATAATCATGGGACCAGAAATACCGACATATTTACCTAGTGGCAATGGAACCCCTGATGTGCTAGACATAGTTTTAATGAAAAATATAAAACAAGATTTTGCTCTTGAAACGATAGAGGATGGAACATCTGATCACAACCCGATAGAGTTCAGGACATGGACCAAGAAATGAAGTGACTCAAACACGAGAACATACCGATTGGGACTGTAGTATGTTGAACACACTGTATATTTCGTTCGTGATATAATAAGATTAGTGCGACCTCCCTTCAAGACCTACAGCGGCACGTGAAGCCAGAGCTCTAGGTCTCATCATTGCCAGTTATGTTATCAAATATAATGTTATTAAAACAAGTAAACATTTATGAAATATATATAACAATTGGCGAGGGAGAGTCATTCAGAGCGATTGAGTGATTCATTCAGAAGCATGTACGTATTGACCGCTTGTTAGTCAACAGCGAGAATCTGTAGTAAACATATATTCAATGTAAGTTCAGTGAATTAAATCCCTTTGATGAGTCTGCCTGGTATTATTCTTCACCATCCTTAACTGCATAACGATTGGTCGAACCTACCCTAGCTGGGTACATGGCGATCCTGCCAGTTCGATGCAGTTGAAGGTCCAGGGTCCAGAAGGTTTTCATCAGGATTTGGATATGGGTATGTAATTCCAATTAGTTCAACCAACAAGCAAGATGGGATTAGGCCAGTCCAAGCAAGACGAGATCATCATTGGCCAGAGATCCAAGAAGCTATGGAGACGACTGTACAACTAGAGGCAAGGAGAAGCCACCAGGAGGATGTAGTGTAAGAACTATTTCTTTTCCCCTGTTATGTCATTTCGTCAAGTGAAAAGTGATGAACTAATTGCTGACCTAATTGATGTGAAAACATAAAAAATGAGCCGCGAGAACATAGTGAACGGGCCGATAGTGTAAATAATGAATTAATCAAGATTTTAAATTTAACAAATTATGTAAATTGTCAAGTCGGAACCAAATTTTCTCAAAGCATCGCAATGTTTTTTTATCAGAAAGGAAATTCGTTTCATTCAAATCGAGGTCGTGACCGCAAGGAAAATCCTAGCGGACAAAATTTCACGTCAGCGAAAAAAAGTTCGGACAAGGTCAATGTTAACAGTTCACGAATCATTCCGAAAACAATAACACCTCGGAATTATTTGTTCAATATGATTATCGACCGAATTCCGTTTGATTTCAGAAAAGTAACTTCAGGGTTCATTATGTAAAAGTTTCAGAAAATTTTTTCAGCACATGCCTTATCGCGTATTAAAAATAACGTAGAGACGAATGCCCGATGGCAAGGACTGATCACCTTGTTGTTGTCGAAGTTTGAAACGTCCAGTGAAAATTATTGAGTAAAGACCACTTTCAGAAAAAGAATTTCATAATTTGAAAAATCAACATTCAGAGGATTACAATGAGAATTTAATATATAATGTGAATTCACAAATTATTTTCAATAACCAGAACATCCGATCGGCGTAAGACTTAGGTACATCGTTGAGGAAACTGGAAAATTTATGCGCAGAAAATAATATATTAGAATTGTTCCTCATAAAGCTAGCTAGCAATATAAAATTTTTGAATATGTTGTCAAATTATAAGAATGAAAGTCTAGGAAGATACTGAAAAATTAATGTAATACGAGATGTAACGCGTATAAAAGATCAAGGCAAATCATTCTGAACGATGTTCACATGCTTCCAACCGGTGGACATCCAGACATGTTTAGTTTAATTTTCAGAAACGTAGTAGATTATTTCCTCAAAATTTAAAAAGCCGTGTAGATCCAGTTTACAATTTTGACAACTCTTGGATATATAGGTTGCAAACGGCATAGAAAGATGCTAGAGAAAACTTGGTGAAGGTAAAAATTGAAATGAAAAGAATTGTAACTCTCATAACAAGTGATTAGAATTATTCAAAGACCGATGTAAAAATTAATTTAGGTAAATATCGAATTAAACCTTGTAGATTTAAGACCCATTGAGACTGTGATATTATTATAGATATAGATATTGAGCTATATAAGTCAAAAAAAATTATTTTACATTTGTATAGAAAAACAATTTTTTTCTCTCAAAGAGGGAAGGTGTAGTATGTTGAACACACTGTATATTTCGTACGTGATATAATAAGATTAGTGCGACCTCCCTTCAAGACCTACAGCGGCACGTGAAGCCAGAGCTCTAGGTCTCATCATTGCCAGTTATGTTATCAAATATAATGTTATTAAAACAAGTAAACATTTATGAAATATATATAACAATTGGCGAGGGAGAGTCATTCAGAGCGATTGAGTGATTCATTCAGAAGCGTGTACGTATTGACCGCTTGTTAGTCAACAGCGAGAATCTGTAGTAAACATATATTCAATGTAAGTTCAGTGAATTAAATCCCTTTGATGAGTCTGCCTGGTATTATTCTTCACCATCCTTAACTGCATAACGATTGGTCGAACCTACCCTAGCTGGGTACATCACAGGACGAATATAAGAATAAACTCCAAGAAAATATCACGAGTATTCCACAAATTAACACTCCTGATGAACTAGATCAATCAGTCATAGCTTTGGAGAGTGCGATTATGAAATCCTATGAAGAGAGCACGGTTAGAACAACTGAACCTACTCCCAAACATCCCTATGGCGATACTCCAAAAGAGGTGAAAGAACTGATTAAAGTCAACCGAAGACTAAGAAAGAAGAACAGGATGTATAAAACAGATAATGATAAAAACAGACTAAACAGACATAGTCAAATACTTAAAAATGCACTAAGGGAGCTCAGAACGAATAGATGGAATAAGAAAATAAGTGAACTCAACACAGAAGACCACTCTGCATGGAAAATGCAAAAAAATTTACGTAATGAAAAAACTCAAATTCCACCACTGCATGGAATGCATGGAATGGCATATTCAAAAAGCGATAAAGCTAACGCTCTTGCCGATACTATAGAAAGGGAGTCAAGAATAAACTTTTGTGAAGAAGACGATGAGGACCTAGAAGAATTAATAGAAGATAATGAAGAAGAAATGAAAGAATTACCACCGGATGACAAAATCCCTCACCCAACATCTCCGGCAGAAATCAAAGAGATAATCAATAATTTGAAAACAAGAAAAGCTCCTGGAAAAGATAAAATTACAAATCTCATGCTGAAGAAAATGTCAAAGAAAGGAACGGCAGCTCTCACTAGCATAGCAAATGGCGTGATGAGAATAGAGCACTTTCCAAAAAGATGGAAATCTGCCGAAGTGATTGTTTTCAATAAACCAGGTAAAGACAAAAAGTTCCCACAGAACTATAGACCGATAAGCCTGCTCCCAGCCCTAGGAAAAATTGTGGAGAGAGTCTTAGCCAGACGACTTAATGAAGAAACAGAGGCCCTGCAGACGATACCGAGTGAACAATTTGGGTTCCGAAAACAACATTCAACTGAACAACAGCTCCTAAGAATAACCGAGTATATCACAGAAGGATTTCAGAATAAACAAGCCACAGGACTACTACTACTAGATGTAACCAGAGCTTTTGATAGAGTATGGCATGAAGGACTAGCATATAAAATGAAAACCGCAGGTTATTCACCCAAGTTATGCAGAATAATAAGAAATTATTTGAGGGATAGGAACTTTTGTGTGAAAATACGTGATGTTTATTCCACACTCAGATATTTGGAAGCAGGAGTTCCCCAAGGATCCATACTAGGACCGCTACTCTATAACATATACATACATGATATACCAAGAAATCCAAGATGCCTGCTTGCTCTATACGCGGACGATACGGGCATAGCAATTAGGCACAGAAATACAAAAATAATTCACAAAAGACTTCAAGAAGCTGCAGACGATATCAGTCAATGGTGTAACAGATGGAAAATCAAAATCAATGGAGAAAAGAGTCAAGCAATACTCCTTCAAAAGAGAAAACTGAAGATGGAATCGAAAATATCCATAGACGATAATGAAATAGAATGGAAGAATGAAGCTAAATATCTAGGAGTAATATTAGACAAGGGACTTACGTGGAAACAACACATTAAGTATGCAGTGGATAAAACGAATGTTGCAATGAAAAGACTATATCCGATTATAGACAGAAGAAGCCAAATGAACAGAAACACGAAATTGAGGATCATAAAAGCAGTCGCCAGACCGCAGCTAACATATGGATCAACAGCATGGGGATATGCAGCGAGAACCCATATAAAGAGGATACAAAGTACAGAAAACAAATTTCTGAGATGGGCATTAGACGCCCCCTGGTTTGTTAGGAATGAACAGATACAAGAAGACATAAAATGGGAGTCCATTACTACATTCATCAAACGAAAAGCTGCAAAAGCCTATGAAAGAGCTAGTGAACATCCAAATGACGACCTTAGAAGGTTAGTTGACTATGACCCCGCTGAAGATGAAAAAACAGCTAGAATTTACCGCAAAAGACCTAGAGACCAATTGCGAAAATGAAGATATAGAACTCCACACTTAGTAAGAGATATCCAATTGAAGGATGTACACAAACACTCAGCATAAAAGAATGCGAAAGAGAAAATAACAGATAAGATGATGGAAGGTTTATAGGCTTAGGTATGCCCGGAACCAACCGCAGGAGAGGTGTTTAGTCGGTAAGAATCCGACACTACCCAGAAAGACTGGGTGTCTGATGTAAGATTCACCTCTTCTAGAACAAAAAAAAAAAAACAATATCACGAGAAAAATTTTCAGCAGAAAGCATTTCGATATTGTGAAACAATAATTATTCAAAAGACTGACATTTATCCTACACTAGGCGCGTTCGGTATATACATATCCGTCAGCTCCTTTCTATTCGCTTGCTCCGTTGGCGTTCGATAATTCAGTCTGTTGACACCAAGTTGACACTTTCCTCTCTGTTCTGCGCTCCGAAGTCACGTGATTGTATATCCGTTTGTATCCGTATTCTCTCGCTCCACTCCGGGAACAAAAAAACGAACCCAGTAATTCACGCAATCGTTGCTCTGTGTCTCAGCATAGGAATCATAGGATGCATCTATGCCTCAGCGCACCGTAAAACTTTTTGCGGTGCGGCCGCATTTTCGATGTTCTAAATCTACATGTTATGATAGGGTTTTCAGTGCGGTGTAATGAAATAGTATATTTCATTTCCAGTCCAGAAAGTAAGCTTTTTCCGTGCGCGCGCGATGTGTTCCCGTGTGAGGCGGAGCCGAACACGGGAACTCGTGCAAGCACGGAAAAAGCCTTTCTGGACGTGTAATGAACGATATTTTTCATTACACCTCTCTGAAAACAATAACACGGGAAAAATTTTCAGCAGAAAGCATTTCGATATTGTGAAACAATAATTATTCAAAACACTGACATCTACTGTCACGCAATCGTTGCTCTGTGTCTCTGCATAGGAATCATAGGACGTATCTATGCCTCAGCGCACCGTAAAACTTTTTGCGGTGCGGCCGCACGGAAAAGAGTCATTTTCGATGTTCTGAAAATGTGTAAAAAAGATTTTGAAGCACTGTTCATTAGTCGTGACTGTAGTAATCATCCATTTAATATATTCAATAAAACAAACTATCGGGAATCGGACAATATGTTCATTAGAATAAAAACTAGTAAAATCAAGAAGATGCAATCACTGTGCCTAACTTTTTTCAAAACTATGTTTAGTGTTCAGAATCACAACCCGATTTCTTATATAATTACACTGATGCGACTGTGCCTGAAGATGTTAGATCGATATTATCATTAGGTCCAAAATTCAGCGTTCCTCAAACAAACATCATACCCATTCCAACCATTATCAAAGATTTTGAGTTCGCTGTCCAAGGCATCGAATTAAACAGGGAAAACAAAAATACACTTAGGGCTAGAGGTACCAACATTTTAACTAATTTTCAGTACAAAATCAACATCGGAAAAAAATGCATCCACTGCTTAAATGTTTCATCAATACCAAATTGTTCATTGGGAGACATCCTGAAATAATTATAATGCGCGCAGACAAGGGAAATGCTACCGTCATAATGTTGAAGAGTGAATACATTGAATATATGACTGATATTGTATCGGACGATTATACCTACAAAAAAATAAAAACACCTTAAGATCTATGAACTTACGAACAGCGTGAAGCAAACGAATTGATTGGTGAACTAAAGACTCCGTCTTCATATACAGATATGGATAATGTAGTTGGAAACCCTGAGTTTTCAGTACAAAATTGGAGCAGTCTTCTAGTCCAGTTGAACAGTGGAAGAATCGAAACCTCAGTGCGATTCGATATCGAATAAGCGGCTGGTCTAGTTTTATGGCAGTTTGTAGTGGGGATGCCAGAGCGCAACGATCTAGGTCCTAGGATCTCGGATCGAATAAGATTAGAGTAGTAACACGCCCAACGCGCGAAGCGATGGGTGTTATCATGTCCGTTGAAAAAGAATACGACAATTTTATTTCACTCTTATCGGAGGAATCAATTTGCCTCAATGAATGACACAAATAATTTCCTGTGAAAATTAGTACTCAGGTCTTCTTCACCATAACTGGTTTGAAATAAAATAATTGATTGACCACCGAAATACCATTTTATTATTTGAATTTTTTCTTGAACAGTAAACAGTTTTATCTACTCCCATAGAATAATATACCTATCCATTATTCAACTGAATTTGATCTGTGATAGTCTCTATAAACCGATAGTGTGAGGTAATAATAACTCACGCCTATAACTCACTCTGATACAAATAGGAAAAATGTAGCTTACGAAATTAATAAAAAAGTCGGGTCAATGGGGAACTCTTTTTCAGACATCAAGGTAACGTTCTCGCCATCCATTTCTACATTTTCTTATCTGAATATCCAAAAATTGCATTTGGAAAACGTGATATTTTGACGTTTTCTACGGGATTCGATATCGATTCGATTTTCGACCACAGAAATCGCTTTTGACAACTGTTGTCAATTTTGAAAATGCAGATTAATTCGAATTTTACTGAAGAAGTCGACGATAAAGTATAGTGTTCAATTCGCGGTAATGGTCATAACACACTTGATGAATTGCACCCCTCGCCTGACGGCTCGGGCTGCAAAATTCATCTGCGTGTGTTATGACTAACATTACCGCTCATAGAACAATATACATACTAATATTCACGCGGAATCTAATTTATCTTCAAACAGTATAGTCCATCGCATCAAAGTTCGGATTGCGAATGAATTCGATCTTCGATCCGCGAAGTGCAGCAGAGATCCAGGCATCCCCACTTGATCGAAACTGCCATTAAACTAGACCAGCTGCTTATTCGATATCGAATCGCACTGAGGTTTCGATTCTTCCACTGTTCAAGTGGACTAGAAGACTGCTCGAATTTTGTACTGAAATTTCAGGGTTTCCAACTACATTATCCATATCTGTATAACACCATTTCACCCAAATTAAATGGTCTCAGGCCGGATTTCACAAAAACATTTTAATCTGGCTTAGGGAGTTAACTGAGATTATCGATTGATTTTGACTTGAAAACCACATAAAATTACCGTTTACTGCCTTGAACGAGATTGGAATCGTTGGTGAAACCCGGCCTGAGAATGGTTCATAAGCCTACGTTTAGTATTAGACCAATTGTGAGTTGTATAGGTTCACCTTCTCACAACATACACATACATACACTTTTAAAGGATTATCTATTTATTCTGGAACATCCTGTTCATTGATAAGGATGGTTATTTCTTGAAATTATGTCGGTGACCTTTTTGTTTATCAGTATGAATTCCGTGTATTTCTTCTGTTGCGCTCTAAGATTAGACAAAAATTTGTGGGATCTCAAGAAAACACGGATTCCTAAATGAACCTGTTATTGTTTCGTCAATTTTCTTCCTAACGTGAAGGCATCAGCTTTTGAGCGCTTGTAGGGTAAATTCTGAATTCTCATCACGAAATATTTTTTTGAGGGCAACTTACAAAATTTGACAGCTGTTGTCAGAGAATTCCTCCATGATCCCGGATCTGTTACTGCAGAAATGATTTTTTTTCGATGATTCGCTTGAATTTTATATGATTCTTCCTACGCGATCTGGACAATTTTCTCTGTATTGAACCGAAAGCTTCGAAATGATCAGGAAAACGAAAATTCGAACGAACCTATTCACATAATCGTTGGTTCAAATTTTGCCCATTAAACATTAAAATTTCAAATTTCTAGGTTTATCCGTTCGAGAGTTATCGTGTGCACGGATGGACAGACAGAATTGAATTTGACCACGGATTCGTGATCAGTGTTTCAAACCTAGTGTATTGAGATCATTTCCGACTCGAAATTAGAAAAATACAGACATCGTGGCGAAATTATGGGGTAAATACGTACAAAATTACATAATATATGGACAAAATGACATAAGCATCATAATAAGAGTTTGGAGGTATCAAATGCGGAACTGCCTTCCACATCACACGACTCGAGTGGGTTCAATTAAACCTCTGAAAACTCGCAGGAGCGTCTCTTGTTCATCTGGTCTTCATGAGTGATAAAAGAAATCAGGAGGTCACGAGTTTTCATTCGCCAAATTTCAAGAAGAAATGGGCAGTTTTTACCATTTTTCTTCATTTTTATTGCATTAATTTCAAACTTAACTTATCTGTCATCGTATTCACGAAGATTTTTTGATGTTAAATATACTTTTTCTATTCATTCGATATACACTGTGTCCGTAAAGTATGGAACAAATTCATTTTTAGCTAAACAGGTCATTTTAAGAAATAATCCTGAAACACGTCGATTTTTGATGTTAATTTACCGTATTTTAAAATTATAATCTAATATACAGGGTGAATTACGTTCGAGTTATGACGTCACCGTCATTTTTTTTAAATGGAACACCCCCATTTTGTCTCAATTTTCGGATTACTCTAGCTGAGCTGATTCCAAAAATGTATCACATGTTGATTCCAATTGGAACAGGGTGGACAAAAATACAACAGTTTTGTGTGTGCTCATAAAGTATCGCGTAACATTCTTTATTAGGTAAATAATAAATACTATCAAAAATACTTATTGTGTAGCGGCAATTGGTTTGAATGTAACACCCCGTTGTCCCCGTTGTTTGCTACATGTTTAAAGTAATAAAAATCAGCTGTTTCCCAACATGTTACTTTATGAGCACACACAAAACTATTGTATTTTTATCCATCCTGTTCCAATTGGAATCAACATGTGATACATTTTTGTAATCAGCTCAGCTAGAGTAATCCGAAAATTGAAACAAAATGGGGGTATTCCATTTAGAAAAAATGACGGTGACGTCATAACTCGAACGTAATTCACCCTGTATATTAGATTATTATTTCAAAATACGGTAAATCAACATCAAAAATCGACGTGTTTCAGGATTATTTCTTAAAATGACCTGTTTGGCTAAAAATGAATTTGTTCCATACTTTACAGACACAGTGTATTTCCAGCTTTATAACGCTATATGGACAAAATGACATATACAGTGAACGGACAAAATGACATAGGTATTTCAGCTGAATTAACCGTATCTACCGGACCAAGACAATCCATCCCAGACTCCATCAGCAAACAAAGAACCAGGACTTGTCTTAACATATTCATAACAAAATATTCATCTGCGGCTAAAAAAGGCAATGCATCTCAACCTACTCTTGCTGATCCTATGAGGAGGTTTCTGCAATCCCTAAAGGACGATTCATAAGTGAAAAAGGCATGCCTGAGCCGAGGACTATACCTTTTCAACGTCAAATTGGGATCTATCAGAATCAAATTGGGAATTAACATATTCAAATTGGGAATAACGAAAATCAGATTGGGAATAAACACATTCAAATTTGGAATAATCAATTTCAAATTGAAACGGCATTCGCGAATAGCCACGCGTGGCTATGTAAATCAAGATCAGGCATGATCAGAAGATCTTTATATTGATGAAACATGAAGAAGAAACTATTAATATATATTTGAACTTATCAAACATTCAAAAAGTGTAAGACGTACTTAAAAATTTTCATATTTGTGCTTCAACTCTCATTTCCAAAAAATTCAAAACATCACATATGAACGATGAACCACATATCTGGTACAGGTACTAACTGTAATGATTGATATATTTCTTCTCATCAAATTTTCCATTCTTCGAAGACGAAATTATGTCTGTGTTATGTTTCCATTGCATACCGCAATTACCTGCTTTTTCATTGAATCTGCAGATTTCTTCTTTGTATAGGGAATGATTATGAAAAAGAAATTGTAAACTTATCATTCGTTACTCACTTTGGACAAATTTAAGAGTTAATTACATATCGAGTAATTCGAAGATCTGATTCACATAGATGTCATTCCAATATGAAATTGATTATTCCCAATCTGAATTTGATTTTTCCCAATTTGAATATGTTAGTTCCCAATTTGATTTTGATAATTCCCAATTTGATTTTGATAGTTCCCAATTTGATTTTGATAGTTCCTAATTTGAAGTTGAAAAGGTATAGATAAACGTACTTATTTTCAACTTCTACACCTAATATGATTGCAATCAAATCAAAAAAAGAGCCCATACCTCCTCCAAAGACAAGGAGACAAGTCCCTAGGGCATTATTCAAAGAAGACAATGAAGAAGAAAATGTTCCTAGCAACTTTCGAGATGATGGGGACGACTGTCCTGCTATCTATTTAGATTGAGATCTTCTACAGGATTAGCCCTGGAGAAGACTGGTTACGATGCATGCATAGCTTGCATTCGGCTCACGCATCTTGTGCTGATGTTCCTAGAAGGACCAAGCGTTTCATTTGTGAACTCTGTCAGTATTTTTGTAACTATAAGTAGAAAACTACAGTTTCCTGTTGCCGGTATGTCATTTTGTCCATAGCATGCGAACAAAATGAATTTCCTTTATCCCAATTTATCTAAGAATATTTTATTTCTTGGTACTAACAAGTTATGCCTCTGAAATAAAACCCTATGTCATTTTGTACGTACTTCCTCTACCTATCCTCTCGCTTCAGAAAACCGATAGCTAAAAGTGGAGGGTTGCCTGAAAACATTCCAATATAAACGTAGGTTTCAAAGTGTTCCGAGAATAGACTGACCCAAGCCAATTATTCATGAGAAAAGACGTATATACTCGTTAAAATCAAAATTGCTGATTGGAATAAATTGACTGGCATGATAAGTACAGGTATTATCATTGAAATTTTATATTCCGAGTAAAATTATTCCTGACCAAATAATTATTTGATTTGAAATCATTCGATAGAATAGGAATGCTGCCAAACTCCCAACTTCCATAAAATAATAGATAATATCCTCCCCATTATAGAATGAACCAATCCGACACCACAACCAGAATCATTGTATACCTATTCTGGAATCGAAGATTCGTTTTGCCGCTTTTCATTAGAAAGCAAAGCTTGGGAGTTCTATTCTTCCCATTTGGGCATTTCCTAAATGAAAGCATAACTAGATCTTATTTCTGGTGGCCGGGCGTATATAAGGAATTTGAATTGGGAGCTGAAAATCATGAAACCTGCGAACTATATGGAAAAAACATACACGACAAATATCGAGCTTAACATTAGCCTTAGGGTACGTACATGCCGGAGATGCAAGGATGAGCGCGGTCGCGATCTAGTTATAAATCGATACGTCGCCCGTGGCGACGTATCGATTTAGAACTAGATCGCGACCGCGACCTCCACCGCGACCTCCACCGCGACCTCCACCGCGCTCATCCTTGCATCTCCGGCATGTACGTACCCTAAGGAAGTGTGGTCACGTCTACATATAGATTTTCTAGTCCCCTTCATGGGTCAGATGTTGGTAATTGACGCGCATTTTGAATAGTTAGAAGCATTTGAAATGGCTTTAACTGATACAGCTACCACCATTAATATTTTGTGAAGTTTATTTATCCGTTTTAGGCACTGGTGTCCTAGTTCACAATTAGGCCTCTTACATCAACACCTGGATCGTGTCGCTCTGAGGACCGATTTCTTTATGAGAAAATTCGAAAACATCATCATTGAAACATCCCCTAAGAAACCATCCACATGGCTGCGATATGTCGATATGTGGATGATACCTACATTCGTGATCTGGATTCACGGTGAAACACAACTGAATGTCTTCCTTGAATAATAATAATGATAAAAGTTCTTTAATCCCTAGGATAAATGCATGTATAGGACGAGTCAGAGGAAAGATATAGAAAAAAAAATCAACTTGAAAACAGTTATCTACTAAAATATCTACCAGAGGTGCGTTTGAGTTGACGATCGGCGGAGCGAGTAGAATATTGAACACAGTAGAAAGAGGAGATCCCGAGCACTTTTGTCAAATCGAACACGGTGAAGTCAAAGATTGCTTACCTAACCTAACGGAAGAATTGTATTGTGACAGAAATTCGAATTTATTTTTGAGAAACAAAACTTTAAAGTAAACGTGGAGTGCGCTCGGAGCATTTCGACCGTCAACTCGAACGCCCCTCAGGTAATCACTCACTGTATGATAACATGTGTTCAATAATAACTTCTTGACAGCATTAATTATACGCAAATTAAGAGATAGAAAACAAGGGGGCAAATGATTGAAGAGCTTAATGCACTGATACATAGGAGACTTTTCATACTTGCTGGTTTTATGTTTGGGAATATACAGGGTGAGTCTTCGACTTGTACATATATTTCAACTGTAGAGGCCAAAAAAAAACAAAGCTTTTTTTCATTTTCCATTGTTGCGAATTCGGCTCTGTTAACAAGATAAAGCTATTCGACGAAAAAAATTTGGCCGAATACGTGCCTGATACGATTCTCTGGAAATGATGCAAAGTTCATATTTCTCGATTGAAATTGAGTTGATATATTTAGGAAATACTCAACATAACTCCATTAACATAGGTCATAGGATTGTAGGTCGATGACCTAACCTAACCCATCTCTATGATATTTCACAGATAACTGGAGAAGAAGATGCCAGATTGTTGATTTTCTCTTCAAACAATGGTATACGGTAACCTACCTCGCAATGCGAGGTAGCCAACGCGGCGCGCAAGACGAACCGTTGTTCTGTGTGAAGAGGAGTCTTCGGTTCTGCCTCAAACGTCAATCCCATGAACGACACATGCGTATAGCGATAACCGGCGCCATGGACTACGAATCATTTATTTATTCACAGGAAGAATGCAAACACGTGTACAAACACCCAAAACAATTACGTAAAATGGTCGAATCATTTCTAGATCTATCCCGTGATTATTATGTGATGACTATCAGTGAATTAATATGATAATAATCGTGTAGTGTCGAGTTTACAAAATTCGAGGAGGATATTGTTCAGATAGAAACATCGCCACAGTTTATTTAGTGTTAAGTATCATTTTATTCTTCATCGATTTCAATTCAATACGTGGTTTGTATCGAAATTCATCATAAATATCCGAATTTTTTATTTCATTGACCGCGTTCGTTATTACCAATCCGGGAGTGGAGCGAGAGGAAACGGACACAGAACATCTAATAAATACGGATCTCTCTTCCTCCTCTCCTTCAGCCAGACAGAAAGAGATCCGAATTATTAGATGTTCTGTGTCCGCTCCACCTCGGAAAGGGAATACCGAATGCGCCTATTGACGTTTTTTCATCATAGAGATTTTAGTCTGGACGAAGTTTATGAACATTCTGACAACATTGTTAACTTTCATGGAGATCAGAGAGTTTAGAAATTCCAACCATTCTGTGATATTATTTCTTCATCGCATTTCATCGGGCAAAATTGAGAATAACTCGAAAACGACGCGTTTTATTGAAAAAAAAATAAGAATACTTTTTTTAATTATTTATTCTTTCGAAAATATGAACCATTTATCGTTTCAAGTGGTTTTATAGTATTTTTGCGTGGATTCATTAGGATACAAGGTTTATAGAAAAACTACCTCCACGGACAGATATCTATAGAATGAGTCTTATCACCATCCCCAACAAAAGCAGGGTGGGTCAAAACACTTGTTGGGAGAGCTCGACGTATACCTATGTGAGCCTGAATATCTACAAGACGAATTTGACCATTTACGGCAAGCATTTATTTCCAACGGGTACAACTAGAAAAAGTTGGATAGAATCTCAAGACTGCAGCGAACAGCAAAGGAAAATGGACCATCCGAAATCATTTCCAAGGAGAAGGCGCATAATGACCTTTCATTCCATCAGTGGAGGGCAAAATTGACACAGAATATCAGAACAGACCATATACCTAAACAAATACTGGGACAGGAACCCTAAAGACCAACCAGATATACTCTCTCAAGCTGGTTTATAAAAAACCTTGCGACAGAATTCGAAAGCTAATGTCGATAACTTTCAGACGGAGGAGTATTCATGCTTTGATGGATGGGCATGACATTCTGTTCGCTAAAAAAAAATTCTCACATTAAGGCCATTGAAATCTATATGCACAAAAACAACATGAACAGGAAAGAGGAGGCGTCCATTGTTCTCTCTGCAATCCTAAAACTAAACCTGTCTAAAGCGGAGGGGATGGACCGACGAGAGACGCCGAAGTAGGGGCGGCGGCTATAACAATCTTTGATTTGAATCAATGGTAACAATAACGGATCACTGATAACTAATTGGAGTGAAATAGTGTCAACAAACAAAAAAACAGAAATTGAATGCATGAAATCATCAAGAGAATAAGGCTCTAAGTTCAAAAGAAGCTTGAAAATTTTTTTCTTGAACATACAGAGAGAAAGTCTCTCTGCATTTCTCCAGGTGGACTAGTGAAAAGTTTCAGGCATCTGTATTGCATTTGTTTTTGACTTGTCGTCAACCTATATTTAGGAAGATTATAAAGTGCGGTTCTAGTATTATATCTTTCCTTAAGATTTCTATAATTGCTGAATATTTCTTGGTTCTCATGGAAGAATAGGAGGCATTCTTGTGAATATAATCCATAAATCGTTAAAATACCTCTTTTCTTGAAAAAACTCGAGCTTATTCCCTGAACTCCAGGTTACACATCATTCTGCAGGTCAAATAAGGATAAAATATTTTCACTGCCTTAGAATAGTATATTCTGTAACAAGGGCAGAATGAAAATCCGATACGAGTGAATCATTCCGAGGGCGAGCCGGAGGCGAGCCTGAGGAATCACGAGTATCGGATTTTCATTCTTACCGAGTAACAGACTATACTTTCTCCACGAATGTTGAAATAAAAGAAAAAAGAATATTAAGATGAATTATGACGTTTCGAAAACCGCAATAAATATGACAATCAGAATCAGAGCGGCTGACACATAGATTTATTCTCTATGTTTTCAAAAGTGTTACGGAATGAATATTCTCACACACTGTGCGAGAATGAAATTCAGTCGAAATGTTCAAAAAACAAGGATTATACTCAAGCTCGAGTTGGTTATTGGTGGTAATCTATAAAGGGCGAAAACCAAGGACCAAACTGAACAAAAACCGCGGTCATAACTGGTTATTTACTTGAAATCGATAAAAGTGTTGTAGAATGAATATTACATTTATCAAGTGATAGAATACTGACATTCTATGGTCAAATTCGATGTTGGAAGAGCTGTATTCTGTGGCAGTCGTGGAGAAAGTTATTTCAAATCTCGGTTGTAATTCGATTGTTCCTTAATATGCTGTTCTTAGCGTTATGTTAGTTTAGTTGTTCATCTACATAAATGAATACAAAACACATGAATTCATAAATAGGTACATATTGATGAAATGAAATAATGCAAAATAATCAATTATTATTTCTGATCCACTGAAATTCATGTCATGTGATTTATTACACTCACTCACACAGTTTCATGCTTGACTCCTTGACTTCGAGTTTTTATGGCCATGGATTCTTGACGTTTATTTGGTGTTTGCAAATGCTCGAAATAACAACATTGATCGATTCTGGTAATGGATGAATTCATTTCTATCCGTAATGTAATTGATGGTTTCCGCAACACATCATCTTCTAGAGTACGTTCCTCTTAACGCTCACAACGACCACGCTCGGGACCACGGTTTTTCACCTGTTTGCGAACGGAGCAATCGAAAATTCAAGAGGAGCATTTTAACCTATGCTTTCTCGTTTCAACCATTGATGTCGGATTCTTGAGCTCGAAAGCGTGTAATAAGCGGACACTTTGTCAGAAGCTTGAAATCATACTCAAAAATGCACTTCAATATTTACTGGTTAACTAGATCCATATTGGAAAGTACATATTAAACAATCCCGTCAAATCTTTCAACCTAATATCCACTTCCAACCACTCGTTGTGGTCGCGGCGTGATCGAAAACAATTTCTTCACTAATGACGTTTTCGACCAGAACGGCCTTGGTCTTCATGTGGAACGGCTGAAAGAACATTTTGATCGTTGAGGGCGTTGAGTGGAACGTGTAGCAATTTTTTTGCACTTATACATTATACTTTGCTGATTTTCAATAAACTGAACATATAACGGATGGATCTACATTTTTATATGTATGGAAATGGGCAGTAGCGGATTAACCGGTACGCTTAGTACGCTGCAGCGTAGGGCCCCGAGGTCCATAGGGGCCCCGGCGATCGAATTGAATTTTTTTTTCTAGAATGGAAATTCAGTCTGTAAGTGTGAAAAAAAATGGTCAGACTGTACTATATTTTATAAGGAGCTCAGAGGCAACTTGCGAATTATGAATTAATACATTCACACGAGACGCAATTGAATAACAAGAGCCTCAGAGCAAAACTCAGATGTTGGAAAAAACACACCTTCCGAGATTCAGCGTACTGTCCCGAATTATCTTGTCTGCCTGCAATAAATTCCGTCAAGGGTGGCGGCCGAATTCCAATATTTACAATTACATCATAATTCAATAAATTTGTCGGCATTTCCTCTAAAATCTAGGAATGTGCTACAGAACGGCCGACCAGATGTTGATTTGTTTAGGGTTGTAAAGTGAAAAATACTTGTGCAGAAGTTCTTAGGTCTGCATATTTTTATCTCACATTCATTTCACAAGATTCGAAAAGTGTTGACAGTGACGGGCGAGTTTCGTGTAACGTGTAAGATTCAAATATTGTGAAATACTGAGAAGTGTTGGTGAATTGAACTATTTCTGTTTGTTTTTGGACTTTTTTAAATCCTTGTACTCTCATTGAACGATATAATTGATATAGAGGGTAAGCTTTACAGTGCAGTTTCATATGCTAGAAATAACATTCTTCCAATTTTTCGGCAATTCGGCATAAACATAATTCGAGTGATGATGAGGCAGGCCAGTCAAATTCATTTTCGATATATGTAAGGCATACGACATAATATTGGTTCAATACCGAGAAAAGGAAATACAAAATACGATTCACAGAAATTATTTGATTCAACCTGTACTTACGTGTTTGTACGACGAAATGACAAACAAAACAAATGATTTCGTTTCAAAAATTTGGATGTTATTTAGATATTTATCAATTTAATTGTTGCAATTTTTTCTTGACTTCTGATCATCTCCGATAGACTCATTCACTATCTTCAATAATATGTTCATATTTTATCATTCTTTTGTGGTATCAATTAGATAATATTTTTTCATAATATCATATATTAGCAGATTAGCTCATCGGTTCGGATTTCATACTTCGATAGAGCGAAGTCAATGAATTTCTGTGTTAGTCCTTACAGAATATGTATAAAATAAAATTTAACATTTTCTTATCATTACAGTTGCTAGTTGCATATGTAATATTGACGTGACACCATGTCTGACAGACGTTATATGAGCGGCGACCAAAAACGAAAGCTCAAGGAAAGTGAAGAGCAGAGTGAAGTTAAGCATCCAAAATTGACAGAATTTTTTGCTCATTTTCCAAACTGTCATTTATAAAAAATAAATATAGAAATGTTATGACAGAAAATAGACTACAGTTTTTAGGAATACTTTCTATCGAAAGTGATATAACGAGCAGTCTCGATTATGATTCTGCAATAAAAGAATTTGCTGATATTAAAATAAGAAAGAATCAATTTTTTAAGTGGAATTTTATGCTGTAGGTAACTGATTTACAGCTTTACGATACTTGTATCTTTTGTGATGATTTTATTTATTCCTTGATCTCGATGCCGCAATAAAAAAATTGCAGATATGATATTCTAGAGATATTTTGTATTTGAATTTTGGTGATAATTTTCCCTTTTTTAAGATTTTCATTCATCTTTTATATTTTGTTTTGATAAACATACCTTGTATTTTATTAATTAACTTTATGTTTTGTTTTTAAAGAACTGAGTATCAATTGAAAAATTCTTTTGAAAAAAATCGAAAATGTTTCAGAGGGGGCCCCAAAAGTTTTGAAGCGTAGGGCCCCTGAAGTCGTAAATCCGCCACAAATGGGATTGTATACTGCGTCCCCTTTGTATTGTGAAACATTCTATTTCTACTCCGTGGATATGGCTATGATGTTAGAGAAGCGATTAATGCTTTGAAAAGCCGGAGAAGCACTGGTGTTGATTTCATATCTGCCAGAATATTGAAATTAATTTCGGTAAATATAATGAATCCTGATGCCCATGCCATAAATGATTCAGTCTGTACTGTTATCTTTCCAAGCATACTAAAAAATGCCACTGTTTTGCCTGTCTTCAAGAAAAATGATCCAGGGAATATTTCCAACTATCGACCTATTTCTTTATTGATTGTATTCTCTTAAATCTTTGCGAGAATAGTTTTTGGAGCGAATAGTAAAATTCTTGGAAATGTTCAATATACCTAATAACAGATAGCCAGCATGGTTTCAGAACAAGAAGGTCGACTGAGTCTGCTGTTCTTGATTTTGTTCATTCAAGGGATTAATTGTTGCGCTATTGCTCTTTGATCTTTCACGTGCTTTTGATAACATTTCACCTGGGTTTTCAAATGGCAAGCTGTACAATCTTGGATTTCGTGGAGTTTTCCTGGATTGGATCAAACACTACGTAAGAAGATCGCATGTGAGAATAGATGATGTTTTTTCTGACGAGTGTGAGGTGGATCTTGGTGTACCACAGGGATCAGTAATGGGACCTCTTCTATTCATACTCTTCATAAATGACTTTCCACACCATATTAGAATAAAAATTATTATATTTGTAGATGATACATCATTCCTTAGAACAGCTAAGAATTTGTAGGAACTGATACAATTATATAAAATAAAACGACTAGTACTTCAGTGTGATCTATATTTATGTAAGAACTGAGCGCTTTCGGCCTTAGGTCATCATCAGGGCTCTCTGAAAAGGCAATAATAAACATTATAAAAACTAGGATGACAATAAAATGTTCATATTTTCCGTCCAGGAATAAAATCACAGGTATAAACATGTGAGAAGGTACAATACAGAGGCGATGTCAGTGTGGTTAGATCAGTCAAACAAAGATTTCTCACAAATAAATCAAATAAAATATTTTCTGAAACTGTCTCAAATTCAAATAAAACGACTCTCAACTGTCATCAGATATCCAACTACAAATAAACAAAAACTAGTGGAATTAAATCTTATAGGTAACAATGATGGTAACAGTGGATGATGACAAGTCGCGTTCTCATTCGAACCGCAGGGGCGTGACATTCTGAGGGAAACGTGAGACGATGACAACATCAAAATACATACATTGAAAGTTTTTTTTTAAGAATGAGTGGCGCAATATACATTATGTTCAAGACAATTTCAATAAATAAAAGATAAAATAGGTATGAAACGGGTCGTGAAAGAACAACGAAATCGCCAATCAGCCCAAAAAGGTTCACCGGTATCCTCAATTACAACCTCTTAAATATAGGGGTGAAAAAATTGTTGAGGTTAACTTGAGTATTCACGCAGAGGGTGTTCTGAGCGGTTTGGCGAACAATTTTGAGGTCTTCAAAGAGATTAATTAATCTTGGTATTAAAACTGTTACATGTGATGTTATGCAATATTTTGAAGTTTCTGTTGGGGCTAAATTGGTGTTTGGAAAAATTAAGGTGGTGGCCAAATGCTGACTACTGTGGTTTGCTCAATTGCTTCTTGATCCTTGTCTCAAGCTTTGTCCTAGTTTAACCAACGTAGGTGACTTCGCACTCACTGCAGTGGAGTTTATAAATGCCACTACAATTAAGCTTGTTAACCCTATCTTCAGAGTTCAGCATGAATAAGCCCAGTGACCGTGACAGTTCGAATGAGAACGCGACTTGTCATCTTCCACTGTTACCATCATTGTTTCCTATAAGATTTAATTCCACTAGTTTTTGTTTATTTGTAGTTGGATATTTGATGACAGTTGGGGGTCGTTTTATTTGAATTTGAGACAGTTTCAGAATAGTATATTCTAAAACTAGTTGCAGAATGGGCTTCTATTCCAACACGAATGCGAAATTCGAAAACGAGCAACGAAGGAGCGAGTTTTCGAACGCATGAGTGTTGGAATTGCATTCTCAACGAGTATCAGACGATATTTTCTATTTCAGTCAAATTTCGTTGAAATTCAATGATAAATTCAGATTATACATCCTAGTGACTTTTTTTTATTGTATCTTGGCAGTTGGTGACTGTTACGAAATTGACATTTCCAAATTGACGTTCGTTGAAAATTGATAGGATCGGAAGTCATTGTTGACAACCACGAAACAAAAAATATAACTGAAACCAGTGCTGTAATGAGTTCATTACAGCACTGTTTTAGTACTGTAATGAACTGATTACGATACTGAAATAGAAAAAATATTTTATTTGATGTATTTGTGAGAAATCCTTGTTTGACTGATCTCACCATATTGACATCAACTCTGTATTGTACCTTCTCACATGTTTATACCTGTGATTTTATTCCTGGACGGGTAATATTTTCATTTTCTTGCCATCCCAGTATTTATAATGTTTATTATTGCCTTTTCAGGGAACCCTGATGATGACCTAAGGTCGAAAGCGCTTGGTTCTTACATAAATATAGAACACACTGAAGTACTAGTCGTTTTATTTTATATTCATACTTAGTGTGCCCAACCATCAATTTAATTTAATTTGATACAATTATGCCAATCACTATTAAGAGCCTATGCAGATTGGTGTAGGATGAATGCACTTGTTCTCAATGTAGATAAAACACAAGTCGTCAAATTTGGATTGAGGAAGGGAGAGGCTCTGGTTCTGAAGAATGACCATTATAGCCTGATCTCTAAAGAGTCTATTTAGTTCCTTTATATTGATGAGTGTTTGAGATGGTCTGATCATATTTCATATGTCAGCAGGAAGCTCAGTTCCTCCTTTTATGCAATTCGACGAATAAAGGATTCTCTTCCACTCACTGCTGTCTTGAATGTTTACTATAGCTATAGTTGTCATAAAATATTTTGATCTGGGGCTGCTCTGCGGATTTCATTAGAGTTTTTATAGTCCAGGAACGCATCCTTCAAATGATATTCGGTCTTAGTCCGCGAACACCGTGCAGACCATTTTTTGTTAAATATGGTATACTAACGGCACCTTGTCTATACCTTTACAAATGTATTTTGTTCATCAAAAAAAATGAAGGTTATACTCCTACACTTTCCAGCTTTTTTAATTATAGTACACATAGAACATAGAACTACTAAATTTGAAACATCAGCTAGATATGAGGGCATTACTTTGTACAATCACCTACCTGCTTAAATAAAGTCACTTGATTCGTATCATTTCTGTAAGAAAATTGAATCTCTACTATTAAGCAAATGTTATCACAGTGTGAATGAATATCCCAACGAGAATTGTATTCAATAATTTTATTTTTTTCCTCTTCTCCCTGTAAATGTATATATTATACTGACTTGTCCTATGCATTGCATTGTGTCTAAATGGATCAATAAACACTTTCAATCTATCTATACTTGGAAAAATAAAAATCATAAAATTTATATTGATGAATTAATGAATCTTCTTTCAATTTCATCCAAGGTAGACTATTTAGTGTTTAAATAGAACCTGGACGATTTCGAATTGGAAAGCTGAAATATAATAACTAGTTGTGATCTAACTTGCCAAAATATCACCAGGTTCTTGACACTCTCGATTGGAATTTGGAGATATACCATTTTGTGTGTATTTCTTGATTTTTTGATTCGAAATACACTTTTAATGAGCTCTAGGAAGGCGTAATTGGTTTTTTGAATATGTCTCAGAGATCTCGAGATATTGAAATTTTTTATCGAAATTTTTATGACTTTCCTGCGATACAATGTGCATCGAAAAAATAACGAAAAGCGATACAAACTAAGTACCAAAAAAATATAAGAGTTTTATACCAAGTGTGTCGTCTTCAAGCGACTCAAATTCATTTCGAACTTTGAACTGATATTTTTTCAATTAGGAATTCTATTCGTTTTCTCCATATCGAGCATCGTATCCAAAAATCGATTTGTTAAATTTGCCTGGGCAATCGCACGCATGAATTTTATTCAGGTATATTTTTTATGTGACTTCACAGCGGCATCTTGTCAAAATCACAAACATACCAAACAAAGAAATTCAGTTCTGTCTGTCCGAATTCGAATAGGATTCAGTGACTATGGCCTTTCGAAATTTCGTTTTCCAGTAAAGCCGGACTCCCACTACTCGTGTATTTGGCAAATATTTGCCACTTGCCTATATTTGGCATGTAGTGGGAGTGGTTCACTCGGCCAATACTTGTCAATCTTGTCATTCAAATTCGAAACTTCATCTACTTGCCAATTACGCAAATAATTGTGTACTTGCCAAATATACGAGTAGTGGGAGTTCGCCTTAAGATAGTTTCGAATCTGCGGATTCAATCGAGATGAAATTGTGCTTTTAGGTAGGTGCAAATTTTTTTCTGATAGCAGAACCAGAAATATATAAAATTCAAGCGAATTAACGGATAAAACTTTTTCAGTATTTTTGTTATGACATATTCGAAATTATGGCCGTGAAGAAATTTTTTGGACAGATTGTGAATCCATCCACAAGGTGGATCTACTTAAATGATGGATAAACAAGCTTTCAAAAGCTCCTGATTTCCCGTCACGGCTTCAAGTGAACATTTTCCTCATGTCCAAGAGAAGATATTCAAAATAGGAAAAGTTTTTTTTTAATTAAGAGAGTTAATATATTTTTTATGTGACTTCACAGCGGCATCTTGTCAAAAACACAAACATACCAAACAAAGAAATTCAGTTCTGTCTGTCCGAATTCGAATAGGATTCAGTGACTATGGCCTTTCGAAATTTCGTTTTCCAGTAAAGCCGGACTCCCACTACTCGTGTATTTGGCAAATATTTGCCACTTGCCTATATTTGGCATGTAGTGGGAGTGGTTCACTCGGCCAATACTTGTCAATCTTGTCATTCAAATTCGAAACTTCATCTACTTGCCAAGTACGCAAATAATTGTGTACTTGCCAAATATACGAGTAGTGGGAGTTCGCCTTAAGATAGTTTCGAATCTGCGAATTCAATCGAGATGAAATTGTGCTTTTAGGTAGGTGCAAATTTTTTTCTGATAGCAGAACCAGAAATATATAAAATTCAAGCGAATTATCGGATAAAACTTTTTCAGTATTTTTGTTATGACATATTCGAAATTATGGCCGTGAAGAAATTTTTTGGACAGATTGTGAATCCATCCACAAGGTGGATCTACTTAAATGATGGATAAACAAGCTTTCAAAAGCTCCTGATTTTCCGTCACTGCTTCAAGTGAACATTTTCCTCATGTCCAAGAGAAGATATTCAAAATAGGAAAAGTTTTTTTTTAATTAAGAGAGTTAATATTCTCGATGAAAATTCGAAATTTCGAAATCCTAGATGACCTCATAGTATTCTCCATGCTCGTGGAATTCGGAAAACAAAGGCTTTCCACTTGAAAAAATCTTGTTTTCATGTTATGGAGTCTTATGACCTGAGTGCATCAAAGGAACTGTTATAAAATATCCCGTTTTTTCATTATATCTTCTGAAAAAAAAAATCTTCAGTCCGATATTTTGTTGAACAGTATTTATCCGAAGTCAAGATTGGGTTCAGAATGAAATACAAAATAATTCCAAATACACATCTGAATAAACCAGGAGTGTCACGAAAATAAAAATGTTTTAGAATGAAAGATTAGGACGACCACTTAGGAAATCCTAATTTTCGAATTGAAAATTGGTCAGGTTTATTTTACCTATATAAGGAGTCACAAGAATTCCTTTCATCAAAATAATTTTAGGTGATTTCGGAAAAAGGATTCCACTAAAGAGCTGACTCCTTGTAAATTCCTTCCGGTTTCATCGGAAGTTACACCACGTTTCGTTTTTCATATGTCTAGCTCCATATCTCATCACAATCATTGATGCGTCATGAAATTCTGATTTTTTTAATATCAAATTTTCGCGAGAAAAACAAATCCAAAAATTGAGTTCTGCTGACACATGGAAAACTTCAAGGTTTTTCATTGGGAAATGTCAATTGGCTTCCGTGATATGGTCGACATTATAAATCATGAAACGGGATGTCGTAAAATGGTTATCAAGCTCACCAATCTCGAAATAGTGAAAAATCCATCTTTTGTAGCCATAATTGCCTCAATGTCGGAAAATAATGTACCTCAAATGTATATTTTGAGAAATATTCAAAAGAAATAATTTGACTTCATTATTCATTTCATTTCGAAAAATAATCAACACCCTTCGATACAATTCATTTCGAAATATCTTTGATAAAGGTCATTTGTTTTCATTGAATACTTGTGTTAGCCTGTCATTATTACTAATCAGAAAAAAAATTATTCCATAAAGAAAACATAATAACATCAATTTTTGGCAAGTTCGAGTCAGATCCATGGCGGTTGTTGATATTTATATCAATGAACGCGGTGTATCAGATTAAGATTAATCGATATAATTACTAATTTTTCGAATTGAAACATCATGCGAATAATGTAATTTTCGTTGTGTCCGATAAGTATGGTGAAGGTGGAGGAATTGTGATTATTCTTAATTTAATATTCTGAGTTCGAAATTTTTTCTATATGAATAGGAGGGTAGTTCAACCGTACAGGAGAAAAAAATTCATCACCGGAAGGAAGAAAATAGAATCAACTACATGGGTTAATTTCAGGCTCATCCAAAGTCATCGACTAAATCAGCTTTTCTACAGGATGTCTCAAGTTCGAGTGCCTATTAGACGTTTCTGGAGAACTAGACATATTTGAAATCTGAGAATTGGGATTATGATATTGTTCGAAATTCTCTACAGAGCTAAAATATTTTCGATGTCCAAAAACTTCCGGTTATACAGGGAGTGAAAATAAATTCGGCAAAAAATTTTTTTTCAAGTTTTCCATTCCTGGTATGTTCGAGTATTCAATAGTGAATACATTTCTGTTGAAACCATTGTATTAAATCGAATAGTTTTCAAAATATCCAGAAAAAACTGGAAAAAAAGTCAAATATTCACAGTCAGTATTATGTTCATTATTCTTATTTTAAATATCCTGAGCGTAAACCGTTTTTACAACGTCGAAGAGGAAGGATGTGAAAAGGTCATGCATCTTTTGGATTTCAAAAATATCATCACAGGGTGTTTCAAATTTTGTGTTGAAAATTGGGATTCGAATTGGCCATAACTTCTGTTTTTCAAATTAGAACCCTATTTTTTATAATTGTGTTGGATTCTGCGGTCAAAAATAATGATAGTTTTCTCACATGATTATGCTCCTAAATTCAATAATTTCTGAGTTATTTGAGATTTTCTGGATTTATGTAGTACGTAGAGTCAAATTCTTCGAATCTGATTCATAAGGATATTCTATGAGCATAGAAGATAAATCATCCCATTCATAATTCACAAGTGTCAGACAGGTCTTATTGTTAGTCGTTATGAAATTTTTTGATTTCACAAAATGAATCGTTGCTATTCTAATAATGAGATTTTGGATTTTTTTCTTATATTGTATTTTTTCAATTGTATACGCAATACAGATTCAAATGCACTTAATGATATTGTTTATTTCAAATCCATGGTGGATGACACAAAATGTTGAGTATCCAATGAGAAGTATCCCCATTTTTTTTACATTTTCTGAAAAGATGTTTCAAACTCTCCTAATTTTGGAATGTAAGAGCTCCTAAAGAATACAAAAAAAGGGCAGTTGATGAAATTAGTATTTCGACTTATTTCGAAGCGAATGAGAATTCATCTCTTCAATAGGAAACACATTAAGGGCCGGTATTATGAAGGCCAACCGAGGATTCAACCGTTGCGTCAACAACCAAATTCCTAACTATCTGGTAGTTGGCGCACGGTTGAATCCTCGGTTCGCCTTTTATAAAACCGGCCCTAAATAGATTCGCTCTCTCAGTACACCGAATTATGATTATAAATAAATTATGATAATAAAAATACGTTTCAAAACTCAAATTAACAAAATAAATGATCAGGTAAGAGTTTCAATATGGTAACCATTTTGTTCCAGACACTTTCGAATACGTCTTGAAACACCTCGGTTAGTCGCTCGCTCAATTTCCTCCCCCTTTATGAGTGGAAAGCATCCTCCACACGCCGTTTCAAATCTTCTTTGCTTTCAATAGGAGATTCATAGACTATGTTTTTTATTCTACCCCATAAATAAAAATCTAAGGGAGTAAGATCGGGAGATCGTGGGGGCCAAAACAGTGAAGAACGGCGTCCGATCCACCGATTACCAAACATTGCATTCAGTTCTTCAGACACCTCGTGCGAACTATGTGCCGGAGCCCCATCCAATTGATAATATGCGGTAGTCGACATACTCAACGGCAGTTCATCCAAAAACTTAGAAACAAAATTTCTGAGGATTTCCAAAAATTTTTCTGTATTTAAATTTTCTTCATAAATGTAAAACCGCACTTTATTGTTCATCGAAAGAGCAAACACATTGAAACTAAATTTGTTCTGGGGGTTTCTTTGTCTTTTTCTATGAGGATTTTCACTTCTCCAAATGTGGCAATTCTTTCTATTAAATAGTCCTTCATTATTGAATTTTGCTTCGTCTGTCCAAATGATCTTTTCAAAAAATTTCATCATTTTCAAGTTTTTCTAATATTCCTCTACAAAAATTTAACCTTTTTATGTAGTCACCTGGTTCTAATGTATGAACTTTCTCATATTTGTAGTCATGCATGTTGTGTTTTTTCAAAATTCGGTGCACTGAATTTCTGTCTAAATCGATTTCATGAGCAGCACTTCGAATAGATGCATTTTCATTCGCTTCGAAATAAGTCAAAACACTAATTTCATTTTCCTCATCATCAACTACCCTTCTTTTGTATTCTTTAGGGGCTCTTACACATCCAAAACTTTGAAAGTTTGAAACATATTTTCTAAAGGTCTTCTCCGTTATGGAAGGTAGGTAAATGGGGATACTTCTCGTTGAAGGCCCGGCAGGTTCTACTAATAATTCTGTCACATTCACCATGTATATAAAATAGATCCAGAATTTCGTAATTAAAATAACGGTTCATTTTGTTAAATCGAGAAATGAAGATAACGAATAACAATAACACCTGACACTTGTGAATTATTAACAGATAATTTATCTTCTATGGGTACAGAGTGTTCCCATGGTTTCGAAAGAATATTCATTGAATTTTTTTAGATGCAATCAATTTGACTCTACGTACACCATAAATCCAGAAAATCTCAAATAACTCAGAAATTATTGAATTTAGGAGCATAATCATGTGAGACAACTATCATTATTTTTGACCGCAGAATCCAACACAATTATAAAAAAATAGGGTTCTAATTTGAAAAACAGAAGTTATGGCCAATTTAAGATCACAATTTTCAACACAAAATTTGAAACACCCTGTGATGATATTTTTGAAATCCAAAAGATGCATGACCTTTTCACATCCTTCCTCTTCGATGTTGTAAAAACGGTTTATGCTCAGGATATTTAAAATAAGAATAATGAACATAATACTGACTGTGAATATTTGACATTTTTTCCAGTTTTTTTTGGATATTTTGAAAACTATTCGATTTAATACAATGGTTTTAACAGAAATGTATTCACTATTGAATACTCGATCATACCAGGAATGGAAAACTTGAAAAAAAAATTTTCAAGTTTTCGAAAATATTTCAGCTCTGTAGAGAATTTCGAACAATATCATAATCCCAATTTTCAGATTTCAAATATGTCTAGTTCTCCAGAAACGTCTAATAGGCACTCGAACTTGAGACACCCTGTATTTTAGAAATTGGTCTTACTTCAGGTCAGGGAATTTTGTCAATCAATCAGTACCCCTTCAAGTTCATTAGACTCCAAAAGTTGCATCAGTGGATAGCTCACGAAGCTGAGAATTTTGTGGAAGATTTTTAATGAACATTCAAGAACACAATAACTTATTGAAAAAACTATTTGCACCAGAAAAGCGAACTTTACCGAACAAGGAATTGAGTGGAATGAGCGATATCGGTCGAAAAACTATTCTTCGTGTATCAAATTATTTCAAATAGTAAATTCGAATATTTCTTGAGTGAATTCATCAGAAATTATTTAAAGATTGTTGGTGGGGAATAGGAGTCCATTTCTTCGACTGCCCCGACCTTCAGATGTAGAAATGGACGTGAAAAGATTTAAAATATCGAAGCATTTCATAGTTCAGATCTCGTCGAATTACGAAAGGCAATACAAAAATCCAAGATCGAATTGGGAAATTTTTCGTACAGAATGGAGGACATATTGAACAGTAATTCTAAATCGGACCTCAGGGAACATTATATTTCTACATTTGTTCGTATTCTTGAGAATAATAAATTTTGAAATATCTTTTTGATGGAATATAGGGTTACCCATTTGAAAAAAAAAATATGTTGTAGTTTTGGCTGAAACTGCAATAAAACTCAACAAATGTTCAAGGAGTAATCTCTCCAGTATCATATATCAGAGATTACCTCCGAAATCGCAAACGTGAATTTCGATTCCTTCCCAAAATGATTTTACTGATGGAACTCGTGTGAAGAATAAAAAAACCAAAATCTGAAGGGGTTTCTGGGTAATATTTAATTTTCGTGGGCACTATTCACTGAATCAGATTAAAATTGTTTTTTTTTTATATATATACCTATGTGTATTTTTGTTTATACCTGGGTCTATTTTATAGTAGATAAGTTGGTTGGTCTTTTCATAATATGCAATTAAGTTTGTAATGGGGTTGATCCCGTATATTAAATAAGAAAAACAATAATTTCAGATCTTGTTGATTGGTCCATTCGATTCATTTTTTGAACGAAAAATGCTTCAATTTTTAAATATTCATCAGAAAAAAAATATCTTTATTCGAAAAACTATCACATCTAGTTCATTCCAACAATTCATCTGACTCTTGAAAATTGTTGATGAAATAGAAAAGATGGACAAAAGGGATTTGAGTGATCAGTGATCATTCAATGGCAGTTTCAACGCCTATAGGAGAGTTTTCCTTAAATGACATTTTCTACATCAAAGAACTTACTAACCAGAATATATCACTCGAATACGAATTCGAACGAAACTAGTATAGTCCTGAAGCAATCAATCAGAAAATTAAGCTAAATTTGTAGTTTTGAATATTTACTTGATTTACTCACACAAAATCCAATAAGAGTGGAACAAAAAACTTTCACTAAAACACTTGTTCTCCAAGTCACTCACTATTCCTGTAAGGTTGTGTTTTCACGAACGCTGGTTTGGGAATAACGCACAACAGTGCAGTTATACGGATCTATACGAAACGTTCAGTTTTATGCATCAAACTTCGGGCTTTTCCGGCAAGGATCGCGGCAAGGATAACGCGAATTGCGTGGGTGTCCATATACCTCGCTGACTTCGTTCAGGTGTGAGGCGTTAAGAAGGATATCAAGGTGCAGTCCTCGTGTAACTCGAATCGTTTGAAGATTCTTGGTTTTTCAACGTACGTCCATTTTATACGAGTACATATATAATTTATATTTCATGACAGAAAATTTCGCATTTCACTGGACATTATTCTGCATTTGTGAAAGGTGCTATCAGTCACCTAAGGCAATATTTGGTCTATAATTGTTCATGAAATCATTCGGTACAGGGTAAAATTCCCGATAATGTCCGAACAGTAATTCTTGTGTGCAAGAGTCACAAATTGGCGAATACGCCGGCCTTCTACACTATCGGAGTGAACTTCGGTTGATTGATTGCACATGCACATCCTTTGTGGTATGTTCACAGAACTTCCAGGCATATCGATATTTATGGACATAGATTGTCAGGTATATGCCTTGATTAATCCCGGTAATTGTGTCTCTTGATTTGCAGACAATGCAATTCCTCAGATACATAACACCTATTCTCCTAGTGAGTTATTCGCATACACCTTAGCAATTTAGTTTGAGCCTGATTCTCAGTTCTAAATCGAGGTGTAGTGACTTTGGCTAATTACTAGTTGTGGACTGTTACCAGATAATTGAGTTAGAGATGGAAGTGTAAAATATTTATTATACATTATTTACAAACATCATGAATAATATACTCGCATGAAATTAACAATACAAGAGATTTCATTATAAATATTAACAACATCTAAACAGAGATATAGTATTCACTTAAATAAGAATTCGTTCATGAGATGATACAAGTTCATTTATGAATGAAGTATGAATGATGAGTATGCTAAGAGTTTATAATCTAAACGAAAATGATTCAAAATTAAATATTATCTGAATATTCAAGAGTGTGAAATAATTCAGATTGTTCAAAAGAAAAGAAAAGAATCATGAAATGGACTAAGTTTATCATTGAACACAACGTTTACAGTGATCAAGCATTTAATAGAATTATTAAATGACGATTGATTCGATTTAACCAGAAAAACAGAAGGTTTGTATGATAAACTGTAATGAGAAATCTAGAGTTCTAATAAAGTATAGAATTCAAAGTGTGATTGTAATGTATGAATGTGTTCATGAAGTGAACATATCTATCAACCAAGTTAACATTTACAGTGATAGGGTGCATAGGGAAATAAGCACGAGCAATTCTATTCTATCAGAAAAATAGGAAACTTAATTGATAAATCTAGAAATGTACCGAGTAAATTTGTATAAAGAGATTTGAGTTTGATGTTGAATGAAAATGCAATACGTGTTCTCGAGCGAGGGAATGAAAATACATGAACGAGTGAGTGAATATACAAGAATGAATGAATGAATATATGATATTACAAGTAATAATTGAAATCTTATACCAAACGTAGAGATGGCATATCAGGTCGAACCCATGAAGCGAGACAGCTGGCCAGACGTGGAAGGGAAGTGTGAACTGGAAATTCTCCAGGGTCCTTTTCCCTGGAGTTAAGAGGGCATAATTGATCTGAAACTCGAGAACAGTATTAGCACATGGTCTTATTGAGGTTAACATTATAAATTGAGTTGAAAATTCATATTAATCACAGAAAATATGGAGTGAATTAGAAATGGAACAAATTAACAATCAAATGATCAACTCAATTGTACAGAGAAAAGCTAGAGTTAGTTTAATCTTGGTAACACAACGTGGTCCAGTCTGCACAGACTATAGAATTCATTATATTAATAAAATATATAAAAATATATATCGTACACTATGCAGAGAAGTGAATGGAATTGATATGGGCAATTTATGAATTGAAAAATGCGAGGATGTCAGCTGAACTTAAAGGTTCAAGTGACCACGAGATGATATGAATTCATCTATGATTAAAAACACGAAGAATTGATCAATAATGCATTTAAATATTAATTATTACATATCTTGAGATGGGCACTATTTTGAATTACCAAGATTAAAAACGAGATGAACAAAATTAAAACACTTTTGTGGCGAGATTAACTTATAAAGCAAGAGTAAGTTGCAACTTGTTCAGAAGCAGGAAGCAATTGAATTTTTGACAAACAAAAATGCAGCAGGAAATTATAGCGAATTTGACAGTGACTTTTTAAAAGAGGTTATGACGTTTTTTATGAAGATGTAACCTTGGTTGCATACCTTAATTATGCACTGGAGAGATGCAGCTGGGGCCATCTCGAAACGGAGAGGCGAACTGGACTAGACGATGAATTTTCAACATTCCGCCCGCCATAGCAAACAGGGTTGGCTATTGAGCTGAGTTGGAGTTGAAATCTTCTTGTGCTGATTCGCTTGTAGAGTTGACTGGTAGGATGGCTAGCTTCGTGATAGGCCTTTTGAAGATGGACGTGGACGTTTTGACAGTGACGACTCTAACTAATCCGTCCACACCTGGATGTACAGCCATTACTCGCCCTAATGGCCATTTGCATGGAGGGAGTCGTTCATCCGTGAGTAACACTAAGGATCCAACTTTGACGTCGTTGGAAGGATGATGCCACTTAGAGATGGAAAGATGTCGCTGCAGAAACTGGGTGGACCATCTTGACCAAAATTGTTGAATTCGTTCTTGGATGAATTGCCATCTTGACAATCGAGATGTGGAAATTCCTTGCAGAGATGGTTCTGGTATGATATTTAGTGGGCTGCCTATCAAAAAGTGGCCAGGAGTAAGTGCGGTGCAGTCTTCAGGATCATCGCTAAGTGGTTCAAGTGGTCTTGAATTGAGGATCGCTTCAATTTGAGTAAGAAGCGCGTCATTAATTCCTCCATTGTGAAGATATGGTCTTTGGTAGATCTTGCGAGATGGTACTTGAAGGACTTGACGGCTGCTTCCCATTTTCCACCCATATGGGGCGCTGCTGGAGGATTGAAGCACCAATTTGTGCCTTCATTCATAAGTAGGTCTGCCATGATCCGATTCTTCGAGGTGGCGTGAGTGAAGAGATTCTTGAGATGCACATCTGCACCGATGAAGTTGGTACCGCAGTCTGAGTAGATTGTGTGACATATTCCTAGACGAGATGCGAATCGCCTATAGGCAGCGATGAAAGACTCAGTGGAATAGTCACTTACTGCTTCAAGATGGACTGCTGAGGTGGCGAAGCATACAAACACACAGACCCAACCTTTGTGTGTTTTGGCTCCTCTTCCTTTCCAGGTTTTGATTGTAAGTGGGCCAGCGTAGTCGATACCAGTATGAATAAATGCCTGGATGGCTTGATTCGTGGCTCTGGAAGTTGGCCCATGAGTTGTTGGGCTCGTATACCACGCTGTCTTGCACATATCACACACTTAAGTATGTGGGATTTCACTGGGGCTCTTCCTCCAATGATCCAGTACTGCTGACGAATGGTGGACAGTGTAAGCTGGGTACCTCCATGCAAAGTGCGGAGGTGAACTGCCTTGATTACGAGGGAGGTGAATTGTGAAGTACGAGGGGGTATTGCAGGATGAGTACTATCTGGGTCTAAATGAGCGTTGGTGATTCGTCCGCCTACACGAATAACACCATCGTGGTCAAGAAATGCTGTGAGTCTACTGAACGCATGAGATGATGATAGAGGTGTTTTAGATTGAAGAGCCTTGATTTCTTGAGGAAAATATACCTCCTGGGTGGTCTTAAGCCAGAAAAGACGTGAATTCTCCAAGTCAGTTGAAGAGAGAGGTGTGGACATGGTTAGATTAGAATGGTATCTAAGTCGGGCGAGGACTCTTAAACAAATAGAAGTGATTCTGAATAATCTAGAAAGACAGGAATACCTGTATATAAGGTCCCATGGGTAATCTCGAGTTGTTGCCACGAGAAGATTCTGATTGGGCTTTGCTTCAGATTCGAGGTCGACTGTCGAAGCCGGCTGACGTGTTGGCCAGGAATCTGCTGACTTGGAGAGCCATGGTGGTCCCGTCCACCACAGCGAATTGTTCAGTAGCTGAGTTGAAAGTAACCCGCGAGTTGCTAAATCCGCTGGTTTTTCTTTGCCGGGGACATACCTCCATTTAGCATTTGGAGTCAGTTGTTGGATGAGCTCTACCCTGTTTCGGACGAAGTCTTTCCAGCGAGCGGGATGAGAATTGATCCACGAGAGGGATACTGTTGAATCCGTCCACAAAGTCGTTGATTGTACGTGCATATCTAGAATATTGAGAGTGTAATGAGTAAGTTTGGCCAAAATGACAGAAGCAGTAAGTTCTAGTCTCGGGATTGTGAGTGGTTTTAGGGGCGTGACTTTGGTCTTAGAAGACAATAGGGTGACTTTGGATCCTGTGGACGGTGAGTGGGTAACGAGGTATAATACAGCGGACATTGCCAGCTGAGATGCATCAGAAAAGCCATGAAGTTCCACGGTTGATTGTTCTAGAGTTCCAACCCAACGTGGTACTCTAACATTGGCCAATGCCTTAAGATCTTCTCTGATGTCACACCATTTATGCGAGAGATGAGATGGGAGCTGTTCGTCCCATGACAGTTTCTGGAGCCAAAGTTCCTGCAATAACATTTTGGCCCTGATCGTGACAGGGGAAACAAAACCAAGTGGATCAAAGATTTGGGCAATATTATACAAGATAATACGTTTAGATATTACCGACCCAGTAGATTCGGAGTTGATTTTGAAGGAAAAGTGGTCATCTTGGGGGTGCCAAAGTAGACCTAAGATTTTGGTCGAAGTAGGACAGTTCTAAAAGATTGGGTGGCATATGAATTGGGTGCAATGACGTATCACCGTCCCTGAATGAGAAAGAATACAATACCTCTATCGCGTTTTGTGATTTTGTGTATTTTCCTATGACTCTAGAACATCCCAAGTGGTAATATAAAAAAAATATCCACTTACTTCAGAAGTGGTAGGTTTTATTTATTTATTTATTTATTTATTTATTTATTTATTTATCAACGGACTTGCCATTTTACAAATATTACAGAATAAAATTAAAATAAAATATATATTAAAATTAACTTAAATTCGATGAAAAAAAAAAAAAAAAAACCCCAAAATGATTACAAATTGAATGAAACTAATGAAACACTTCAAAAAAACGTTTCAATTGAAAAATTGAGACATGAAACAAATCTATATCCACCGAACCAGCAGCCCTTAATGCTCTATCTAGGGGGTTGTTCATTAAATAGTTCGTTCTACTGAACTTGATTCTGAACATATCCCAGGCTCTAAGGCTCCTCTGAGGAACATTTATTTTAACATTATCCAGAAGATAAGGACAATCAATAAAATTATGTATAATCTTATAAATCAACATAATATCAAAATTACGACGCCTCGTCTCGAGAAGAGTGAGGGACAAATTATCAAGAATAATTTCATAATTAATTGATTCGCGAGTGTAACCCCATTTATATGCTATCCATTTCAGAAATTTATTTTGTACCCTCTCAATGGTTTGAATATGAACTCTATAAGAAGGTGACCAAACTACACATGAATATTCCAGAATACTTCTCACATGGGCAACGTATACAGTTTTTATTGCAGGAACCCCAAAATGCTGCATATTTCTCTTGAGAAAGCCGAGCATTCGGAGGGCCCTGGCAGACACATTTTGTATGTGATCAATAAAGGTCAAATTTCCGTCCAGCAGGACTCCGAGGTCTCTTACCACTTTAACTGTTCTTAAACAGGATCCGTTTATTGAATAATTGAAGAACACTGGCGAGTTATTCCTATAAAACCTCATAGTCTGACATTTATCAACATTGAGTTCCATGTCATTTTTAGAACACCATTCGACAATATTATCCAGATCTCTCTGTAATAACAGACAATCCTGCAAGGATTTGATAACCCGAAACAACTTTAAGTCATCAGCAAACAGTAAAAAAAAACAGTGTACTATGACAGCTTTGATGTCGTTAATAAAGCATAAAAATAAAAGCGGTGATATCGGTGAACCCTGTGGGACTCCGGAACGGACATCAATACCCTCAGAGCAAATGTCCGAAACTCGAACGTACTGTACCCCCCCTCTCAGACGATTCGAGATCCAATCCCTCAGTGGTGATCCAATGCCCAGTGCCTTAAGCTTGATGATCAGCAGCCAGTGAGGAACCCTGTCAAAGGCTTTTGCGAAGTCAGTGTAATTCGCATCAATCTGTAACTTGTCTTCCATTGCTGATAGAATGATATCTATATAACATAAAAGATTCGTTGTTACTGATCTACCAGCAATAAATCCATGTTGTTCATTAATAAAAATTCGTCTGAGAATGGGTGTTGTCTTATTTGTAATAAGCGTATCAAGCATTTTTGGGATATAAGAACTCTTTGTTACTGGCCTATAGCTCATTACATCACCAATGTCTCCCGATTTGAATACTGGAGTGATAAAACTAGATTTCCAATGTTTTGGATATTTACCTGTATTTACAGATAAATTAAACAGGAAACATAAGGGTTTTGACAAAACTGAACTACATCTTCTCAGCAATAACGCTGACACCTTGTCAGGTCCACAATCGCTTTTTTCAGGTAATGCCTGCAGGAGTTCAAGGACTTCCTGTTCGGAGAAATGACAACTCTGAATATCAACTGTTTGATCATAGTATACCGTTCGGTTACTATCAACATTTGGCTCTTTGTAAATACCTGAAAAGTATTCTCTGAAAAGTTCTGCCGTAGTGATGCTGTTGTTTGCAGTTTTCTCTTTATAGAACATGGTTTTCGGGAGTCCCTTTTGGGTCTTACGATCATTAATGAACTTCCAAAAATACTTAGGGTTACTAGAAATTTCAGCTTCGACCGTTTCTATGTATTTTCTGTAACATAAGTCAGTCTCCAACCTGCATCCATCTCTGAGCTTTTTAAACAACAAATAGTCTATAGCATCGCCCCCTTGTTTATACCTTTTATGAACATGTTTTTTCTCCGATATCATTTTCTTTAACTCGTTCGAGAACCAACATGGAAGACTGTACTTTCTTCCCTTCTTTTCGGGAACATATATTTTTATTCCGTTTAAGACAACCTCATAGAAGAAATCGGTACAGCCTTCAACTTCTTTGCCATTCAAGAGAGGTGACCAGTCGATACTCTCCAAATACATCATCAGACCGTCGTAGTTAGCATTTTTAAAATCATAGAATGAATAAATTGATTGTTCAAGATCTGGAATCTCTTCACTAGAAACAGAGAGATATAAAGGTGGATGATGTAAATCACACTTCAAAAGAATCTCATGAGCAGATTCGACCTTTACATTGGAGGACTGAGCGAAAACAAGGTCCAACGTAACGTCGTTACAATTTTTTATCTGATTCAGCTGATCCAAACGCAATGTTGCCATAGTGGCACCTATTATAGAATCAATATAAGAGTCTCTCCCTTACCCATGCTTAATGCTGCATCGACTCCCCAACGTACTCCAGGTAGATTATAATCTCCGCAACAGATTAATTCTGCGGAAGGATTCTGATCCATTACATACTCGAGATCATCACAGTGAGTCTCATACAGTACTGCTGTGCTGTTCGGTGGGATATAGATGTTCGAGAATAATAGAGTTTTTGGACCCACGCTAACCGCGACAAACAGTTGTTCTATGTTGGAGCAACCAATAAACAATTGACGGGATGATAAACATTTCTTGACAGCCATTAAAACTCCTCCACCTCTCTGTTTATCACTGTTAGCTGAGTCTCTATCTTTTCTATATATACAATAATTATTTAGACCCAATTCAGCATTATTAAAATCAGTAGTCAACCAAGTTTCAGTAAGTAAAATTACATCAAAATTCACGCTTAAGATTGAGTTCGCAAGTTCGCCCAGTTTTGTTCGCAAACCCCTCACATTTTGATAATAACAATTAAACTTAAATCTATCGGAATGGCCAGCATGAAATCGACGTCTAAGAGGAAAAATCCCGTTTTTCATTCCGAAATGGTCTAATGAGCGTTCCCTCCGGCCAGTGCTTGGCCTGGAGCAATTCCTCCGAGTTCAAATCTCTACTTCCCAGTTTAAATGATTTATTTGATCGTTTTGATTTAAGGTCAAAACATAAAATATCTTTCTGTGGCCATATTCCCCTGGCATATGATACTATGTTGTCGGCAGTTGTTGTGCCAGCAAGTCCTCCCAACCAAATCCAATTTCTCCCCTTGGGAGCCAGCTGAATCAATGTATTCGACTCACCTGTGCCTCTGGTAGTCGGTCCGCTCATTTTATTTGACGAACCTTTCACTACGGTTGTAGCTTTCCTAGGAGGTTTCGGAGCACTATCTTTAGACTTTTGTAGAGGCTTCGTATTGCTGTGGGTGTCTTTCTTCTTCGAGGTACCAACGCTAGCTGATTTGGAGCTGTTCTGTCCATCCACCTTCACAGAGTTGTCTTGCTCCCCATCCGGATTACATCCCATTGGTACTTTCCCAGTTGTATCTGATGTTGGATACTCTTCGTGCGAAGTCAGGAGGCGAACTAAATCGACGTTACTTTCTTTCAGAATATGAACTTCCGTTACAATTTCCTCCTTAAATTTGGAAAAATTTTTCTCCATCTCACACATGACCTGTTCTGCTGTTTTAGATACTATCTGTTCGATGAGGTTTGATGACTTGAACTGTTCGCTTGGAACTTCAGGATCAGATGTTGACAAGTTTGTTAGCTTCGAGTCCACAATTGGAATGCAATCTTCGCAATAGAATCGTAGATTCTTTGATTCAGTTAAAGCTTTCAGAACAGGATCTTTCAGTCGTAGGCACTGTACATGAATATGAAGTGAACATAAGTTGCACTGTATGTATTTGTTATTGACTATGAAGTTGTCATCACAGATCGGGCAATGAACGTTTACAGCCATAATAATATCGTGAGAAGTCTGGCCTCCTTTAGTTTTCAGATCGATTTATCGCAGGAATAGCCAGATGTTTGTTATTTATCCGTGAAATGGAAATCAACTCACCAACGAAACATAAACAATTAATTCAATTTGCTGAATGTGAATGTGAATGTGAATCGTTATTTTCACTTGCGAAAATTAGGAAATCCTCAGCGGGAACGACAATTGGTTCTGAACAACACAAATGCCGAATGACAAATCGTCTTTATATATGCTAAACAATTAAACTTCTTAAGAACGCTAAATGCACATCTATCTTATCTGACAATTTTAATGGTGTCTGTTTTCTTGAGAAATTAGTGTATTAACCTATTTAAAAGCGAATGAGAATTCATATGTTCATGAAATATGGTTTTGAAGTATATGCTTCGAAAAGATTGAATGAAATTAACTCTTGGTATGAGTTATCAAAATCTCAAATAACTCTCAAATTATTGAATTTAGAAGAATAAGACTATCATTAATTTCTTAGTGTTAAGTCACAAAACGGACTTGACAAAAATTTCAATTACCTAATTTAGGAAATATTTCATCCTAATCATAACATAAATATTTCAATGTTAGTAGGTTAAGTTTGATTCAATAGTTTTCATTGTAACACCGTCTGGCCTTGCACCAAATAAACGCAAGAAAGAATGCGTACGTAAGCAAGGTCGGTACGGTGAATCAGTACGCTTATGACAATTGTTTACTATTTTCAATATTTAAACTATATAAACTCCAGCTCGTTGATATTACGCGAGAGTTTCTGCAGTTAGCTAGTTCAATAAACGGTTGACAGTGAAATCCCCACCAATCTTTCCAAACAATACGAACATCCCTCCATCCCCATACAAACTACCGTAGGATCAATTCCCTGATTCTACACTTAGTGATCAATGAGTCCAAGCTTTTCTTGCCTCAAAGTTCGAAAAAAACAACATCGTGACAAAATGATGAAGACCTCGAGTGAAATGAGCGCTCAAAAGACCGCACCCCTTCGGAAATCTTCACTGTCGTGTTAGTTATGCCCACTCCGAGGAGAAGAAAACTTATTTTTATGATTAATCAGTTCCACCTGAGAAAACCTTGTTAATATAGACAAAGAAAATATTTCTTAACGAAATATTCTTCGTAGCGTAATTTTAGCACTGGAAAGTATATTTGACGAAATATTGCTTTATCTGTTGAAAAAAACCTCAATCAAATTCATAATTTCTATGTGGATATTTTCGAATCAAACAATTTTTTCATGAAAAGAAATCCGTCAGTAAAATATTAGTTTCAGGGGTTCCCAAGAGGCAACAGGAAAAATGCTTGATTAGAGGATAAAGTATTACGAGTTCTATTCCTTAGAAGTTAGAGCGCCGATTTTATGCATTTTGAATGTGTTCAATAATGAAAGAACCAACGACTTGTTAGCAAGCCATGATTATTATGTACATAATCAGTGTAGGTCTGGTAGAATCAAAATATCTATACTAATATTCTAAAGAGGGAAGATTTGTATTTTTGTGTATTTGATACGAATAGGCTCAAAAACAACTGGACCGATTTCAGAAAATCTTTCACCCTAAGAAAGTAACATTATCCCTGAGTAACATAGGCTATACTTTCCTTCCGAAAAAATTGAGGATACCTACTATAAACTTCAATAATTACAAAAAAATCAGCTATTTTCACGTGCCCTGAAAAAACTATAGGGGCGGAAACACATTGTTATCTTGTCACGTGAGCTCACGCAACATCACGTCACTTCGCAAAATGTGCAACCACGAACGCACGGAAGTTTATGCGCTTAGAAACGCATTGTTGTGATTCACGCGGTCGCTGGGTTAGTATCTACTGTCACGTGATAGCACGCGAGATCTTTAATTCCGCAAATTCACATTTTCTGACCGCACGTGATATCACGTCTGATAGTTAGCTTCATCACTAAATACTGCCCGAATAGCTCATGACAGCACGAATGTCGAATAGTGTGTCTCTAGCGCAATACATTGAACCTGACCTCACGTGAGCTCAAGTGACGTGACAACAATGTGTTTCCACCAGAAGACTTACGTGGATACTTTGAATGACGGAAATGTACCTCTTAAATAGTTCTACAAAAAAGTCCGCGATCGCATATATCTATCTCTCAAGATTGACTTGCTATTACCTGTTTATGGTAATCAGATGTTTTCCAAAATTATGCACTATTTGGGAGCGTGTTTTTATGAATTGGGTATTGATCCTCATCCAACCTAATACGTTATTTATCCACAGTATTTAATTTAGAACTTGCCCTTCACATCATACAATCACAACGAGTACATCAAAAGATATGGCAGGTTGAAGTGTTGAAGATGAGACCGCCGCGCGAAACAAATTTCTACCCGGGCGAAGCTGGGACGGCCTGCTTGTATTATATAATTTCAAGAAATATTAATCAATTTGAACTCATGCTTGATTAATGATAAGAATGCACAATTTAATGTTGAAAAGATTACTTTTTTTGCAAAGAATCATTGAACTGAAAAAAGTCAAATATGTTAATATACTCAAAATATGATCCATAATAAATAAAGCAACAACCTTGAAACCGTAGTTTATACAAACTGGACCAATATCCAGCGTAGATTCTGTGCTAAAATCACCCACCGAAGGCATTGGAAGTTAGGTAGCATTCTCATCAAAATTATACCTACTCAATTCCCATCATCTCACATAAAAAATACTGAACTATCAAAAAGCTTTAGATATATTTTATAATAAAGTAGTATAAGTATATAAGCGCTCGTTTATCCATCTTGTAAGTTGATTCATCATGTCTGCTTCTATTGTAACAATTCGATCCGTCAACGTTTACGTTTTGAGAAAAAAATATTTTGATAATTTAGCACGAATTATTCTAGCAACGTTGCCGGTTTGACAAGAAGTGTGAAGATTCCAGTACTTAATACAGTGAAACTCTCGCTTCACATCGACAAAACATGCAAGCCAGCCAAACTATTACAAGTTGGTTTTCTAGCAATGAAATTTTTGACATTTCTCAAATTCATAGAACAACTCATGTTCACGGTTTTGGGTAATTTTAACAAACCCCCAAGTTATGATAATTTGATTATTTATTTTATATTTGGAATGTGTTCTGTCTATTTCACCCATTCCATTTTCAGTGAGGAAGTTTCCTTAGCAACACTCGTTTCTCACCTGTATCGTTGTCAAATTATAAAATATATCGTCGTCAAATTATACAATATATCGTCGTCAAATTATTGTTTTTAATAATTAATTACTTTACAAAATGTATCAAACTGACAATCCTAAAATAATTTTTCTAATCTCCTGTCATCGTCTGATCGCCTACTTCGTCGTCGCTACATTCTCCCCCATTCCCCCCTGGTGCAACTACTATTCTCCGTGGTCGTCGTCTGGAATGGGCATAGCTTCGCAACAGGTCTTCTGTAAATTGCTTTTTGCGTCTTCACATCGACAACGCGTACTCGTCCGTCTGGTACAGGTATTACTCCTATCACTCTTCCCAGTTTCCATGAGTTTCTGGGTATGGTTTCATCAAGAATTATTACTACGTCGTCAATTTTTGAGTCTGGTTGATTTTTTATCCACTTTCGTCGACAAGTCAAAGTAGGTAAATATTCTTTTATCCACCGTTTCCAATAGGCATCAGTAAGTCTTCGTGATTTTTTCCATTCTTTACGAAGGTATTTCTCTTCAAAAACACCTGGAGTTCCACTACCATTTGAAGAACCCAACAGAAAATGCTTTGGTGTTAACGCTTCTAAATCCACAGGGTCAACAGAAACATGAGTGAGAGGTCTCGTGTTGATAATGTTTTCTACTTCAGCGAATAAGGTAAGAAGTATTTCATCTTTGATGGTTTGTCCATTTAGAATAATTTTGAAAGTAGTTTTTACTGATCTAATCATTCTTTCCCAAGCTCCTCCCATTTGACTCGCTCTTGAAGGTATGAATTTCTATTCAATATGTACCTTTTGAAACCATCGTTTCGTGCAACTTCTAGTTATCTGGCTCTTGAATTGCTCTCTTCAATTCTTCAGAGGCTCCATGAAAGTTGGTCGCATTGTCCGAAATGATTTGCTTAGGAATACCTCTTCTTGACAGCATTTCACGAATTGCCATTATCGCAGAATCTGTAGTGAGACTGTGTGCTACTTCCAAGTGAATAGCTCTGATACTGAAACAAGTAAAAATAACACCTCATCTCTTCTCTCGTCGTCTCCCAACATTAACTAATATCGGTCCGAAATAGTCAATTCCTGTAAATGTGAATGGTCTTACATTCGGAGTTATCCTTTCAGGCGGTAGTTGTCCCATGATAGGTATTTTAGGTGCTGCTCTTCTTTTTATACAGATTTGACATTTTGCGAATGTTGATTTTATAGCTGCCCTAGCATGGATAATCCAATACTTCTGTCTAACTTCATTCAAGTTGAGTTCTATACCTTGATGACCAGATTTTTCGTGATAGTGTTGAAGTAATAGTCTCGTAAATCTGTGTTTTGGATGTAAAATATATGGCCTTCTTGTTGAAAATTTCAATTAATTCGATAAATTTGTCCTTCCATCTAGAACTATAAGTCCATCGTCATTGGGCATAGGAGAAAGTTGTCTTAATCTACTCCGTCCGTTCAATTCCTTACCTTTTAGAAGAGCCTTTATTTCTTCTGTGAAACTTTCATACTGACTCTGTTTTATCAGTTCAATTTCTCCTTTTTCAATATCTGATACGCTGAGCGTTTGGGAAAATTCAGAATTGTCATGTTTAATTTTCATAAGTAATATCATGAGTGCATCCAATTTTTCCGAAAAAAATCGAAAAAACACGTTGCTAAGTAATATTTTAACAAGAAGCATGAGTGCCGGTGGCAACAAAAATCCGAGTCGAAGACGAGGATTTTTGCACCTGCACGAATGCTTTTTGTTAAAAAAATATTACTTTGCACTGTGTTTTTTCGATTTTTTTCACAGGAAAAATTAGATGCAAGAATGGTATTTGACAAGACTATTTCAAGAGTAACAGATTATTCTGGATGCATTATGTATGTATTATTAATTTTCGTTCACAAAAACTGTCAAGTTTTGCCGCGGGTAAACCCGAAAAAACTGCTGACAGCTGCTGCCATACAGTTTTTCCATCTAGAAACAATTTGTGATTCAAAATTGCGCGTTTCTGATTGGTGGAAATCAAGACGAGGGAAATAGTCGCCAATAAAATGTTTCGGAATCTAATTACCCAAGCCATTGTCCTTGTAGTTCTCGAGTACTTCGAAAATCTTTCGAAATCAATTTTATTTGATTCGAGCAAAACTGTGAGAGCTAAAAAATTTTCATGCTCTGTTATATCAACAGTACTTTTTATTTTTATTTGTTTTGTAGGCCCGTCGTCTTATCGAAGTTCATCAAAAAATCAGGTCCATTTATCCATCCAATCAGAGGAATTAGTCTTTTCTTGAATTTCTCCTACTCTGTGGGACTCAAACTGTCCAAGTCGACTTCCATCTCCTTTTATCCACTGTTATACTGTCGTAGAGTCTGTCCAGTAGTATATTTTATCAAAATCAAGTTCTAAGTCATTCAAAATATAATTGGCCAACCCAGCACCAGTAACAGCCGCTAAAAGTTCTAATTTCGGTATCGTGATAGTTTTCGTTGGCGCAACTCTTGCTTTTGCCATTATCAGAAAAACATTAACATTTTTGTGAGAAACAACTCGTAGATAGGCTACAAAGGCCAATGCTCTTTTACTCGCGTCACAAGATATATGCAACTCCGTTTTATCTGCCCATGGAATCAATAGCGAATAACATCTAGGAAAACGTATTTTCACGAGAGTATTTCTCAAATCATACAACCAAGATTTCCACGTTTCTTGAATTTCCTTATTAACTTGTTCGCCCCATTCTATACCTGACTTCCATATATCTTGCATTAGTATTCTGCCACGAATTGTAAAGTTTACTATAATTTATTATTTAGTTCACTATAAGTCCCAAGGAATCAAATACGGACATTACAGTTTTCAATATGTTTCTTTTTGTTGGTACTTTATTTTCATCGACCGATAATCTAAGTTTGAACTGGAAAGTATCTTCTTTTGCATCCCACCAAAGCCCAAGGATTCTCTGAAGGGACGATTGACCTTCAAAATTCAAATTTTTCATGATATCCTCGTTTTTGTTCAACTTTTTCATCATTTCTTCCGAATTCGAAATCCAATTAACTAATTCGAATCCACCTATTTTTTGTACACGACTAACTTCTATTATTGTCGTTATGGCTTTTTCTTCAGTATCTTTACAATTTAAATAGTCATCCACGTAATGTTTTTTCATTATAGCATCTAAAATTGGTTTCGAATCTGTTGATAACTTTGCATTCATATTTTTCACGAACTGCGCACATGTCAGTGAACAGTTTGCTCTAAATATCATGACTTCCATTCCGTAAGTTTCAACTTCTTTAGTTCGATTTACATTTCTCCATAAAAATCTCTGTGCACATCTGTTCTCAGATCGGATTTTGACTTGGTGAAACATTTCTTTCACGTCACTACAAAATGCTATTTTTCGCATTCGAAAATTCAAGAGGATCGTATTTAATGATGCTAATAAATCAGGTCCTGGAATCAAATTATCATTTAAACTCACTCCATGAGATTTGGCGGCGGCGTCAAAAACAATGCGTATCTTTTTTGGTTTATTTGGGTTGAAAACGGTGAAATGGGGAAGGTACCAACATCGATTGGCTTCTTGTAATGGTTCAACACGAGATAATTTTCTTGCATAGCCTTTATCCAAATATTCTTGTATTTTCTTGCAGTATTGTTGACTGAATACTTCATCTTTTGCCATCTTTTTTTCCACACATTGTAGGCGTCTCAAAGCATTCCCCCCTTTTGATTCATTTTACTTTCTGGCAAAATAATATCCTCTGTTTTCCACAATAAACCAATTTCATACCTGTCGTTCTTCTTCTTCTTCTGCGGCGCCATTGGTGGGCAGAACGTAGGCCTTGTTCATTCCGCATCTTTTGATACTAGAGAGACTCAGACCCGAAGGCACGCTGACAGGAATGCCGCGAGCCGACAAGGAGGAGTCCCTCTCACCATAGAGATGGAAGGTGTAGGGTTCCCTAGGTGTGTTGACCTCAGTACAGAGAGATTGTCGCACGTGAACAGTATATGTTCCGCCGTTTCATCAGCGTTCCTGCACCAACGGCACAGGGAAGACTCTGTTAGTCCCATTCTATATAAATGTTTGTTAAACAGATGGCCAGTTAGAGCACCAGTCACCAGAGATAATTGCTTCCTCTCGAGAATCAAGAGTTTTTTGACCTCCGGCTTAGAAGAAGGCCCCTTGATGAGGAGTCTCGACTGCCTGAGATCCGTTCTCATGTTCCATTCAGAGGAGAATTTCCCATCAATCCATCTCTTTAAGAGGTTTTTGATAAATGTGGGACAGATAGGAAGCGCGGGTTCCGGCCCAGTAAAAGTCGAGCGAGCCCCTTGTTTGGCTAAGTTATCTGCTTTTGTATTGCCAGAGATAGACGCATGCGCCGGGTACCAGATAACCTTGAGAGTGTTATTCGAGCCTAGCGCGCGCAGAGCCTCTCTGCATTCATAACCCAAGTTAGAGGTTACTTTTATTTCAGAGAGGGTTTTCAGTGTACCTTGACTGTCGCAACATATGTATATGTGTTTACCAGAGTAACCTCTGCGGATACTCTCTACCGCACATGCCAAGACAGCATATAGCTCTGCTTGTGCTATTGAGCAGTCTTTTCCGAGGGGACTGGACCACTTTGTTCTGGGTCCAACAATCCCAGCACCGGCACCCGTGTTGCAAACCGAGCCATCGGTGAACCAGGTGGGGCCCTCAGGTTTGAGTAACCTGTCTGGTTTACACCACTGATCTCTGTCAGGGACAACTACTTTGTAGGGCTCGTCGAAGCAGAATCGGGCGCACGCACGGTCCCCTCTGCGGAGGAGGGACGGGTTAATGTCCTCCACCATCTTGAGAGCCATGGCGTGCCCCCTGAATCCCCCACGATCACGCCATTGTCCCTGTTCCCAGATTCTGAGCGATGTTTTCATAGCCACCTCAGTGATGGTGAGGTGTATGGAAGGGATGCCCAACATGCATTCCATTGATACTGTGGGAGTAGATCTTAGAGCGCCTGTTATACTGAGACAAGCTCTCCTCTGGCATCTATTAAGGATGTTTCGGTTGTTGGCCTCCTCTAAGGAAGTCCAACATACCACAGATGCATAGGTGAGGATAGGCCTCACTACCACAGTATAAAGCCAGTGTATAATATGTGGTCCGAAGCCCCACCCCTTGCCGAGCACCTTACGTGTAGACCAAAATATTATATTGGCCTTATTCGCTTGAGCTTCGATGTGTTTGTTCCACAGAAGTTTGCGGTCCAATATAACACCGAGATAACGGACCTGGTCAGATAAGGTGAGCCTCATTCCAACAGACTGGGAAGTCTAATGTCGTTAGGCACCCTTTTCCTCGTAAAGAGAACCATTTCGGTTTTCTTAGGGTTTACTGAAAGGTCGTATGTTATGCACCACCGCTCGATTATCCGCAAAGCATTTTGCATCAAATCGACGACAACGCTGAGTATCCTACCTCTTATCAGCAGGACAAGATCGTCCGCATAGGCTACTGCAACGTGGCCCGCATCCGCCAACTCAACCAGAAGCCCATCCAGGACGAGATCCCACAGTAGCGGTGAGAGAACACCTCCCTGCGGACAACCCCTCCCTGGTGTTCCCTCTATGGTCGAGGAGCCCAGCTTAGCCACGATATTGCGAGCCTCGAGAAGCGATCCCGTCCAGCGACAAAGTGTAGGCGAGATTTCGTGTCTTACGACAGCGTTGTTCATTGCACCGAATGCAGTGTTGTTGAAAGCTCCTTCTATATCTAAAAATATAGCTAGGGTATATTCTTTGTAGTGCAACCCGTCCTCAATGTAATTTACAACTGAGTGAAGAGCGGTGTCTACAGATTTACCAAGCACATAGGCATGTTGAGAGGGATGCAATGGCCAAGCCACTAGTGATGTATCCCTAATATGTCTTTCTACCAGTCTCTCCAAGGTCTTCACTAGGAAAGAGGAGAGACTTATTGGTCGAAAGTCCTTCGCGTTTGTGTGCGACGGCCTTCCGGGTTTGGGTAGAAATATAACGCGAACCTTTCTCCAGGACATAGGTATATGTCCCAGAGCCAGACTTGCTCGAAATATATGGAGCAGTGAGGAAGAGAGCAGATCCAACCCTCTAATAAGGAGAGCCGGAAATATGCCGTCCTCCCCTGCCGCCTTATATGGCTCGAATCCCTTGATGGCCCAATGGATCCTAGAGTGAGTTACCACCTGAGACGCTGCCCGCCAATCTGCGCTTGATGCACGTCGGTGAGCCTCGTCACAGGTGTTTTCTGTTTCATTGAAGCCCGGGAAGTGGACCTCTAGAAGATGTCTCAGATTTTCAACTTCCGAGCTGGTTTTCACACCAGTGGGAAGGGTTAACCAATCGATCTGTGGAGGGCCTCGGCCGCGTGAAGTTAGCGAAAAGTTGGTGGAACAAATTCTGAAACCCAGCTCAATATTTAGTACTGAATTTGTTCTAATTTGTTCTGTATGAATCATCCCCAGCACCCTTATGGTTTTCGAGTTATTGACATGTCTTTGATTTAGTGCTGACTTCACGCTCAGCACCAACATGTTCGAATTTGGAAAAAATTTTTATGCCAATAATTAGTCCCGAATTTGTTCCAATTTGTTCTGAAGAAAATTCTCCGATATCATTTTTCGAGGAGTTATTCACATTCTTAACATTCGGTGGTGACGTCAGACCCAGCTCCAAAGCTTTTTGTTCTCCAAGAAATTCGAGGAAATTTTGATGCAAATATTTAGTACCCAATTTGTTCCAATCAGTAAAAGTTGTTTTGTTGAAATACCATTGTTAGTTTTCGAGTTATTAGCAATTGTTTTAAGCGAGCGTGAAGTTAGCGATAAAGTTTCAAATTATCACTTTTTTTTTCAACATATATTAGTACTCAATTTGTTCCAATTTGTTCTAAAAAGAACGAATCAATTTCATTATTAGTTTTCCAGATATTAAGGATTTACGAAGATTTAATGACGTCACAATAGGTGTAGCGTGGAATCTCCATTCGAGTCTATTCCAGACCATACCACTGTCGGCAGTTTTGGCTCATGCAAAGCCATCTGTAATTGGTCATAAATCAAACATGAAAAGAGCCGTTGTCTCTTTGATCATGCGCCGCACGCAGCCGCTCTTATCACGTTTGAATGCAGATTTGGATTCAGGACCAATTCGTTTCTTATTCTCGCTTATTAAATTGTTAGGAAATGATTATTTATATCAACAACTTCTAAATTCGTAATTTCCGTTATTTGGACTCATTGAAATCCTCTTTATACGGAGACAATTTTTCAGATTGGAGCAAATTATTCAGTTAGATAAATCGTTTGTTATACAGGGCGAGTCTTCGACCTGAACATAAAAATTGCCTGGTTTTTTCAAGAATAAATAAAATATAGATGGGGCATTGAATTCGTCTGGGTATTTTGGCATTCAAGAAGTGTGATTTATGACATTTATAAAAATGGCTTCGTACATTATACAACAACGTGTTGAAATTGTTGAATTATTTTATGAAAATAAGCGTTCTGTGAAATGGTGTTAGGTACCATCGGATGATATTGATGATAATCGAATTTATGTGGCCTGAATTAATGAATATTGATCTAGAGGATATTTGGTTTCAACAGGATGGCGCTACACCTCACTTTGCAAATGACACAATTGTTTTTTAGACAAAATTTCCTGGACGAATTATCTCCAGGAACGGTATGAGTTAGCCAGTTGATCCGAATTTGATGTTTCAAATTGCGTGTTTTTTGTTTAAGAATGAATAAAATATAGATGGCGCACTGGGTACGTCTGGGTATTTCGACATTTGAGAAGTGTGATGTATGACATTAATAAAAATGGCTTCGTACACGATACAACGCGTTCAAATTGTTGAATTATTTTATGGAAATCTGCGTTCTGTGGAGAGTGTTTTCGAAAAATTACGTGAATTTTATGGTTTACATAATCGTCCATCTTGAAGCACTATTAGTCGAATTACTGAAGAATTTCAATAGACCGATTTGGTGGAAGATCAAAAAAGTGGAAAATACAGTCGTAGCGGTCGTTCACAAGGAAATATTTGGTTCGTGAAAATGTTGCAGAATACCCTGAAATGTCCATTAGACGAATTTTTGTAGCCTGAATTAAGGAATATTGCTCTGGAAGATATTTGGTTTCAACAGAATGGCGCTACACCTCATTTTGCAACTCACACAATTGATTGTTTGTCGCAAGAAAATTCACTGCTTCCCGAATCAACAGTGTCTTTAGACAAGCAACTGGAACAGTAATTAGTGGACAAACAGTTAAGTAGAAGAAGATTGCATGCTGTTAATTTGATATCTAGACGACCAGCTAGACATCCTAGATTGACGGCGCAGCAGCATGCGTGCAGATTGCAGTGGGCAAGAGAAGACAGAAACTGGAATTTTGAAAATTGCAGGCATTGTCTATTTACTGACGAATCAAGTTAACGTTCATATACAAACATTGGACGCATATTGGTATGGAGGGAAAGAAATCAACGAAACAATGAGAGTTGCATACTTGAAAGCACATCTTTTGGTGCAGGATCAGTTTTTGTTTGTGGAGAAATATGTTTTGATGGCCGCAATGACTTATTAATTCTCATGAATGATAACATTGATAACGCTCGTCCCCATCGAGCGAGAATTGTAAATGACCGCATATAATATCATGGGATCACAAGAATGGATTGGGATTGGCCACCTTATTCACCAGACATGAATTGTATTGAATATGTTTGGGCCGAAATGTCGAGGCGGTTAAACCAAATCTCTCGCCCTCCCCAAATATTAGAGAATTCAGCTAATAATTGCGGGCAATTTGATTAGCTATACCGCAAGATTTTCCGAATAATTTAACAAGGAGTCTGTCTAATAGTAAAAATACTCTACGAAGAACCAGAGGAGGTCCTACTCGTTAATAATTTTGAAGTCTAATTGATTTTTCATTTTTTGATTTCTATAAATGAACCTTGTTTTCAAAGAATAATTGGACAATCCTGTTCTCCAACAGGTACACAGAAGTAGGTATTTAAAAAATTTCATGTCAAAACATCAGGTATGAACCTCTGGATATGAGCCACATATCTTGTACAGGTACTAACTGTAATGGTTCATGGTTGATATATTTCTTCTTAACAAATTTTCCGTTCTTTGAAGACGAATTTCTGCCTGTGTTATGTTTCCATTGCATACCGCAATTACCTGCTTTTTCATTGAATCTGCTTTCTTCTTTGTATAAGGCATGATTATGAAAAAGAAAGTGTAGACTTATCGTTCGTTACTTACTTCGAACAAATTTGAGAGTTAATTACATATCGAATAATTCAAAGATCTGATTCACACGGATGTCATTCCAATGTGAAATTTATTATTCCCAATCTGATTTTGATTATTCCCAATTTGAATAATATGTTAGTTCCCAATTTGATTTTGATAGTTCCCAATTTGAAGTTGAAAAGGTATAGAATATAGATTGAATGGGTTGGTGCTTATGAATATTCATTATAGTGTGAAAATTGATGAAAATGAAGTGGTCGACCAATTCGCTAGAAAAAAGAAGGATAAGTTTTTAACTGAAGGAATTCATCATAATGAAATATTGTTTGAGTTTTCTCACTGTTTCATTTTTAATACCTGTTTATATGTTGTTGGCACTATGTTGAAATAAAACATTAAAAAACTCTATTTAGTTCCAATGAAAGCACACATCCACATTGATTTCATATTGATTCATCCTGTAAGTATTGTTTGGGAAATAAATATTTTTTTTAAAGTTTCTGTTTGAGTGAATAAAAATTAAATTCTGAAGCATATTTGAAAAACAGGTTTACCTAACCTAACCAGGAATATCTATATGCTGAATATTGTTTCAGAAGTAGGAAAAGGGTTACTGAATTCTTAAAAACAACAAATACTCGCTACAGAAAGCGACCCTCACAATTCCCGGCTCTTAAAAAGTCAATTGCCAAAATTTCAAAACCCCCCCGAAAACAATTCCTGGCTACGCCCTTGCTGAGTCCAAATAACGGAAACTACAAATTTAGAAATTTTTGATATAAATAATTATTTCCTAACAATTTAATAAGCGAGAATAAGAAACGAATTGGTCCTGAATCCATATCTGCATTCAAACGTGAAGAGAGCGGCTGCCGCGGTGGTATGGTCTCGAATTGACTCGAATGGAGATTCCACGCTACACCTATTGTGACGTCATAAAATCTTCGTAAATCCCTAATATCTGGAAAACTAATAATGAAATTGATTCGTTCTTTTTAGAACAAATTGGAACAAATTGAGTACTAATATATGTTGAAAAAAAAAGTGATAATTTAAAACTTTATCGCTAACTTCACGCTCGCTTAAAACGTTAATAACTCGAAAACTAGCAATGGTATTTCAACAAAACAACTTTTACTGATTGGAACAAATTGGGTACTAAATATTTGCATCAAAATTTCTTCGAATTTCTTAGAGAACAAAAAGCTTTGGAGCTGGGTGTGACGTCACCACCGAATGTTACGAATGTGAATAACTCGTTAACGAAAAATGATATCGAAGAATTTTCTTCAGAACAAATTGGAACAAATTCGGGACTAATTATTGGCAAAAAAATTTTTTCCAAATTCGAACATGTTGGTGCTGAGCGTGAAGTCAGCACCAAATCAAAGACATGCCAATAACTCGAAAACCATAAGGGTGCTGGGGATGATTCATACAGAACAAATTAAAACAAATTCAGTACTAAATATTGAGCTCGGTTTCAGAATTTGTTCCACCAACTTTTCGCTAACTTCACGCGGCCGAGGGCCTCCGCTAGAGAGAATTTTCCGAAGCCTATTGGCCTCAGATACACCCTCTATACTGCTGCAGAAGTTCCTCCATGATTCTTTTTTGAACTTTCTTATGAGTCCTTTGTATTTTTTCAGGGCTGATTTATATTCATCCCAGTCTTTGTCAAGGCCAGATCTCATAGCCTTGTTGAATAGCCGTCTGCTATTACGTCTTTCATCAGTTAGTTCCCTTGACCACCATTTCGTCTTGCCTTTCGGCTTTCCGAACTGAGGTAAGCAACTACTATGATAAGCTGAGATAATAGATTCCTGCAGTTTGTTTGCTGCGGCATCTAACTCTCTCGTGTTCTTTGGTGCTGCGTTACTGTGCCCCAGATTTCCAGAGAGATGCGCCAAGTATCTTGGCCAGTCCGTTTTCTTAGGATTCCTGTATACCTCAGGTATCCTTTCTCTGCTGTCTCTGATGGAGAAGCAAATATGTCGGTGATCTGAAAGCGAGATCACTTCCGTGTCCACTCGCCAATTTTTTATAAAGTCAGCGATAGAATAGCTACACAACGTTATGTCGAGTACCTCACGTCTCGCAGAAGTGACGAAGGTTGGCTCCACACCTACATTAAGTGTAGTTAGATACGTGGAGAACAGGAAGTCTGCCAGCGCCTCTCCTCTGGGGTTGACGTCTGTACTGCCCCACAATACGTGGTGCGCGTTCGCGTCACAGCCAACCAGCAAGGGCCAGCCCTTCTGTTCGCAGAATTTCACTAACTCTTCTAATTCCCTACTTGGTGGTGGGTTAGGGGAGTCGTATGGTAAATATGCTGAGCATATTACAAGATTCTCTAGTGGTCCTCTATTGCCGTGAATTTGGATCGCTACTAGATCTCTGAAACAGAAGTTTGTTAGTAAATGAGCTCCTAAGTCCGTGGAGGCCAGTATACACGCTCTTGGATTCGTATCCGCAAGCGAGCAGAAGAGCCTACTACCCCTGAAGGAAAGGCCCCTCACCTCACCTCCACTGACCCAGGGCTCCTGAATCAGGCTTATGAATGTGTGCACTCTTGCCAGCTGCAACCGAAGGATGTCGGTCGCCGCTATGCAATGGTGCAAGTTGATCTGCGTGACATTTATGTCAGCCGCCATGAGGACGTGTGAGTACCTCAGTCAGCCAACTGTCACGTTTCGCCGGATGACCCATGCGGATCCTCCGGTGTAGCAGTCGGAGTTGAGCTCATCGGCGGTCCCCCGCTCGCCGCGTCGCACCCCGACCCACCGGCCTCAGTTACCGGTAGGTCCGCATGCGAGCTAGGAGCCCCCGCAGGGTCCACCTCCATACTGCTCTCCGACATTTGAGTCGGAGGGGGTTCTGAGTTGCCCTCGCCCTCTCCAGCAGCACTGGGCCCCGTCGCCGGAGCTTCCTGCGCTGCCTTTGGGTCCGGTGCAACTGTGTCGCGTGGACCCTGGACGAGCCTGAACGTGCCCGTCCTGGTTCCAACGCTGACTTTAAACTCCAGGGACTTCAAGACCTCTAGAGATGCTTTGTCCACCCCCAGAATGACCTGCACCGTGTCGGGCCTGTCACTCCGGTAGTAGACCTTCCAGGCCCTAGTTTTCAGAGCCGGAGTAGACATCTCTATCCGTCTGAGAATCAGACCAGTCGGAGAGGAGCTTTGAGCACCCCTCACCAACAGGCCGACCCTCGTCAGTTTTTCAAGGTCCTTCATCTCAATTGTCTTGAGACGAAGGTCCCTGGAAATGTTCCGCCCAGTCAAGTTGGTGGTTAGCCAGTCTTGACTGAAGCTGTCTTTACAAGAGGCAATAAATGCCCCTTGTGGGTTGAGCTCCACGTCGTGGAATTTGGGGTATGGCTGGCCCGACCGGATTTTGTCCATCGTGCCCACCACCGCCAGCTCAACTTTTTCGAATTCTCCCTGTGAGAGGCCCCTGTTTGGCCAGCCCTCGGGAACGAGAGCCACCTTCAGGGTCCTACTCACCACCTCAGTGTAAGAGAGCCCACCTTCAAGGTTGTTAGCCTTTTTTGGGGCCCTCTCGCATGAGGGTGGAGAATTTGAGTCGGCGGCGTTCCTTTTGGATGCCTCCGTCCTCGAGGGGGAAGAAGTCCCGGCTGCAGCCTCTCCGGTCGGTAGACCGGCTAACGCTGCGCGAGCCTTCCTCGCCCTATTTCTGGCGGCACCACTACGGTTCCGCCGTTTGCGTTCTATACCTGATTGGTTCCCCACATGTGGAGCCCCTCCAGTATTTGAAGGTTCCCCGCCAGGAGCCCCTATCAGGTTTTCACCATGAGCACCCTCCGAAGAGGTTCCCTTGGTGTTTTTGTTTTTTGTATTTTTGTGTGTTTCATCCATATGAGTCCCACGAGTACCGAAGAAATGCTCGTCACCCTCAGCAGAGCTTCGATACTGAGGGAAGGTCTAATTACAAGGGGATGCGACCTGGTTTCCCCAGGGAATCGTTCGCGACACTCTGACCCGGTGCCATTCAGCCTTAGGCACGATATCTTACACCGTAGCTTGGGGATCAGTCTTAGTGTTCACCGTTCATCTTGGGCCTTATCGACTTGGGAGACCCCACCGGAACAGCTACTTAAGCCCTCACACCAACGACAAGGTGCTGATCTTTGTGAGAGTACCTGTCGTTCACTCGTCTCACAGTATTTTCCATCAATTCAATCGCTCGATTTTCAATATAATTCGGTTTCATCTGATCTACTGAAACTCCAAAGGATTCTAGAGTGAATGTTCCTTTCACTAAGCTATGCAAGTTATCATCTGAGTGATCTTCTTCACAAATATGAAACGAGTAGTCGCGTTGAATTACAGTTTTGTCAACTTTTCCATGAAGAACCCAACCAAGACACGTTTCTGTTGCCATGGGTAGATTTTCAGGACCTTCACATATTTTTCGAGGTACAGTTAGTCGTATAGTATCCTGGCCGATTAATATTAGGAGTCTTTCATGAATTTCATATAAAGGGAGTCCTTTCAAATGCATATATCGCGTCCAATCAGAAGAAATATGTTGAAGAGGCAATGATAGATTCCTGACAGATTTTACATTATTCATGGTAAATATTTTATAATCGACACCTATTCCAGATATCCCAATATCAAATTGAATTGAATCCTCGCATCGGGAAACTAAATCATTTGTCCATTGAATGCATAACGGCTGACGAAAACCTTTAATTCCAAAAATATCAACAATACTTTGATAGACTAATGTCACTGTTGATGCTTCATCGAAAAGTGCTACACATTCTAAAATTTTGTAATCGTTATACAGTTTAACTCGGACCATTCTGAGTAAAATATTTGTATTGTTATTCCTAGTTGCAAGAACACTTTCTAGATTATTTTGATTTTCATTCATTTGACTTGATTCCGGAATAGTCTCAAAACTTTCTTTATGTAAAATTTTATGATGTGGACGTTGACATCCTTGAACTCCACAAATTTTCTTTAATTTACACTTGAAAGTTTGATGATTCGGTCTGAGGCATGTGAAACAGAGTTTATTTTTTGTCACATTATCCCAACGAGTATCAACATCATCCTTTTTCAATTTGGGGCACATAAGAGTTTTATGATCTTTGGACCTACAATATAAACACTCAGTTCTTGTTGCCATATCAGTCGTCAATAAACTTGTTTCTTGTGAAAATCTATTATTTTTGAATTCTTTTTTATTTTTTACAAAAGTTTTTGGTCTGAAATTTGTACTAACTAAACAAGCTGCCCTCGCCTTTTTTGATATCCAATCTGCGAAATCCTCCAAATTAACCTTGCCTTCCTTATTTGCAACTGTTTCTCCCCATTGCAATTTCAAGTTGTCTGGTAATTTAGAAACAGAATCTTTCAAAATTTGTGGATTCTCTAAATGACCTCGACAATCTAATGACTTTATAGTAGCAACAAGACTTTGTATGTGAGCGGAGAAGTTAATCAAGTGTTCCATATTACCTTCTCTGAATTGTTGCATTGTTCTCACTTTGGAAATTAAGGACTCGATGATTTGATCAGGTCTTTCAAATCTCATTTCCAGTGTTGTCAAGGCTAATTCTATATTTTTAGGAGAAAGCAACATACCTGAAACCGCAAACTTTGCCTCACCTCTCAGGCACTTTTGTAGCTTCACCATTTTTTCTTCCTCCGTGTATCCACACATCCCAGAAATGCGTCTAAATTGTGAAATGAAGATCGCCCAATCGGATGAATCTCCACCAAATATGGGAAAATCTTTTTCCACGGTTTGTCTCGCCATAAGTGGATCCCTGTTTGATTTCGAAGAAACTGCTCTGATGGTATCGCCAAGACTCTTGCATAACAGCTGAATATCGGATAGTTTCCTATCGTTTTCATTCGGTTTTTCCTCAGAAAAATTAGAATAATTTCCAGAAATATCATCATTATTTACAGGTTGTGAACAAGAATTCGGTGAATTTCTTTGAGTTTGATTCACCCATTCTGAAACAGGAGACGACAAAAGATTTTCACGTGGGTTCACTATTCTTACATTTGGATAAAGATTTCTTCCTTCCTCTATATTATATGTAGACCTCACTGATCCATGCTCTTCAATTTCGCATAACTCAGCTTCGCGAACATCACGTTCCATTTCTAATAATGCCATTTGATTCGCTAATTCTTTCTGTCTCATCTAGATTTCCTGTCTTCAGGGACGGGCCGAAGCCAAATTTTTGGGGGGGGATAGCTTCGAAAATTTTCCAACCGTGCATTAAAGGATTAGAAAACCAACGGTTGAAGGGGGGGAGTGGTATTTTGGATTGCGTGTCAATGTTTTTTTTCCCGAGAGCATTAAAAATATTTAGAAAATTTTGTAGTGTAGTTTTTTAATTCTTTATTACTAGATTAACACACTCCACACTCTACAGGATTATACAGCATCTGTTATCATTATTTTGTATGTTTCAATTTTTAAGTTAAATTCCGAAGAAAAATAAATAATTTATTCAAGTGAACTGAAAAAAATCCACATACTACACACTTCACTTTGAATCTTTTTCGGTCCATTTTTGCATAGGGGCCGTTATACTTCGGCCGACGGCTACGGCACCGATTCTCCATTCAAAAAGTGCCTTTCATTTTTCCAAGTTCACGCCATCAATTTTTCATCAAAAAGCTTGATTTTTTTTAAATTGAAGATGAAGGATGTCTTGAGGGCACTCCAATTTCTTCTCTTTGATAAAATTATTTTTTCGCATGAAGAAATCGGCTACGGCACCGATTCTCAATTCAAAAAATGCCTTTCATTCTTCCAAGTTCACGCCCTCAATTTTTCACCTAGAAGCTTGATTTTTTTCTTTAAATTGAAGTTAAAGGATGTATTGAGGGCACTCCGATTTCTTCTCTTTGAGAAAATCATTTTTTCGCATGAAAAAATCGGGTTGAATTTGAGAGTCTATGAAAATTGACTTCATAATCGTTTTTCGGCGGTTGTTCATCCATTTTTTTTAGAAAATTCATTGGAGTGCCCTCGACAAATCAATTTTCTATATTAAAAAAAAAATCCATTTGGATATACGCTTAATTAATGCAAAAAATTATAGAGATACGGAAAAGACTTTTGAAATCGCAGAGAACTGTCTGGAGTTCCAGGAGAATTAAAAAAAAATCAAGCTTTCAGGTGGAGATTTCAGGACGTGAAAAATGAAAATAGAAAAATGAAAGGCACTTTTTGAATGGAGAATCGGTGCCGTCGGCCAAAGTATAACGGCCCCTTAACAGATTTACGTGTTGAACGGAGATTTGATAGCATAATTAAGAATGAGAAAAAAATACTGCCTACTGCCCTACCGAGAGAAATAGCGCAAATTGGTACCAGATGGACACAGTCGATGCGGCCAAACTGAGAAATTCACAACTACCTGCTGAGGGATAACGTAAAAGATGAAAAATTGTTCATCTTTTCAAACACTTGGTAGCAATTCGGAATAAATACCATTTATTGCTGGTTATACACATTGCACATTGGGCCAAATCTGCCAAATACTCTAAATATACTCTAACAAGAATTTGTACAATTGTCGCTATTCTCTGCATGCTTTTGAAATCTCTCCAACTGCTTCAAAATTTTCCCAACTGCTTCGGAATTTTCCCAACTTCTTCGAAACTTTTCCAACTGCTTCGAAAATTTTTCAACAGCTTCGAAAATATTCCAACTGCTTTTAAAATTTGCCAACTCTGTTCAACATTGGGGACTCTTGTAGAAATATGTATTCCAACTCAATTGAAATCTTTCCAACTGCTTCAAAATTTTCCCAACTGCTTCGGAATTTTCCCAACTTCTTCGAAACTTTTCCAACTGCTTCGAAAATTTTTCAACAGCTTCGAAAATACTCCAACTGCTTTTAAAATTCGCCAACTCTGTTCAACATTGGGGACTTTTGTAGAAATATGTATTCCAACTCAATTGTAATCTTTCCAACTGCTTCAAAATTTTCCCAACTGCTTCGAAATTTTCCCAACTTCTTCGAAACTTTTCCAACTGCTTCGAAATTTTTCCAACCGCTTCGAAAATATTCCAACTGCTTTTAAAATTTGCCAACTCTGTTCAACATTTTTGAAAAAATCATAACCTCCGTAATTGTTACTCAAAACAATTTTCGTAAGTAATATCATAAGGGCATCCATTTTTTCCGAAAAAAAATCGAAAAACACGTTGCTAAGTAATATTTTAACAATAAGCATGAGTGCTGGTGGCAACAAAAATCCTAGTTGAAGAAGAGGATTTTTGCACCGGCACGAATGCTTTTTGTTAAAAAAATATTACTTTGCATTGTGTTTTTTCTATTTTTTCGCCGGAAAAATTAGATGTCCGAATGGTATTTGACAAGTTTGAGTAACAGATTATTCTGGATGCATCATGGATGTATTATTAATTTTCGTTGACAACTGTCAAGTTTTGCCGCGGGTAAACCCGAAAAAACTGCTGACAGCTACTGCCATACAGTTTTTTCATCTAGAAACCATTTGTGATTCAAGATTGCGCGTTTCTGATTGGTGGAAATTAAGACGAGGGAAATAGTCATTAAGGTCGGCGTTCAGAGCGCGTAGGAAGACTCATCCGATAGAGGCGCCACCGTGCATTTTATGGAATATCTCCATAGAACTTACATTATCTCTATGAGTTCTATGAATATCTTTCTAATTATGAAATGAAATGTACAATGGCGCTCTCTATCCGAAAATCGCTGAACTATGAAATTAGTGAATATGTGGGTAGAGCAGGAACTTTTTCCCGCCATATATTTGAATTTGCACATTCTCTTCCAATTCTGTATTTCAAGGTGTTTTTCTGCATGAGATTATCTGTAGATTCACTTTTAATCGGAAGTTGAACTATTTTCTTGGGTCTTTCGTTTGAAATAAAAAAGAAACATGAGTTGGCTCATTTTCTTCTATTTTTGAAAGAAAAAAAATTAACTGTTGAAATGAAATTAATCTATCTCAATTATCTCATTAAGAACCCCAATCCTTTTTGGGTTTACCCACAAAATTTCAGTTCTCAAAGTGAAACCATTTTCAAATGCAACTTGACATGAAAACACACTACATTGAACGCCCACCTTGAACAATTTGGATTCAGAATTTCGAAACATTTTGGAATTTCATGTATGGAATATCACGTCAGGTGGCGTCCTTGTTTCGCGATACACTCCTGCCGAGGATTATGTTGGAAAACTCGTGCTGTGAGATGTCCCCACAGAAAAAAGTAGCAAATATGGGGACCGAGAAGGCCAATGGACGTCACCAAACCTGGCAATAAGGCGGCCAGGGAAGAGAGGAAGAATAACGTTCATTGTTGCTTTGGCTGTTTGGGTGGTCTTTTCCTCATCAATTCACCTCGTGTGCGAAGTGCTTCAACTCAATGTCTGTTTCGAGAGGAAAAAGCCCGGTTTTGGTGGATATCGAAATGGCGACGAAATTGACGCTGAACGGCCGTGACGGTTTCGTTATTACGGACGTAACTGTCGTTAGCAAAGAAGGGGTGCTCTACCTTCTACAGGTCCATGATTTCAAGTGGTGAATAAAAATAAAATGTTGAGAGTAGAGACCTACCAAATCCAACGGCTACTTTTCCGCATCTGTCGACCCTATTGGGGAGGAGTACGAGCCGTGTCAAAAACGTCCGAGCTCTCTGACGGAACCTGTATATGAAAACAGTCAGAATATATAAGCAAACACAACAAAAACGAGAAATCTGTCGGATCGAACAGATATATTGGTTTTCGCTGTATCCTTGGCTCAACTTCTTGTTCTTCATATGTATTCCAAGGGATAACGGGTCCGCTGTCCCGGATTGGGCACAAGACAAGGATCAGCAAAAGCACATAAGCTTACATGGCGGAATATATGCGGGTGAGGTTCTCCTTTATAGAAAACGAGAATATCCCGAAATTCCAGGGAATAGATTGTTGCCCAGAATATTCCGTGATGAGTAGATTCCTTGAGGGATGAAGGCCTCAATCTGGCTAATTTACATATGTATAACTGGGAGGGATATACAGGGTGTTTGGAGGGTGAGTAGCCATAGGTGAATGGAGGATAGGTGATGCTCTTGGCTACTTGTTGCACTTAATAAAATAACATTTTGCCCAAAGTTCAAGGTGTTATAATTTTTTTGCCATTTTCTAGATATTTCCCATTTTTCTCATTAAAATCTTGATTTTTTTTTAATTTAATGCTCGAGGTGCCTATAAAATGATTTATTTTTTTAGTCTAGTCTTGTCTTATACAGATTGAATCATAATTTCATACAAAAGTCTTAAAAAAACCTGACAGCGTCGTATCAAACATCAAAATGAAAAAAAAAATGTTGTGTCCACTTTACAAAGTGAAATAAAAACAAAAAATTACATAGTGTGGGGTTTTAAAGTGCTTTCAAAAACATCTCTAGTTAATACTCTTTGCAATGGTATGTGACATGTATACCATTAATAATCAGATAACTCAACAAAAAACCGTTTTGTCTTCAAGAATACCTTAAAAGGGTGACGACAAAACTATTCCATTGAGCAGGTTGTAACGTTTTGAATTTTTGCGGCACATTTGAAAGGATTTGTCAGAGTTCGAGCGCATTCAACTCTGCGCCATATGCGCTGAATTTTTTGTTGATTCTCCTTTCCATTTTGATCTTTAAAACGGAATCAATCTGAATTTGGTGACAGAGAGAAATACGTAGCATTGAAGCGAACCGTCTTGGGATTTTTAATTTCTGCTCTCTTGATTAATCAAGCTTGTTTTGATTTTGGAACTTGATTAAAACTCTTGATCGCATGAGTGTTGGAATTGTATTCTGCAACGAGTGTTAGACGATATTTTCTCTATCTCAGTCAAATTTCGTGAAATACTGTTGAAATTCAATGAAAAACTCAGATTATACATCCTAGTGACTTTTGTGTTGTATCTTGGCAGTTGGTGGATATTAACTCAGAAAATATCCATTTTAGGGCAAGGGTGTGATGCATACACTCACATTATTTTTCAACGTAGATTCAATATCTGCCATAAAAAAATGGGGTTCTAATTTGAAAAAATTGATTTTTCACGATTTTGTCAATCCTAACTTTGAAATTCTTCACCCCCTGTATCATGAATCGCGATTTCAATTTTCAAAGTGGATACATCAATCTTACATCTTGAAAAATCCCAAAAATGAAAATTTTCCATCCAAAAACCTCGAAGTTATTCTTGTTTCAGCGGAGCTCTATTTTCGATTTTTTTTTTCCCGCTCAGAGAGAATTTTCCAACCAAAACTGAAAAATGTTACATCAACATAACTTGAAATTTTCTAAGGAATCTATTTCTGCAATAAAAAAATTGTGTTCTAATTTGAAAAACGGAAGTTGACGTCATTTCCGGAAAAACCGGAGGTGCTCATGCCTTGAAAATATTTTAGATTTCATCAGCATCGTGAAATACTTATAACTGCTGAATTTCATGAAAATACGTTCAGTAGTTTCCCGTATAAATATGGGTGAGGTTCCTCGTGAAAGACCCTGTATAGGGTGTATTTAAAGGTGAGGCTTCTCTTTTGACAGATGAGAGAACTCCTGTTTTCGAGAAAATGAAACTAGAATATTTCCTAGTTCCTAGGTGAATCAGAAAATTCCTCAGTCCAAACCTGCTACGTCGCCTGCTTATCCTTAGATATCTCTTGTTTTTTTCTTATCATCATACATGACTCAGAATATAGATTGGGATCAGTCGTTTTACGGCGAGAGTACGGTGTAGATTGCATTCTATGCTTAGAAAATGCCTCACGTTTATTCAAATAATGAACTTGTTGATATAAATACTCACTTACTTCATGGTGAATCAAGAAAAAATGCCAGTTCAGCGTATAACTTGTACAGAACAAGATTTTCGCTAAGAAATAACCCAACTTCGCGGATGTTCATAATCCTGGTGCAGTGATGTAGAGAAATGCAGGCCAGAGTAGTATGAAGATAGCGATGCCCAAAATTCTTTATAAATTTTTTGAATTGAACATTCCATATAAAACATTTTCGGTAAAATTACTTATTCTGATGAGTTCTATCCCATGTCAGAAGAAGAGCCTCACCTTAAAATACACCCTTCATATGAATATAAATCACAGCCATACAGCTGACCAAAAAAAATTGAATAAGAATTCTCATAACACGTCTTCAATCATCAGATAGACACTACCTTCCTAGCCCAATCTTACACTAACTACCAACACCAACAGATATAAGGTCCAGATCGCTGTGGGTCACCTTGTTGTGGACGTTACCCTTTGGTAATGATTACCCAATGGCAGTATGCATTGACAAACAGGTATTTGCAAAAAACGACCCCTCTGCACCAGAACTCCTTTGCTGCAATTTTTCTTGAAGCAGCGAAAACGTCTATGGCCACAATCTTCATGAAACTTCTTGCCACTCCTATGATTGCTGCAAAATGGTGAATGTGCGAGGCACCACACATACCTATAAAAGCACTAAAAAATTTCCTTGGGAAGGTAGGTAACCCTCAACATTTTTAATTATTTATGTAGGTATATACAGGGTGAGTCTTTGACTTGTACATATATTTTAACTGTTGATTCCTCTCATGAAACGAAACACTTTTTCCTATACCATTTTTCAAAATTCGGTTTATATCTTCGAAACCGTTATTTCGATTGAACTGAATTTTGGTTGAGTGTTTACTCTTATTCATGGTGCAAATTCCTCAATCAAAACCTATTCAATATATCTTCTAGTATGAAAGTAAGGGTACGTACATGCCGGAGATGCAAGGATGAGCGCGGTGGAGGTCGCGGTCGCGATCTAGTTCTAAATCGATACGTCGCCACGGGCGACCTCCACCGCGCTCATCCTTGCATCTCCGGCATGTACGTACCCTAACAGGGTAGCCGACCCATCATTACACGCTAAAACACCATAAAACCACTTCAAAAAGATAAACGGTTCACATTTTCGAAAGAATCAATCATTTAAGAAACTAAAAGTATTCTCATTTTTTTTTCAATAAAACGCGTCGTTTTCAAGTTATTTCCAATTTTACCCGGAGAAATTTGACGAAAAAATCATTAATTTCAAGAATAATCTGAATGCGTCTCTGAATTGAATATCATCGAATATTATTCCTTCTGTGGTCTTTAAACGAGTTTACAATGTTGTCACGATACTTATCAACTTTGTTGAGACTTAAATTCAAATGATGGAGAACGTTGATGTAGAGATATTTAATAATAAAATTCCACAAATGTGGGAGATAAAATTGAACAAGGAGTATTTGAAACGCACTCGCACAGTATTTCTTAAAAAACTATTGTTACCGGTCCATATTGAAGTTAAATGTCGATGAAATACAAAATTCGGACATGAATGATGAATATCGATACAAACTACGTATGAAATTGAAATCAATGAAAAATAAAATGATACCTTATAATCTGTGGCGATGTTCCTATCTAAAAAATATCATCTTGGAATTTTATAAACTCGACACGGTTAAAATTATATTAATTCACTTCACATATTAATCACATTAGAACAAGTATTCACTGAATGTATTCAGAACTTCACATAATGTTTAGAGTTTGTTATTGTTTATAGTTGGCCTCCAAGGGTAATTGAGATAACCAATCCAGAGACAACCACACAATCCGTCCGCTAGGAGCATAGAATGAATGGAGGGAAGGCTTCATACGCTCGACAGATCATTTTGAACTTCCAAATTCGGCGGAAGTTAGAGTTTCGTGTGACACCCGACAGATAGCGCTGTGATCGCTAATTGGGCTATATGTCACATATATCTTGTTCTGTGGCGCTACAGTTGCAAATAATATTATGTGGTTGTCATTTTTATTGATACATTTTCACGACCAACACTAAAGTGATTAAATAATAAAACTTTTTGTTGTTGACTGAAAGGACTAAAGGAGGTCGAAACAAATTATATTGAATTCGAATATTGTTTGAAGTAAGTTACTATAACGAGAAGAAGTATTAAAAAAAAAAGTTACTATAATATACAAATTACATCGGCTTCGATAAAAAAAAATTTCTGCGGCTTTAATTACCTAATTTACCTGATGGTTTTGTTCATTTCAACGTGTGTTGCTAAGTATGATATTTTTGATGGATATAGTGGGATTTATTATGCTATGTACTTTATAATTATTGAATGAAAAAACAAGGTAAAAAGTCTGAATTTTTATTGACAAGTATCAAAACATATTGAACAATTTTAATATTATTTTAGCTCCAACTTGTTGGTACGAATGCAAAGATCACTAAGCAATAAAATATATCTATATACAGAAATTTATTCAGAAACATATTCATTAATTCATTTAATTTTTTTTTATGAGAATCACAATCCCTGTTATTTCTTTGATTTGAAGCAACACTTGCTTGAAGGTTGAGGCCACTGAACGACCAGACTCAGAACGTTCATGGTCTTAACTCCCACAGTTGCCGTAGAGGTTCCAGAAGAAGACCTGTACCCCTGTACAGGGTGGGCAAAATTGGTGCTACATGAACTAAAACTTTTTAACCCGAGGAGATAGAGAAAAATGAATGGCACCTTATAGTCCTCTTTTTTCGAGAAACTGATAATGCCATCAACTGCATTCCTCTATCTTCTTTTGTTTCCGAGTTATAGGCCAAAATTGAAATTTGGGCGATTTCAACTTTGGTCATTATCTCCGTTTCTGTTTATGCTAGGATGTTGAAATAAAAACATTATACAGGCACTTTTCTGATAGCAATCCAGTGGCGCACTCTGATTTTTTATAAAAGGTTCATTTGCTGAGTTATAACATAAAGTTGTGTTTTTTCTAATGGAAACAGTAGTTTGAAATGACTTAGAAAGAATCGCCATTTTTTTTCCGTTTCGGAAATGTATCATATGTTATACATCGCCCTCAGATTCGTTGAGATATTATGAAGATTATGGTTTGTATACTATATGGAATTCGAATTATTGAGTAGGCTGAATCATAGAATTATGTGTCTCTACGCATGGTGTAATTATTATTTCACAATTGATTCACTTGCTGCCCCACTATTGTCGTTCGCTGAAATGAAACATTTCAACATATCATATTTTTCGTAATTTTGGAATATCTCCATAATGCCGCCAACGATGACTTCAAATTTTAATAACTGACAGTTGTTTCAAACAGAGATCGCACCATCAAGTATTCAAACGTGAATTAATAATTACATCATGCGTAGAGACACATAATTCTGTTATTCAGCCTACTCAATAATTCGAATTCCATATACAAACCATATTTTTCATAATATCTTAACGAATCTGAGGTCGATGTATAACATATGATACATTTCCGAAACGGAAAAAAAATGGCGATTCTTTCTAAGTCATTTCAAAATACTGTTTCCATAAGAAAAAACACAACTTTATGTTATAATTCAGCAAATGAACCTTTTATAAAAAAACAGAGTGCGCCACTGGATTGCTATCAGAAAAGTGCCTGTATAATGTTTTTATTTCAACATCCTAGCATAAACAGTAACGGAGATAATGACCAAAGTTGAAATCGCCCAAATTTCAATTTTGGCCTATAACTCGGAAACAAAAGAAGATAGAGGAATGCAGTTGATGGCATTATCAGTTTCTCGAAAAAAGAGGACTATAAGGTGCCATTCATTTTTCTCTATCTTCTCGGGTTAAAAAGTTTTAGTTCATGTAGCACCAATTTTGCCCACCCTGTACGTTACTTAAATAAAAGAATTTTCTTAAGTCGCACCCTTCAAAATAACACCAAATATTAATCATAACGATATTGTTGACATATCACCGCATTCTTATCAACTATTTATTATTTATGCGCAATTATGTGGAAAGTCTATGATCGGAAATAAATTTGTCAAAACGAATTTTATTTTAAATATCGTTATAGCCATGTTGGAGCCACTAACGACGTTGGCGCCATCTCGTGATCTTGCGGCGAACTGACAAGTGCGGACGTTTTTGGCAGTTCATTTTTGTAGCGGATCCTTCCCTCCATTCATTCTATGCTCCTTGCCGTCCGTATTCGCTATACGCATGCGTGGAGAAATTCGCGGCAAACTCAATTTATGATGGAAACGGCAGAAGCCATAGATGAGAGAGAGAGAGAGAATTCATAGATATGTTTTGTAAAAAATCCTTAACCTCAATGAAAATATCAGCAAGCTGACAACATCTTCGGTGTAATTTCTGTGCAAACATTCACAGATTCGATACAAAATAGATAAGATCTGTTCAAGATGATCAAACTTCCAACAACATAAACTTTCCACCTACCCCCGTATAAACTTTTATCTATCCGAAAACGACTCATACGCAGAATTAAGAAGAAGCAGAACATGTACCTCGATTGTGAACTGTCAGTGGTGAGTTTCATAGATAATAAAATCAAATCACCGATTCAACCTATAACCCTATAACCAAAAAACGATTTCTAAGAGTAAACAAATTTTCATAATTAATTGATGTCTTTTGAAACTGACTCATATTTCATTGACGGTGAGTTTGTAATGAATTCTCTTGTTTATATCAGAGTATATCACTCTCCAGAACATTTATAATTTTAAATTTGTAAAAATGTCCTGTTGTCATCTCGTAATCCTTGTTGTCTTTGTCTTTTTTCAGCTGACCTGATGATGGCCTAGTGCCGAAATCGATTGTCTTAGAATATAATTATAAGAAAACAAGTGTGTCTTCCTTTCCTTTCCTAAATTATAGATAAGGTTAGGTTGTTAAATAATAAATTCTGATGATCTGAATGAAAAGTCTTTTTTCATGAGATTGTTTGGGAATTTCGAGGAGAATATGAACAAGTTATTAGTGTTTACAAACTAATCTGCAGGAAAATCGAAGAAGGAACTTATTTTGGTGTGAGAAATGTGGCTTTTCAGTTGCAGATATAATCCGATGAAACTAACTGTTTTTGTTAGGGCTGCCGCCATACATCCCGATTTAGGCGGGAGTCTCCCGATTTCTCATACGAATCAATACGATTTCTCTTAGGAATTATGAAATTCTCTCGCTTTTCATTTCCGCAGATCTGGCAGCCCTAGTTTTTGTTGAAATTATAGTGTTTGCAACATTTTTATTCCAATAATGTTAGTAGGTACTTGAGTATTCCCTAAATGTATAAACACAATTTCAATCGAGAAATTTGAACTTCGGATTAATTCCACAGTATCATTTCAGGAACGTATTGAGCCCAATTTTTGTTTCTAAATGGCTAAACCTTTTTAATAGAGCCGAATTCGGGAAAATGGAAAATGAAAAAAAGGTTTCTTTTGGCCTCACGAATCTACAGTTAGAATATATGTACAAGTCAAAGACTCACCCTGTATATAAGAATATTGAAGAATATTCAGTTTGGGTATTGGCTTGTGACAGCTTTAAGAAGAGAGTCGAATATATCTATGGCGTTTTTCGTGCTGTAACGCCGCTATAAATACTCACAGAGTCTCTCTGGGAACTTACTGTCTCCAAACCTGCTACGCCCTCGGAAGATATCCTCACAAGGACGCCATGTCGTCCCAATCTGTTGGGTATGCGTTCCATCTTCAGCTGTAATAAAACAGATTATTATACTCTGTGCAAGAAATACTAACCTTACCTGACCCAACCTTTTTCCTTTTACAATGAGGTAGGGGGAAGCTAGAGCCTTCTCGGCAGCAGGCCGTGTGGTGTTCGGTGTGGATGTGTGGTGCGGATTCGTGTGAGAGTTTCACCCCACTGAAACACCCTCCTCTTTCCCTTCGTCTCCTGGAAAAGGCTAAATAGCCCGTGCGTCAGGATTACAAAAACAAGGTATATGCCTCATATGTCCTATCTAGTGTCACCCTTGATCTCTTCTGACTTCTCTCTCCTTCAGCTTTATTATCTCAGTTATGAAGTTATAAATGCTGTTTCACGTTTCAGCGCTCTCGATCATAGTCGAAAATTCACCAAATCACAGATTTTCCTGCAAACCATGGATCCGGGAATTCACTTTCCAGCGAAGCAGTACCGTCGACCATTTGGTATGTTGATAAGCCTTGTGTAAAATTGTCCGAGCTACCGAATATGAAATTGTCGTCGCGATGCAAAATTTCAGAACGAATTTTCAATCGTATTTTAAAAATTACAAAACTCATGTACTGCTCGTCATTTAAGAGACAGTTTTGCCTACTGAGTGACGAATTTTGCTTACTTGTATATGAATATGTCGATTTCTTTGGCACGCTCTACATCCTGAACGGCTGAATCTGCAGTCATTCGTAGGAATTGTGAAAGGGACTTGTTTCATTTCCGAAGAAGTTTTATTCACTTTTGAATAGTTGTAGTGCTCATTGAATTGGTTCATTATGGTTTATCGAAATACCTACAGTGTTCCTGTATGAAAAAGTGAATTTGGAATAAGGCATAGATGTCCTCATCCAATGAAGGATTCAAGAAATGGATGCATTCAGTCAACAACATGCAGCTTATAGAAATGGATCTGATGAAAGTTTACTGATAGAAAAGTTTGTGTTATGACCGGAATTTATTTCTAAGTTGCTCTCACAATTTATTGTTTCATGCTCTTGTGATTGAAAATGTCATATTCATGAAACTTTAATGAAACAATTCTTATTCAGGTACAACTCAATCCTGCTTCCGAATTTTGAAAAATGGTATTAGGAAAATGTGTTTCGTTTGATGAGAGGAATCAACAGTTGAGATAACTGTTCATTTTTTCTATACTATTTTTCGACATTCGGTTTCGTTTAAAAGATTCAGCGTGTCGAAAATCCATGAAAAAAACACCTTTCTGTTCATAATGAACAGAATTTTGGTTGATTATTTACCCTAATCATGGTGCATATTCCTCAATCAAAACTATCAATATTTCTCCTGGTAAAGAGCGTAGCCAACTCATAAATCCATGCAATAATACTATGAAACAATGAAACCACTTGTCATGCAGACAAGAAAGACTCAACGGCATGCGGCATGCCGACAAAATATTGTCTGCAGTACAATACCGGGTAGGTTATTTTGATTTATCTCGTGGTGTTCAGTCAACGTTTGCGATGTCACCGTAAAGTGTTTATTTAGGAGATCACATCAGGAAACTGTAAATTCATCAATGTTTCTCTACAATATTATGCATGTATCATACATATAAACCCCCTCTTGAATCACTTTATCTATTAAAAAGGCGTTTCAAAATCCGTTGCGCAGTTCTGAAGATTTAAGCATACATAGGGACAGACAGCGAAAGCAACTTAGTTTTATACTATTTAATGATTTTACCATATGAAAATGCACATTTATCTACTCCCATAGAATAATATATCCATCATTCAACTGAATTTGATCTGTAATAGTCTCTATGAAGCAATAATGTGAGGTAATAATAACTCACGCCTCTATAACTCACTCTAATACAAATAGGAAAAATGAAGCTTACGAAATGAAAAAAAAAGGCGTCAATGGGGAACTCTATTTCAGACATCAAGGTAACGTTCTCGCCATCCATTTCTACATTTTCTTAGGTCTGAATATCCAAAAATTGCATTTGGAAAACGTGAATTTTCGACATTTTCTACGGGATTCGATATCGATTCAGTTTTCGACCACAGAAATCGCTTTTGACAACTGTTGTCAATTTTTAAAATGCAGATTATTTCGAATTTTACTGAAGAAGTCGAAAATAAAGTATAGTGTTCAATTCGCGGTAATGGTCATAACACACTCGATGAATTGCACGCCTCGCCTAACGGCTCGGGCTGCAAAATTCATCTGCGTGTATTATGACTTACATTACCGCTCATAGAACAATATACTTTTGACGTCCACCTGATGAATATGATAATTTCGTTGAACTGACATTGACAGAAGAATTCTAAACGTGTGCAATCTTGCTACTGGTGCATAAATATTATCAAAATCTCCATTTTTTTGGAAACCTCTGGCTACTAACCTAGCTTCAAAAATTTCCGGTTTTCGAAAAAACCCACTTAGTATCGATCAATTTCATATCATCATGCACCTTATGTATTTCCCAACAGTTATTTTCCTTGATAGAATTCAATTCTTCATCAACCGCATCATACTAATCCTTCTTATTCTCCGTAAAATCTATTTCTTTATACGTGAGCGGTATATCTCAACATAATCATTGAAACGTTTTGGTTTATTTACGCTTCGTTTGAACTTCGAAACTCTTAAATCATCATCACCCTCATTGGCCTCATTCACTTCAATATTAACTCCATCAATTTTAGGCAAATTATGATCTAGTATTTCAGGATCTTCTACTTCTTCACCTTTTGGAGTATCTTCATAAGAAATCTCCAATGTTACAAAATCTTTACTTCTATTAAAGCTTTCATGAAAAATCACATTTCTTTCCATTTTTATTTTTCTATTATTCTCATCCCAAAGACGGTATCCGCAAGGTCCATATCCTACCATTCTTAATTTTATAGCCTTGTTATCTAATTTTTTACGGATTTCATTAGTAACATGAGTATGAGCTACACTTCCAAAAACTCTCAAATTGTCCAAATTGGGTTTTTGCCTTCCCACATTTCAAATGGTGTTTTATTCAATGAAGATGAAGGACTTTTATTAGTTACATAAGTTGAAAAGTAAATAGCTTTACCCCATATTTCTCTTGATAAAATTGAATCCAGCCTTATCTACTAATAGCCAGCAGTACCATTTAGCTGTGCATTATATGGAACTCTTTACTGAATTCTGATTCCTCTATCACTACAAAACCCTTGAAAATCGTTGAACATATAGTCACCAATATAATCAGACCTAATTTTCAAAATATTTGCATTGAAATGTCTAGTGGCTTAATTATAATATTTTTTGAATCTATCCAAAACCTCTGATTCATTTTGAGTTGAGTATACTGCAACAAAACGGGTATAATCATCTATGAATAAAAAATAGTACATTGTTTACCGGGTAGGAAAAGCGTAACATTCCTGGACGGTTGTGAAAATTGCTAAGTCGAGGCGCAAGCCGAGACTGGCAACACAGAGTCCAGGAATGTGTCTTTTCCTACGAGGTGAACATACTATTTTTCCGCAAATCGTTTAAAATTCGACAGATACCAATTAATTTTGATGAAACCGCGAATTATTTAATTCATAAATAAATGATGCTTCGAAATTCGTATTGAAATTGGTTACGTTACTATGGAAACGTACTCATGTTGAATTGTCAGAGTTGACGCATATAATTAATTTATTTGCTAGTGTTTTCGAATTTAAAACAGTGTAAAATGATAAGTCATGATGAATTTGCTATTTCTGGGACTGCTCCAGAGCTGGTTGATGCAGTGAAAGTACTGCTTCTTTAGAATAAGTGAAAGTTAGGAAATCTTGACTTTTTCTATGACCAATTTTGACTGGAATGTCGAAATTCCATAGCGATTTGTGGAAAAATATTTTTTCTCGGCAACCGTCCGGTATGTACCCACTTCCCGGACGCTTTTTCTATGAGAAAGTAGCATTTCCCGGCCTAGTCCGGAAAGTACGTACTATCCGGACTAGGCCGGAAAAAATCACGTCGTTGTTGTCATTGTCATATGATCATCACAATAGCAACGAAATAACGGATGACAGTTCTGTTCTGTTTGATTCAAATAAGAATCAAAATGTATAATAAAGAAATGTGTCGTCTCATTGATTTGATTCTACACGGTTGGCGAAAAAATATTGTACGCAACACGCCCGAAAATAGTTTTTTTGGACTCACAGACTTCCAGGACTCGCCTCCGGCTCGTCCTAGAATCTTGTCTATTCGTCCAAAAAAACCCTATTTTCCGGACTTGTTACGTAAATTACTATTTCTCCGACCATCAAAAAATGTTGACATTTTTGTACTATTTTGTGGTGCAAAAGCCATCAATTCCCTTACCGTACAAAAATTTGCTCGTTGCTTAGCAACACCTTTGATCCTAGGATTAAAAACGCTTCTTTTAATTCTAGGACTAAAAGTAATTGCATTTTGAGCTCTGTAATTGAAGTTTGAAGACTACTGACGTCTACTTGACAATCAATATTTACCAACAATACCAGATATTTAACTTGGTTGGAGAAAAAATAGTATACAGGGTGTCCCACTAGTCCCGCAGCGGACGATATACGCGTAACGGACTGCGTTTTGCAAAATTTTTTGATGTAGACTTGATATACTACAAGAAGAGCATAACCTAAAAATATTTTCGAATATATAGGGTGGCCCACTAAAGAGGAATAGCAGGTGACTTTGTTTTTTCAAAACGGACATTATAATGTGTGTGTGTAATGTGTGTATCCATCACACCCTTTTATATTCTGAGTTAATATCCACTTTAGGGCAAGGGTGTGATGCATACACTCACATTATTTTTTAACGTAGATTCAATATCTGCCATAAAAAAATGGGGTTCTAATTTGAAAAAATTGATTTTTCATGATTTTGTCATCCCTAACTTTGAAAGCGATTTTTTCACCCCCTGTATCATGAATCGCGATTTCGATTTTCAAAGTAGATACATCAATCTTACATCTTGAAAAATCCCAAAAATGAAAATTTTCCATCCAAAAACCTCGAAGTTATTCTTGTTTCAGCGGAGCTCTATTTTCGATTTTTTTTTCGAATTTTCCCGCTCAGAGAGAATTTTCCAACCAAAACTGAAAAATGTTACATCAAAATAACTTGAAATTTTCTAAGGAATCTATTCCTGCAATAAAAAAAATGGTGTTCTAATTTGAAAAACGGAAGTTGACGTCATTTCCGGAAAAACCGGAGGTGCTCATGCCTTGAAAATATTTTAGATTTCATCAGCATCGTGAAATACTTATAAGTGCTGAATTTCATGAAAATACGTTCAGTAGTTTCCCGTATAAATATGGTTGAGGTTCCTCGTGAAGGAACCTGTATGCTCTCACCATATTATTTTTGAATAACAACTTCATATATAACATAGATGCATAGAAATACCTGGTGAAACGACTCCTAAGTAAAAATCGTGAACAAAATTTGTAGATCAAAACAATTGAAATTTTGTGCTACTTCCGGAATAATCCGCAATATTCATCGGTCGTGGCGCGATGATCAGTATGATATAGGTTATGTTATGTTTTTAGAGAAATGACACAATGACAGTTGTCTCTGATCAAAACTTCAAAACATTTCGAATGTCATAAAGATTGTGGTTATGGAATAATAGCGCGACCTCTTTCGGGAGAAATGAAAAGCCGCACAAAGTATCACATGATCAATCGACAAGAAAGTCTTAAACAAAATCTAATCAGTTCCAACACCAGGTATTCTATGCATCTATTATATAACCTAAATGTGCCAAACGTTTGTGTCATAATTTAAAAACGTCTGATTCACTCATAGAGTTTAAAGCAGAATAATTACAGACTAACTTCTCAAAATACATATTAACCAATTATATAGACCCTATTTTTTCTCCTGTGAAAATTAGGTTATCTTTTGAATGAACATTAACATGGTTATCAACAAAAGTAATACACTATCATCTATAACCTTCCATTTTAGAAACAGATAATAAATTCTTTCGAGCGTCAGGTACATAAGAAACATTAGTTAAGGTACAATTAATTTCCTTTTTATATCCTTGACTTCTAAACTGACACCATTCTTGGCACTACCTATTTTACGAGGAGTACTTAACGTCAACTATTCAGAAAATAGGCTACGGTCATTGACAATATGATCCGAACAACCTGAGTATACACAAAATTCAATCATTTCAGAATCATTGCTTTGGCCTCACTCACCCAAGTAGAATGAGACTTGAACTTGTTCGTTATTGTCTTCCATAAAATATGCTCCTCCTTGTCCCCTTGTCAAATATAGGGAACTATAGAGAAATAATAATTAGTGGCGACTTGAATGATAGAACAAGAGAAAAATGGAAGACAGCATTCTCTACAGCATATTGAGTAGGGTTTGCCATTTAAAAAATCACCCATTTGTCGAAATTTTTTGTTAAGAACACCCTGTATTTAAAAACAAGCTATAATAAAAAAATCATTTTTTAAGACAAGCTTTTATAATAACAACACTCCGCCATTTTGAAGCCGCCATCTTGAATTCCTCAATTTCGAAAAATCGTAATTTCCGACCCAGAAAACCCCCAGATACCAATTTTGAATAGAATCGGATCATAATTACAAAACTCGTCCGCCATATTGTAGCCGCCATCTTGAATTTTTCAATTTTGACGGAAGAATCAACATTGTCGAACCCAAAAACCCCCAGATACTAATTTTGAATGGAATCGGATGATAATTACAAAACTCATCCGCCATTTTGGAGCCGCCATTTTGTTTTTTTCTATAAAAAATATTGCATGATGCATTGTCACCAGAATTATGTACACCTGCCAAATTTCAAATCAATCGGACGATTAGAAGTGTGTCATATTCAACTTGCAAGATTTGATTACAGACAGACAGACAGACAGACAGACAGACAGGCAGACAGACAGACAGACAGACACCGGGACAGGTGAAACTAAATAAAAGCTTTTAAAAAATCAATTTGGTTTTCGTCCCTTATTACGATTCAATAAAACTAACCTGGAATTCGGACAATGCTTTATTCTCTCAAATAATGTTAAATGTTCCAACGTTTCGGAGGTGAGTTCCTTCTTCTTCAGAGCTCAAGAATGTCGAGTTTTTCGAGAAAAAAGAACCAAATAAGAATCTTCCATAAAAGTAGATCAAATTAAAGATATCATATCGTCGCCAGAATTGAAACGGTTGTTTTCTCTGTTTTAATTCTGCCACACCATTGACTGATGATATCTTCTGCAGCCTCTTGAAGTCTTTTGTGAATTATTTTTGTATTTATGTGCCTATTATTGCTATGACCGTATCGTCTGCGTATAGAGCAAGCAGGCATCTTAGATTTGTTGGTATATCATGTATGTATACATTTCAGAGTAGCGGCTTCTAAATATCTGAGTGTGGATGGAATGAACATCATCTATTTTCACACAAAAGATCCTATCCCCCATATAATTTCTTATTATTCTACAGAACTTGGGCGAATATAACCTGCGGTTATCATTTTATATGCTAGTCCTTCATGCCATACTCTATCAAAAGCTCTGTAGTAGTAGTAGTCCTGTAGCTTGTTCAGTCTGAAATCCTTCTGTGACGATATAAGCGGTCATTTTCAGGAGCGGTTGATCAGTTGAATGTTGTTTTCTGAACCCAAATTATTCACTCGGTATCGTCGCCAGGGCTTCTGTTTCTTCATGGGGGATTGTCTGACTAAGAATCTCTTCATAATTTTCCCTAGAGTCAAGAGTAGCCTTATTGGCGCTAGTTTTGTGGGATTTTTTTGTCTTTACCTGATTCATTGAAAACTGAAATCTTAAATCAGACATCCAGTCTTCCTGGGTAGTGTCGGATTTTTACCGACTAAACACCTCTCTTGCGGATGGTTCCGGGCATAAGCCTATGAACCTTCCATCTTCTTATCTGTTATTTCCTCTTTCGCATTCTTTATGCGGAGTGTTTGTGTTCAGCCTTCAATTGGATATCTCCCTCTAAGTGTGGAGTTCTATATCTTCATTTTCGCAATTGGTCTCTAGGTCTTTTGCTGTAAATTCTCGCTGTTTTCTCATCTTCAACGGGGTCATAGTCAACTAACCTTCTAAGGTCGTCATTTGAATGTTAACTAGGTCTGTCATGGGCTTTTGCAGCTTTTCGTTTGATGAATGTAGTAATGGACTCCCATTTCATGTCTTTTCGGATTTGTTCATTCCTATCAAACCCATCTCAAAAATTTGTTTTCTGTACTTTGTATCCTCTTTATATGAGTTCTCGCTGCATAGCCCCATGCTATTGATTCATATGTAAGCTGTGGTCTGGCGACTGCTTTTATGATCCCCAATTTCGTGTTTCTGTTCATTTGGCTTCTTCTGCTTATACTCGTTTTATCCACTGCATACTTGAAGTGCTGTTTCCACGTTAGTCCTTTGTCTTATATTACTCCTAGGTATTCAGCTTCATTCTGCCATTCTATTTGATTATCGTCTACGGATATCTTCGATTCCATCTTCAGTCATCCCCTTTGAAGGAGTATTAATTGCTCGACTCTTCTCTCCATTGATTTTGATTTTCCATCTGTTACACCATTGAATGATATCGTCTTCAACTTCTGGAAGTCTTTTGTTGATTATTTTTGTATTTCTGCGACTAATTGCTATGCCCGTATCGTCTGCGTATAGAACAAGCAGGCATCTTGGATTTCTTGGTATATATTATGTATGTACTATGTGTATTGAGAAAAAAAGGATTTGTACAGGGTGGCCAGATTTCGATGAATTAGTACTACAACTCCTAAACTATAAGAGATAGAGAAAAAGTAATATACATGTCATGTTCTCGTTTTTCGAGAAACCGAAATTGCTGAAAACCCGAAGTTGCTACGGCGTCTAGTTGCCGAGCTACAGGGCGATTCTGGTATTTGGCCAATTATTATATTTGACTATAACTTCCGTATTACAGAATCTACGCTCTCGAAATTACCACATCTTCAGGGCACTTTTTTTACTGCTTTCCAGCGGTGCTATTGGATTTTTGTATCTGCTCAAATTTCGGAGCTATAACAAAAAATTTTTTTTTTCAAATGGAAACCATAATGGGAAGTGATATTTCGGAATAGATCTTTCTTCAACGATTTCAAAAATATATATCATGTTATACTTCCGAGTTCACTATATATCGCAAATTTCGAAAAAACACTTTTCGTTCAGCAAAATCCAATCAGGCTTTGATTCACTTCCTTCGAAACTGGGACGGTCATAGAATTTCATGTCTTTTTTATTTTCACTTGTCAAATTTAATTCAGTTTCATCATTGTATCGTCTGGCGCTTCTAAAGTTCTTATTTGTATCACATCATGCAATTTATATATTTCCTCCAATGACTCGCTCCAATGGACAACGATTTGAACATTTGTTGTGAATATACTTTTTTTCAAATAAATCTATATTTTTTCTTGAAGGAGTTTTTTTTTGTCCCTCATGGAAACATAATATTGCTATCAACGGGTTACATAAGTATTCAAATGCTTTTCATTTTTCAATTTAGCAGAGAAATCATACTAGAATCAACAAGTTTCGCGAAGCCCCTCTATTGGTCTGAGTATTGATGAAGCTAATATTTCCTGAATCAATTTGGCCGCTTACAATAAATGTGAGATATCGAATTCTATGACCTTATAAGAATTCTAGAAGCGCCAGACGATACAACAATGATGAAACTGAATTGAATTTGACAGGTGAAAATAAATAAGACATGAAATTCTATGACCGCCCCAGTTTTGAAGGAAGTGGATTTTGTTGAACGAAAAGTGTTTTTTCGAAATTTTCGATATATAGTGAACTCGGAAGTATAACATGATATATATTTTTGAAATCGTTGAAGAAAGATCTATTCGGAAATATCACTTCCCATTATGATTTCCATTTGAAAAAAAATTTTTTTGTTATAGCTTCGAAATTTGAGCAGATACAAAAAATCCAATAGCACCGCTGGAAGGCAGTAAAAAAAGTGCCCTGAAGATGTAGTAATTTCGAGAGTGTAGATTCTGTAATACGAAAGTTACAGTCAAATATAATAATTGGCCAAATACCAGAATCGCCCTGTAGCTCGGAAACTAGACGCCGTAGCAACTTCGGGTTTTCAGCAATTTCGGTTTCTCGAAAAAAGAGAACATGACATGTATATTACTTTTCCTCTATCTCTTATAGTTTAGGAGTTGTAGTACTAAATTATCGAAATCTGGCCACCCTGTACTCACTGGATCTTTATTTAAAACTAGCTGGCCCGGCGAACTTTGTTTCGCCTAAATGGCCTAAATGATACCTATACCATAGCCATCTTTATCTTAAGTGCCTATACTTACTGTGGATTTCACAAATCGTAATCACCAGTGATCGGAGATCAACGGCTTGGTTAGATTTCTGAACTGTCAAATCGAGTTGATTCTAGATCAAGCTCCGATCACCGGTGATATGCTTTGTGAAACTCCCGTTTAAGTTGTATAAACTTACCATTGCTATTTTTTCAAGCAGGAGATAAATAAGGCATAATAAAAGTTCTGTCAAATGTCATCTGTCTACTGACAAATGTCATCTGTCAAAAGTCATCTGTCAAATGTCATCTGTCAAATGTCATCTGTCAAACGTCATCTGTCAAATGTCATCTGTCAGATGTCATCTGTCAACCGTCATCTGTCAACTGTCATCTTTTCCACGGATATGAGCTGTCACACAAAACAGAATATCATTTCAGAAATGTAGAGAAAAGATGAAAATGGACAACTCACGATTGATACTGATCGTCAAAATCCGATTTACTTGACATTCCGGTGAAAATTCACTGTTCCACCAACTTGAGATCTTTACCCGCTTTTGATCTGATAATAGCCTTTCATGTTATTATAAGTTCTATGCAAATTACACAATAATGGTATACATCGCCATTCATACTCTAGTCTATACCATTTCTGAATTTCCTAGCCTTCAAGAAAATGAAATGCAACGTTGGCAGACTACTTCATGGCTTATATCTTCACAACGTTCTATTTTATTATTGCATTTCTATTTAATACCTTGGAACTTCGTTCTACTACTATTAATCCCCATGGAATATTCTTATACCGTTGGTAAGACCTACTGCACTTTTAATTATTCACTTGACATGCGATTCTGTGGAAGAAAAACTAACCTCCTTTGTCCAAATGTCAAAACCTATATAAGTACTCTATCATGGGCGTAGCTAGCCTTTTTTCCTGGGGGGGGCCTGAGGGGGCACAGTGGAAAACGAGCAAGGAAAAACAAATGTGTTTTTCAGTAAGGGGGGGCACCGTGGATTCTGGGGGGGGCCGTGCCCCCCAGGCCCCCCCTATCTACGCCCATGTACTCTATGATTGCTCGATTGGTGGTAACACATAATTCTATGGGTGGTAAGAAAATGGAAGGCTTTTTTTTCTTTTCTGTAGGATTTTTTTGGGAATATTTTGTTATATAAACCTTGCCCTAACAATAATAAACACAACAAAAAAAGAATTGTCCAATTTGGTGCGATCGTTTGAACAATATGGCATTTCGAAGTTTTGAACCAACCATATAGATCGCCTTTTATTAATATAGATCTAGTAGAGTAGATTTGAAATAAAGTTCCAGTGAGTACAAATCCGTTTTCTCTCAATTTGAAATGATCCGTGATAATGGCTACATTTGTGATAAAAAGTGTATGTATATGTTATAGAGTAGCGGTCCTAGTATAGATCCTTGAGTAACTTCTGCTTCTAAATATCTGAGTGTCGAATGAACATCATCTATTTTCACACAAGAGTTCCTTTCCCTCAAATAATTTCTTATTTTTCTGCATAACTCGGGTGAATAACCTGCGGTTATCATTTTATAGGCTAGTCCTCCATGCCATACTCTATGACACGCTCTGAGTACATCTAGTTGTAGTAGTCCTGTGGCCTGTTTATTCTGAAATCCTTCTGTGATATACTCGGTAAGTCTTAAGAGCTGTTGTTCAGTTGAATACTGTTTTCTGAATCCATATTGTTCACCTGGTATCGTCGCCAGGGCTTCTGTTTCTTCATTGAGTCGTCTGGCTAAGACTCTCTCCACAATTTTCCCTAGGGCTGGGAGCAGGCCTATTGGTCTATAGTTCTGTGGGAACTTTTCTGTCTTCACCTAGTTTATTGGGAACAATCACTTCAGCAGTTTTTCATCTTTTTGGAAAGTGCTCTGTTCTCATCACTGCATTTGCTATGCTAGTGAGAGCTGCTATTTCTTTGTTTGACATTTAATTCAGCATGAGATTTGTAGTTTCATCTTTTCCAAGAGCCTTTCTTGTTCTCAAATTGTTGATTATCCCTTTGATTGCAGCCGGACATAATAAGTGATGGATTTGTCCATCCGGTGGTGCTTCTTTCATTTATTCTTCATTATTATTATTATTAATTATTATTATCATTATGATAATACAGAAGAGTTGAGATCGAAATCTATATACTCACATAGAAAATGAATTTAATTCGAATTATCATTGTTACGAAGAATGAAAAAAGTGAAAGAAGAAAAAAAAAAGAATTTAAGAATGTTCACAACACACTGAATTAATTCTTCTAGGTCCTAATCGTCTTTATTTTAATTGAAGCCCCTTCTTTTTCTGATGATTACTTGCTGTGGTTACGATTATTGTTGTATTTCTGAGAATGAAAAAAAAAACGAAATCCGAAACGATAACTTGAAGAAGTATAGAAGCATAAAAAAATATTATTTTATTTAATGGATATAGTTGATTCACCCAAAATTGAAAATACAAATCAATTTCATACAAAAACTGGAGCTTTCTCTACGATAAACCTCTTTAATTGAAGATAAACATTTCACAAAATTTGATAACCGCAGGTTATATTCACCGACCTGACGAATTATTCCAGAGAGATTCGAGCATGTGAATTTAATATTCGCCGCAGCTCCTGGGGAGAATTTCATTTCTAAACAGCGAAATCTCCATTTTCTATCCCTCAGATACACATAACAGGGTTCAGGGAACAACACTAAATCTTCATTCAGCGGACCCTTACACATCCTTCACTCATTTAAGTTTCAGGTATCGCAAAGGCCTGGCGGAAGTCTAAGGCCTACCGGCAGTCATTAGACATGCATGATCTTATTACCCCTGGCTTTCTTGGGTCCCCGCAGAATGCTGTCAGATACATTCGGATGTAAGATGAATACCTTTTGATGATGCAACGCGACGTAAAATTTAGGTTCTATACAGGGTGGCCCACCCCAGACGCGGTTCTCATTTTGAGGCAGTAAATGAAGACATTTTGAAAAATTTTTTTCGTGAAATGTAAAGGACAATCAGATGCACAATTTAAAATTGGTTTTACATATACAGGGTGTTCGATAACAAAGATATAGACCAAATAACACTTTTTTAAATGGAATACCCTATATATGAATTCGAAAATTGAATCGCAAGCTCAAATAATGATGAGTTCACGAAGACCATTTTATGTCTTAGAAGAACCATTGTAGAAAAAATGGCGAAAAATCGAAAAAAAGGAGTATTTTCAATTTGCAATTAATGAATAAACCCTTCAAGCCAACGAGACAGACAATGTTTTTTCGTGTAGAAATATTGGCTACCTTTATGCAAAAGAAAAAAATTTAATTCTGGCATATACTGAGTGATCATAATTGATGTTCAAACATTAACTACAAATAATGGTCAAAAACTTTCTTATTTCAAATGGCACACCCAGTATTTCTGTACCTTGTTGAACGTAAAAATTAATATCGAAACTATTGTCATTGGGTTTCCCTATACCTAAACCTAATAGTTTTCAAGTAATTTTCGATTTTTAATTCAACTAGCTAAACCTACTATTATGATTAGCGATATTCATAAGTAATATCATAAGTGCATCCAATTTTTCCGAAAAAAATCGAAAAAACACGTTGCTAAGTAATATTTTAACAAGAAGCATGAGTGCAGGTGGCAACAAAAATCCGAGTCGAAGACGAGGATTTTTGCACCTGCACGAACTTTAGGGCAAGGGTGTGATGTGTTTTCCCGCTCAGAGAGAATTTTCCAACCAAAACTGAAAAATGTTACATCAAAATAACTTGAAATTTTCTAAGGAATCTATTTCTGCAATAAAAAGACGGTGTTCTTATTTGAAAAACGGAAGTTGACATCATTTCCGGAAAAACCGGAGGTGCTTAAGTCTTGAAAATATTTTAGATTGCATCAGTATCGTGAAATACTTATAAGTGCTGAATTTCATGAAAATACGTTCAGTAGTTTCCCGTATAAATATGGGTGAGGTTCCTCGTGAAAGACCCTGTAGAATAAAGAATATATGAACAGAAAGATTTGAAATTTCGAATCTCAGCGAGAGAAATTGATCACTATCAAGAAAGAACTAAAAACATACCGTAATGTATGAGTTTCATTCGTTTGTGACTCTCTTGGAAAAAGTGTATTATTTGAGGTAAAAATTGAATTCATCAGATTGAACCCTGTATTTCTTTTTCATCAATTACAACTTTCCTCCAACTAATTAAAAAAATTTAGACTCCGAAGTTCAAATAATACATCTCTATATTATGAAAACTGCCAGTTAGGCTTTCGAATATTCCACAAAAAAAAAACGAAATAGTTATGCGATATGGTTTTTTTTTTCATATAGGTGTCTTCAGAAAGAGCACAGGTACCTACGGCTGATCCAGATATTATCAAAGATAATGAAGCGCACTGTACACATTTAATTGTATTCTTTTGTTCAAACTTCTATGGGAATCAGTTGATTGCCAACAATTATATAATGTTTATAGAACAAAACTGTTTCGGATATATAATATTGTCGTATTGAATCAAAGATAACAATTGTCTAGTCATTCTAAATATCAATGGACCAGAGAGAGGATCTGAAAATAATATCAGTTGTTATCTAGCACATGTATACAAATGCAACTGTTTATTTATGTCGTGAGTGTACAGTGAATGTGTAGACGATAAATAAATTACTTTTTCATCCAGAAAAAACAATTGAGAAATTGAATAATATGAGGGTGAATATTCATTAGATAGTAATAATTAATTATTTTTGCTCCCTTCAATACCAATTTTGTCTGGTTCATTTCATGTTGATTCACATTCTGAATAGAAACTTTCTTATGGTTCATGATTTAAAACTATCAAATATAGAATTCCCACATATTCCTTATGGGTGTAATATCATATATATTTCAGAAGTATACACATTATTTTTACTGGGATCACCTTTTTCTTTTAAATTCCCTGTATACAGGGTTATATTTTAAGCGTTTCATTAGACGTATTCGAGAAAGGAATTTCGATACAAATTCAAGATTCTTTCGTACATCATTAATCTAGAAAAGCTCAAATATCTCGGGAGTTACTGAATTTAGGATCAAGAACATCTGAGAGTGCTACCACTATTTTTTTTCGCAGAATCCAGCGCAATCATAAAAAAATAGGGTTCTAATTTGAAAAACAGAAGTTATGGCCAATTTTTTATCACAGTTTTCGACACGAAATTTGAAACAGCCTGTGATGATATTTATGAAATTCAAAAGATGCATGACCTTTCCACATTGTTCTACTTTGACGTTGTGAGAACGGTTTCCGCTCGGGATGTTCAGAATAAGAAAAATGAATATAACACTGACTATGAATATTTGACATTTTTTCAGGTTTTTTTCGATATTTTGAAAACTATTCGAAGGAATACAATGGTTTGAACAGAAATGTATTCCGCATTGAATACTCGATCGTATCAGAAACGAAAAAATTGAAAAAAAAAATTTTGAAAAAAATTTATTACCACCCCTTGAACCGGAAGTGCTCAAGCTCTAAAAATATTTTAGGTCTGTAGAGAATTTCCATCAATATCATAATCTCTATTTTCGGATTTCGAATATGTCCCGTTCTCCAGAAACGTCTAATAGGCACTCGACCGTGGGACACCCTGTATAGTCAAAGGTCTAATGATACATTTCAAGTAGGCTTTGTCAATAGTTAGAATATGTCCGTTTTGAACTTATATTTTTTTAACATCATTCATTATCTTTTTTGTATATTTGTCACATTCGCAGCAAATAAAGAACATACTATAATAATAGGAAAAATTCGCGTCCGTTAGGACCGTCCACTAGGGACATTTCTCTCAAAGAACATACTTTTGATATAAGAGAAAATTATTAATCGGTAAACGGACAATTTTCGAATTCCGGAAAAGTTTTTCACCTCAGGCGGGAGGTGAAAAACTTTTTCGAAAATTGTCTGTTTACCGATTAATAATTTTCTCTTATATACATTTCACAGACGCTAATTTCCAATTTAAATATACTTTTGATATATCATTCTTGTGAAGGTAGGTACCTAATTATTTTTGCATAGTGCTTGATCAATAGAAATAAGTCAGAATGACAATTCCCAACATAGCCTACTTTGAAAAAGACAAGCATACCAATGAATTCGACTGAGCCAAACCTGGCTTCAGTCGTGAAATTCGAATTTTATTCGATAACGAGCAATCGATCAGAATTACAAAATTGGTATTTCGTTATTCCGATCGATTGCAATCCTCATAAGGTGGTAGTGCCCTCGCCGCACCGCTATGTCCCTGCATTTCAAATCTGTAATATCTTCGGAAATATTCATTTAAATTACATGCTGTAAAGGGCCATATTGATCTATATTGAATGGACATTGTATTCAAGGTACCTAATTGGATAAGGATTAATGCTGTATTGCTTAAAATAACTTCCTAAATAAGCCATTTTTTCCCGTAAAATGTAAAGGATAAAAAATGGTTATTGTGAGATATCCTTAAGAGATAGACATTTACCATCGCGAACCTTTTTGTTGCCCTTTTTTAGGAGTACAATACCGAGTAAATTATTTCGATTTATTTCGTGTGGTTATTATTATTAGAAACCTGTATATTCATCAGTGTTTCTCTACAATATTATGCATGTATCATACATATGAACCTTCCTCTTGAATCACTTTATCTATTGAAAAAATGCGTTCCAAAATCCGTTGCGTAGTTTTGAAGATTTAAGCATACATAGGGACAGACAGCGAAAGCGACTTTGTTTTATACTATGTAATGAAGCAGTATCAGCGTACTTTCTCTCAAAATGGGGGATTTTGGAGATAGAAAACACTACTTTGTGATACTGTTTTTTGGAGTGGTTGCGCATTATCATACATTAAAACAGTGCTGAATTAAAAAAAGAATTGTTGCTTTGAAATAACGCTTTTCACATTCGTTTCCGGTAGAAACGAAAGTAGATTCCGCTTGCAAATATTATACAATTCAAGTTCATGTAGGTACTTTAAAACAAAAATACAGATTCTTGAATCCGTATCAAAATTCCTTACCCGAATACGTCTAATGAACCACTTAAATAAATCACCCTGCATACCCAGTAGGTATTTATTTTTAATGGGAAGTAGAACTTGTTGAAATTAACCCACTCATCAAAAATAACCTGAACAAATTTTCATATTCATATGTTGAATATCGTCGCCATCGCAAAGGCCTTTTGTAGGTGAGTCTGGGTGAACGGGTTTATGTAAGCATGTTTTTCCCCCTGCTTAAAACAAAGTGTCACCAATCGAAAACACTGTGTAGTGTGTGTACTTATTTATCAATGAAACTTCATATATGTATTTAAATGAATTTTCGCTTAGAGGTTCGAAACAAATTTGACAGTACCGGCCAAGTCTACATGGAGTGGATTTTTCGGAAAATTAAAAGTACTCGCTCCTTTTTTGTGGCCCAAAAGAAGTTGCATTTTACAAGTTGTTGTAATAATTTGCTTTGTTTTATTGGGACTTGGAAGAGTTATAAATTTATTCGTGCCAATTTACTCGAAATGGATTGGTGAGTACCACGATGAAAAAGTTTAATAATTTTTATATAGCAATTACATTACAGTAAATAGTTTGAGTCCAGAGGGAGAAGAACCAGCGAAATTCAGATGGGATCTAATTTTATACTACGTCCTGCTGAAATTTCTCCAAGGTGGTGGAGTGGGTTCGATGGGATTATTGAATAATCTTAGAGCGTTTTTATGGATAAAAGTACAACAGTACACGGAGCGAGAAGTTGAGGTTAGTACATATGAAAAACATCGAATAATTTTCAACACCAGTCATATTTCTGCGTCCATGTCCCTATGGGCAGATGCGTCATCGTTTTACCCAAATGTCTGTGAAATTTTGATCCGAAGTACCCAGACCCACCGCTGAAGACTGCATGCTCAAATCCAATTCTATCTGCCCGTCCGGCTTGCTGGGAACACGATAACTTGCCATGGCCCTCACTGAGATTTCGAAGGCCTTATCGTTTTCAGCACAACACCCTCAATATAACTTTTATTTTGCCCCCCCTGAGAAAAATTTTGCCCCCCTCCTGAGAAAAATTTCTGCGGGCGCCCATGGCTGTTTCTCATATTCATTAAGGACTTTCCTTATTAAGCCCGCCACACTCATGGCAAGAACCTCGGCCAATACCGCGAACGTGAGTGTGAATAACTTTCTCCGTTCGTTTGCGGTCTATTGTCCCGCGACAAAGGCTTCGCGCCTAAGCACAAATGTTCCATCCACACTCACAGGCGTTCGCGGTACCTGCGCAGTAATGATTAATGCTTGTTCACTGACTTTATTCGCTTTTGAAATGAATGGTTCATGTAGCAATTAAGGGGAATTAGATTAGATTCAGATAAGTGGTATGAGAATTTTTGACAGATCGTACGAAATTTGGTACCAAAATTGCGATAGTCTTATACGGGCTTTCTGTTAGAAATTTTCCATTTCAGTTAAAAATTCACTGGAGCAATTTGTTTACGACTATGTTACCTAATTGATTCCACTACAAAATATATAGCATACTTGATATTTCTTACATTCCAGATATTGCAATTCATTTTATCTCTTGAATGAGTAGTCTTTGCAAAGTGGAACTAAAACGTTCTACTTCTCATAATTTTCGTATTCTTCTGTTCACCTTTCTGCAACGAAATATGAAAGAAGACATATCAGTCCAACTCTCCAAAGTCTACCTGAGATTCAATATCTGGAATGTGATTTCAGAAAAACATCAAAAACTGCTATAGTTTTGAAAGAGTAATCTTTATCAAAACATGTAGAAATATACAGAGTGTTCCATTTAGAAAAAGCACATATGTGCTTACGAAAACCTCAAAAGTGTGAGAATTTAAGTAGGTAATTTAGCATATTTTGAAATATGGCAATAACTTTGTGAATTGTATTATATTTTTCTGGGATGGGGGAAATGTCACAAATATCATTTGGTTGTGAAACATACAGAAACAATACAGGGTCTTTCACGAGGAACCTCACTCATATTTATACGGGAAACTACTGAACGTATTTTCATGAAATTCAGCACTTATAAGTGTTCCACGATGCTGATGAAATCTAAAATATTTTCAAGGCATGAGCACCTCCGGTTTTTCCGGAAATGACGTCAACTTCCGTTTTTCAAATTAGAACACAATTTTTTTATTGCAGAAATAGATTCCTTAGAAAATTTCAAGTTATTTTGATGTAACATTTTTCAGTTTTGGTTGGAAAATTCTCTCTGAGCGGGAAAATTCGAAAAAAAAATCGAAAATAGAGCTCCGCTGAAACAAGAATAACTTCGAGGTTTTTGGATGGAAAATTTTCATTTTTGAGATTTTTCAAGATGTAAGATTGATGTATCAACCGAGGTATCAACTTCAAAAATCGAAATCGCGATTCATGATACAGGGGGTGAAGAAATCGCTTTCAAAGTTAGGGATGACAAAATCGTGAAAAATCAATTTTTTCAAATTAGAACCCCATTTTTTATGGCAGATATTGAATCTACGTTGAAAAATAATGTGAGTGTATGCATCACACCTAAAATGGATATATCCACTTTAGGGCAAGGGTGTGATGCATACACTCACATTATTTTTTAACGTAGATTCAATATCTGCCATAAAAAAATGAGGTTCTAATTTGAAAAAATTGATTTTTCACGATTTTGTCATCCCTAACTCTGAAAGCGATTTTTTCACCCCCTGTATCATGAATCGCGATTTCGATTTTCAAAGTGGATACATCAATCTTACATCTTGAAAAATCCCAAAAATGAAAATTTTCCTTTCAAAAACCTCGAAGTTATTCTTGTTTCAGCGGAGCTCTATTTTCGATTTTTTTTTCGAATTTTTCCGCTCAGAGAGAATTTTCCAACCAAAACTGAAAAATGTTACATCAAAATAACTTGAAATTTTCTAAGGAATCTATTTCTGCAATAAAAAAATGGTTTTCTGATTTGAAAAACGGAAGTTGACGTCATTTCCGGAAAAACCGGAGGTGCTCATGCCTTGAAAATATTTTAGATTTCATCAGCATCGTGAAATACTTATAAGTGCTGAATTTCATGAAAATACGTTCAGTAGTTTCCCGTATAAATATGGGTGAGGTTCCTCGTGAAAGACCCTGTTTGTTTGATATTGTTTCGAATAGGAATAATGAATAAAAACTGAAAAACTGTATATTTCATTATTTGTAAGGAAAAAGAAAACATAACATCTGTAGGTATCAAAAACATTTATAGACAAAACGAAACTCCATACAGTGGTAAGTAGAAAAATAGACTACAGAACAAAAATATTCATTGTTTACACAATACCAGGCTCCCAACACTCCTACACCTGAACCAAAATGTTATATTTTTAGGTATGAATATTAGTCATGAGGTGCAGAAATACTTTCAATTCAATTTTTACTCCAATTTTTCAAAGTCTTAATAACTATACCTACACACACCGAGGATTCATCCTCACCTTCAAAAATGAATATTATACAATAGTAGTTAACTACTGTTTCCCCCTTCATAGTTTTAGTCCTTCCGAAAACGTAATCAATTTCTCTATTTTCTTTTCCTCGCCAGGTTTCAAATTCTTCTCGGTTTCTGAAAATCAAATCACTCTGTTTGATGAATACCTACATCATGAATGTTTCTCAAATGATCATATGTAGAAAACTGGTTTTTATGTGTAGTACAGGGTGGCCAGATTTCGATGAATTAGTACTACAACTCTTAAACTATTTTAGATAGAGAAAAAGTAATATTATACATGACATGTTCTCTTTTTTTCGATAAACCGAAATTGCTGAAAACCCGAAGTTGCTACGGCGCATAGTTTCCGAGCTAAAGGGCGATTTTGGTATGTGGCCAATCATTATAATTGACTATAACTTCCGTATTACAGAATCTACGCTCTCAAAATTAACACATCTCCAGGGCACTTTTTTTACTGCTTTCAGCGGTGCTATTGATTTTTTTGTATCTGCTCAAATTTCGAAGCTATAACAAAAAATTTTTTCTCAAATGGAAACCATAGTGGGAAATTATATTTCCGAATAGATCTTTTTTCAACGATTTCAAAAATATATATCATGTTATACTTCACTTTATATCGAAAATTTCGGAAAAACACTTCTCTTTCAACAAAATCCAAGCAGGCTTTGATTCACTTGATTTCTTGAGAATTCTGAAAAATGGAGAATTCCATAGGTTCGTCTGTTCCGTTCGTTTTTAAGGGTTATTCGGATACTTTTATTTCTATTCTGTCCATTATTTTTCAGTAAAATTTCAACACTCGTTTCTTGTTTTCCGTATAAGAAAATAGCATAACTGAATCTTCCAACCATTTTTATATACGTGAAATATTTTCAGTTTTAACAGAGAAGAAGTTTCTTCAGCATTTGCCAGGTCTTTGAAATTACTGAATTCACATATAATTTTCTCGAATTCATTAAATTTCCATAGTGAATGAGCAATTTTATAAATACGTAATAACTACGATTTTTAGCAGAAACGACAACGATGTGGGCGTATCTGACCATAACCTAACATTTTCAAAATATACGCGGGGAAATGTGTCAGAATTTCATGGCAAACCGCGATACTTTATAAAAGTGAATGGGATATACAAGAAGAAGTATTCCAGCCTATTTTCGCGTCAAGAATTCTTGCCGTGAACTTGAACAAGAATTCGCGGCCAAATAAGTAATCCACACTCACACAAATATTCGCACTTTGGTTCGCGGCTTCCTCGCTGCCTACGAAGACCTTTTGTCTATTTAGCCAGCTATAAAAACTAAAAAGAGTTCATTCTAATAATAATCAAGAAATTCGCATCCAAATCTAAATCTAATCTAATACTACTTCATTGCTACATGAACCATCAAAAGCGAATAAAATCAGTGAACAAGCATTAATTAAATATTTACTGCGCAGGTACAGCGAACGCCTGTGAGTTTGGATGAGGCATTTGTTTTTATAGCCTTGGACGCGGAACCGGCGGAACAGGGGACCGCAAACGAACGGGGAAGGCCGTGGTGCGCGAACGTGACAAAAGAAAGTTGTATGAGATCTTGTCCTATGCTCATAAAAACCATGCACACTGGTGACTGGGTACAAATTAAAGATGCTCATGCTTATAATACTCGGATAAAGCATGATATTTATTTACCTTATGCCAGGCTCATTAGGTCGCAGAAGGCTCCATTCTATTTGGCAGCTAAAATGTACATATAATAAAATACCTAAGGATATGCGAAGTCTGGCCATGAAGGGTTTTGAGCATGAATTGAAGTATTTTCTTGTTGGAAATATGTTTTATAGAGTGGAGAAATTTGTGCATTTCAAGATGATGAATATTTGATATACCTACTTTTATTTTTTTGTATCTGACGATTGTAAACCTTGTTGGTGTGAACACGAAGAAAACTATTCTGTGGCTCTCGCATATAAACTGAAATATTGTGAAAAAATTTCAAGAGAACCTGAAAGACATTTCAGGAAATTTCTAGAATTTGTACATGCCAAAATATAATATACAGGGTGAGTCTTTGACTTGTACATATATTTTAACTGTAGATTCCCCTCATCAAACGAAATACTTTCTTCCTATACCATTTTTCAAAATTCGGTTTCGTTTGGAAGATACAGGGTGTCGAAAATCCATGAAAAAAGCACTTTTTTCGGTAACCGTCCGGGATGTACCCACTTCCCGGACGCTTTTTCTTTGAGAAAGTAGCATTTTCTGGCCTAGTCCGGAAAGTACGTACTTTCCGGACTAGGCCGGAAAAAATCACGTCGTCGTTGTCATTGTCATGATCATCACAATAGCAACGAACCACGGATGACAGTTCTGTTTTGTTTTATTCAAATAAGAATCAAAATGTTCAATAAAGAAAATGTGTCATCTCATTGATTTGTAATTCTACACGGTTGACGAAAAAATATTGTACGCAACACGCCCGAAAATAGTTTTTTTGGACTCACAGACTTCCAGGACTCGCCTCCGGCTCGTCCTAGAATCTTGTCTATTCGTCAAAAAAAACCCTATTTTCCGGACTTGTTACGTAAATTACTATTCTGTTTATATCTTCGGAACCGTTATTTCAAATGAACTGAATTTTGGTGAAGTATTCACTCCCTTTATGATGCATATTCCTCAATCAAAACTTATTCAATATTCCACCCGGTATAAAAGTTACAGCGTAGCCAACTTATGAATCCACGAAAAAATACTATAAAACCACTTGGAAAAGATGAACGGTTCATATTTTCGAAAGAACCAATCGGTTTAGATAATAAAATTATTCCTGAGTTTTATCAATAAAACGCGTCGTTTTCGAGTTATTCCCAATTTTACCCGATAAAATTTGACGAAAAAATAAAAAATCATAAGGAAAATCTAGATACAACCCTGACTTTTCAATATCACAGAATGGCTCAAATTAATAAACTCTATACAAGGTAACAATGTTGTCAGAATGTTTATCAACTTTGTCAAGAATAAAATGTCAATGGAATACAAAATTCGAATATTAATGATGAACATTCCATACAGATCACGTATTGAATTGAAATTAATGAATGATAATCTGAGGCGATGTTTCTATCTAAACAATATCCTCTTGAAATTTTATAAACTCACTTCACGGTTATTATCACATTATTTCACTTTCACTGATAATATTTTCACATCAACATTTCGCATTCTTCACTGTGAATAAGGGCCGGTTTTATAAAAGGCGCACCGAGGATTCAACCGTGCGTCAACTACCAGATAGTGAAGAATTTGGTTGTTCACGCAACGGTTGAATCCTCGGTTGCCCTCAATAAAACCGGCCCTAAACAAATCGACAAACCTCCATCAAGCCGCTTAACGGAATGCTTTACGTATGCTTACTTCAACAACCACAGACTAAAGCCGGGTCCAGACTATGTAACAAAACATGTTATATAGCAAAGTTATATAACTTGTTAGAGACATTCAAGTGAAAAAGTTATATAACACAATGCTATACAACATTTTTCTTGCTATATAGCAAAGGACCCCGCACTTTTTGTATGAAAAGTGGCGACCGGTCAAATTTTCTGAAAGTTTGTTATGTTGTTGTACCCGACTCAGTGACCAAAAAAGTCAATGGGTCCAACCCAATCCTATGGCTAGTTTTCTGAATACGGGGTGTTAAAGTTGAAAATTGCTCGAATTTTAGGATTTATTTTTTGACTATTAAGTGTTAGATTGGATTTCTGTTGCATACACACGTTTACTACATATTCTAGTAATGAAATTAGTGGATACGTATAATCAAAAATATTTATATTTACAGGGTGATTCACGAATATATGACGGTAGTTTCTTGCCAAAATTCACTTTTTCTACTGTGACGTCAGGAAGGCATATTTCTGAAATGTTCTTATCGATTTAGTATTATGACGACAAAATATTGCACAGTGCATATTTTCTATATAGGGTGTTTCACAGAGAGAACCACTAGACCTAATCATTTTTTTCTAGGATTAATTCGAAACCCTGCCTTTTTGAATTGATTTTTGGGAAAAGCAATACCATAAACATATGTGTGTCTCTAATCTCCGAAATATTCATGGTGGTTTATTCATAGGAAGGTATTCTATTTTGAGAAAAGTCCAAAAAACATGAACACCCTGTATTCGAAAATTTCCTCGGTCAAATGCAACTATTTTTTCACTATATATTGATTCCCACAAGATCTCCAGAGGTATGAATTCTAAATCCGATACTATGACCAGTTTTCGAGATACAGGGCGTTGAAGTGGAGAATAACTTATTTCATCAGTTTTTCTTTTCAAATTAAAAAGCTGGATTGATTTTATGTTGCGCCCATGAATTCAGTATGAGTACAGATCAGATGCACAAAGAAAGGTTCAGTTAAAATATATACTGTTACAGGGTGATTCAAGAATAAATGACAATAGCTTTTGCAAACACTCGATAATTCTACAGTTTCTTCACAGAGAAATTATTCCATGAAGTTAATACCTAGTCGTTCACAATTTTCAGTCTGAAATACTTCATTACTTTTCATACAGGGTGAGCCATACAGCCAACCATATCAAAAACACTTATGCTTTGAATTGAAAACTTTTTAGTGAATTTTGGGTATCTTTATGTGCGCGCTCACTAACTGCGCTATTACCCAAAAAAAAGACAATAAACCATCTTCTTGTGTAGGTAGAATACGAACCTATTTTTATAGGTAGGTACTCCACAGTCCACAATATTCGTGTATAGCGAATTATAAGTAGGTATGTATATTGAAAAGTTTCAATATTATTATAGTCATAACCTCGGTTCTTATTTTATAAATATATTTTTTTCACCAAAAAAAAAATATTTAGGATGATCTACGCATGCAAGAAATGTATAATTTGGTATAAGATTATTTCTTAATCACCTTGTGTATTTATTTATTTAAAAATTCTTACGGTTATGCTTACTTGATAAAATGTTAGACAGTTATTCAAAATTCACCAGAAAAGTTCTCTTTTCAATTATTTCGAAGCATATTATTTATGGCTCAACCTATACCTATGAAAAGTAATCATAATGAAGTATTTCAGACTGAAAATTGTGGACGACTAGGTATTAACTTCATGGAATAATTTCTCTGTGAAGAAACTGTAGAATTATCGAGTGTTTGCAAAAGCTATTGTCATTTATTCTTGAATCACCCTGTAACAGTATATATTTTAACTGAACCTTTCTTTGCGCATCTGATCTGTACTCATACTGAATTCATGGGCGCAACATAAAATCAATCCAGCTTTTTAATTTGAAAAGAAAAACTGATGAAATAAGTTATTCTCCACTTCAACGCCCTGTATCTCGAAAACTGGTCATAGTATCGGATTTAGAATTCATACCTCTGGAGATCTTGTGGGAATCAATATATAGTGAAAAAATAGTTGCATTTGACCGAGGAAATTTTCGAATACAGGGTGTTCATGTTTTTTGGACTTTTCTCAAAATAGAATACCTTCCTATGAATAAACCACCATGAATATTTCGGAGATTAGAGACACACATATGTTTATGGTATTGCTTTTCCCAAAAATCAATTCAAAAAGGCAGGGTTTCGAATTAATCCTAGAAAAAAATGATTAGGTCTAGTGGTTCTCTCTGTGAAACACCCTATATAGAAAATATGCACTGTGCAATATTTTGTCGTCATAATACTAAATCGATAAGAACATTTCAGAAATATGCCTTCCTGACGTCACAGTAGAAAAAGTGAATTTTGGCAAGAAACTACCGTCATATATTCGTGAATCACCCTGTAAATATAAATATTTTTGATTATACGTATCCACTAATTTCATTACTAGAATATGTAGTAAACGTGTGTATGCAACAGAAATCCAATCTAACACTTAATAGTCAAAAAATAAATCCTAAAATTCGAGCAATTTTCAACTTTAACACCCCGTATTCAGAAAACTAGCCATAGGATTGGGTTGGACCCATTGACTTTTTTGGTCACTGAGTCGGGTACAACAACATAACAAACTTTCAGAAAATTTGACCGGTCGCCACTTTTCATACAAAAAGTGCGGGGTCCTTATGTTATCCGTTGGTTTTCGGTAAGCCGGGTGCAGACTATATATATGTTATATAGCAAAGTTATATAACTTGTTAGAGACATTCAAGTGAAAAAGTTATAAAACACGATGTTATACAACATTTTTCTTGCTATATAGCAAATTTTATGTTATCCGTTGGGTGTCGGTAGATCAAAGAAAGTTATATAACTTTGTTATAGCACGCCGCAACTTGTCCACACTTGTGTTATCAAACATTTACTGCAGCGCCAGCCAGATAGCGCATCGGCGATTGAATTTAGTATTGCCATTGAGTTTGAATATACCTAGAGGAACAACGCAGTTCAACGAATTGAAGCCGCTTTCAGTTGTAGTTCCTTCTCCGGTTCGTAGAGGCGCAGTTGTAACTGACCGTCTCGGCAGATGGTAGTTCCCTTTTTGGCTACTATGTACCGCCACTTTACGGTGAATAATTTTGGCTTCAATTCGTTGAACTGCGTTGTTCCTCTAGGTATATTTAAACTCAATGGTATTGCACATTTTTGCACATACTGCATATGTTCCGTAAATCAACTTGGTTGGTCTGGTTGGTAACTTTCCGTTCCGTAAATATGATATTCTCGGTTGGTTCCTGAAAGAAAGGTTATTTACGGAACACGGTTCCTGAAAAACCGTTAAGAATTTCTGAACCAGAACGACCGTGGATTTCTTTTGGTCACTCCGGTTTGTTTCATATAGAAATATCATTGACAATTATTATCATCTTTGTTATCTGTGATTATTAGGTATGAGGTCTTTGTCTTTGGGTTATATCCAAATCCAACATTTTAAAAATTTATCTGTGATGGTTTCGTTCAACAAGGTAAATTTATATAATAACCTATAAACTGCATACTTTAGTTTATTAATCTTTTAAGGTTAAAATTGAGTTCATTTAAAGAACTCCATTGCTAGATCCTTCAAAAGAGTTGTTCCACTATATTTTCCTCTAGCTCTCAACGATGGCCGTACCCAAAATCTCCGTTTAGATTTCTCTCGTCGCCTACATAAAATCATGCAAGCTGCTGCTGCCAAAATGACATCCTCTACGTTTGAGGTGATTTTCAATACTACAGATGCCACTGCTTCCAGTTGAGCACTGTTGTTTAGTTTTATTTTGTCACATAGTCTGGATGTCTCTGCTATTCTATAACAAGTTATATAACAAAGTTGTATAACACATTTGTTGTATAACTTTGTTAATAACATGTTTTGTTACATAGTCTGGACCCGGCTTAACTGTTCCACTTTGAAATTAATGAAAAATACTGCGATAGGTACCTGATAATCTGTGGCGATCTAAACAATATCCTCTTGGAATTTTATAGACTCACTTCACGGTTATTATCACATTGATTCACTCCCATTGATAATCTTTCCACAGCAACTTTTCGCATTCTCCACTGTGAATAAACAAATCGACAAATTTCCATCAAGCCGCTTTACGCATGCTTACTTCAACAACCACAGACCAACTGTTCCACTGTTCGGTTTACGGAACAACGGTTGGTCTTGCGCATTAAGATCGTAGCGCTCTATCGGCGAGAATCAGAACATTCACAAAGAGGCACCACAAGACGCCATCAGCCAAAAGTAAACAAAACTAGTGCATTTGCGTTAGTTCATCCGTTAATGATAGAGAACACGGGAACCTATTGCTTCCTTGTGGAGAAAATCAACACAATCTGGCATCGTCTTCTCAAACCTTCTATGATAGAGTTCAAAGAATATGGTTCTTTTTGAGATAGTTTTGGGAGAAAGAGGAGAATATGAACAAGTTATTAGTGCTCACAAACTAATCTTAATGTAAATCGAAGGAGGAACTTATTATGGTGGAATAAATATGGCTTTTTAGTTGCAGATATAATCGAATGAAACTTACTGTTTTTTGTTAAGAAATTTCGTGTTTTTAACATTCTTATTCGAATAAGGTTAGTACTTGAGTAATTCCTAAATGTATAAACTCAATTTCAAACGAGAAATATGAACTTTGAATCAATTCCACAATATCATGTCAGGAAGGTTATGAGCCCAATTTTTTTCAAATGGCTATATATTTTTAACAGAGCCGAATTCGGAAAAATGGAAAATGAATAAAAGGTTTCTTTTGTCCTCAAGAATCTTCAGTTAAAATATATGAACAAGTCAAAGACTCACCCTGTAATATTGATATAGACAAATACTGTATTAATCCAAATAGTCACCTGCCTCCCTTCTGGGACTTTATTGCTCTCTCTCTCTCTACCTCTCTGTACTCAGGAGTCAGGATCGAATACATGGTCCTAGCGCTCAAATGGTATGAAGCCAGGACTCATGAATTTTATAGCCGCGCTCATCAAGATTGTTTGGAATCAATAACTTTCATCGAAATTTTCTTGGAAAATTCATAACCAAAATTTTCAGTGTAATTTGCCATGAGAATATTTGCCTTGAATAAAAAGTAGACTAAAATTGAAAGCAATGAAGTGAAGAGTGCGCGTTTGTTCTGATTCATAGCTTTAGTGGTCACACAACCAGTTACTTCATTCATCTAGAGCTGCTTGGTTTTCAGAAAGAAAAGAGAGTTCTTTGACTTAGATTAGATTAGAGGAGGGGCGGAAGATCATCAAAACTCGCATGCACCTTGACGTAAAGATGTATTGTGCATCTCCGCGCTGTTCAACAGTCAGGCAATAGTGTCTCCATGAACTTCATCACCTTTCTGGGGGCTACATCCATCACTTGTTCCGGCTTTACAAACCAGAAGCCAAGGTGTTGTAGTATTTTCCGATGAACAGCTTCACATTCGCATAACAAGTGCTTGGCAGTCTCAGTGGCTTTTTGACAAAAACGACATGTGTCTTCCGGCGACTTCCCCATGTGATACCTGTCAGTTTCCTAAGTTCCTGTTTACTGAGTGAGAGAACTTTTTTAGCTCAGCTCGTCAAGAAGGAGAAAAATGACTTGGCCTGTCTTTGGCCATTGATCGTTTTCCAGAACGTGAGATTTCTCTTTTGTTCCCATTCCTTAACTGCCATCGCTTGATGGCTGGCTGGGAAGCCACAAAATGGCTCTGGACCGGTGAAGGGAATAGACCCCCCTTCCCTGGCAAGTCGGTCTGTCTCTTCGTTGCCAGCTATCCCGTAGTGGCCAGGTACCCAAATAAGGTTTCTTTCTCCGAGTGTATTAAGGGACGTTTCACATTCCGAGACTAACTTTGACCTAACTAGTGGGGAGTCAAGCGCTAGCAGGGCTGATTTGCTATCCGATATTATGTATATTCTTGCTCTGAAGTACACTCTTGTACACAGCGCAACGCATTTTCTTATGGCAAATGTTTCTGCTTGAAATACCGAAGAGTAGGAACCCATAGGTATGGCTAATTGGATCAAGGGACCGTGTACGCCGGCTTCCACTCATCCATCTTCGGTTTACGAGCCATCGGTATAAAAAACCGCAGACCCTCTGGGGAAAACCACTTCATTATTAGCCCATTGTTCACGACTTGGAAATATCGTGTTGAAGTTTTTCTGAAACTCGAGTCTCAGTGGTAGAAAGATATCTAGGGGAGGCAGTTCCAAGATGACCTGCATGACAGCAGTTGGACAAGAGCGTGTTGCTCCTGTGATAGATAAACACGCTGTTCGTTGTAGTTTTTCTGGGGCTGATTGCCTTGACACTAGTTTTGCTCTCGGCCACCAAATGAGAGCTGCATAGCTAACGATTGGCCGAACGATGGCTTTGTAGATTCAGTTGGTCAGTTCCGGTTTAAGCCTCCACGTTTTTCCGACCATTCTCTGGCATTTGAAGAAAGCTTGCTGGCCCTTTCTGATTACAGTCTCGAGGTGTGGACTACAAGAAAGTCTTTGATCGAATATAACACCTAGATATTTGGTCTGGTTCGTTGAGGTTAGGGCAGTCCCGTTCATTATTAATGCCTTGAGAGAAAATTTCTTTCTCCTGGTGAATGGCACTAGTATTGTCTTTTTGGGATTTATATTGAGACCTTGTCGGATACACCACTCGTGAGTAAGGGTTAGAGTGGCTTGCATCCGATCACCGACCGTGTTGTCATGCTTGCCCCGAACCACTATCACAAGGTCATCGGCATAACCAAAGAGAGTTCTTGATCCTCTAGTTATTCCTACTGATCCTTGATTTCGTAATTTCCAACTAAATACAGAATGTTGGTTCGATGGACTCGGTATTTTTCTAATTATCGAGATAAAGAATATTTAGAAAGATATACGCGGTGTGTGTTTCTAACTGCTTATTCTTGAGGACAAAAGAAGCCGGACTGCGCTAGGAGGATTATTTTTTTACAGTGTTTATATGTATACTCCATTCATTTTTATCCCGGTTGGCCATGGCATTCTGACACATTTCACAGTGTATATTACTCTTAAATGGGGTGGAGCTCCATCATGCTGAAAATGCATTCCTGCAATATCCGTACTTTCGAGTAATACAGGAAAATGATTTTGGAGAAAATCTATGTAAAGATCACCCGAAAGCCGCCTGGGTAGGACGTGTGGCCCAATCAATCGATTTTTATTAACGCCACACCATACCTTTTTTGAAAATTTGTATTGTAATTTCGTATGCCTGACCGCATGCGGATTCTATTCAGCACATTTATGCATGCAAATTCCTCATATTGAAGACCCAATCATTCTTGAATATGGCTTCATCGGAAAATAAAATTCTTTTGACCATTCTTTCATTTCGTAAAATTCCGCTACTGCAGTTATTTTTTCTGATTTCATCACCTGGTTCCAATCGTTGTACTTTCTGGAGATGAGAAGCGTAAAGATTATTTTTCTTCAATTTACGCCATACAGTCACATGTGGCACTTTTAGAGCATAAGCAAAATGGTGCGAATCAATGAAATCTACTGAACCCCATTGGAAATTTTCTGCTCTTTTCAAATATTTCAATCCAATCACAAAATTTTAATATACAGGGTGTTGATCTCAGCTTGGAAGAAGTGCCATATTTTTCAAATACGGAACTAGATTTTTTTGGAAATTCAGACGTAAATCGCTCGACCTTTTGAAGTGAATCATATTATTGGTATAGAATTATGAGTATCAAGGAACCTTATTACCACAGAACCAGAACATATAATAGATAGTCACTATGTATTCCACCGAAAATTGAAGTTCTCAATTTCAGGAATATGAACATGCTGGCAATGTCTTCAGACCAAAAACATTTATGAAATATTTATAGAAGTTCATTATTTTGAATAATGAATAGGTTGATATAGCGAAAATAGAATAAAGAACCTTCGGTTATAAGATATTTATGTGAAAATATAAACAAATTATTTGTGTTTGAAAACTATTCTTCAGACAAATCGAAGAAGGAACTCATTTTGGTAGAAAAATATGGCTTTTCAATTGTAGATATAATCGGAAAAAGTATTCTTGTTGAGAAATATCGAGTTTTTCAAATTTTCAGTCCAATAAGGTTATTACTTCAGTATCAAAATAATGTATTAACTCATTTTCAATCGAGAAATATGAACTTTGCATCCATATCAGGAAATTGTATCGGAACGTATTCAGCCCATTTTTCAGCCCATTGATTCATTTCCGGACATGCTCAATGTATAATTGAGCGTGCAAGGTGCACTTGGACGCTTTTCAATAATTCTCAATAAACTACGTCATTGCTTTTCACAGCATAATGTTCCTCAGAAAATAGGGAACGACGAAGGACAAAATTTAATAAGTTATGTCTCGAAACAAAATTCTATAAAGCATTAGCCTCATTTCACCTATTTGTTAATTTGAGTGGGTAATTCGACTTATCGAAGAGATTTAAGAGATCTAAAATTCAGTTACGAAATTAAAATCTTTTCCGTCGATCATAGAATGAAAGCTCATTTTAACGCACTCGAAATCATCCATTAATGACCTATTTTAATGCATGATTTCTTATTAATGCATGATTGTCATGGCAACCGAACATAAAATATTCAGTCAGAGCACTATCGAGCTTGGTTGGAAATCAACTTCTGTCAAAGAAGGGTATATTGACAAATCCATTTCCATTCAAAATAAAATAGACTGCAGAAGCAGGTGATAAAAGTTGCAAAGTGAATAATACTTCAACCTCCACTTTCTCCACACGTTCCTTAAGGGATATCATAGGTAATGATATAAATGCCAACTAAATGTGAACTATTCAGAATGTCACAACATGTCCAATATTCCCTCTATGAATTTTTCGAATTGTTCCATAAGGAGCATAAATACTTATATATCGAAATGAACATAGAAATTTACATTATGTCAAATTTGTATATTATGCGAAATAAAAATTCATTTCCATCCAAAATTCATATTCATTTCGTGATGATGTCGACGGAAAAATCTTGTAATCAACTCGTTTATTAATTCAGCGATTAATGGTCTCAAACATTAATAATTTCGACCATTAATCGCTGTCATTAATGAACTAGTTGATTAAATTACCATTTCACTCCCACACAACCAATTATCTTTATTTCATGATAATGAATTTGTTGGTCTAGATCTTTTTCGAATATCCGAGAGAATCTATATGAAAGAAACAATAAGATTCATGGGTACTTATTTACAAGTCTATATCTGGTTTGCAACCCCAGCAATGCCGAAAACTCTTGGTATTGTTTCTTGGACCGTAAATATGTTCGTTGAAAATTTTGTTCTCTATGGTGTGTTTGTTCAACGCTGTCTGAAGGAATATATATTTTTATATTATATTCTAAGGAGCTCAAATACTATTCGACTGCTTCGGGTCTTTTTTTGAAATATGATTCGATTAAATTGATCCTTTTTTTTTATTTTGAGCAAAAAAAAATTATTCTTATTTTTTTCAGGTGAAACTTCTTGCACATCTCCATAGTTTGTCTCTTCGATGGCATTTGAATAGAAAAACAGGAGAGGTTCTGAGAATAATGGACAGAGGAACTGAAAGTATTAACAGTTTACTCAATATTTTTATTTTCAATATATTACCCACTCTGATAGATATTTCAATTGCTATCACGTATTTGATCATAACCTTCGATATTTATTTCGGAATAATTGTCTTCGTTACTATGTTTTTATATATAGGTGAGTTCTAGTTAACATTTATTGAATTTTATGAATCAGAAACTTTTATGTAATAGCATCAGATTTTTGTCAATTTATCACATAATACCCTGATGAATAAAACAGGAATTGGTCTAGATGCTGATAATGAGAACCGATTCGACTTTTCTCCTAATGCGCTGAGATTTGTATTAGTTCAAATGATGGAAATATTACAGGGGTACAGGTAACAACATATACAGGGTGAGACTTAGACTGTAGACTCCTTAATTTTTTTTTCCACAGCATTAGGCTCAAATCGGATTCGTTTGAAAGATACAGGGTGTCGAAAATCCATGACGAGAATATGTCACTTCCATATCTTCGGAACTACTACTTCGAACGAACTGAATTTTGAGGAAGTTTTTACTCTATTCATCTTCAACAATCTTCGAATTTTTTTATATGAAAGTTACGGCCTAGCCGTTTCATGTACACACTCAAAATAGTATGTTAATACTCGAAAACAACAAATGGTTCATATTTTCGAAAGAACCGATCTATTTGAAATATCATCGAGGCGCATAAACAGTTGTGCCAGTGTGATATTTTTTTCAAACTACCGTATTCCCAGCAAATATAGGTCAAATCTGAATTGAAAGTTCCATCTCGTTCCTTCAAATACGAATATCAGTCAATTTTGTGAACAGCAATTTGCTAAAACGAAAAGTTCAAAACTTTTATCGACATAACTATGAACTGAAATTATGAGCAATTACATTGCAATATTAGTTAGTTTGAACGAGATAGATGATACGTGGCCGTAGATAATAGATCTGCAGAGCCTCCTTGAAGACAGCAGTGGTCACGGAGAATTGAATTCAATGACCGGCAACGTTCTGGAATAATATAACTTGATCTATGGGGAATGTACGAATGATTTCTTGATGGATTTGGTCTTCGTAAAGATAAATAAATAAACGATTAATCAGATACATCGCGTTCATCGATATAAAATATCAACAACCGCCATGGATCCGACTCGAACTTGCCACAAATCATCATCCGGGGAACTAGCGAAAGTTCCAATCTCATCGAAGTGGGTAGAAGTCGACCTAGGTTTCGATCTTGTTTTGATCTCTTCAGGACAACATAACCCTACAACGATGAAAATTGGAGTGGAACGGAGGTCCTCTTGAACAAAATTAGACAAGTTCCCCGGATGATGATTTGTGGCAAGTTCGAGTCGGATCCATGGCGGTTGTTGATATTTTATATCGATGAACGCGATGTATCTGATTAATCGATTATTCTATAATTATTTCCTTTTTGGAATTTTCTTATTTGAAATCTGAAAATTGGGATTATGATATTGTTCGAAATTCTCTACAGAGCTAAAATATTTTCGAAGCCCAAAAACTTCCGGTTATACAGGGAGTGAAAATAAATTCGACGAAAAATTTTTTTTTCAAGTTTTCCATTCCTGGTATGATCGAGTATTCAATAGTGAATACATTTCTGTTAAAACCATTGTATTGAATCGAATAGTTTTCAAAATATCCAAAAAAAACTGGAAAAAATGTCAAATACTCACAGTCAGTATTATGTTCATTATTCTTATTTTAAATATCCTGAACGTAAACCGTTTTTACAACATCGAAGAGGAAGGATGTGAAAAGGTCATGCATCTGTTGGATTTCAAAAATATCATCACAGGGTGTTTCAAATTTTGTGTTGAAAATTGTGATCTTAAATTGGCCATAACTTCTGTTTTTCAAATTAGAACTCTATTTTTTTATAATTGTATTGGATTCTGCGGTCAAAAATAATGATAGTTTTCTCACATGATTATGCTCCTGAATTCAATAATTTCTGAGTTATTTGAGATTTTCTGGATTTATGTAGTACGTAGAGTCAAATTCTCTGAATCTGATTCATAAGGATATTCTGTGAGCATGGAAGATAAATCATACCATTCATAATTCAAAAGTGTCAGACAGGTCTTATTATTGTTAGTCGTTATGAAATTTTTTGATTTCACAAAATGAATCGTTGCTATTCTAATAATGATATTTTGGATTTATTTCTTTACCTATTGTATTTTTTCAATTGTATACGCAATACACATTCAAATGCACTTAATGATATTGTTTATTTCAAATCCATGGTGGATGACACAAAATGTTGAGTATCCAATGAGAAGTATCCCCATTTTATTTACAATTTCTGAAAAGATGTTTCAAACTTTCCAAATTTTGGAATGTAAGAGCCCCTAAAGAATACAAAAAAGGGCAGTTGATGAAATTAGTATTTCGACTCATTTCGATGCGAATGAGAATTCATCTCTTCAAAAGGAAATACATTAAATAGATTCGCTCTCTCGGTACACCGAATTATGATTATAAATAAATTATGATAATAAGAATAAAAATACGTTTCAAAACTCAAATTAACAAAACAAATGATCAGGTAAGAGTTTCAATATGGTAACCATTTTGTTCCACATACTTTCGAATACGTCTTGAAACACCTCGGTTAGTCGCTCGCTCAATTTCCTCCCCCTTTAGTGAGTGGAAAGCATCCTCCACACGCCGTTTCAAATCTTCTTTGCTTTCAATAGGAGATTCATAGACTATGTTTTTCATTCTCCCCATAAATAAAAATCTGAGGGAGTAAGATCGGGAGATCGTGGGGGCCAAAACAGTGAAGAACGGCGTCCGATCCACCGATTACCAAACATTGCATTCAGTTCTTCAAACACCTCGTGCGAACTATGTGCCGGAGCCCCATCCAATTGATAATATGCGGTAGTCGACATACTCAACGGCAGTTCATCCAAAAACTCAGAAACAAAATTTCTCAGGATTTCCAAGAATTTTTCTGTATTTAAATTTTCTTCATAAATGTAGTACCGCACTTTATTGTTCATCGAAAGAGGAAACACATTGAAACTAAATTTGTTCTGGGGGTTTCTTTGTCTTTTTCTATGAGGATTTTCACTTCTCCAAATGTGGCAATTTTTTCTATTAAATAGTCCTTCATTATTGAATTTTGCTTCGTCTGTCCAAATGATCTTTTTCAAAAAATTTTCATCATTTTCAAATTTTTCTAATATTCCTCTACAAAAATTTAACCTTTTTATGTAGTCACCTGGTTCTAATGTATGAACTTTCTCATATTTGTAGTCATGCATGTTGTGTTTTTTCAAAATTCGGTGCACTGAATTTCTGTCTAAATCGATTTCATGAGCTGCACTTCGAATAGATGCATTTTCATTCGCTTCGAAATAAGTCAAAACACTAATTTCATTTTCCTCATCATCAACTACCCTTCTTTTGTATTCTTTAGGGGCTCCTACACATCCAAAACTTTGAAAGTTTGAAACATATTTTCTAAAGATCTTCTCCGTTATGGAAGGTAAATGGGGATACTTCTCGTTGAAGGCCCGGCAGCATATTCATATGTTACCGACACAAACACACAATCGGTTTTCCGAGCGATGCCGAAGACGTGATAATAAGTTGCCGACTTAATTCTGAGTTTGTCTGGAACTTAAATATTATGCGAGTAGTGGTTTTATCAAACAAGTGCATTCAGTTATCGCAATATTGCATATTTTTAATACTGCTTATTTCATTACCAAAATGAACCTAGTAACTTTAGAGAATTCTCCAAAACTTTACCAAATTCTACTGAGGGTAATCTATACTGATATTATAAAGAGGACAGATTTGCATTTTTGTGTGTTTGGCACGATTTGGCTCAAAAAGTACTGGACCGATTTCAGAAATTCTTTCACGCTTAGAAAGCTACATTATCCCTTAGTGACATAGGCTATACTTTCCACCCGAAAAAATTAAGCATACCTACTATTACGGCAATAATTATAAAAAAATCATAATCATAATAAGTTGCCGACGTAATTCTTAGTTTGTCTGTAACTTAACGATTATACAAGTGGTGGTTTCATCCAGTGAACTCTTAGGCTGGAAACATATATTTTGTTCAGACTAATAATCAACCATCCTCGCTAATATATCAAGTTTTTTTTTCAATACCTGTTATATGTATATAAGGTGCCGATGGACTTGCTGCTTGTATAAGTTACCGACAGAATCCTAAAGTTACGTCGGTAACTTAAATGAAATCATTCGGCTTCTCGCGGTGCTTGGTTGTGTCGGTAACATATGAATATGCGGCCCGGCAGCATTTTTCCGTTCCCTATACAGTCAGCGCGACAGGTCGCTCTCACCGTATAGGAAACGGAATGCACAATGGAACACTCCGTTTCCTAGCAGATATGCGCGATGTGCTCACTGTCTTGTTAGTCTTCTGGGTGCCGATGGGATAAATTGCAAATTATTAATAAAGTTTTCTTACTTTCTGTATAGCTTCATTAGGTAGAGTCTACCACATTTTTCCTCTGTGAACATTTTTGTAGTCGCGGTTTTTTTTCAGCAAACCTCTCGTAAGTCGACCATGTTTTCATTTTTATTGAATCAAACATACTCTTTTTTGTAAAATGCAATCATAAGAACAATCTTGGAGAAATGAGAAAACATGATTGTCTTCCAACATAAACATGACTGATAATCGCATTTTTTCAGAATCGGTTGATACTACCATATGGAGTATGAAAATGCAATTGTGCGACAAAAAAATGTGGCGATTTCCTTGTCCGACAAATGAAAATAGAAGATTTTTTGGGATAAAAAATTATGAATGATGTCGTTTTTTTCTTATTCTCTCTCCACCTCGAAAATACGTCGCGTTCATTCCAAAATTAGAGAATTCACTGCTCTAATTTGGTTATGAATAGACTATATACATTTATCGGATATAACTTTGCTCATGTTACAAATAAACATTTGATTTTTTGAGGACTATCATCCAGCTGTCCGACGAACAAAGTTCGGCAATTTGAGTTGTTGCCGATATAATATTCTCAGAAGTGATGGAGTTTTTTCGTGCAAACATTCGAAAAATATCCATGGCTTTAAAACGAAAAAGGAGGAAGTGACATCCTCAAACTGCGCAAGATATTCTTGGCATCAAGAGAACATCATAATGATACTTTCACTGGATGCCATTCGTCTTGTTACAAAGAATTCAATGTGAGGAAGAAGTATTTTCATTGTTCTTTTTATTAGATTTGAATGAAGATGTCAGTTAACAATTTGAATTATAAACTTTCAATCAAAATCAATAGTTTCATTTCTATAATAATCGAAAAAAGGTTCTGAAACAGAACCATTATATTCAACTAGACGAAGGATTTGCCGCATTTTATGTGGTGGACAGTTGTTTTTTCTATAAAACGAATCTCTGAAATATAAATTCATTCGTGTCCGATAATTATTAATGAATTTAAAAACTCAAAAAAATCGTCGATTTTCATCTGTCGGACAAGAAAAACACCACATTTTTTGTCGATTCTGAAAAAATAAGCAGTGAATTGATAATAAAAAAAATGTGATTTTCAGTCATGTTTTGGAAGACAATCATGTTTTCTCATTTTTCTCAGATTGTTTTTATGATTGTATTTTACAGAAAAAGAGTACGTATAATTAAAAAAAAATGAAAATATAGTGGACTTACGAGAGGTTTGCTGAAAAAAATCCACGGCTACAAAATGAAAACATTATTAATAATTTGCAATTTGTCCCATCGGCACCCAGAAAACTAACAGGACATTGAGCACATCGCGCATATCTGCTAGGACCTTTTTACATCCTTCCTCTTCGATATTGTAAAAGCGGTTTACGCTCAGGATATCTATATATATAAAAGGGAGCTGTTGGTTACACCATTCATAACTCGAGATCGGATGGACTGTTTGTTATGAAACTTCATTTATGGATTCGTCTACGGCCTGGTTATTATAAAATACATTGAAACTGTGAAAAATTCGATGAAAAATTTGCTTCTATAGGAAATGCTTTTCTTCCTTTTGAATAAGGCCGCTAGGTGTCGCTACGGTTTGCTTATGTAGGAAATGGTTTTCTCCTTTTGAATAAGGCCACTAGGTGTCGCTACCGTTGATGGCTCTTATCTAGACACTGTAGCGTACAGTGACTAGACACTGTATTTGATATTATGTGTACAATTATTATGTAATTTGCATAGAACTTATAATAACATGGAAGGGGTAAAGATCTCAAGTTGGTGGAACAGTGAATTTTTAACGGAATGTCAAGTAAATCGAATTGTGACGATGAGCATCAATCGTGAGTTGTCCATTTTCATCTTTTCCCTATATGTCTGAAATGTTTTTGATTTTTGTTTGGGCAATAAATATATTTGCGGAAATAAATGAATTCAAAATTGCCCATAATTAGTAATTGACATATTATTTTTGTCTTTTGTTTTGTGTGACAGCTCATATCCATGGAAAAGATGACAGTTGACAGATGACGTTTTACAGATGACGTTTGACAGATGACGTTTGACAGATGACGTTTGACAGATGACATTTGACAGACGACATATGACATTTGACAGATGACTAATGACAGATGACATTTGACAGATGACATTTGTCAATAGACAGATGACTATTGACAGATGACATTTGACAGATGACATTTGACAGATGACATTTATCAATAGACATATGACTATTGACAGTTGACAGATAACATTTGACAGAACTTTTATTATGCCTAATTTATCTCCTGCATGAAAAAATAGCATTGGTAAGTTTGTACAACTTTAACGGGGGTTTCACAAAGCATACTTATCACCTATCACCGGTGATCGGAGCTTGATCTAGAATCAACTCGATTTGACAGTTCAGAAATCTAACCAAGCCGTTGATCTCCGATCACTGGTGATTACGATTTGTGAAATCCACAGTTAGTATAGGCACGGCCTTCTTAAGATAAAGATGGCTATGGTATAGGAATCATTTAGGCGAAACAAAGTTCGCCGGGCCAGCTAGTTTAAAATAAGAATGATGAACATATTACTGACTGAACATATGTATTGACTTTTTTTCCAGTTTTTTTTTGGATATTTTGAAAATTATTCGATTTAATACAATGGTTTCAACAGAAATGTATTCACTATTGCATACTCGATCATACCAGGAATGGAAAAAATTTGAAAAAAAATTTTTTCGTCGAATTTATTTTCACTCCCTGTATAACCGGTTTTTGGGCTTCGAAAATATTTTAGCTCTGTAGAGAATTTCGAACAATATCATAATCCCAATTTTCAAATTTCAAATATGTCTAGTTCTCCAGAAACGTCTAATAGGCACTCGAACTTGAGACACCCTGTATTTGCTGAATGTATTCAGTCAGTTCAAATCAAGAAACAACAAAATTCGAGGTGTTAACATCCATACCAAAAAATTATATTAGTCACGCACAACTTCATAGCTTCTGAAGCTGTATTTGGAACAGTGGAAGATGAAAAAGAGATTTTCTTCTATACCTTAAGAAAAAACAGTTTAAATATGTACAAGCCAAAGACTCACCCAGTTTTGTAGTGACCGAATCTCCGATACAGATACCTATAGCCCGGGAGCCAGTGATAGTTTTTAGTCAGTCATTTTAACCCTGGTCATAATTTGTATATAGCTTGATTTGGTTCTTTTCTTAGCCAAAGTGACCGTCAGCTGGCTCAACAGTGGTGGGTATGCCAACGGAAGCAACGAAAACATGGAAAAAAAAACTTTAAGTTTCAGTCATTTCAACCCTGCTGAAATTCACAGAGATGGTAGTTTTTATAATTATTCGTATAAAAAAATCGTCCGCTGGCTGTACGTTGGTGGAAAACCCGTCCGCTGTACATGAAAACGTTCGCTGGACATAAAAACTTGTAAAAAAATTTTATGTTTCAGTCATTTTAACCCTGCTGAAATTTACAGAGATGGTAGTTTGTATATTACATACGTACGTTGGTGGAAAACCCGTCCGCTGGACATGGAAACTTGTAAAAAAAACTTCAAGTTTCAGTCATTTCAACCCTGCTGAAATTTAGAGAGATGGTAGTTTGTATAATTATTCGAATAAAAAAAATCGTCCGCTGGGTGTACGTTGGTGGAAAACCCGTCCGCTGGACATGAAAACTTGTAAAAAAATTGTGAGTTTCAGTCATTTTAACCCTGCTGAAATTTACAGAGATGGTTGTTTATATAATTATTCGTAAAAAAAAAATCGTCCGCTGGCTGTACGTTGGTGGAAAACCCATCCGCAGGACATAAAAACTGGTAAAAAATTTTGAGTTTCAGTCATTTTAACCCTGCTGAAATTCACAGAGATGGTTGTCTATATAATTATTCGAATAAATAAAAATCGTCCGCTGGCTGTACGTTGGTGGAAAACCCGTCCGCTGGACATGAATATCTTGTAAAAAAAATTTTGAGTTCCAGTCATTTTAACCCTGCTGAAATTTACACAGCTGGTTGTTTTTATATGTATTCGAATGAAAAAAATCGTCTGCTGGCTGTACTTTGGTGGAAAACAAGTTTTCATGTCCCGCGGACGGGTTTTCCACCAACGTACAACCAGTGGACGATTTTTTTTATTCGAATAATTATATGAACTACCGTCTCTGTTAATTTCAGCAGGGTTAAAATAACTGAAACTCAATTTTTCTTTTTACGTGTTTTCGTTGCTCCCGTTGGCAAACCCACCACTGGTGCGCCAGCTGACGGTCACTATGCTATAAGACAAATAATACAAATTAATCTATATACAAATTATGGCAAGGGTTGAAATTGGTCACCAGAAACTATCACTGGCTCCCCGGCTACTACTAAAACATCACATTGTCACAAAATGCTGCTACCCAATAGTATTATTCTAAAACTAGTTGCAGAATGGGCTCCTATTCCAATACGAATGCGAAATTCGAAAACGAGCGACGAAAGAACGAGTTTTCGAACGCATGAGTGTTGGAATTGCATTCTGCAACGAGTATTAGACGATATTTTCTCTAATTCAGTCGAATTTCGTGAAATACTGTTGGAATTCAATGAAAAATTCATATTATACATCTTAGTGACTTTGGTGTTGTATCTTGACAGTTGGTGAGTGTAACGAAATTGACATTTCCAAATTGAAGTGCGTTGAAAAATGATAGGAACGAAAATCATTGTTGACAACCACGAAACGAAAAATATAACTGAAAACAGTGCTGTAATGAGTTCATTACAGCACTGTTTCGGTACTGTTATGAACTCATTACGATACTGAAATAGAGAAAAGTTATTTTTTGTATGTATAATGAATTATTTTATTGGTTATGATTATTTTCAGTGTCAACTGTCAGCATCACCGAATGGAGAACGAAATACCAGAGAGAAATGAACATTGCTGACAACAAAGCGAAGGCAAAAAGTGTAGATTCACTATTGAATTTCGAAACTGTTAAATACTATGGAAATGAAGAGTATGAAGTACGAACTTTCCGGGAAGCTCTGCTCAAATTTCAGGTAACTGTTGTTGAGGTTATAGTTTCTTGCGTCGATATATTCTAATGCCTTCTTGAATTGTATGCCTTTTCACGAGAGATATTTGGGGAAAACGAAAATTAAGGGTTTTTGTATGGGTAGTAGAAAGTTTAACTTCGATTTTAGAATTTCAAAGTAACTTTATATGGGAGATTCCAACAATGAGTGCCAATAACCAATAATGCGATATTTCTTAGAAGACGTAGTACGACGCGCTACCAAAAAACTTGGTGGGAACTTACTCTTTGCGTATATTGATACGCCGATATTCCATTATAAAGGACCTCGTAAAGGACAACCGACGGTTCAAACGTTGCGTCAATAACCAAATTGCTTACTTAAGGTCGCCGTTTGATGCGCGTAGGACAAGTCGACCGATAGAGGCGCCACCGTGCATTTTATGGAATATCTCCATAGAACTTACATTATCTCTATAAGTTCTATGAATATCTCTCTAATTATGAATGAAATGTACTATGGCGCTCTCTATCCGACAATAGCTGAATTATGAAATTAGTGAATATGTGGGTAAAACAGGAACTTTTTCCCGCCATATTTTGAATTTGGCCATTCTCTGCCAATTCCGCATTTCAAGTTGTTTTTCTGAACGAAATTATCTGTATATTCACTTTTAATCGGAAGTTGAACTATTTTCATGGGTCTTTCGTTTGAAATAAAACAGAAGCATGAGTTGACTTATTTTCTTCTATTTTTGAAAGAAAAAAAAGAACTGTTGAAATGAAATAAATCTCAATCATCTCATTAAGAACTCCAATCCTTTCTGAGTTCACCCACAAAATTTCAGTTCTCAAAGTGAAACCATTCTCAAATGCAACTTGAAATAAAAACACACTACATTGAACGCCCACCTTAAAATACGGAATCTGGATAACCTGGGATTGTTGAGGGGCCCTTCTAGCCGTTCACACAAGTGGACTGAGATATAGGTATATAAGATGGCGGACATGAACGTAGTGCAGCTTCAAGCGGATTTAAATAAATGGAGAAAAGATGATCTAATCGAATATATTATATTCAAAAAGTTGCCAAATACCGTCAAGGTGGGTGGACAAGTATTAGTTGCTCTTTCCAGAAGACACGAGGGTGAAAAGCCGAAGTTGGAGACTACGCAGGAGGCACAGGCTCAGAGGGAACTGAAGGAGGTGATGATGGAAAATCAAGTAATGAAGGAGACTCAAATCCTTAGGAAGAAGCTTATACTGCAAATGGAAAATCGAAATAAAGGATCAAGAAATGATAATTGATTTACTGAAATCGACAAGTGTGAATGAAAGTGAGGTTAAATCAGATCGCAATAAAAAATAAAAACAACTTTCCCTTGCGAAGAAGTCAAAAGAAGCAGAGTTGCCAACGATGGAAAAAATCAGCAGTCCAGAAGTGGAAAAGAACATGCATACGGAAGGTAGTTCAGGGGAAATGACAAGTGAGCAACAGAAGCATACGTCATCTGACTCATCGATGACAGGACAACGAACAAGTGGAATCACAGAATACACTGGAGAACAACGAAATAACGAAACATCTAAACATAACCAACAAATACAGGGAATAAATGTAAACATAAATGATTCCCTTCAATCTGCCGAACAAAAGGCTTGGCTTTATATAGGGAAGATAAGTAATAGGTGTATAACAGAATACGTTGTAAAATTCCTCTCAGATAATTTTCAAGAGAAAGAATACAGGTGGAACAAATCTCGACCGAAGGAAGGCCTAGCAAATCCTTTAAAGTCGGAGTTGACTTAAAACTATTGGAATCAATAAGTAAACCAGAATTCTGGCCACAGGGTGTTATCGTGAAAAGGTATAGGTTTTTTCGATCAGGAAGAACACACAAGGAAAGCAACAATTTAATATATTGAATTCAAATATCAGATCAATAAGAGATAAAATAGAACAACTTGAGTATGTATTAGAAGAAGAAAATATTAATCTGGCTGTTATTACGGAGCATTGGTTGGGAGGTTTGAATGTGGAACAACTAATAGTTCAAAATTTCGACTTGAGTACCTATTATTCCAGACCTAACGGTTATGGTGGAGTCCTCATTATCAACAGGAAAAATTTTTTTTCGTGAAATGTGAAGGACAATCAGATGCACAATTTAAAATTGTTTTCACATATACAGGGTGTTCGATAACAAAGATATAGACCAAAGTTACACTTTTTCAAATGGAATACCCCTCGGAATACCCTATATATGAATTCAAAAATTGAATGGCAAGCTCAAATAATGATGAGTTTATAGGGACCATTTTATGCCTTAGAAGACCCATTGTAGAGAAAATGGCGAAAAACCGAAAAAAAATTTTTAATTTGCAATTGATGAATAAACCCTTCAAGCCAACGAGACAGACAATGTTTTTTCATGTAGACATATTGGCTACCCTTATGCGGAAGAAAAAAATTTTACTCTGGAATATACTGAGTGATCATAATTAATGTTCAAACATTAACTACAAATAATGGTCAAAAACTTTCTTATTCCAAATGGCACACCCAGTATTTCTGTACCTTGTTGAACGTAAAAATTAATATCGAAACTATATTCATTGGATTTCCCTATACCTAAACCTAATAGTTTTCAAGTAATTCTCGATTTTTAATTCAACTAGTTAACCTACTATTATGATTAGCATTATTCATAAACATAAACATAAACATAACTTTATTCTCATAATCAGTGTGAATACAAAGGAAGAGAGAAAACGTCAAAAACACAAAAAAAAACTTAACTAAGATCTGAAAGGATATTCCATATACTCCTTAATAGAATATGGTTCTATTTTCACTATGAGATCAACTAATGCAGTTTTAAATTTTTTAATATCAGATAAGGTGATGTAATTTTTGGGCAATACATTAAATAACTTTATGCACATATACTTTGAATTTTTTTCAGTAAGAGAATGTTTCGGAAAGTGGTATGCAATCATGCGTCTGGTCATGTTTTTATTTAACAGATCTTCAAAATATTCAGGATGTTTTCTCACAAATAATATACACTCCAGCACATACAGTCCTGGAAGGGTGAGCATGGAATTATCTCTGAATTTACCTCTACAAGATTCTCTGTATCCCAATCCTATAATTGCCCTCAAGGCAAATTTTTGCTGAATAAATAATCTATTCATATCACTGCTTCCACCCCATACGACAATCCCATACCTGAGAATCGAAATAAAATTTGAATAATAAACCGTTTTCAGCAATTCCACGCCCACCCTTCGAGACAGTACCCTGATCATGTACAGAAATATTTGGAAATATTTGTGGGGAAATGATCACAGTATCATTTGAAATCTGAAAAACTCATATGAAGATCTCAATAATGGTGTTGCGGTCACGCAAGATTTATTATTCCTTTATAAATGATTGGTATCTACTGTTTTTCTGAATATCAATTCTTTTTTTAATTATTTTCAAATTAATTTCGCCTAGAAGGTATTAAGTGTCATTATCATTCAATCTTTTTCGGTACGTGCCCCTAAATTTTTCTTTATTCTATCGTTTTGAAGTTAAGCCATACGTTCAAAGAATCATGTGACAAACGAATCATTTAAAAAAATATTTGCTCAAGCGATGAACCTGTGATTCTTCATACTTGTTATCTCCAATTGTTGGATTGACTATTAGTGGACTCAAAGTTTCAAAGATGTTCACAAAATACCTTCAAATACTACCTTACTACTGAAATGAATGTCCTTTTGCTGGTGAAACTCGTTCCACTCGGTACTCAACTCACTCTCTGGCCAGAGGTTCACTATCACAGATCTCTTTTGAAAATTTCGAAAAGTCTTCAAAATATTGAAAATTTCGAAAAGTCTTCAAAATATTGAAAATGTGAAGAATAGGGAAATGTTGGACTGGAGCACAGGTTCATCGCCTGAACAAATATTTTTTTAAATGAATCGTTTGTTACATGATTCTTTGAACGTATGGCTTAACTTCAAATCAAAACGATCGAAATAAAGAAAAATTTAAGGGCATGTACCGGAAAAGATTGAATGATAATGACACTTGATGCCTTCTAGGCGAAATTAATTTGAAAATAATTGAAAAAAGAATTGATATTCAGAAAAACAGTAGATACCTAATCATTTATAAAGGAATAATAAATCTTGCGTGACCGCAACACCATTATTAAGATCGTCATATGAGTTTTTCAGATTTCATATAATATTGTGAGCATTTCCCCACAAATATTTCCAAATATTTCTATGAATATCGCTAATCATAATAGTAGGTTAACTAGTTGAATTAAAAATCGAGAATTACTTGAAAACTATTAGGTTTAGGTATAGGGAAACCCGATGAAGATAGTTTCGATATTAATTTTTACGTTCAACAAGGTACAGAAATACTGGGTGTGCCATTTGGAATAATAAAGTTTTTGACCATTATTTGTAGTTAATGTTTGAACATTAATTATGATCACTCAGTATATTCCAGAGTAAAATTTTTTATGAATGCATGAAGGTAGCCAATATGTCTACACGAAAAAACATTGTCTGTCTAGTTGGCTTGACGGGTTTATTCATTAATTGCAAATTAAAAATACTACTTTTTTTCGATTTTTCGCCATTTTCTCTACAATGGTTCTTCTAAGGCATAAAATGGTCTTTATAAACTCATCATTATTTGAGCTTGCCATTCAATTTTTGAATTCATATATAGGGTATTCCATTTAAAAAAGTGTAACTTTGGTCTATATCTTTGTTATCGAATACCCTGTATATGTGGAAACAATTTTAAATTGTGCATCTGATTGTCCTTTACATTTCACGAAAAAAAATTTTCGAAATGTCTTCATTTACTGCCTCAAAATGAGAACCGCGTCTGGGGTGGGCCACCCTGTATAATCACAAAATGCTGCAATGACGGATATTTCCCAGAACAAATGAAAAAGGCAAAAATAATACCCGTTTTTAAAGGAGGAGAAAAAAAGAATGCTTCCAACTATAGACCAATCTCGATCCTTCCAAGTCTCTCCAAGATCATAGAAATGACTGTAAAGGATAAATTGTCAGATTTCCTTCGAAAATTCAATATAGTCTGTGAGGAGCAACATGGTTTCCAACAAAACAAGTCCACAAGTACAGCGATATCCGTTTTACTGATGGAGGTGGCGCATGCATTTGACACTAAGAAGAAGGGTAAGCTGATAGCGTGCGATCTAAGTAAGGAATTTGACTCCGTAAATCATGACATTCTGAAAGGGAAGCTACAGTACTATGGTATCAGAGGAGTTGCATTGAAACTGACAATAAGTTACTTGCAGGATAGAACTCAGTGTGTGTTTGTCCAGGAGAGGTTTTCGAGATGGAGGTGTGTGGAATATGGTGTGCCACAGGGATCTGTGCTGGGGCCATTATTATTTCTGCTTTACATGAATGACCTGCAAACGTTCATTCAGATGACAACCTCCTTCCTCATAATTGGTGAAAACGAAAAGGAGCTTCAAGAGAAGACACAGTCTATCATGGAGCAGGCAGAGGTGTGGTTTCGTGCGAATAAATTGAAGTTGAACAAAGAGAAAACCCAACACCTAATTTTCGATACTCACCAAATAGCAGACACTTCTCTGAAATTCTTGGGAGTGCTCCTGCAGCCAAATTTGAGATGCATGTGGAGGATCTCGTCAGGAGACTGTCGGTCGTGACCTACATGATCAGGAGGACAAGACAGATTGTAGGGAAACAAGCAGCTCGATACGCTCACTTCGGATACTTCCACAGTGTCGTCAGCTTTGGACTGCTATTTTGGGAAGGAGGACATGAAAGCGACAGCATCTTCATAAAGCAAAAAAATGCCATACGTATTATCTGTGACCTGAAGGGAACTGAAAGTTGTAGAAATCACTTTCAGCTTGAGAACGTTCTGACGATTACCTCACTCTTAATACTTACCTGTATCCTGTATATCCACGACAACAAGGAGAATTTGGTCCAAAACTGTGAGTACCACAAATAGGCAACAAGAAATGCAAAAAAGTTTACAACCCCATACCATAGAATAAATGCGGCTCAACTAAGTATCAACCATGAAGCGATAAAAATATACAAAAGAATACCAGAAAGATTGAAGGTTATGAACAAGAGCTGAAAAGCTAGGTAAAGAGAACACTTGTTGGAAAGGCTTACTACACAATGGAGGAATTCTGGAGTGACAGTCTGCAATAGTTAGTTTGGAACAAATGTTTTTAGTCATATAAATAGCTGTCTTGTTTTATAAGTCAACGTGAAAAATTCATGTATTGTTTGTTCAAATTAGAATTTTAAGGATTTTAATCTGTTTGTATTGTGATCAAGTTTTTGAATCATTTGGAATTTTTCAATCAATTAACTGACACCAGTGACACCATATGTAAAATTTTGATGGGTTTGAATTATTCACAGTATATTTTACTTTCAATGTGAATGAATATTATTATTATATCCTCGTTCAATCGGCTGAAAGGAATTTATAAATATAAAATCATGTTTTCCAAAAAACAGGCTAATAACCAGATTATAAGAAACTCCACCAATGTTTCTAAAACATTCTAGAACATAATTAAAGTTGAAAACTGTCAGGAGAAAGATGAAGTCTCCAACTTTTTATCTAACGAACTAAATAATTTTTCTTCAACTGTCGCAAAAAATACAGAAAAATTGGGAGACCAAATTTTTGACCCAGTCAATAATGTTCCTGCCCCAGTTGATTCTGTTTCCTTTTTCAGAAATGTCTCTTATAATGATGTTGGAGACGCCATAATGTCTCTGAGGTCTTCTGATAGTAAACATTTATATGGCCTGTCAACATTCTTAATCAAAAATAATATCAATAATCTGGTGTTTCCGCTTGCAGGGCTCTTTAACTAACTGTATCAATAATAATACATGTCCTGATTGCTTAAAGGTGTCCAAAGTGATCCCAATATTCAAAGAGGGTAATAGGGAGGATATTAAGGACTACAGGCCAATTTTCATTTCATTTGAAAGACTATTGTGTTCTCAACTGCTTGAATACTTTGAAGGTAATAGTTTGCTCTATGCGGAAAAATTTGGGTTCAGAAGAGGTAGGAATACCACCAGTGCTGTCATGAGCTTTATTGAACATATTCTGCAATGTTTCGAGAACGGTGAATTTGGCCTTCCTAAATTTCTAGATCTAGCATACCTAAAAGGTGTTTGGGAGATAGTTGTGATTCGATTTCTTCATATTTGTCACATAGATATCAAGTCGTGTTCAGTAAGAATGTCTGGTCTGAGCGTGGTGAGGTGGAGCTGGGGTACCACAGGGATCTGTCCTGGGACCTCTTGTATTTTTAATTTTTATGAATGATCTACCATCATCATATCTTGACATGTATGAAATAATAAAAAGGAAACTTTCGTGTCTGCTTCAAAAAGTTTTATTAAAACAGCTACATATGTTTCTACTCTCCCTTCTTCAGGCATCTGCAGACAAAATACAAATATGTACGAAAACAGTCATCAAATAACAAAAGATAATAATAATGATAATCGGGGTCATAACGTCTTTCTACGTTGTCCGATGCCTGCTCGCCACCCCTTTCTGTCATTCCATTGACTTGTCTTAGGTCTCTGGAACTCATGGCTTTCATAACCCCCTCATTCCATGTCTTCTCTGGCCGTCCCCTGGGGACCCACTCCAACACCTTCTTGGAAACCTCTGATCGTCCATTCTTTGTAGGTGTAGGTTCCAGATTAGTTGTTTCGACTCTACATACTCGTACACTGTACAGCGTGCCTTCCACTCCCATTTGTCTGCGTATCTCTTCGTTTCTGATCTTTTGCAGGCGTGATACTCCCAGTGATCTTCTGAGAACATCCATTCCAACTGTTTCCAGTCTTCTCTTATTTTCTTCTGTTATCCTCCAAGTCTCAGCTCCGTACAGTGGGTTACTTTATATATCGATTTTCCGTTTCTTACCAATGAAGGTGCTCCAAAGTATGCTATTCAAGCATCCTATGATCTTTTTGCCTGATTCATTCTGAGTCTGATCTCTCTGCCGTCGCTTCCACGAGTCAAACATAACACCCAAGTATGTATATTCCGATACCACTTCCACTTCCTTACCATCTTCCAACATGATACTTGTTGTATTTTGAGTTCCTATAGGGAGATACTTAGTGTTCTGTGTGTTCATCTCTAGTCCCCAAATTTCATATTCCTCCTAGAGTTTTCTGGCCATATACTCCAAGTCATCTTGATCATTGGCAATAATGACCTGATCATCCGCGAACTGGAGCTAGAGTATAAGTAGTTGTTAGTATTTAGTTCAATTCACATTGGTCCACATTTGTTCTTTCAGTTCCTCAGAGCTCTTGAAATATACACCTTGAACAGAGTGGGCGATACGCAGGATCCCTGTCGTAATCCTTTATTCACAGTGAATTCTTGTGATAGATTCCTTCCCTATTTAGTCTGTGATTTAGTATCGGTGTATAAATTCTTTAGTGCTGTTATTAACGTCTGATTGTATTAGTTTCCTGCAATGTTTCTTCAGAGGTATGCTGTCATAGGCTTTCTTCAGATCGGTGTACATTAGGTGGACTTCTTGATTGGTGTTCATTTTTTTCTCTAAAATCTGTGTATCAATTCAACACACATAAACTCAAAAATACTTGGTGCTGGTTTCTTTTTGTATTTTTTATTTAACTTTGAATGTACACAATCCAGTTGGTAGTCTAAACTTGAGGACACTCAATCTTGAATAAGTTTCTTAGACCAAATTACTATTATATTGTCTGAAGAACGAATAATTGAATAGCTTGAATCGAATTTTCTAATTTCTCAACTGTTGAATGTTTGTAGTTCATTTCCCTGGCAACGATTGCCTACGCTTTTGATTTTGGTGGAGAAAATTTGGATTGAATTCAATTAATTGAAAATTGAACATAGAAAATTGAACAAACTCCCCGGGCTGAACCGTTTAGGTTAAGAAAATACAACTGCGAGATATTTTAAACAGTAGATTGAACATTTCAGTTACTAAATGGTGAAGGACATATTTTAGTAATAGACCTTGTAAATGTTCCTCCTTGAGTTTTAACTCTGACTATTCGATCGAGTGAGTCTTTGCCCGGAATCTATTCAATAACACGTGCTAATGGACAATATTTAAGTTGGAGGCTCGAAAGCGTGTTTCAAGCACCTGCATGAATTAGATTCAAATGCTCTGATTTCAATAAATGTGTTGGAATATGAAGGAAGCAAATAAGAAGAAAGCAATATAGGATAGGAAACCTTCGATTGAAAGGACGAATGGCAATTATCACAGATAATGAATAGAATGTTAGAAAACCGACGAGAGTTGAGAAGACTGGCGACTATGCCAAAACTGAAGACAATTCAAAAGTGATTAACCGACGAGGGTTGTGACAACTGGCGACTAGGCCAAAACAAAAGACAATTCAGAAGTGAATAACCGACGAGGGCAGCGACAACTGGCGACTAGGCCAAAACAAAAGACAATTTAAAGTTAATAACCGACGAGGGTTGCGACAACTGGCGACTAGGCCAAAACAAAAGACAATTCAAAGTGAATAACCGACGAGGGTTGCGGCAGTGGCGACTAGGCCAAAACAGATGACAATTCAGAAAGAGAGTTGGAAAGAGAAATGAGAAACCCGAAGAAATCTTGGGTCACAGAGAAAAAATAAACTGAGATCGTACCACCACAAATAAGAATACCAATTATAATGGAAATGTACCTCAGGATAGTAGATCTGTAGGGTTGAGTTTGGATAGAATATATCTCCATATTGCGCATTTTGAATTCTATTGGATTTGAGTTGCTCTATTAGAAACAAAAACAGACCAACGTGATGGATGTGATCGGATCCATGCTAACACTATTTCAGAATCAGACCATAAATTTATGGAATCAATATTTGGTAGGTGCGATGGCAATGAAGAGATCTTTGAAACAAGTTTTAATAATAGTAAAACACCCATCAATTCTAGGTTAGGTATAGATAAGATTTTCAATGGAGCAACTCGACTTTTAGCTGTAATCAGATGGGAAGAGACAGAGTGATTTGAGTAGATCGTACGCAAATAAACACAAGCTCCATATGCCTGAGAACTGGCATCAGCAAATCCATGAATTTCATATCGAACAATATCTGATTCAAAATGCAGAATAGTTCTTGGAATTTTCAATTCAGAAAGCATCGAAAGACCTTTCGAGACATTCTTCCATTCTATTAGAAGTTTAGAGGCTATATTTTCGTCCCAACCAATTTTTGCAATCCAAACTTTTTGCATTAGGATTTTTAAACTGACGACAATGGGATTGATTAGCCCCAGAGGGTCATAAATTGATGCTATTATCGAAAGAACTTCTCGTTTACTATAAGATTCTTTGATGCAAAAATTTGGCAAGGCAATCATAAAATTATCAGAATGGGAGTCCCATAGCATACCTAGAATTTTGTTTGAGAAGTTTCCAGAATTTAGAATGTAATTATCTTTCTGAGAAATTTGTGAAATACTTTTCAAAAATTCTCGAGAATTTGACCCCCACTTGTGGAGTGATATACAGGCTGATTGCAAGCAATGAGTTAGTTGATGGTGAGTCTCTATCAGAGTTGATACAGTATGACAGCCAAAAAGAAAGTCATCTATATAACATGAGTGAAGAATTGCCTCACTAGCGAGAGGAAAGTTGTCCTTATTTTGTATTGCTAGTTCTTTAAGACATCTTGTACTTAGGAAAGGAGCTGAATTTGTGCCATAAGTAACTGTTTGCAATTCTATACAGTTCAGTTCATCCTGAGGATTTTCACGCCACAAGATGTTCAGTAAATATGTGTGGATAGGGTTTATTTGGATTTGCCTAAACATTTTTTCGATGTCAGCAATAAGAACATATTTGAATGTACGGAAACGAATCAAAATATCGAATAACTCTGGCTGTAAAGTATAACCTTTTAGCATAATATCATTGATAGAAAAACCAGTTGAAGTCTTCATAGAACCGTCAAATACTACACGAAGCTTGGTTGTGACACTTTGATCACGAACTACACAATGGTGTGGTATGAAGTATTTGTTGAGGAATGATTTATTGGTTAAAGTTAGAGGTATATATCTTGCATGCCCTAAGGATAAATATTCATTGATGAATTTTGAATATTGAGTTTTTCGTTCAGGTGAATTTTGGAGTCGCCTTTCCAAATTCAAAAATCTCTTTTTCGCTTGAGAGAATGAATCACCTAGTTTGAAAGGTTCACTTGGACTTTTGAATGGTAAATCAACCTGAAACCTACCAGATGGCAAACGAATGGTTGTATCTTTGAATATTTGTTCAGCTTGTTGTTCTGATTGAGTTAATATAGATTTAGATGAATTTGGTACTTCCTCGATTTCCCAAAATTTGGTTAAAATATGATTCAATGTATCTTCTTGATCAGCTGTAGGATCTACAGTTTTCGACGAAGATTGTGCTGTTATTAAATGAGTAGTACTAGTACGAGACTTGCATGCTGACTGGGGAATATTTCCAGCAATTAAATATCCTAGATGCGAATTTTGAAGAACAGGCAACCCAGGACCTAATTTAACTATACCGTCAGTAATAATTTCGAAGTATATGTCTGCACCCAGAAGAATGTCGACATTGGAAGGAGTATTGAAATTGTTATCTGCTAATTCAATGTTCAGTGGAATAGGCAGAAGACTCAAATTAATTGGTACCTGTGGTTGGTTACAAGTTATAGTTTTAAGAACAGCACAGGAAACCCTAAATTTTCGGTCGTTATGTACTAACGAGTGAATTATTAAATCAATCATTTTATTTGACATAGAACAACTTTGAGATATACCAGAAATTCTAATTTTTTGATCATAGGTTTTGAGATTAAGTTTCTTGACTAAATCTTCAGTTACAAATGATGTTTGACTTGCTGAGTCTGTCAAACAACGAGCTACGATTGACTGGTTGTGTGAATTATACAATTTAACACGGGCAGTAGCTAGTAGTACTTCATTATTAGAGGAATGAACTGAAAAAGAAGACAAATGTTGAGCAGGAGAAACATTATCTGCTCGAAGTGGAATGAAAGGTTGGGCACTAGTGGATAAATGTGTAAATGCTTGTGGTGAGTTATTTGCTCTGGATAATTCTTCATGAGACTTTGAATGAGAAATTGAATTTTGAGATGAATTCTTATTGAGATGGAGTAAACTATGATGAGACTTGTGACAAGTAGAACATTTGTGTTTACTAGAACATGTTTGAACATTATGGCCTAATGAAAGACAATTAAAACAGGCATTTTTTGTCTTAACCGCAGCATGACGATCTTTAGGAGATAAATTCAGAAATCTTTTACAGGAATATATTCTGTGTTCATTAGTACCACAAATGAAACATTTGAAAAATTTAGTGATATCTGACCTATCAACATGATGAGAACTAGTATTAGTGTATTTGCGGGAATATTTCAATTTTGAATGTTCTGTTGAATCACTTGAACTTAAATTTTCCAGAACCTTATATTTTCGTTCTAAAAATTCTATGAATTCTGGGAGCGTTGGAAATTCAGAAACATTTCTTTCTCCTTCAAATTCCTTTCTTAGGCTAAAATCAAGCTTTTGCGTGAAAATTTGTATGAGAATAAGGTCAGTGAGTTTCTCTGATAAATTATACGTATTTAAAGCTGCCAAATTGGTTTTGATTTGTGAAATGAAGTTTCTCAGATGATTATCGTTACCTTTGGATAAGGATGGAACATTCAAAAGGTTTCTAATATATGCATTCACAATAAGGTATTGATTATCGTATCTATCCCTTAACGTGTTGATTGCAATTGCAAAGTTCAATCCGATAACCTCCAAATTTTCTATGAGCTGTAGTGGTTCTTTTGTTAGAGCAGATTTTAAATACATTAGTTTCTGAACGTCAGATAATTTTTCATTATTTGTTATGAGTGCATTGAATAATTCAAAGAAACTTGGCCATTGTTTGATATCGCCTGAGAAATTTGGAATAGAAATTTCGGGTAACGTTACACTGAGAAAAATGTTCAATATAATAGGTAATAAACACTTGTTTCAGGGATATTTTGTTGTCTATATTAGGCATTATTTGTTTAAAATAATTTCTATTTATAATCCCCAAATTCTTCAATTCTTGATATTTATAGAAAATAAAAGCTTTGTTTCAAAAATATTTTGTAGATCCTATAATCATTACTTAAAAGTTAATAAATAATATGCAGAAATTCTCTAGAAAATCCTTTGTTACATGATATTCGTTATTTTATTAATTGCTAATGTGGCTTGTTAACTATTACAAAAGATTTATTACTTCTAGAAAGCATCTCCTTTAATATTAATAAATAATATTCATTGGCGTGCAATTAACCTTCAATAAAATATATATTAACTATAAACATATATTTTTTATAACAACAAAATACTTCGTTTCGAGATGTATTGAAGTATCCCCTTCCATTCCGCCGTCACCGTGGTTGCCCGCGATCTCATTTTATATAGTTTCAGTTTGTAGTTTGCTGTTTGAGTAAGTCAGTAAGTCACTTGAATGTTGGATTGTTGAAAGTTTTTATTTAAGTGAGTGAAAAATAATATCTATAGTATGGAAGAATTATCAAGTGGTTGGGAAATCAGCAGTGTATTCGCGGATGTTTTAGATACTCCCATCCGTAACTTATTTTATACGTAAGTACCCAATTTTTTATGAATCTATTTTTTTATTGGCGCGTAGTAGGTTGGAATCAGTAATATTCGCTTCTCAAGATTTAATTAGACTCTTTGTGTAAGCGAACAAGGGATCTGGTTCTTCAAATTACAATCTTTCGGTACAAAAATGTTATCAACCTTTTTAAAATATGACAAATTCAGTTACAACCCGATTGATAAAATTTTTTGTACCCAAATTATGATATTCTACTGTTGAGCACTTTTTGACTTTTGCGTCCATATACATTTTTCTACCATCTCTCATCGTAGCTTTTAAGGAAGAACCGTGGGATAATCATGTTTTGTAATAGATAATAAATAATATTATATTAGACCAAATTCATTACCTAATCAGAAATATTTGAAATTATTAATTAATATATTTGGTTATAGTAAATAAGCAAATTTATTTGCCAAATACTTTTTGTTGATAAAAATGGCCTACTTATTATAATGTAATCAATAATTCTAATCTTAATTCTTCTTTTCTCCAGTGAATGGAATAGCTAGTGTGAGTTTGTTGGAGGAGGCTATTCAAATAGAAACATATTTCAGGGAAATTGTCCCGTGTATGGACACTCGCCTCAAAATTATATTATATAATGAATCAAGAGTTATTCATACAAACGAAATCTTACATTGTATTGACTGAAACCATTAATAATTATTGTAGATTTATTAGTTCATAAGTGGAGAAATGTTTTTTTTTGTTGATTATGATTGGCAGTTTATTGTTATATGTAAATATTGGTTTAATAAATAATTTTTCTCAAAATGAAACCGTTTTATTTGAAACAACCCGCTCACAAATTTATAGTTAAACTTGATTCATTGACAGTAAATAAATGATACTTTAATGGAAACTGGAACATTTTGCATATAAACATAATATTCAGTTTCCGCTAAACAATTTCATTAATAATGAATAAATAGTACATATAGAAACAGTAATATTTCTTACCTATAAACAAATTTATATCAGAATTCAAAAAATTTTATTAAAAGTAGTTTTATGATTCATTCATCAAATCCAAAATATTATAATTATCAATAAGTACGGCTATACGTATCAATAAATTCGGTAAGTAACAGTAAAACAATATTTATTCACAAGTTTCAAAAAAATGATTGGTTTAAGATGAATAAATGTTTAATAAGCCATATTTCAATCAAGGATTTTGTTGTGGTGAACAAATTTCGTAACTATTATGTACATTTTTCTTTCAGTGTATGCTAGAATATGATATCGTTGACCGATTATCAGAGTGAGAATTTGATTGTTGAGTGTCCTCAGATTGATTCACAATATTAGTTGCAAAGGAAATCAAATCAAAATATTTATCTTCCATAATTTCTCTGTCTTGGCAATATGATTCATAATCCATGACTTCCAATTCAGTTTGAAAATTATCATAATCTTTGAAAATTTGCATCAGTTGTTCCAAACGTAATTTACACTGAACAATATCAAGAGGTTTATCTTGATTGTACCAATTTTCCATTCTTGTCAACTTGGCCTTCACAATGCCTCTGTTTTTGATCAAAGTTTTCACTTCATCATCGACTTCACCAGAGTTTAAATTATGTTTTGACATTGTAATAGTTTGGAAAAAGGCAATAAATTGAAATTATCAGAGAATATCAATGAGGAATGTGACGAAATTTGCACGATTCTAGTGCTACTTATCGTAAATCCAACGATGAACTCGCTCTATAGAAGCAGTAAATAACCAACAAGAACAGCTGATTGCTCGAATCCTCTTCTATGACTTGTATTTCGGTGGTTGAGATCAAACCATCAAATTGTAAACGCTTTGACAGCAAAGGGAGATGAGAGCAGTACCAATACAAGCGTACACCCCTTTAGGATTGGACTTGGACTTGCCCGACTGTGTTTCTAGATGTTCTGTGGTCTTTGGATGACAACTTGGAACAGGAACTTGGAACCAATGTGTTTTCTTGATCTTGGGAATTGGAATCAATCTTCGATCGCAGAAGTAGAATTTGTAGATAGAATGTAGAATTTACCATCAATATCCGGCCCGAAGGACCATTTTATGTATCAATTCAACGACACATAAACTCAAAAATACTTGGTGCTGGTTTCTTTTTGTATTTTTTATTTAACTTTGAATGTACACAATCCAGTTGGTAGTCTAAACTTGAGGACACTCAATCTTGAATAAGTTTCTTAGACCAAATTACTATTATATTGTCTGAAGAACGAATAATTGAATAGCTTGAATCGAATTTTCTAATTTCTCAACTGTTGAATGTTTGTAGTTCATTTCCCTGGCAACGATTGCCTACGCTTTTGATTTTGGTGGAGAAAATTTGGATTGAATTCAATTAATTGAAAATTGAACATAGAAAATTGAACTGCTTCAGACAAAAACCATCATCTGTGCATGATCTGCCAGCTCTAAATCCTGATTGCTCTTCTTCCTCCTGTCCTTTATACTCTGCCTCGATGAGGTCTCGTAGAATTCTACCATATATCCTACTAAATGTGCAAGTCACTGATATTCCTCTATAATTTGTGCATTCGTTCTTATCTCCCTTCTTGTATATCGACGGAATATGTGCATTTGGTCAATTTCTAGTTTAGCTCCCCCTCTCCGATTTTTAAAATATTTTGTCTCGTGATTGTAAATGTTGAAAAGATACTACAGTTTTAATTTCAGCATTGGCAAATGAGTAGTTTTAGAGAAAAAAAATAAAAAAGATTGTGAATATTTCCACCTGCGTTTAGACTTTTATTATATTATATTTATATATATTATATATTATATTATATTTATTTGAATCGCATCGGCAGCGTAAAATGCCGTAAGGTGATTTTTTCTCGAACAGACGGTGTTGCCAAATCTCAATAATTTCTTAAATACTAAGATAGACATAGAACTTTCACACATGGCAGGTGGATTTTCAAGAGATGAGTCTTTAGATATGTCCCCCGATGACGTCGGAACTGTTTTCATTCTATTCAGATTTCTATGGCCTTATCGTTTTTCAGCAGTTAGGTTGGGTAAGTTCAAGTTAGGCTTTAGACATTTATACCCTTGTCTCCCGATGACGTCGGCACTGTTTTCGTTCTATTCAAACGAGGGTATGGGCTCCAGCAAGGGGGGGTTTGAGATTTTTATGGCCTTATCGTTTTTCAACAGTTAGGTTAGGTTATGCCAGTTCGTTATGGATTAATTTAATATATACTGCAATAATAACATAATTCCACTGATATTAAAATGTGTCCAATCTATTTTCTATATCTTGTTTCATTCTTACGAGATATCGAATATATAATAATAACATATTTAAATTCAACATATCGTTGATTGGTTTCGTTTTGGTAGAAAACTTCGGTTACAAATTTTGAGCAATAAGGATGCAATGATTCAACGTGGCAACAAGCATCGTACGCTGAATTCAATTCAAACAGAATTTTCACGTTTCAAATCACGTAGGTAATCGTTACTACGGCGATCGAAAAAAAATAATTCGACAGTTGAAAATTAAAAATTCATTCGAGATATTCATTCGAGATATTCATTCATCTTCTCAGATTATAAAATAGTAATTTGTGAGAATTTCTTCAAGTGTGGAAGAAGAGGAAGATTTGAATGTGTGTTCCAAGTTGCGGTTACAATACAGAAAAGAGGATACCGAAAATGTGATTTTTCAGTCATTGTCTTTCGAGGTACGTTTTTGCAGAAATCGCATCTAGATTTAATGAAAATATGCTTCATGGTCGTCATGTTTTTATCAACGGATACTGCCGGAGAATTTCGAAAAAATAAATTACATATTCTTGAAATTTTCAGAAACTATAGACTCGAATGAATTTGAAATATTCATTGATTCAGCGCTAATGAAATTGTACATTTTTCAAATGATTTTGAATTCTTTTCAAGGTCATGTCCTTGAAAAAATAGGTCAATGACCTAGACATTTTTGGCAAATTTTGATCTTTTTAGACTATACAAGACTAATTCTTTTCGTAAATTGTCGTTTTTTTAAGAAAATTCCTAAGAATCTTACCCACCCAGCACCCCTATTCACTCCGGATCCCGTTGAAAAAACAGCAAAATTACTTGTTTGCCAGCATTAAAACTAGTAGTAAATCATAACAAATCACTTGTTTTTCACAAAAAAAAATTAAAACATCAAAAAATCGAGGGGGACCTAAACTAGCAAATTTTTCCACTCTTTGGGTACCAAGCACTTATCCATTAAATTTATCATAGCCTGGAAAAGTTGATGTGTAGGTACCATACATATTTGATCAGCTCTGCAGGTATTCCTCCGGAACCTGGGGACTACAGTGATTGTTTCACCTTCAATGTCTATGTATGTAGGATTTCATTTCCATCAATTGTACAGAATTGTTAAGTTTCTCTCATATTTCTGAATTTCGTGTGTGAGACGCTTTATACTGTTCTCAAGATAAGCGTGACTTTTCCGATTTGCGTTTGATGAGTAACATGTGTGAGCTATTGAATCCTGAATGTTAAAGCTTTTGTCTTGTAGTGGACAAGTGCAATATGAGATTCAACAGTTTTTGCCCTTTCGTGGAATTTGGGCTCGAGTGTTTCTTTGTAGCTTTTCATCCCTAGGTGGTCTCGGGATAATTTATGATAGCACTCGGCACTTGTTCATTTTCATTGGCTCAAGTCATACAAGAAGTAACACCTCTTTTCTAAAATGCAAGTTTGGGCGGAACCAGGAATTAACGTCAAGGTGATAATTGGGGATAGTTCATAGTTGGCGGTTGGGAGTTAATAACGAGTCGCGTTAAGACGAGGAGACGGAATTTGATCTGGAAGACGGTATCATTTCAGTGATACAAGATCAGTTCATTTGTGCGGCGTAAAGACGTTTTTCTATCTCACGAAGTTCAGTAAATGCGGATAAGTCGTAACTGAACGTGTAGTTGTCTAGATAATTTGTATAAGACGTGTATGATCTACAAGTGTAGATTATTGTGTAGAATTAACTGTAAAACTGTAAATAAACTGTACATAGACAGTTTTGAGTTTTATTGGTGCTTGAGAGAACTGCAGAAAGAAGACAAAACGTAAAATATAGGTTTGGTAGCCAAAGCGAAGGTCATATTCCTAGACGACCGAAAACAAACCTACATTTTTGGGGGCTCGTCCGGGATTGATTTGTGAAAATCATCAACTGGGATCGAAGGTGCAGAGAAGACAGATCGATAAGCGAAGTCGATCAACGGGACGAGGTAGAACTTTCAGGAAGCTACAAAGACGAGGAACAGCGAGGAAGCCATTGTGACGGTGCTATTTGTGTAAAAGGCAATAAAGTGAAATAGTGCAAAAGGATTATTTGAACGTTGAGGATCAAGGTAGGATCTTTCCTTTTTAAACGAATCCACGGAATTTCGAGAAGAAACATTTTATTGACTTTTAAAGACGTTTTTGAAATCATATTTGAATAACTTCTGTAGAAGAAGATAATTGATTGTGTTTTTATTATAAGACGATTTTTTTTTAATTGATTTTTGTGCTATTAGACGTTCTTCTTTTGATTTGAATTATTGTAAGACGAGGTTTATTGAATTTATTGAAATATTACTGTGTGTCGCTTTGATTTTTTATTTTCTGATTGTGTTTTCTATTGCATACTAGGACGTAAGATAATTTTTAGAGTCCAATTTGTGTGTTGGTGATTTTTTGATTTTGAAATTATTGCATGCATCATAGATTGTCTGTCAGATCAGAGAATATTGAATTTTAATCTAAATTCATTTTAAATATTGCAAAGTTCGTTATTGTGAGCAGTTACTGAACATCGTTGAGAGCGCGATAATTAACGACGCGGTTATTTTTTCGAAATTATTTAATCAAATTCATTAAAAGCAGAAATAAAATGTTTGCATTAGGCGAAATCGTTGAAATTGAGAGAAACATCTCTAACGCCAAGGTGCCGGTTATAAAAGCATTGTACATGATTTGTTTTGGCGATGAAGGCAATAAATATATGCGGCGTAAGGAACTGCGTAGGTTCGCGGGCTTTTCTTGGGAACAGGAAAGCGAAGATCACAAAATGCGAATAGCAGAAACATCCGAGAAATTAACAATTGCAGACTTGATTGCGGTATGTGGAATCCTGAATTTATCGTATCAGGGGGAGGCTAAAGAGTTAGCCCAGCGAATCTGTGATTTTCTTTGTTGCCCCGAGAAGGTAGAAGAAGACACAGATTCCGAATCCGAAGACGAGGACGATGTAGAAAGTAAAAGCGAAAGTCGGGTTCCTAGCGGAAAAACCAGTTTTTCTTTGACTTTCAGGGATGTTGAAGACTCGATCAGGCAATTCACTGGTAGGGATAACTATCCTATCAATAGGTGGATTGATGATTTTGAGGAGATCGCGACAATTACAAACTGGACGGATCTCCAGAAGTTATTGTTCGCGAAAAAATCGCTTGGGGGATTGGCAAAGATGTTTGTGCAATCCCAGAGCGGTATAAAGACGTGGGCATCGCTGAAGAGGAGGTTGGTCGAGGAATTCGAAGTTCGTGTCAGTTCTGCACAAATTCATAAGTTGTTGAATTGTCGTAGACGAAACAATAATGAGGATGTACAGGAGTACATTTTAGCGATGCGAGAAATTGGCAGCCGTGCCAATATTGAAGACGAAGCGATTATACAATATATAATCGATGGCCTATCGGACGATTCTGGCAATAAAATTATCTTGTACGGAGCAAGAAATTTTAGCGAATTCAAGGAAAAAGCCAGCATTTATGAACAGGTGACAGTAGTACGTCATACTGTGGCTCAGCGGAAGAACGCGGAGAATCAAAGACGTTTTGACGGTAAGACGAGAGAACATCGGTTTCACGAGATGGGAAAAAGTCCGGTGAAAAAGTTCGAGAGGAACTTTGACGGTGAAACTTGCTTTAATTGCGGGAATCGTGGACATAAGTCGCGTGAATGTCCGCGAAAAGAGAGAGGTATTAAATGTTTCAAATGCCAGAAATTTGGGCATATCGCTGTCAGCTGTGATGAAAAGACAGAAAAGCCCGAAGTCGCGAACGTTGTCACAATCGAAAGTGTTCCCAAGAATTCAGTGGAGCTTGACTTTGGGGAATTGAGAATAGACGCACTTTTCGATACAGGCAGCGATATAAGCATTATTCGGGAAGATGTTTACGAAAAGTATTTCGAAACATTGCCATTGTCGAACGATAAGCTCGTAATTCGAGGACTTGGAAATTACGAGATGAAGACGCTGGGTTCCATTCGTTTGAAAACTGGTATAAATGGCAACACATATGAGCACAAGTTCCACATAATGTCAAGGGATACTTTGAGATTTAGGGCAATTTTGGGTAGCGACGTACTCGAAAAAGCCACCGTGGAATTTAAAGACGGATGTGTCTCAGTGAAGCCGATCGCGAACAAGTGCCAGGTTGCGAATGTCATGAACCTTATTAAGGATGACAAGAAAGACGTTGCAGAAGAACAGTTGGATGTGGACATCCGCGAAGCAAGGGTAGAGGACAGTGCACCTCAGGGAAAAAAGGAAGTGGTCGTGAAGAAGAAAATGAGGCGGGTGATCCGCGAAAAGTCAGTAAGTCCTGTAAGCCATAAAGACGACGTGTCAGCGATAAGTACCTGTATGATTCAGAGGGCAGTGAATCATCAGGGAGGCGTTAAATCGAATTCGATAAAAAATTGGATAGATTTAAAGAATCGGCCAGAGAAAAAGAGACGGAAAGACGAAATGTGCGAGATAGAAATTGACCAACAATTTCTTGGTAATGAATATGGGAGAAGAAGGTACTTTGGGAATCGTCGAAATGTTCAGGTAGAAAACAGGGACGACGATATTCCATGGCGGAAGCAGTGCAGTATTCGGGGAACAGGTAGTTCCCGAAATTAATAGTGAATCCGAGGCGGATTAATCTTTTTTGGTGGGGGTGAATGTAGGATTTCATTTCCATCAATTGTACAGAATTGTTAAGTTTCTCTCATATTTCTGAATTTCGTGTGTGAGACGCTTTATACTGTTCTCAAGATAAGCGTGACTTTTCCGATTTGCGTTTGATGAGTAACATGTGTGAGCTATTGAATCCTGAATGTTAAAGCTTTTGTCTTGTAGTGGACAAGTGCAATATGAGATTCAACAGTTTTTGCCCTTTCGTGGAATTTGGGCTCGAGTGTTTCTTTGTAGCTTTTCATCCCTAGGTGGTCTCGGGATAATTTATGATAGCACTCGGCACTTGTTCATTTTCATTGGCTCAAGTCATACAAGAAGTAACACCTCTTTTCTAAAATGCAAGTTTGGGCGGAACCAGGAATTAACGTCAAGGTGATAATTGGGGATAGTTCATAGTTGGCGGTTGGGAGTTAATAACGAGTCGCGTTAAGACGAGGAGACGGAATTTGATCTGGAAGACGGTATCATTTCAGTGATACAAGATCAGTTCATTTGTGCGGCGTAAAGACGTTTTTCTATCTCACGAAGTTCAGTAAATGCGGATAAGTCGTAACTGAACGTGTAGTTGTCTAGATAATTTGTATAAGACGTGTATGATCTACAAGTGTAGATTATTGTGTAGAATTAACTGTAAAACTGTAAATAAACTGTACATAGACAGTTTTGAGTTTTATTGGTGCTTGAGAGAACTGCAGAAAGAAGACAAAACGTAAAATATAGGTTTGGTAGCCAAAGCGAAGGTCATATTCCTAGACGACCGAAAACAAACCTACATGTATGATGTACTTGATACAACAGAAAAATATACGGAAAGAGAGAACACAAGTATGAAGATCAAATAACAATCGATATATAATAAAACTTAATTGTAGATAAAATTTTAGAGATAACTTACATGTTAAAAACAAAAATTATTCGTCAATAGTAAAATATAAACACAAATATGTCACATAATCAAGAAGGCAGAAAGATCGAGCAGAAAGTACAGAAACAATAACAGAAACCGCAGAAATGACTGAGCTCCTGCTGAGTGTCAGTAAACGGGTTAAATGTTGAATGTCAAAACTGGGAAAAGGGGAGGAATGGAGTCAATATGATGAAAGGAGGTCGAGCAAACGCGAAAAAATTAGAAGTTCAGGGAATTCCTGCTGGGTGTTCAGAAGTTTACTTGTGGTATTGTGTTTTGCTTTTGTAATATGTATTTTCTCTTATGAGTCACATAAACTACTGTTATGAGGGAGAGACAGGATGCAGGGCTCCAACAAAGGAATGTGACTGGAGTTCGAGAGGATGTGTTCTGCGAAAGAAGAATTGTTGAGGTTGTTGGTCCTAATGGCTGTAGAGTGTTCATCGATTCTTGTTTTGATGCTTCTGAAGGATCGGCCTATGAAGAAACTTCCACATGAGCAATCTAGTTGAAAGACTCCCATTTTTTCGATCGGATTGACTTCATCTTTTTGGAGAAGACACGAAAGTTTCCTTTTCATCGTCAAAAACCCTCCAATGAATAAGATGGAAAACAGATCTTATGTATGAAATATCTCTTTTTGCTGACGACACAACTGTCTCTCTGGCATTCGGTGACCTTGGTATTCTCCTGCGGGACGGCGTTGGCTGCGCGGTCGAGAGCTCTCAACTGGTTCACTTCAAATAGATTCATGGTCAATGAAGACGAAACTGTCAAATTACTATGAGCGAGAGGGATCTTCTGGGTAATGCTAAATTCCTAGGTGATATTTTGGATTCAGCTTATCGCTGGCATCGAAACTAGTGTGGGAACATCTTTCATGTTGAAAATATGTACACACAACCAAACTTATATGGAATCACCCTGTTATTTGGAAAAAATGAATTTTAATTAAAAAAAGTCGCTGAAAAGTGAAGAGCAGTTTTCCCAAAACAAGTTTATTACAAAAATAATATAAATTATCAAAAGATTATTTTTATAATATAACAGAAAATTAAAAGTGTAAATTTCTCTAAAAATAATTTTTATGTAACTGAGAATTGAACAACAAATAAAACGATTTCAACAAATCAATAATCAGTATTACCACCTCTGGCATTGATACAAGCTTGAATTCGACGAGGCATGTTTTCTATTAAGTTGTTAATTTCTTCTTCTGTAACATTTGCCCATTCCTCTAAAGCCGCTTGTATAAGTTGCTCTGCGTTACCAGGATTATTTTGACGAGCTCTTATTTTTCTTTTGATCATATCCCACAAGTGCTCGATAGGATTAAGGTCCGGTGAACAAGAAGGCCACTCTAAAACAGTCACACCTTCTGTTTCGAAAATTTTTTTTGCAACTCTGCTGGTATGTGGAGGTGCATTATCCTGCATAAATAGGAAATAATATCCAAAAGCACCTCGCCAGAGCTTCACTACAGGTTGTAGCACTAGATCAACATACCTAGGCCCTGTCAGAGATTGCCTAATGGGAATTAAACGAGTTTTCTCACCAAACATAATTCCGCCCCAAAACATCACAGTACCTCCTTTGTATTTAGGGATCGGTCTTGCAGCTTGGAGCCTAGCTTGCCTCTCTCTACCTCTTAAAATGCGAACACGCCGGTCGTCTGATCGTAGGCCAATTCTGGTCTCATCCGAAAATAAGACATTTTTCCATTCTTCAATAGTCCAATTTTCATGCTCTAAACACCAATTAAAACGGTCAACTTGCCTTGCCTTGATAGTTCTGGAACTCTTAACGCTCTTCTCTTGAATAATTCCCGAGCGCAAAGTCTTTTTCTGATAGTTTCGACAGAAACACTAACACCTGTAGCTTGCAAAAATTGCCTTTGAAGCTCTGAATGAGATACTGCGGGATTTCTTCTTGCTGTTTGGGCTAAAAAGCGATCCTGCCTTTCTGTAGTTACTCTTCCACGACTTCTTCTCGGCCTATTCTTTAGGGTTCCTAACTCCAGAAACCTTGCATAGGTTTTTGAAACAACCCCTTGTGTAACCCCCACCGTTCTTGCAATCTGTCTTTGTGACATACCTTGTTCTGCCATAGTAATAATTCTTCCTCTCTGGACTTCCGATAACCCCACATAAGGCATTTTTTTAAAAACTTCGCAAAAAAACAAAATATAAATTCACTGCGACGTTCGAACGAAATGGTAAAATCGACACTGCAAAGCCAAATCTCATCAAGTGCTTATGAACCTAACTGTTTTTGTGAGTAAACACATGCACTTTTTATTTGCTTCTAACGAAAAAGATATCAAAATAATATTTCATCTTAATACTGGGTGATTCCATATAAGTTTGGTTGTGCGTATAATCTTTGGACACCCGCTATTCTGGGAATAGCCTTCTTTGCATGTATCGAATCTGTGTTAAGATATGGCATTTTAGCTTGGAGTGATTGTGCCGAACGTACTAGAATTTTTGCGCTTCAGCAGAGAGCTCTCACAATGGTGGTTGGTCTTAGTTACATGGATGAATTCATTTCTTTTTCTTAGGTGGTCCTCGCCTCGTGAATCATCAATTTTTAATCGTTTGTTTCACATCAATATTGTAAGATCTCTGATACTTCTTTTCGTTGTACATTTGAAAGTTGTTAGACAAGTGCAAACATATGTGTAATGCAGGAGCACAATTTTTTCTTCGTAGATGACACCAGTCATTGTTCGTTCAACGGTAATGAGAGTGGTACGGCGACCGAACAATATAACCCCCCACATAATTGATCCGCCTTGAAAGGGCACAACTTCCGGGGCGAAATTAAGCCGCTTTAGTCTGCCTGGACCTCTCCAAACTTGTTTTGGTCGACCATCACTTTGTAAATCGAATCGTGACTTGTCCGAAAAAAGTATGCACCATTGTAAAAGCCAGTCTTTGTGGGTTTCTGCTCATTGCCGACGGGTAGCTCTATATCCAGGTGATATCCGAGGTACTAAGGTATTTTTGCTCTTAAATTTGAGGAATGCAACCGTCTCCTTATGATACCGTCAATGGGCCCTGAAAAAAGGAATTCAGATACGGTTCGATTCCTTCAAACTGAGAAATTGGATCTCTCTGTATTTTCCACGGAATATTCTAAATATTACAACTCCCATTATTCGCTGAAAACTTCGAATTCACCTTCATTCTACAGAACAAGAAACATTTTTTGTTGATTTATTGTTTTCATTTATGTGATGAGATCGTCATGTTACATGTTAGTTGAGCGTTGATATTTGACGATTTACGGTGGGTTTCACAAAACGTAATCACCGGTGATCGGAGGTTGATCTGGAATCAACGCGATTTGAAAGTTCAAAAATCGGAGAATCAAGCCGTTGATCTCGGATCACCGGTGATTACGCTTTGTGATACCCACCTTATGTGTATTAATGAATTCATTTAGATTTATAATTTTTTTATAGAAAGCCGAATTCAAGTCGATCATAACGCAAAATATATTGAGTACAGCCCAGAATGTGATCATAAATAGTGGTCTTTTAATTGGAAGCCTTCTTTGTGTTTATAAAATTGTGGAAACTAAGGAATTAACAGTAGGGGATTATGTTCTTTTCTCAAGTTATATAGTACAGTTGTACGGCCCACTGAATTTCTTTGGGATGTATTACAGGTGAGTAAAGATAAGTTCAGTACTTTCACCTCATCATTTTCAGCTTGCTGAAACTAATAAGAGTTATAAAAGAAATGTTGCAAAAAATTCGCGAGAAAGTTAGCTTATATTTTTCGAAAGTTATGGTTAGCTTGTATCAAAGGAATAAATATGAACCATATTTAACTTTAGAGGATAAAATACAATCTGTGTCAAATTTTTGTTTGTCAATAGAATATTTGACATCGAATTTTTATGAACGATCGCATTCCTAGTGAACTGTTTTTCAATTGATTCTTTTTCAATTACATAAAATAGAAGTAATTATAGAATTTTCTTCTTGTTCATCGTAGAGCCATTTTTTGTTGGGTTTAATCATTTTTTGTACAGGTGTATCAGGAATGCACCGTTAATAATTTTATTTTAGTTGGTCATTGTTTTTCAATACGATCAGATCTCTCTACGCAATCGGAAAGCCAATTTTCATTATGCCAAAAGGAGTTTTTTTTTGAGGAAGATGCCATAGACCTCAGAATGCTTTCAGTTTTCGAAGACAAGAGTGCAAATAGCCAATTTTGTTAGAAAAGGAATTTTCCCAATTAGAATACATACTTGAAATGCGAGTTAGTTAGTTTGCTTTCGAATCTGATTGAAGAAGTAAAACGGAAAAATACAATTCTTGTGGAAAATAACCTTATGAAACGAATCAAGGAGACAAAAAGTGATGTGAGAAAAAGGTGAACATAGAGATGTGGCACCATCTCAACAAACGCCCCTAAAGTCATTTTATATGTCACTAGGAAATCGACCAACTGTTATGAAGACATCTGACAATACCTCACTTTAAGGTCAGAAGTACAGCAGCTCGCCCTATGCTTAGCAAAGTAATTGGAAGTCCGCATTTTTCGATCTAAACTCCGCAAATAAAAATCACGGATACGTCAAAAATTTCAACGGTTACGTCAAACACTGTAACTCATCCATTGGAAGCTGCTAGAAGGCAAATAATGATGGACATTGTGAATCTTGCAAACGAAAACTGTGAACAAAAATCTCATAAAAGAAAAAGAATTTCTTACGATCCGAATTTTCCACCTAAAACAATTAGGATAACTTAAACAAAACTTTCCCCACCAAAATAAGCGAAGACCTATGAAAATCGAAAGGGCAACTTCCAATCTGGTTTCTGGTTTCGAAAATGTGCAATCCGAAAGGCCTGAAAAGGTTTGTTGATGCACCCCTTTATCCATAAGGATGTAATGTATCAGCCGGATATCTGGCCGATTGGTTTGGAATTAAAACGTTTCGACTACAGTGAATACAGAGAACAACATTTTTTCAAGAAATCTGTCGAACAACCAGTAAAATAGAACAACACTCCAATCAGTGCTTCTCAGGTTTATCAATTCTGCACCAAAAATTGAGGTCAATTGGAAATGTTCAGAATGAAATGGATATCTTGATTCAACAAGAGAAACCTGAGGCTTCCATCTAAGACCACAATGCACAACTTTTCAGATATAATTTTATATACAATGTCCTGAAAATAGGGTTTTCTTGGAAGAATAGATAGGACGAGCCGTAGGCGAATCCAGGAAGTCTGTGAGTCCAAAAAAACTATTTTCGGGTGTGTTGCCAACAATACTTTTTTCTACAACCGGGCCTAACTGACTACTTTCCCGCATTGTTTTCGATTCGGAAAGTGTCACTTTCCCGCACTAGTGCGGAAAAGTAAATATGTGTTGAATTTGGGTATAATAATACCTTTAACATGAAATCTCTTAATCTACTTACTTATATATTTAGTTAAATATTTCAAATTATGCAGTTTCATCCATGTCAAACTAATTATTAATGCAGATTTCCGTTTGAAACTTATTGCATTTTCAAAGAGAACTTGACATGACTGGCATACATGGATCTGTGTTTTAATTTCTATGTCATGGTCTATGATTTTCCGCATATAATCCCAAACTCCTTAAATAATGTGTCAAAACGAATATTCGAGTTGTGTAGAAGTTTTTTTTCATTTTATAATACGGTTGTAGAAAAAATATTGTTCCTATCTTGAGCGGAAAGTACTTTCCCGCACTCGATTGCTTGCCCGAACTCCGCTCCGGGTCGTTCGGGCAACGGCAATCTAGTGCGGTAAAGTACAACTTTCCGCCCTTGATAGGAAAATAACTATTTCGTCAACCGTCAAAGTCACTGTTAAAGTAATATAGCTCATATTCCGACGCGCCGCAGTCATTTTTTTAACATATGTGCGAAAGATGTTAGAAAAAACCGTCATAAAGGACCAGTTCAATTTTGAATGTGAAACAGTGTGCTCGCTGCTAAATCGTTCCGATAATTTGAATCAAATTGCTAAAGTCAAATAACTATACCGCAAAACGTACATTATACATATGTATATCTAGTGTTAATCTGGAATCTAGACCGTGCCGATCTAGTGTTTATTATAACCAGAAAGTCCGGTCGCTACGTGAATGTGCGATTGGGTGAGGTGCTCCCAGGAGGTCTACCAAAGAAGAGGAACCCCGAATAGGCCTATTCCTGAAGACAGTCTACAAGGGGCAGCTTCTGGAACGACCCCGTAAGTGCTATTCATACGGTCTTCCTCGTGTCGGCTTGGATTGGTTTATAACTCTATAATAACGTGATCACTGTCCACTTAAGCTTTACCAGTAATCTGAGCTATATTTACGAAACAGTCACCATCGCTGCTGCTTTCAATATTTTATTGCGAATTGCGATAAAAAACATGCAAAATATTGACAACTAATTTTATATGAACTGCCAGCCCTTATTTCGTTGCTATGGTAATGATATACTGCATTTATGAAAATCATACCTACCAATAGAGGAAGAGCCAGTGACCAATTTTCATATGTCATTTCATAACTCCCCAAAATTTACTTGTTTAATATTCAATATCTGCTCGAAAATAAAAACCATTTCTGCTAGCCCATAATGGCCGGAGTAGACTACCATAAGCGCTCAAAGAGGCCAGAAAATTAGGTTCAACTATGTCATAGTATCATACACAAAACTTTCAGGGATTGTTATTGATAATATATCGAATTTATAAAAATAATGACAGAACTTTTTCGCCCCTCCCAAGTGTTGGCAGAACTCTTTGAAAATTCATTAAGAACAGCTGTAGGTACTTATGTCATTTCAGTACGCTTGAAATTTACAGGAAATGAAGAAAATGTGTCTGGAAAGCGAATTATAATCATGACAGAAATTTTTTACATCACGAACCATCTGCCAGAACGAGAAATGTTGCCGCGCAAGTGCGAGCGAAATGAGCTTCTTCATATTTGCAAGTCAGACCGAGAGCGCATATTGGGCATGTATTATTGTCAATTAAAGGAATTAATTAAAGGAATTGAAGGTGTTTTTTTAACATTACAACAATTTATTTAGTAATAAACTATTCAAAAAAATATGCTCTTTCTACGCATCCTCAAAATTTGTTTCCTCATCGTGGTCATCTTGGTTGACATTTTCAATGAATGCATTGTTTCTCACACGAAGAATATTTTTCAACAGTATTATTAGTTATTAGTATTAGTTAGTTCTCAAAAAATGAGTTAAAATATTTTCACCAACAGATTATTAATAAACATTGACTTTGATAGATGAATTCTGAAATCTGAACTAAGCTCCAAGAATTTTTCGAATGGATTGAGGAGGTCTTGAGTATACCTTTACCCGTGTGACTTACGAAACATTCAAAGAAGTGTAAGATCTCAGTAACATAAAGGGGTAAAAAATAAACCCCAAAAGTTGGGTAGACTAAGAGTAGTAAAAGAAAGTATAAGACTTTCACAGTGAGCTTTTGTATTACAAGTACATGCGAATACCCTTATCATCGGATCAGGTGAATGAAAATGAAAACAAATTCTTTAATTTCATAAAAGAATTTTAGCTTCCTCCACATAATTTCATATCAACTTCTGATGAGTCTCGTAAATGCCCAATATGCGCTCTCGGACTGACTTGCAAATATAATATAAATACCTAAGCTCATTTCGCTAGCACTTGCGCGGCAACATTTCTCGATCTGGCAAATGGTTCGTGAGGTAAAAAATTTCTGTCATGATTATAATGCCCTTTCTAGACACATTTTTTTTATTTCCTGTAAATTTCAAGCGTACTGAAATGACATAAGTACCTACAGCTGTTCCTAATGAATTTTCGAAGAGTTCTGCCAACACTTAGGAGGGACGAAAAAGTTCTGTCATTATTTTTTATAGATTCAATATATTATCAATAACAATTCCGGAAAGTTTTGTGAATGATACTATGACATAGGTGAACCTAATTTTCTGGCCTCTTTGAGCGCTTATGGTAGTCTACTCCGGCCATTATGGGCTGACAGAAATGGTTTTTATTTTCGAGCAGACAAGTAAATTTTGGTGAGTTGTGAAATGACATATGAAAAATGGTCACTGGCTCTTGGTCTAGAGGATTCTTCTTCCCGGCCTAGTCCGGGAAGTACCGGTTTTTTCACCATAATTTGACCCTTCCCCTTCAACTTTGTTACTAATAGAGTTACAAAAAAATGTTTCCTACAAAAGTTCCACGAAATTGACAAATGTTTTTCAAAATGATTTCAAAATGAAATATGAATAGGCAACATAATATTGATTGCAACGTGCTTTATTACAATAAACGCCCTCTGTGTACTTTTCTATATTTGGCAAGCTCTAATTCCCCTTATTTCGAATATATAACATATATTTGGTCTATCTCTTTTATTCTGAGCACCACAAAGTTTCAAATTTTACGAACCAATTTCTTTAAATGATATACAGGGTGTTCCTAAATTGAACGTACAAACGAAAAGGGGAGATTCCTTAGGTAAGTCTAAGAAAAAAAAGTCCTATAAAGATGGGGTCGCAAACGCTTCGTTTTCGAAATACAGAGTGTTGAAGTTTGAATTTTTTTCAAATTTTTTTCTCATAGTACCTACACTCCACAAGATATTCAACTGAAATTTGGCATAGATATTACATTCGAGAGTTCTCACCACGTGACATGGCAATTTCGATAGCAGATCTACAGGGTGATATTTTTTCTGGTACACTGTCACCTGTTTTCCTCCAGAACTTTTTTTTGGTGAGCAACTGTTAATTTGAAAAAATGTAGAAAGAAGCTTTGTTTATACTAAACTTTTCGATCTTATGTAGTTTTGTCGTATCTTCCAAAACTACAAGAGGCCGAAAAGTTAAGTATAACAACAAAGCTTCTCTTCACATTTTTCCAAATTAACAGTTGCTCCCAAAAAAAACTTGAAAAAATCCAAACTTCTACACTTTGTATCTCGAAAACGAAACGTTTGCGACCCCATGTTTATGGGACTTTTTTTCTTGAACTTACTCAAGGAATCTCCCCCTTTCGTTTGTACCTTCAATTTAGGAACACTCTGTATAATAGTTCATAATTTTTTTATTTTTTATTGGATACTAGCTGGCCCGGCGAACTTTGTTTCGCCTAAATGATACCTATACCATAGCCATCTTTCAAGAAGGCCGTGCCTATACTAACTGTGGATTTTACAAATCGTAATCACCAGTGATCGGAGATCAACAACTTGGTTAGATTTCTGAACTGTCAAATCGAGTTGATTCTAGATCAAGCTCCGATCACCGGTGATATGCTTTGTGAAACCCCCATTAAAGTTTTATAAACTTACCATTGCGATTTTTTCAAGCAGGAGATAAATTAGGCATAATAAAAGTTCTGTCTAATGTCATATGTCATATGTCAACTGTCAAATGTCATCTGTCAAATGTCATCTGTCAAATGTCATCTGTCATCTGTCAAATGTCATCTGTCAAATGTCATCTGTCAAATGTCATCTGTCAAATGTCATCTGTCAAATGTCATCTTTCGAATGGCATCTGTCAAATGTCATCTTTCGAACGGCATGTGTCAAATGTCATCTGTCATCTCTCAAACGTCATCTGTCATCTTTTCCATGGATATGAGCTGTCACACAAAACAGAAATACAAAAATAATTTACTTTACATTCCGGTAAAAATTCACTGTTCCACCAACTTGAGATCTTTACCCGCTTTTGATCTGATAATAGCCTTCCATGTTATTATAAGTTCTATGCAAATTACATAATATGTAATTGTATACATCGCCATTCATACTCTAGTCTATATACTCTATATACTATATACTCTACCCAGGAAACACAGACTTCTCCGCGAGCTCTCTGAGAGGTTACAATGCGACTTTTATGCGAGCTCTTACCGCGAGATTCCAGAGATCTCTATGTGAGGTTCCTAAGCGAAGTTCCCAGTGATGTACCCATGCGATATCTTGGAGACCTCGATATGCGATATCTTTGAGAGCTCTCCCATGCGATATCTCTGAGAGGTTACAATGCGACTTTCATGCGAGATCCTACCGCGAGGTCCCAGAGATCTCTTTGCGAGGTTACTAAGCGAAGTTCCCACTGATGTGCCCATGCGATATCTCGGAGACCTCGCCATGTGGTATATTTGTGTCAGCATGACTACGCAGGCCGACAAAGGGATCTCCAGCCGAAAAGTCCGAAAACGTCTCCATAAGATTTATTTACTCGCTTGTTTTGATGTCCGCCCATCTGTACGATAGTTGCATATGTCTTCAATTTTTTACGCGGCAAGAGGGAAATATAGAGCTCAACTAAATCGGGAACTTGAACCCAATTGATTATAGTATTAAGGTTCATAGTCGCGGATCATGGACCAACCGAAATGGACGATCCATTTCGGTTGGTGTATTCTGGATTACGGAAAATAACGTTGTCTATTCGTTTCCTCAATTCCCGCTTCCCTTATTTTCAGACCATATCTTGTACTTGTAATTTGTATGTGTAGGATGCTCTCATTGTTCTGATTTACTGTTGAGCTAAGAGACGTTTTGTGCATAATTAGTTAAGTGTACCTGTGCTGTACAAGGTTCGCTTTTGTTAACAATTTCGAAGAGGATATTTGTACTCGAAGGTAAGTGTTATTTTTATTAAATTCTTGAGTTTCAACCTACCACTCACCCAGTTTAGTTAGGATATATACCGTTATCATTTCTGCCGCTTATTTAGGTCTTTCTGAGTAATTCAACCACTGGCAATATCGGAAGTGATTAATTTACATTTATCTACTTTCAACTAACAACAGATCTTCTGATATCACTCAAAAAGTCATTCATTCTTAATAGTAATTGCTTGAATAAATATTATGAAAGGAACTTTGCAAGTGCAGAGGATGATAATTATGTTGTTTGCTGAAATATGTATTTAGGGGGTCTTTGCATATAAAATTTTTGTTGTTGAAATTCTATTCAATTTGTGCTCCAGAAGAACTTGTTACAGTTTTCATTCGCGTTGATGAATGTATAAACAACTGATCTTACAAAAGTGCATTACTATATACATGTCATTTTCATTCTTCCAGATGTAATGAAGCAGACATGGAAAACAACCGAGAAGGAATTCGAGGTTTTTTCACAAAATTGGCTACGCCATTGTAGCCAAAGAAAGAAGAGGAAAGAAGAAAGAAACCGGATGATTTGAAATATTTTTTTATTTTTCTGTTCGTTATCAATAAAATAATAAAGATTATAGAAGTTATTCGATTGTTTAAGTATACCTTCTGTTGCTGCCGAAAATAATAAATAACTTTCAACACGGTTTGTTGTGTAGGTCAACTCAATAATATAAGCTTATATACAGATTTTTATCATATAAATAAAAGTCATACGCTAATATACAGATTTTTATTATATAAATAAAACTTAATCCATTTGTTAATCAAACAAATCTAGTATGATACACTGAAAGTACCATGATCGATCATTTCCTGTAAAAAGGTACACCTGTTCTATTTACACCTTTCTACAGGAAATGGTCGATCATGGTACTTTCAGTGTATCATACTTAATTTGTATAATTAACAAATGGAGTAAGTTTTATTTAAATGATAAAAATCTGTATATTAGCGACCTATTTAGGAACTTCTTATACTTCTCGCAATGTGACCTATTTGAGAATATCTTAAAGATCTCGCAATGTGACCTATATGAGAATATCTTATACATCTCGCAATGTGACCTATTTGAGAATATCTTATAGATCTCGCAATGCGAGCTCGCATAGATCTCACTAAAGGAGGCTAATGCGAAGTTCTCAAAGTCCTCGCCGCGGGAGGTGTATGCGAACTCCTAGTGTGACTTGTTTGAGAATATCCACGTAGGACATCGCCAAGAGATCTCTGGGAGATCTCTTGTGGCGGACATTTGGAGCAGATATAGAGCTCTCCGCGACCTCTCAAAGATGTCACAAAAGGCGTCACAACTTCCTAAAAAGAAGTCGCAGAGATGTCTATGGGATATCTTTGTGTTGCCTGGGTATATACTACTATACATTTCTGAATTTCCTACCCTTCAAGAAAATGAAATGCACCGTTGTCAGACTACTTCATGGCTTATAACTTCACAACGTTCTATTTTATGAGAGAGAGAATGAGAGAACTGGTTTGTTCTATTTTATTATTGCATTTCCATTGAATACCGTGAAACTTCGTTCTACTACTATTAATCCCCATGGAATATTCTTATACGTTGGTAAGACCTACTGCACTTTTAACTATTCACTTGACATGCGATTATGTGGAAGAAAAACTAACCTTCTTTGTCCAAATGTCAAAACCTATATAAGTACTCTATGATTGCTCGATTCGTCGTACGAAAAAGGAATCCCTTTTTTTCTATTCTGTAGGATTTTTTTGGAAATATTCTGTTATATCAACCTTGCCCTGACAATAATAAACACAACAAAAAGAGAATTGTCCAATTTGGTGCGATCGTTTGAAAAATAAAGCATTTCGAAGTTTTGAAGGGAACCATAGTTCCTCTTTAATCAATATAGATTGTTGGGTGAGCCTTCGAAAAATATTGCTTTCAAATGAATTGTTTCAATATAAAGAATTTCGGAATGATTTCACATTTGTATGTATTTTTGATTCCGTATTTTCATTTCAAAACTTTGAAACTCTGACAATAAAAGGGAGAGACCCACATACGCATATATATATATTCGATAACATAAGAGAATAACCAATTGAATTATGAAAGAATATACAGGGTGTCCCATTTGAAAAAATTTAGTTGCATTCATACGTTGTTCACCCTGTATATAGTCCAATTGACAGTCACATTTTCAAAAAATGTATTTGATTTCGTAAATTTTTCGTATAAAATATTTTTTTGTATATGTTTTTGTTGGAGCGTTGGAGGGGGGGTCAATTTATAGTGGAAAACCCAGTACGTATTTCTTGGACTAGGCCGAGGAATGCTACTTTCTTGAAGAAAAAGAGGCCGGGAAGTGGGTACATCCGGGACGGTTACCGAAAAAAATGCTTCTACAGCAACCGTGAATACTGAATATATTTCATTACTGCCGTAAGTTAATTTGTCATTTTCACCCAGAAACTTTATTCATTTTATATGTGAATTTCTACATTTCTTCCGACGTATCCTATACAAATGTATTTTTTCTCCAACCAAGTCAATTATAGCTCTGCCCTCCTTAGTTAAAACGTCCTAACTCAATTTTTTTTCAATTTTGACTTAGCTGTATTTACCAACTGTTCTATGTCATATTCATCTATTCCCGCAAGTTAGAACCTACTAACTATGTTACTCAATGATTAAAACCCTAAAATGTATTGTCCTATGTTCACAAAATACGAAGTTCAAAACATAAAACGTCCTATCTTCAAGTTACAACAAAAAAACTTCCTAAGTACACAGTTAAGACGGTTTTAATAGGTAATCAATTCACAGATTTTGGATGAACTTACAAGCACAGAATGTCCTATGTATGATTCAACAGATAAGTGAAGCGTAACCATGGTAATCTGTGTGTTTCGATTTGAATAAAGTTAATGAAAGTCAGAGTGCATTGTTATATTTATTTTTCGTGAATCCATATAAAGGAAAGGTAAGTTCAAGCTTATTTTTTTAACTTCTTTTACCGCTATTAAAATATGTTCAGTCTGCGTGTATAGGTCTACAGGATTGAGATAAAATATGGAAATAAGTAAGAATCTTTTGAACGAAGAGGATAATATTTATGAAATGTTGTAGGCAAGGGCGTAGCCAGGGGGGGGGTTTTGGGGGTTCAAACCCCCATGCGGAATTATATTAAAAAAAAATTTTACATCAGATGTAATTTCCGTTGATAAAATATTTACTTGGTTCCATACTTCATCCCAAGACTGTATAAGCAGTGTTCGTAACTGAGATGAACTGATTTTCTACGATTTTCCTGTAACAGTTTCAGCAAACGATTTCTTGTAGTTTCTGCATTGTTAATTTGGAAATGTAAAAAACATTCGTTAACATTCGTGTTCTGATACGTGAAATTTATCAGATACCTTTCTTTGTTTTAGAATGTCATGTCGCGCTGATGAATTTATGGCTTTGGCTTTAAATTTGGAGCTTCAAAAAAAACTTAAAAATGTTAAAAACAGAAGTAGAATGGATTCGTCAGAAAAAAAATGATGATCCTGACTATTTTCCTGATGATATGGATAATTTCAATCCTACCAGCATCGATAGTGAATTAGGTGACTTGCAAAAAGAGACGGATCCTTCAATGGGAGAAATAGTAGTCAAACACGTTTTGGTAGACTTATTGGGAAAAGTAATAGAGAAAGTTACAGAGGGAATGAAAAGAAAGTTTACCAAAAAAGGAAATCCCAGAAAACGGAGGTTATTTGAAGAAACCCTCATTGAAAGAAAAAAACGAAAATTAGAAGATAAAAGGACCACACATAACGTGAAATTAACTTGTAATGAAAAGTGTAGATTAAAATGTCCTAAAATTTTTGGCTTGGAATTACAGACACAAATCAATAAGAAATTTTGGGAAATGAGTAATATTGAACAAAGGAACTTTTTATATGGTTGTATAAAACGGTGTCCAAAATCACGTCAGACAGTGGGCAATAAATCTAGAAGAGAAAAGAGTTTCAAGTATGTCCTTAAAGCTTCAAATGGAATAGAAAAATGTGTATGCAAAACTTTCCTCCTTGCTACTCTAGGCTTCCATCCTGGAAACGATAGATTTCTGAAATCAGTGAGGGATACTGAAGCTCCGTTTGTTATGCCAAAAAAGGACATGCGAGGATACCATCCAAACTCCTCTAAAATTGATAGAAATTTGCTTGTGGAGCATATTAAAACTTTTCGGCCAGTTATTTCCCACTATAGAAGAGAACATGCCCCGAACCGTCTCTATCTGTCTAGTGATATCTCAGTCACCTTGATGCATAAAGATTTTATAACAACAAATCCAAAAGTAAAGGTGTCTTATGAGCTATATAGACAGGTAGTCGCTAGCATGAATATTTCGTTTGCTAATTTATGAAATGAAGAATGCTATGAGTGTGAGAAATTTAATTTGCATATAAAGGGTTCTCTCCACAAAAAAGAAGAAATAAAAATTGATTGTGGAGAATGCAATTCATGGAAACAACATAAAGAAAAATACGTCGCTGCCAGACAGGAATACGAAAATGATAAAAAGAAAATTGAACCTAAAAAATTGATTATTTCAGCTGATTTACAAAAGGTGAATTTATTTTATAAAAGCAATCAACATAAATTACGTATAGCCCGTTCGCAAAAATGCTGTCAACAGGTGAATTGACCCTATTTCCTTTCAGGTCATAATGCTACCACGAGCCAATATGTTCAAGGAAGTCATTTTTACTCCTAGGATAATAGCATTTAATGAATCATTTGTACCAATTGGTGCATATTCAAAAGCTTCCAAACCATTAGCGGTAATTTGGCATGAAGGTGTTAGTGGCCGGAAAAAAGAAGACATAATCTCTACATTTTATGCATTTTTTATGAATAATCGGGACATGAAACATATAACATGGCTTGACAATTGTGCTGCCCAAAATAAGAATTGGGCATTATTTACTTTTTTTGTTTTCATGGTCAATTCGGTCGATGTTGAATTGAAAGAACTAGAAATAAAGTATTTTCAATCCGGCCACACCTTCATGTCAGCTGATGCTTTCCATCAAGTGGAACTCAGCTTGAAGAGAGCAAGAAAGGTGCTTGATTTCAACGACTTCAAGTTAGCAGTTCAAAAATCGAACTCTTCAAAGGTCAGTGTGAAAGATATGAGTATTAATGATTTTTTTCAATGGAAAGACTCTTCATCTAAATTCAAAATACAAAAACTTATTCCCAAGCCATACCTGAAAAATATGGTGCATTTGAAGTTCAAAAGAGGCGAGATGGTGTTCAGTTACAAAAATCGTCTTTCTGAGGAATTTACACGGTCAAATTTTTTGTTAGCGAAAAAACAAAAAGAAGGATTGAGAAAACCTCCTTGCAGAACAAAACCTAGGGGTTTTGCTCTTGACCGCAAAAAGAATTTAATAGCAAAACTTCAAGATATCATTCCTCAAAATCGTAGGACATTTTGGAGAGAAATTGCTACATCAGAAACCGATGTTGATATTGATGATGAGGTTGACTGAGGAAATTTTTATGTCTAGGTACTCTAAGAAATTATGTTTTTTATTTCGTTTGTATTAAAGTTTAAGGTCATAACGAATGTTTTGACATAAAAAATACCGAGTTGTTTCATTTATTAATGATCTTAAAATTTCCCATCTACTTTTTTTCTCATTTAATTATACGTTAGATAGTTAAAACGTCCTAACTTCTTAATTCATTTTTTTTCGTAGGTCTAAGAAATACAAATTTCATTTTCTTCTCACACTGAAGATTTGATCAGTAAGCTACTGTCCAAAAAAATTTAAAACTGATATTCATCATGAAACATAGACTGCATGATCAACAATAAAATCTCAATTATCTCCATATCAGCAAAATGTCAGTTAGGACGATTTGTTCAAGTAGGGCAGCGAGTGGTATTGTTGGTAACTATTGATTGTCAAGTAGACGTCTGTAGACTTCAAATTTCAATTAGAGAGCTCAAATGCAATTACTTTTAGTCCTAGGATCAAAAGTAGCGTTTTGAATCCTAGGATTAACAGTATTGCTTAGCAATGAGCAAATTTTTGTACGGTAAGAGAATTGATGGCTTTTGCACCTGAAAATAGTACAAAAAAGTCAACATTTTTTGATGGTTGGAGAAAAAAAGTATATATCATACGGACCAAAAGTGCCTATTTTTACTCGCAATTTCGCATTCGCTCGGCTGCGCTGCGCTCCGCCTCGCAACTGCAAATATTGCTCGTAAAAAAAATATGCACTTTTAAGGCCGCAACGGACTACGAGCGATAACTTATTATATATTATAGCTTTGCATTGACATATGTCATTTTATTATAGCAAAATATCGTTATATATCGCTTGGATGAAAATATATATTATAGCATCGTGCGCGGTACTTGATCCATTTTCATCAGGAGCGATATATTGATGTAATATACAGAGTGTAACAGCCAAATGGAATAAATTCGATAACGAATAAATGAGGCAGTGTTAGGGAAAACGCTCGGATACGTCGATTTGTAAATTTAAATGCGCATATTTTTAAAGAAAATAAAATTATATTGGGTGTTCCATGCGACCGTGGCCAATACCAACTTTCTTATTTCAAATGCGACCCCCTGAATATTATTGATTTTTTGGATTCTTCAGGAAATTCTATACATAATTCATGTACAATGTCCTAAACTTATTTTCAACTTTTTCGGAAATATTGAGTGTTTTCAGATTTTTTACAAAAATCAACATTTTGAATGATAATTATTTTATGTCACAAATTCGATACATTACACTCAATACTTATTTTTCATTCACCTCTTGATATGCAGAAAGTAAGCAAAAACCTACTGAGAAGAAATTAAAAACAACAAAAACAGATTTGTTTATTCTCATAGCCTTAGTAGGTACCACTGTTTGCATGACAATAAGTGATCAGTGTAGGTAAGTGCTTCTGTCTTTTGAATTTCGATAACTGTACGTAATAATATTAGAAAAATGGTTCATTTAACAGAAATGCACAAAATAACCATTCTTCAAATGATTGGTTATGGAGATTACACACGTACACAAATGGAAGTTTCTCGCCTATTTCACGAAGAATTTCCAAATTTGCCGCCTATATCCCAAAAGCAACAATTAGCAGAATAGAGAAGCAGTTTCGAGAGCTTGGTCATGTAAGACGAATAAAAAAAATTGCTGCCAATGCAGTGAGTGATGATACGAAATTGGATATTATCCTTGAGTTTCAAGAAAGCCCACATAATTCTGTTCGAAAAGTAGCCCCGCTGTTCACCGTCAGCCACACGTCAATATTTCGAATATTAAAGGAAAGTGAGATGCATCCCTATAGAATGATGGCCTCAGGGCCCTCAGGAGCTCATAGAAGACGATTTCGATAGGAGAACGCATTTTTGTGAGCAAATGATGGCAATGTTAGATAACAATGTGATCCAATCAGAAAATATTTTGTTTTCTGATGAGATTATCTACATTTACACTACACGGTAATGTTAATCGTCAAAATTACCGCTATTGGTCTGTTGAGAATCCTCACTGGATGAGAGAAGAACATACGCAATATCCTAAAAATGTTAATATTTGGGCAGGAATTGTTGGAAATCATATCGTAGGTCCCTTTTTCATTGACGTCAACTTGAATGGAGAAAAATTTTCAGAACTACTCCAAAAAAATGTCGTACCAACTTTGATAAACTGATATCCTGAACCAGCAAATCCACAAGTTCCTGCCAATATATCTAATATGGTTTCAGCAAGATTTGAGCACCACCCCCATTACCAAATCAATGTCCGGCAGTACTTGAACCAAATTTTTCCAAATAAGGAGGCGCGGATCGATAGAATGGCCATTACGATCTCCTGATCTGACACCTGCTTGCGATCGTTGCAATCGAACATACAAGTGGAACGGGCTAGATTGTGGAAAAGCTTAGCACAAGCGCAATCCAGACAAATTTATGACATTGTCAATCGAAATAAATTTCAGGATTTTGATATTAAAGTTTTTCATTCATGATTAAGATTAGTGGATGTCTCGACTTCGTTGGATATTTAGATAATTGATATCGGGAAAGAAGTCAAATATTCGGGACTGTCCTGACTATCTTGACATCTTGTATACCTACCTTTAAACAATGATATAATCTTAGATGTTATAGATTTTATTAGAACAGGCCACAAAAAATTTTAAATACTACAAATTACTACATTATGGGACTATAACATCTAAGATTATATCATTGTTTAAAGGTATACAAGATGTCAAGTTAGTCAGGACTGTCCCGAATAAAATGAAAACAGTAGTCTTTACAAACCTCAAAGACAAAGAGGACCCATTAAATACCACAAATATCTTGTATCGAATCAATTGTGGTACATGTAGTGCATCATATATTGGACAGGCAGGCAGAAGATTTAACACTAGGTTGGAGGAACATAAGAGGGACACACGATTGATGAGGTCAACCACGGGTTTATCTGGACATACAGTAGATACGGGCCACATTATGAATTTCAATTTTGTCAATATAATACATAAAGTAGAGAATATTAAAACAAGGCTTTTCTTAGAATCAGTAGAAATTAATATGTGTGACAACAACATTAACATCCAACAAATAAGTTGGGAAATAACTTAAAATATATAATTTCAAAGGCTAGAAAAAGGGTACTACCCGAAACGTCGCCAAATACTATTATATTTTGAATAATATTAAACCCTGATTATCGAATACGGTTATTCTTTCAACATTAACATCAACACAGACTATAGTGCTGTCAGCGACATCTACTGTAATATTATAGATTTGTTAAAAAACCGAAGAACTGGTCAACAGAATATAACTCAGTATATCGAACCAACTGGCTGAGGATTGATAAGATCATAGAACCCATGAGATGTACATAGAAGTTTGGTGAGTCGGCGCTGTTGAGTTCCCTATAACCTCACTGAATAACAACGTTAATCAATATTGATCTGGGATCATTTTTAACTTTTGTAAAAGTACTTTGAATTAAATTATTTTATATGTTTGTAATATTTTGTTTGTAACTGAGTTGATTCACCAAGAAGGGGAAACATTTTTTTGAGAATTATCTGAAAATTGTGGCTGGTTATCGTTTGCCAGAAACACATAAAATCATGTTTAGAGATGACACTGACACGAGTGACACGCCATAGTATTATGGTCAGTAACATTCTTAAAATGGTACCGTCCTATATAAATTTCGAATTGAAAGTGAGTATTATCGCAACCATGAAATTAACAACACATTGGAGTATACGTTTTATTTATTATAGTCCCCGAGGAAGTTCAGAAACTGAACGAAAGCTAGGATAACTTCATTAAAGAATTCTCAATAAGACCCAGTAATTTGAATTCTTTTCCGATATCAATTACCTAAATTTTTTATTCATTAAAAACTCAGTTATAAAATCTTTTGGTGAATTTTCTGATAAACTCAAAATCGAATGCAACCTGAAATGTCTAACGGGGATATTTGATGAGTCGCAACGATTCAGAAAGTACCTACTTCGTCAAGTTCGGATGAAGAGTATAATGCAATTTTAGAAAATTTAGTATTTATCTAACTTCTCTGGAAATAATAAAATAAATAACCCAATCTCTGAATCTGGATCTCGAATGCCAAATTATCATCCCCACTCCTCGAACGACCGCAAAGACCCACGTCTTCGGATGGGTCGTTGTGAGCTTGGCGTGAGCGAAAACAATGACGTCATGAGTGACGTATTCGCCACGTTCACAACGACCGTAGTCGCCATGTGGAACGGCTGATGGAGCATTTTGATCGTTGTGAGCGCCAAGTGGAACGCCCTGTAAGTGTAATGTACTGAATTTGTGAAATAAAATAATTTTTTCGGCCTAGTCCGGAAAGTAAGTACTTTCCGGACTAGGCCAGAAAAAAACATGTCGTTGTTGTCATTGATATGATCATCACAATAGCAACGAAATAACGGATGGCAGTTCTGTTCTGTTTAATTCAAATGAGAATCAATATGTATAATAACGAAATGTGTCATTTCATTGATTTGTAAATCTACACTGTTGCCGAAAAAATATTGTACGCGACACGCCCGAAAATAGATTTTTTGGACTCACAGACTTCTTGTCTATTCGTCCAAAAAAAAACCCTATTTTCCGGACTTGTTACGTAAATTACTATTTATTTGAAACGTTGATTTTTGCAATAAATCTGAAAATACTTAATACTTCCGAAAAAGTTGAAGATATGTTTAGGACATTGTGCATGAATTGTGTCTAGAATTCTCTGAAGAATCAAAAAAATAAATAATATACAGGGGGTTGCATTTGAAATAAGAAAGTTGGTTTTGGCCACGGCCACATGGAACACCCTATATATTATTTTCTTGAAAAATATGCGCATTTAAAATCACAAATCGACGTGTCCGAGCGTTTTTCCTATCACCCCCTCATTTATTCGTTATCGAATTTATTCCATTTGGCTGTTACACTCTGTATGAGATATAATATATATCATAGCTTTGCATTGACATATGTCATTTTATTATAACCAAATATCATTCATTTTCATCAGGAGCGATATTGGTGTAATATATGAGATATAATATATACACGGTGATTCACCATGAACTGGACAAACATATATAGCCGTGTAGATGACACCGAGAAAGTCATTTTTGCCTTCTGACATACACCCCGTTTTCGACGCATAAGCGAGATACAGGGTGTTCAATGTCAACTTCGAGCAATATTCTGATAACTGTTGTGAGTTACGCGTGATATTTGAAATAACGGTTTCTAGTCACATCCTAGTATTTTTGAGGGCTCAATTGAATTGTGGTGTGGAATTTTGCGAAAAAAAACTCAATATGGCAGAAAACCTGCTGAGTTGGATTTTTTTTTTCTCGGTTGCTAATTTGGAAAGCATAATCTCAACGTACTCGATGTTCTAAGATTTTCCGTAAAAAAAAAATTTTTCAAAATTCGAACTCAACCTTTTTTTACATGTCTTCAGTAAAAAAAAAAAATTTCGGCCAAAATTTTTGGAATTTTTCATGGTTGAACTATCTTTAATTTTGAAAACTTGGGTGAAAACAGAATGAAAAAAATCAAATGGTTTTCTTTTTGTAGCCTTCCGAAGATTACGCTCGGTGTACTTTCTAAATTTTTATTTGAGAAACTGGAGGCCGTACGGAGGTCAAAATTGTGCTGATGGGCTGCCAGAATGATCTGGATAAAAATATGAAATTATAAACCAAAAAAATTTTTTTCAAAAAATTTTGGTAGGAGTACGAGTATGAATTGGATTAATTCTAATCCTATGAATCTCCGTTACCAAAGCAACACTAGTTAATCGAGAGTGTAGAGTTCTAACCTTACCAAAGTTTTTTGGAAAAAATAAAAAAAAATTTTTTCTTTCAATTTTTTTAAATTTTTTCGAAAAAATTTTTTTTGTTTTAATTTCATATTTCTATCTGGGTCATTCTGGCAGCCCAGCAGCACAATTTTGACCCTCGTACGGCCTCCAGTTTCTCAAATAAAAATTAAGAAAGTACACCTAGCGTAATCTTCGGAAGGCTACAAAAAAAAAACCAATCCATATTTTTCCATTCTGTTGCCACCCAAATATTCAGAATCAAAGATAGTTCCACCATGAAAAATTCCAAACATTTTGGGCGAAATTTTTTTTCACTGAAGACATGTAAAAAAAAAATTGAGTTCGAAATTTGAAAAAATTTTTTCACGGAAAATCTTAGAAAATCGAGTACGTTGAGATTATGCTTTCCAAATTGCAAACCGAGAAAAAAAAAATCCGACTTTGCAGGTTTTCCGCCATTTTGAATTTTTTTTTGCAAAATTCGACACCACAATTCAATTGAGCCCCCAAAAATACTGAGATGTGACCAGAAACCGTTATTTCACATATCACGCATAACTTACCACAGTTCACAGAATATTGCTCAAAGTTGACATTATGCACCCTGTATCTCGATTATGCGTCGAAAACGGGGTATATGTCATTAGGCAAAAATGACTTTCTCAGTGTCAACTACACGGCTATATATGTTTGTTCAGTTTATGGTGAAACACCCTGTATTATATTATCGCTCGTCGTCCGTTGCAGCCTTTAATCCTTATAATATAATATACCTACTATTGTCCGCAAGGATCAAGTAGTCATTTATTATCACATCATTATTATACATGATATTCTGAAGAATTCGGACCATGCTCGCAATTCGCGCTGACCATACTGGAATCGTTTTTCATCAACGTATTCTAGAAGAGCCATCGACAAAATCAATGACTGGTGTGTCAGGTGGAATATCAAGGTCAATAGACGAAAAAGCCAAGCGATATATCTTCACAAGAGGAAGTGGAAAAGGAAGCGAGATATCTTGGTAGAGTCTAGACAAAGGGCTAATCTGGAAAAGCCATATCAACTAAGCCATAGACAAAAACAAGGCAGTGGTGAACAGACTCAACCCACTGATAGGTGGAAGCAACCAAATGTCGAAAAAAACAATACTGAAAATTAAAAGAGGCATTGATAAGCCTGAACTGAGCTATGGATCAGTGAGATTTGCGGCCAAGAGCCATATGAAAAATAAAACAATTAACCGAGAACAAGTTACTTCACGTTGCGCTATGAACGAACCTTGGTTTGTCAGAAAGCGACAGATCTATCGAGAATTGATTTGGGAAACCATCCGAATCAAGAACTCAGAATATCAGTGCTCTATGACTCGAAGGAAGATGAAATAAGAATGCACACATACAGGCGGAGACCGCGAAATCAATTGATTCAGTGATTGAAATGAGTAGGAAACTTACTAGAACGATGAAAATGAGGTATTACCGAACAGGTCAATATCAGACACCCAGCCGGATAAACTGCGTGAATTAACAATCAAGAGGTAACATAGTTTGTTGGCAGATTCCCAGAACTAGCAAGAAGCAGGTCAGGCTCAGTGAGTAGTCGAACTTGGGAGAGCAAGGACCCTCACACTATTCTTCGGGGAGAGAGGTTCGTCTGTAAATAATTTCCCCCTGTGTTCATTATTATTCAAACCTAATAAACTCTTATATATAGTACGTACCTATTCATTATTCCTGGAGGAATTGGGATTTTTTGAAGAGGACACCACAACCTATCAAATATTCTTAACTTTCGACGAGCAGTTTACAGTAAATCCTTCCTCCAGTATCAAATCTCCAATCTCATTTTGATATTTTCGTTCATTCAATATTCTATTGCCAAAAATTCACTTCGATTTCATTCCCACTAATTCTTTCTTTCAGGTCTCTGCAAGGTAACTTTGTTGATATGGAGAATCTGTTTGATCTCCTCAAACAGGAACCAGAAGTCGTGGATTTGCCAAAAGCAAGAATTTTATCTATGAAAGAAGGGACAGTTGAGTTCAAAAATGTTTCATTTGCTTACAATTCTGAGCCCATTTTGAAGAATATATCATTCAGGGTGCCTGCTGGAAAAACATTAGCTTTAGTGAGTACTGATCAAGAGAATATATACCTTTATCAAATCTTCAACCAGCTCTGACGTTTTTCTAGTGCATATGATTTCATTTTTGAGTAGGAATAATTTGATTTGATGCGCGAAATTAAAATTGGGAAATCCAGGTTATGAATGTTAGGATATCTTTCCCTATGAAGGACTGCAGCTTCCTTGACATCACTCACGATAATTGTTGAAAACTCATCGAGATTAGGACCCAATGGTCATGAAATCACCAATCGTTCAAAGTAAAAACCAGTAAGAGTAACGATAATGCGCAAACCAATAACTAGGTCAATACCTAGTCAAAAGTTGAAACAATTTTCAACACGATTCTGAGTCAAAAAAACATCTATACCTTAACCACAGAAACTACACAGAAGTGTCACTTTATTTGGTGACGCTTGTGCCATGCTAGGTAGTACATATGTCAACGTTAAATTTAAACTTCCCGTTGGACCGCTGGAATTCGTTTTTTTGGTTTGATTTTGATTAATGATAAATCAAAAACTGAAAATCCTCTGTTATGTGAACCATTGACCATTCAAATAAAATTTGCCGCTCAAAAGTGACTTATGTACTACCTAACAGAGAATGAAGGTCACGAAAATTTGCCCCTTGAAGATCAAAGTGCCGACGCTTACTGACGCTTCTGTGTAGTTAGGTATTCTGTGGTAATACCGAATGCGCCTACAGAATGTCACAACATGTCCAATATTCCCTCTATGAATTTTTCGAATTGTTCCATATAGAGCATAAATATTAATATCGAAATGGACATAGAAATCTACATTATGTTAAATTTGTCTATTATCTTAGACCATCTATGGTCTAAGTCTATTATACAAAATAAAAATTTATTTCAATCCTGAATTTATATACAATTCGTGATGAAGTCGACGGAAAAATCTTGTAATCAACTCGTTTATTAATTCAGCGATCAATGGTCTCAAACATTAACGCGTGAGCGGAGCGAGTGCGATATTTCGACAATTAATCGCTGTCATTAATAAACTAGTTGATTAAATAACTATTTTCTTCGCCATGAACGTTCGAAATTTCACATGATGGTGATGTTCATCGCATTTTATGATAAAATTCGGATATTTTTCCCAGGAAATGGCATCACTTTTCAATACGGTTTCCTACATAGCTATTGATATCTCGATGAAGAATATTTTGATATGAAGAAAATGATGGATTTGATTAATTCGTGAGCTTGCAACACAGAGAGCAACGTAGTGTGGTAGTAGATATTTCCACCGGGGATACCTTCTGTTCTGTAAAATTTTCATGCGAATCTACCTTCAAAGGGAGAGCTACCAACAAGGAGGATCTACCAATCAGGTTGATGTGTGGGCCCAAACTAGTAACCATATAATTTACCAATTACGATCGATTGCTCGTCAAAAACTAGTTAGAGTGTTCCAAATATTTCATGTCTTCAAAAAATTTGGAAAAAAGTTTCTTTTATTGTTCATTCAATCACCGAGGGAGGAGGGTCTTTTCTGAAATTGGATAGATGTCGCTCATTTTCACTCATGCCGATGAGGTACGCGTCAGATATCCATATCTTGACGTAAAGATTTTCCATCCAGCGTCAACTTTGGGATATTCCACCCAGATGAGTCCTAATAGGACGAAACGGCAGTCGGTGCAATTTTCAGTTGACGTTGGACCATTCGGTCTGGTAGGGTGAATAGTATCGAAGACCCAGTTCGTATTCACATTCCATTTGTCAATATTTACAGTGGCAAATGATTTTTGTCTTATTTCTTTCAATTGGATAGATAAGTTTCCTTTTCACCTTCTTTTTGTGTACTTTCTCTTTACTACATGGAAGGAGTTTTTCTCAGTTTATAAGGATTTTCATTCAAGGACAAAATGGTATTGGTAAATATGAAGAAGCACTTGAATAAAACGAATATCTACCAAAATTCTTCTCCGGAAAGAAGCCTATAACAATAGTTATTTGGCCCCTAGTGCATCTTATAATGTGTCCACATTTTCAATATAGTTCCTCCTTTGCATTCCTCGTTTGGCACAGCTTATTACTTGAAAATATCCATCCAATGTTTTATAGAAAGTTGTAAAGGAAATGTCAAATGTTTGTTTTTGTTTAGATATATTCCTTCTCAACTTTGCTCATTAAGCATCAAATTTTTTCTACACTGAAATTAACAAATAATTTATGGTGAAAATTCACTTCCATTTGTCGTCATGCTTCGAGTGAACTTTCGAATGTGTTCATTAGTTATGCAACTTTCTGTTTAGCGGAGTAAAGTTAAACTCTGTAATTTTCATCTCAAAAGCAACTGGAATGATTACTCGCTTCACTATGAACCAAACAATCTCCAACTCAAACTGTGCCTCACTTCGTAGCACTCCGCCTTTCAATATTTTCTCATGTATGAGGATAATAGAAACGAAATCGATTACAGCATGTCATTCATACCAAATAGCATCAAACATTATCGATATATTGAATATAGAGGGTGTCCCGAGATGTTCCAAACAGCCAATATCTCTGCTCTCCGACAAGGTAGAAAGTTCAAACAAAAAGTTTTTGAAATGGCTTCAAAAACTCTACCAGAATCCGTCGTTAAAATTCAGTTTTGAATTATCACCCCTGAAAAACTACCCCCAGATATTTTTTTCAAATGGCACCCTCATATTTTTCTCACTCTAAACGATTCCCCAGTAAAGGAAGAAATATGTTAGAACAAATGTTAAACCCTTAAAAAAAATAATTATAATTTCCGGCACATTCACCATTTTTTCTCAGTCCATTACTCCATTCTCTATGTTGGAAAGAGTCTGGAACAGTGACGTTAATTGACACATTTCGGCAAAGGAAAAAAAAACAAGTGGAGCATAGATGAATCCACACACACAGTCAGTGTCTTTTTAGGAGCACCAATAAAAGGAAATTGTTTGTCGCCCCTTTCACTAAAAATTTTTCTTTCTGTGTTTATGTACAGCTAAAAAATGAATATGTATTCATATATAATATAATACCTTGGTTTTCACTCACATACGTCGAAAATGTTGGATAGCTAGTGATAAATTATTGATTCCAAACTTCAGAATAAGCAGATTTCCATTTTACATTGCACTTCCGAATACATTGTCTCTGCTTCTTCCTTCGGCATTTTTAGTTTCCAAGCGTGATGATTTTATTGATATTGAGACCATTCAGAGTAGATAGAAATCAGCATTGGCAACGTCTGCGAGAAAAGTTACTTTCCCGCACTAGTGCAGGAGTAGTATATTTCATTACACGTCCATAAAAGCTTTTTCGTGCGCGCGCGATGTGTTCCCGTGTGAGACGGAGCCGAACACGGGAACTCGTGCAAGCATCTGTGTTTGTATTTCTATGTCATGATCTATGATTTTCTACAGAAATTTCGAATTACAACTGGATAATTACCCTACGATTTTGAATTACAACTGATAAAATACTGACGATTTCGAATTACAACTGATGAAAAACTAGTTAGGAACTTATTATTGACCGACGTATTGATTTACAACTGATTAATTATTGACGATTTTGAATAACAACTGATAGCTTGTCTTTGAAACATAGGGTTTTTAAAGATAAGCTGAAGAATAAGGGAAGTTCCTCTGAGTAAAAGAGTTGAAGATCAACAATTGATTGGGTGTAAGAATCGAAAAACGCCTCGCAAGGCCAACAAAGTGCTTTCATTGGCCATATTTGACTATAGTGAAAAAGTAACCCATTTCTTGGATCTAAAGACGAATGAGATCCTTGGACTTGGTGTATTTGATGTCTGGCATGTGTTCCCTAATGCAACTTGTTCTGCAATAAAAAAGGTCACCATATATTTAGTTTTATGAGCTTATACTGAGAAGCGGAATGAAGGTTCACAAGACATGGTCATTGTCTCAAAAGATCAGATGAATCTCCCAAACTGGACCTAAATACTTGGGTTGTGAACCTTTTCAATAGCTGACACAATAATCAGTCCAATGGGTATTTTTAAACAAAGAAATGAAAATGAACATATATTACAGTACAAGTGATCGATCCCCTGTGGTTGAAATCAATTTATCTGTACAACCTTTTCAAAGGCGCCAGCCCATCTCTTGTGGACGAAAGATATGGAATTTTAATTTGTCCAGATGTTACGAAGTGAGACGCAAGAAATATAATTGTGATTATGGAAGAATAGCGCGTCCCATTCCTAGAAGAATGAAAGCAGGACGAATACCCAGATTTTCTATCGACAAAAATAATAATAATAAATAAATAATAATAATAAACTTTATTCATCACTGTTACAATCGCACAAAAATATAAAGAAAGATAACAAGATTGTGAAAGACCTAAGCAAGGCTTGTATGTAATCACAATCTGTTGCATTTGAATAGTATCGTGTGCAAAACCAAAACTGAACTTTATTCCCATTTTTATGTGTATACATGAGGAGACCAAGGAGTAACGAAACTATACACTGTTATCCAACAAAAAAAAACAGAAACAACAAAAATATATCAAGAGCGAACAATATTTTAGTAATTATCATGTTGGTGTTCTCATAAATTTTACAGGATTTTCCATTTTATATATTTTCAATTTATTTTTATGACTTTTTTTTTAGGATTGAAATTAACTTTAAACTGAATAGGCAAAGCATCATAGAATTTTGCGCCATTATATAGAAAACTGTGCTGTAAATGCGTGCCATATAATTTCGGAATTGGGACAGAAAGGTTAGAAACATATCTTGTGACATAGTTATGACGAATGGGCTCGACGTTTTTCTTCATTTGCCTCAGAATGCATTCATAGACGTAAAGTTGTTTGAATTTGAGTTGCCTTGACTCAGTGAAGAGTTTATCTGTATTATAGTGTCTACCAACTCCTTGTATTATTTTCAAGATAGAGTTTTGAATGACTTGTATAGAGTTCAAGTAGCATTTAAACATCCCTCCCCACATTGGCAGTCCATAGCGTAAAATTGAGAGAATTAAGGCCTCATACACACGTAAAAGCATGTTTTTATCGAGAATATTCCTTAAGTTATAAAAAACATAGATCAGACCTTTTATTCTCCCTATTATGTTCTCAACGTGCACTTCCCACCTGAGGAATCGATCGATGTATATCCCCAAATATCTAATAGAGTTTACCCTAGCAATCGTTGGGCAATCGCAATTTAAAGATGTGCAACCCTGTGAGTGGAGAGGTACGGATCCAAAATCTGGTTGGCCAGGTTTTGTTAGTGAAAATGTTATAAACTTGGTTTTCTCAGCATTAAGTTTTAGTTTACTACTAATCAGCCAATCGTGTACCAATCTCATACCTCTCACAGCCTCCCAATATGCTTGGTCCCAAGTGTCTCCAGAGAATAGTATGACCGAGTCATCTGCATATGAATTTATTTGTAAGTTAGGAATGCATAGCAGTTCATTTATAAATACAAGGAACAACGTGGGACCGATAACTGTTCCCTGTGGTATGCCCATATTGATCTTTAATGGTTGACTCAAGACATTTCCTATTTTCACACTCTGTATTCTATTGTTTAAATAATTCTTCAAGAGTTTCAAACATATTCCCCTTATTCCCAGCCTTCCTAGCCTATCAATCAGTAAACTATGATCGACTGTGTCGAACGCCTTTGCCAGGTCGAGAAACACAGCCGCGATTTTTTTCTTAGCATTTAAAGAATTCATTATTTTTTCTATAAGATCCTCCATAGCATCCAATGTCGAAAAACCTTCCCTAAAGCCAAATTGCCTAGATTTAATCAAATTGAATTTATCAAAAAATGACACCAGTCTTGTCTTCAAACATTTCTCAAAAATTTTCGGTATATTATTAATCAGAGTTATTGGACGATAGTTAGTCATTTCCCTTTTATTCCCAGATTTGAAAGCACAAATAACATGTGAATTTTTCCATTCTTCAGGGACTATACCAGTTTCTAAAACTGTGTTAAATATGTGCGACAGTGGATGAAGTATATGACAATGAACATTTTTTAACATCTTTGCTGAAATGTTATCAGGTCCCGGAGATGAACCATTTTTAAGGGACGCTATGCACATTATAATTTCTTCATGGGTTATTGGTTTAAGGTATATAGAATGGGCATTTATTTTTAGGTCTTTCGTAGGAGTTAAATTTTGTATGTTATCACACAATTCTTTTCCAATATTGATGAAAAACTTGTTGAATTCATTCGCCTTTTCTAAATCATTTGTAATTTTATTGCCTTCATCATCCATTATCTCCGCCGGAATGCCATTTTTTCGTAAGGATCTGTTATTTATTTCATTAATTGTTTGCCAAATTTTTCTTGTACAATTTCCCGCAGTATCTATTTTTTCCCTATAGTAGGTAATTATCTTTTGTTATTCTAATCTTTTTAGTCAGTTGGTTTCTAAATTTATTGAAAGTAACTCTTTTCTCTATAGGATAATTCTTAGTCAATTCTTTCTTCATTTTATCGCGCTGTTTTATTGCGCATACGATTTCATCAGTTATCCACGGCTGGATTTTTTTGACTTTTTGAGATTTTATATGTTTTACTCGTTGCGATTTCTTCAAATATTTCTGCAAAAGACTTATAAACTTTGAGTAGGCTACCTGCGGTGTGTCCGCATTCATAACCGACCCCCATTTTTAACCAGCCAAATATGAATTGAGTTTTTCATAATTTAATATCTTTATGCTTTCCTGCTGTATTATTTTGTTATTATAATGTTCCATAGGTTTCATAGTGATCATAATGGGAAAATGATCTATTATAGATGTTTGTATAATTCCCGCTGATATTGTCAATTTATGTTCAATTTTTGAATCAATTTTCATATAAATGTGGTCAATAATCGATTTAGTTAGTTCAGTTTCTCTAGTGGTTTCTTTAATCATTGCTCTGAATCCATGTTCTCCTAGACATGATTCGTAATCTGTACTTACTTGATTTAAATTATTACTAATGTCAATATTGATGTCTCCTATAAAAATTTCCATGTCAAAGACTTGAGTTTTAGTGAAATATTCATTAAGATCCCGAATATATTGTTGAACATTCGTAAACGGTGGCCTGTAGGATGCCGTTATGCCGCAATTGATTCCCTCTACCTCGATGCGCATGCGCAGAATATTAGTTTGTGAGAATTTAATTACGTCTACCTCTGCTCTTAAATGACGTTTGACGTATACAAGTAATCCATCGTTTTCATTATATTGTGATTCATTAGTAAACAAATCATAACCATCAATTAGATACTGTAATTTATTAGTTATATTCCAACATTCAGACAAGACAATAACTTCTATTTTTTTCAATTCCAACACTTTAAGATATACCATCAATTCATCATAATGTTTACGAATACTCCTGATATTAAAATGAACAACATTCAGAAAACTGACTCCCTCAAGCCCCTCTCGGGCCTCCCCAATATCTTTATACACTTTTGTATCTTCTGCTTGTAAATTTTCAAAAAAATCAACCATTACATACGAAAAACAAATATACTAACCTCGCTCATGTGAACAAATGGATTTTAAACTATTGATAAATGTTAACAAAAAACAAGCCCAATATTATAAAAAAAAACAATACAAATACTTTTCCATCAGCACTACAAAATACAATTTAATCTCTTAAGCTAGCTCTTCCTATTTTTGGCTCACGTTCTTCAATAGCATTATGTTCTGTCATCTTCTTCAGTTCCTCATAATGGATACGGGTAGTCGTCATATAAGTTCGTTCATTCCATCGTATTTTTATTCGTCCATTACTAGACCATACATTTTCATATCCAAATTCTCGAACGGCATCCTTAAATATGTTATATCGATTTTTCGTGAGATCTTCTTTAATTCCAATTTTTGAGCTATAGAATAATTTCTTCTTGGCAAGTAGGTTCTCTCTGTGTTTTTCATTGTTAAATTTTATGAGAATCGATCTTTGTTTATTTTCGACCTTTTTTCCAACACGATAACATTTCGAAATATGTTCCTCGTTGAAATTAATATTTAGATGATTTTATCTGCTACAATTTCCTTTTGTGTTTCAGGAATACCATTTATTATTAGGATTCTGGATTTCATGTCTTGTTGAAGTTGGTCAATTTTATCTTCGCTCTCTTTTAGCTGTTGAATGATATTTGTATTAGCGTCTTCAGTACGCTTTTCAAACAGTTCAATCACTTTCTCCATAATTTTCTCAATGTACGAATGCATAACTTCCGCCACTGTTTCCCTAACAATTTCCTTGATTTCAGCCTTATTTTCCCTAGTAAGACCCATAATGCTTTATTTCGATTTTGTTTGTTAAGACACTGATATATTTATCGTAATTCGGCTTGTTTCGTGATTTGTAACATATGTTCCGAAGCGAGGTATAGAAGATGTTACTCAGATGGAGTCATAAACACGAATGATGAAGAAGGTCTCAAACAAAATCTAATGAATGCCAAGACCAGGTTTTCTATGCATCTACGAGTAGGTCCGATTTGTTAGATGTCAGTTTTCATATTATTTCATTTTCGAATTCGAAAAACGTCATTTCACCAGTTGTGAGTTGTGAAGTTCACATGTTATTCTGCTTGGCAACAGCACCTCATGTAGTATAAGTGCTATGAATTCAATTCTTCTATCTTCTAATTCCAACATACATTTGACCTAAGTAAATCATCGATTGGTCGACAGCATATTTTCCAGAGCAGTTGTGAGTTTTAATTCTTTCTCTACGACCAATGAATGATGTGTTCATAATCAATCTGATCCATCAGGCATTATTGCATTCGTAAATCACTCGTATATTTTAGATCATAGACTTCGAACTGTCGAGCACAAAATATCAACGAAAATCTTGAATTTTTCTCAGAAGTTCCTATTCGAAACGTTGACGAGGGGTAGAAAATTGTGATTTTTCAGAAAGAATCATTCAAGAGTCGTGGATACATTCGAATATTCCACTCGCATATTGTGGAAATATACACTTGAATGATTAAGCAAACTCGGCTTTCTCCGTGTAAAGAATAGTCATGATAATAAGCCCACTGCATATTGTACTATTCAATGCAAATGCAGTTTCATTTTATTCACTCGTTTTTGCACAGGTAGGACCATCAGGCAGTGGCAAGAGCACCATCGTGAGACTACTATTCAGATTTTATAATATTCAGTCTGGTGGTATATTCATTGATGAAGAGAATATTGATGAGGTTACGCAGGAATCTTTGAGGAAAGCAATTGGTGTTGTTCCACAAGATACAGTTTTATTTAATGATACAATCAGGTGAGGAAATGAAGCATTGAAAATTTGATTGATCAGTATTTTCCTCATTCATTTAGGTTTGTTTTCGCACCTCAAGTAATATGAACTTCGCTTTGGCTACATAACCCAGCAACTTTCTGCGGTTATCTCAACAACCAATAAAACTCGAACTGTCTATAAATCGTTTATCTGCAGTTGAATCTCGACACAATTCACCGTCGAAAATAACACACGCCACAACAACTTTTATAAATTGTTGAAATTTATTTTCAAAATCAGTGTTCTATTCGTCAAACTTATAGAGCACGTGAAATTTATAGTTTACGTCCATCAGAGCAGCTTATTGTACCGACAGATTTCGGACAACATTTTCTATACTCAATGCAACAACAACAACAAGATGAAGAACTGTACGTAAAGAAGAAAATATCGCTGCTGTGAGTGATAGTGTTAATGAAAATCCAGATGTCTATTCGTCGACATATAACAAGTCGAACTCTGTGCATCCATCACATTTTGAGTAAGGATTTTAATACACCATGCAAGATCCAACGGGTTCAAGAACTGAACTTGACCATAATGAGCGTCGTTCATTTACTGATTGGGTCCTAGAACATCATTTCGAGAAATGGTCCAATTAATTTGCCTCCAAGATCATGCGACATAACTCCAATGGATTATTTTCTTCGGGGTTATGTCAAGTCATTGGTTTATGCTGATAAACCAGAAACAATAGACGCTTTGGAAGCCAACATAATTCGTGTTATTGCTGGAATAAGTCCTGAATTACTCGAAAAAGTGGTCCAAAGTTATTCTGGCCGAATGCGGTTCCTCAGAGTTACGGTGAATTTCCATGCATCCGTCATCCGATGATACGATCGTCCGAAAGTGTTGTGATTGGCGGAAATATTCAAAATTGAAAGAGCGCCAAACATTCGTCCGAAAGTTTCAACTCTCTTCCGTTATCGGAAAAATATTTAACTTTTGTCCATTATCGTATCAGATTTGACATAACTTTTTGAATGTTTGGCGTTCTCTTCTTTTTGGAGAAGACTATAAATATAGGTATCAATGAAGAATTTGTTGTTGATCTCGATTCTTTTATTAAAAAGAAAGAAAAGGAAACGAAATTCGCCAATATTATGGGTGAAAGATATTTTTAGGGGCAGAAAGGCCCAAGGAATATTCAACAATTTGGTTGAAGAAATGCGATTGTCTGATAGTGGGCAGTATTTCAATTATTTGAGAATGAGTAATATCACATTCAACAAATTATTGAGTATTGTTGGACCATCTCTCACAAAAATGTACCATATACGAGAACCCATCTCACCGGGTGAAAGACTATAGCTTTGACTTTAAGGTTTGTAATTTGATAATTCTATAATTATACAGTGCACGTCAAAATTATGGAACAAATTCATTTTCTCAGAAAATAAATATTTGGCAACAAAAATCCTTCAAAAATGCATAAAAATTCAACTCCCTTCCGTTATCGGAAAACGTTGAAAAATATTTAACTTTTGTCCGTTATCGTGTCAGTTTGACATAACTTTTTGAATGTTTGGCGTTCTCTTCTTTTCGAGAAGAATATAAATAGGTATCAATGAAGAATTTGTTGTTGCTCTCGATTCTTTTATTAAAAAGAAAGAAGAGAAAACGCAGTTCGCCGATATTATGGGTGAAAGATATTTTTAAGAGCAGAAAGGCCCAAGGAATGTATAACAACTTGGTGCAAGAAATGCGATTGTCCGATAGTGGGCAGTATTTTAATTATTTGAGAATGAGCAGTATCACATTCAACAAATTATTGAGTATTGTTGGACCATCTCTCACAAAAATGTACCATAGATATCAAGACAGAAACAAAACGAATGGATCTATTTAATATATGAAGAATTAATTTTGTCATGACATTGTAACTTTCAATATTTGTGAACAAATGAAAGTGTAAAATATGAAAAATATAAATATTCCTATTATTCTGTTTCAACAACCACAACATGTTATTTTTTCCTCATCTGGGCAGAACTCGTCATGTTCATAATGAAAGGTTTTGTCAGCAATAGATCATAACATTCCTTATATTTTGACTAATCTTCTATCATTTCTTTTTCTATGTGCTCTGTGCAGGCTTTCCATTTTTTAGCTGTTCACTCTTCTGAGCCTCATTTCAAAGATACTTATTTCACTTGCTCAATTTTTTGCCAAATTTGTTCAAAACATCAATGACAGAACAAAATGTGAGTGTTATTTCCAACACCAACCTGAATTCTGCAACTCAAAATATCACTGAACCAACATAATTTCGATTTTCCAAAGCCCCCCGAAATGTCAATCATTCTTGGATGGACTATATACGATATCCGAATCGGATGACGGATGCATGGAAATTGACAGTTTCATCCGTCCGACAAAATGTATACGATATCCGAATCGGACATCGGATGACGGATGCATGGAAATCCACACTCGTGGTGAACATACCTATGCCGGAAATTATTTTGAAAACGTAAATTTCATGAAAATATCTTTCAAATGAAAATGAATTGGCTCCAATCTTAATTCAAATGTATCATATTTCCATTCAAAGTTTTATTATTTATAATACCACTAGAGATGAAATTTTACCTGCTTAAATTTCATCTCGAGTGGTATTCGAAATGACTATTTCTCGAGAAAATGTGTCTGGAGATGGTCACATTGGGCTTGTATTGCGCTATTTGACAAATAAGTATTCATCATAGATCAACTAAACGTTGTTTGTTTTCTCTATGGTATTCATTCCTGAAGCTATCTATGAATTTGAGAAACGTCAAAAATTTTGTCGCTGAAAAACCAACTTGTTGGTTTTGCCTTCGATGACTGAACACATGGTGATTGCACTGATTAGATTTTGTTTCGACCAAATTGAGAATATCGGCAAGATTTCGTTTTTTCCACTTCAGGTGGCGCTTTTCACTAATTATGATTGATTTTTATTAGTTATTCCAAATATTCGAATTTATTCTGGAAAACATGTTGTGTCAATAGCCGATAATTTTGTCAAGCAATAATTTGGGAATATATTCTTGACATTTTAATTCATATCAGGAAAAGTATAAGACTTTCACCATACAAAAATGTCATTCTATGGTCAAGTCATAATGGACTTTGGCAGATCAGCTGTTGATTAATCAATCAAATCGATCAAGGGAAAAAGGACCGTAATGACGTTGTATGACATAATTAGTGAAGAGCGCCACCTGAAGTGGAAAAAACGAAATCTTGCCGATATTCTCAATTTGGTCGAACGTCATTCCATTCAAAATTTGACGAGTGCTTACACCAGTATTCTAGGCATCTTAGTTTTGCCGATGTGAATGTTTTATCGATGAGAAACGAGTGTTGCTAAGGAAACTTCCTCACTAAAGATGGAATGAGTGGCATAGTCACCCTAAAAAACACCCGATACAAGCTCGGTAGCTGGTAGTTTCTGAGGGTCTCCTTGTGAGATCTGGTAGTTATCATAATAATCATAATCATTTGATATAATTCTTGCAGATACAATATTCTTTATGGACGATTGAATGCTCAGGATACAGATGTTCTGGAAGCTGCTAGAGGAGCTGATATTCATGAAAAAATTCTGACGTTCCAAGACGGTTATGAGACTTTCGTAAGGTCAAATTCAGTTTAGGACATTTTCCCCTGTTCAATTTTCCTTGTCCACGACTATCGTGTAAAACACCTTATATTCCCATCTGTTCCATTGAGCATTATCACATCCATAAAACACTTGTGATTTGGGAGACATTCGTCACTTGATATTTATGACTTATCAAACTTCAATCTGACAGCCACATCAACATAATGCTCAAATTCTTACGAACAGAGAATTCTTTCGAATGTCATTTTAATTTGGAACGGCAGTTTGAAAATTTGAAATTGAAACTATTCCAAAAAGAATGATTCAACAGTCGTGGACAAAAATGTATATCCTACTCGCATATTACGGCTATTATTCACTTGGATGATTCACCAAACTTGACTAACTTTCGTCTATTACACCTCATCAGCGTGAATTATAGTCACCATAATATGCTCGTTTAATAATATATTAAAATTCAGGTTGGAGAGAGAGGTTTGAGACTTAGTGGTGGTGAAAAACAAAGGGTAGCTATAGCTCGAACCTTATTAAAAGCACCGAAAATTGTTCTTCTGGATGAAGCAACTAGTGCTCTGGATACCCAGACGGAACGGAATATTCAAGTAAGTTATTCAATTCATTGAAGACTTATAACTCATTAATTATAGGGATTTGTTAGAGTCGAGAGATTTTGGATATTGAAATTATAAGGTTATACAGGGTGTTTGGAGGCTGGGTGGCCATAGGTAAATGGTGGATAGGTGATGCCTTGAAAGGGTGACGACAGAACTATTCCATTGAGCAGGCAAAATCTTTTCACTCATTCTACCACAGCTGAAAATAGCGTGCTCTCTTTATCATCGGCTAACGATAGTCCCGAGGGCGTCGCCAGGGGGGGGCAGCTGCCCCTCGTGCCCCCCTCCCCCCAATCAGAATAGAAAAAATGATTTCAGTTGGATTTTAGTATATTATGCTATTATTTCATAAGTTTTGAAGTTTTTAAGGCATTTTTGAGCTCTATCTTTAGTTTTCTACAGAATATGTTGATGAACCACCGAAATGTTGAGTGAACTCAAAACTGCATTACTGCACCTTTACTGCAGGCCTATGAAATGACTTGCAAATGTAGTAATTACCCCCCCAGCTTTCGAGCTGGGGGGTGGGCACAGGGGGCAACTGCCCCCCCTCTAGAGCTCAAAAATCCCTAAAAAACTTATGAAACAATATACGAAAATCAGTTCATTTTTTTTATTCTGATTGGGGGGGGCACGAGGGGCAGCTGCCCCCCCCCCCTGGCGACGCCCATGGGAGTATTGTTAGCTGATGATAGAGAGAGCACGCTATTTTTAGGAAATAAATCATTTTATAGGCACCTCGAGCATTAAATTTGAAAAAATTCAAGATTTCAATGAAAAAAATTGGAAATTTCTAGAAAAATGGCGAAAAAATTATAACACCTTGAACTTTGGGCAAAATGTTATTTTATTAGGCGCAACAAGTAGCCAAGAGCATCACCTATCTACCATTTAACTATGGCTACTGACCATCCAAACACCCTGTATAACGAGATTTAAGGTATAATATACTTATTTCTTCAACACATAGATAATCTTTACCTCCAGTGTTATATGCAATATATGCATGCTTGAGGAGCAAGACTTTGAAATCATAATAATCAATAATCCCACAAATACAGGGTGAGTCTTTGACTTGTAAATATATTTCGACTGTAGAGTCTTCTCATCAAACGAAACACTTCATTTATACCATTTTTCGAAATTCGGTTTCGTTTGAAAGGTGCAGGGTGTCGAAAGACCATCAAAAAATACTTTTTTTTTCATATCTTCAGAAATATTATTTCAAATGAACGGAATTTTGGTTGATTATTCATTCTATTCATGGTTCATATTCCTCAGTAAAAACTTATTCAATTTTGCTCGTGCTATGAAAGTTACAGCATATCCGACTCATAAATCTACGCAAAAATAATATAAAACTGCTTAAAAAAGATAAACAGTCCATATTTTCGAAAGAACCAATCATTTCAGAAAATAAAAGTAATTTTATGCTTCTCCAATGAAACGCGTCGTTTTCGAGTAATTCCCAATCTTATCCTATAAATTTTGGCCAAAAAATGGAAAATCTTGATAAAAATCTGGATGCTGCCCTGGATATTGAACATCATCGAATTAAAACTTCTCTGATCGCAGTACAAGGTCACAATGTTGTCAAAATGTTTATCACCATGGTCGAATTTTCATTTGGAAATCAGTGAGCTAGAAATACTAAAAACTCTATGATAGGAAAACGCTTGATGTGGATGATAACTTTCAGTATCGATTCTAACTTCAATATGAAATTGATGGTATCGGTCAAGCAACGAAATAAAAGAATACTCATCCTTAAGCGACGTTTCAGCTCCTTTATTGGTCCTTCCTCAGGATTAAATGGAAAAAACCCATAAACGACAATACAATATACAAATAAAAAACTACAATGATATGAACAATAAACAAAGAAATAATAAAATAAATTAACAAAATGAAATAACAGGTCGGAAGAACAATCAATGATGGACATATATGATTTAACATCAGAATGTGAATAGATGAATAGACATAACCACTTTTTTTACTTCCACTACAGGATATTTCAATTCGATACTCAATACTCAGGTTTTTTATACGTGGCACATCCTGGAAATCTTAGTATTTTTCACTAGAATGCATGACTCACCATGTATGGACCTCCTTGGGTGAAACACGAAAAAAACCTAAGTTCATTAATTAATTAACAAGTCATTTCAAGTAACGAGTAGGTATAGTTTACAATTTTCTATTTCTGTCAAATTTATTAGTTGTCAGGAATCATTTACCATTCAAATTTATTGATGTTGATTTGTTAATGTTGAATTGACTTGAAACTGATTTTAATTGATATATTGACCTGGTTGATCATTGAAGTTCAAGTGAATGAATTCTAGAAATTCATAAAAACATAAACTATTATATCAAAGAAACAAACTATAATATTTTAGTTGATTACAGGACTGAGGACCAAGGTGAAAAACAAAACCAAGAATTCGCCGACGTTTATTCTGTGTTCTCTGACTTTCTCAATGCTCTTTTTAGAGTCAATCTGAGTTAGGAATATACGAGACACTAAACATAGTTGGAGACTAAATCTTCACAATCAATCGTGGAACAATAAATACATTCCACAAAATTTTATGGTTCCTCGATTAATTTTGAATATTTATTCTTCAACTATGTTTATTTTCTCTTCTTTTTTAAATAAGATTGACTCTGAAAAGAGCCTTGAGAAAGTCTGAAAATAATACAGACGAAACGTTGGCGAATTTTTAGTTTTTGTTTTTCACATTGGTCCTCAGACCCTGTATCTTAATACAATAATAATTGGTAGGACGTGAAAATTCTGAAATGAATTCTGGTTGATTGTGAAAGTTCAAATTCCGAATCATAATATGTATTTATGTATTGAATTATGGAGTTTTCTCTCAATCGTTGATAGCTCAAGCCTTAGGTATTGAAATCTATAACATCAAAGACCACTCATAAGCTTGAGGCTTTCACATCAAATTTTCAAAACCAAAAAACTTCAAACTCTTCTGAAAACATTCATACAAGGGCGTTTTTACACATTCCTAATAAAAAACAAATGCCCTTCGTCTGTCGTATTCGAGAGTGTGCACTGCGTTTGAAATTTATCCTATTCGCAATAGAAAAGAAAGTCCGAAAGAAATAATATGGCATAACAGTTCGGCCGACATTTCGATTTGTATCGAATCTTCTCCTCAGAGGCCTGCTAGCGATAAAAAAACCACGGCACAATTGAAATCTTGGGCACCGTCCTGCTTGAAATATCCAAACCCTTCATAAAATAATAAAAATAGAACTATGTAAAAATCTGCCAAACTGACAAAGGACATTATTTTCTTCGTCCTTGAAGCCACAAATCGCTTTTTCCTTTCCTGAAAATAATTTCAGATGACTAAACCAGCCTACTAATTATGAAACTAGTATTGAATTCGAAATCGGTCTATAGGTCAAATCATTTATAACCGTGAACACCTCTCCAAGTTTGACTCATTCTGTATTTCTCACAGGAATCCTTGAACACCATGTGTTCCAATAAGACAACCATAATTGTAGCTCATAGGCTTTCCACAATTGTACATGCTGATGAGATTTTGGTTATAAAAGACGGATTCATCGTAGAAAGAGGAAAGTGAGTATACAATAATTGTTGGGTACACGAATACTGAAAAAGAGAAATATTTTAGGCATGAGCTTCTGGTAGAAAGAGGAGGCATATATGCCGCCATGTGGCTGCAGCAGTTAACGTCGAAAGACGACCAACTGAACCAAAACGAGATCGACGATGAAAGCTGACCTGGATTTGCAAAGGAGGCAGCAAGAAGCTATGAAACCAGTATCAGAAAAGCAATAAGGACTATAATGATAAAGTGTGAATATTGACGCAGTGAAACGAATAAAAGTTTTATATCATACCAGGTTATTATTTTTATTTTGTTTCTGAGAAACCAATGTCATAATTGAGTAGGTAATATAAACAATAGGGTTAAAGACGTCATTGCCCTAGAGCCGTGAAGTAAACGGAGAAATGGTTCTATACAGGGTCTTTCACGAGGAACCTCACCCATATTTATACGGGAAACTACTGAACGTATTTTCATGAAATTCAGCACTTATAAGTATTTCACGATGCTGATGAAATCTTAAATATTTTCAAGGCATGAGCACCTCCGGTTTTTCTGGAAATGACGTCAACTTCCGTTTTTCAAATTAAAACACCATTCTTTTATTGCAGAAATAGATTCCTTAGAAAATTTCAAGTTATTTTGATGTAACATATTTCAGTTTTGGTTGGAAAATTGTCTCTGAGCGGGAAAATTCGAAAAAAATATCGAAAATAGAGCTCCGCTGAAACAAGAATAACTTCGAGGTTTTTGAATGGAAAATTTTCATTTTTGGGATTTTTCAAGATGTAAGATTGATGTATCCACTTTAAAAATCGAAATCGCGATTAATGATACAGGGGGTGAAAAAATCGCTTTCAAAGTTAGGGATGACAAAATCGTGAAAAATCAATTTTTTCAAATTAGAACCCCATTTTTTTATGGCATATATTGAATCTACGTTAAAAAATAATGTGAGTGTATGCATCACACCCTTGCCCTAAAATGGATATTTTCTGAGTTAATATCCGGCGTAAAGTAGCACTTCAGCGCCCGCGGACTACTTGATCTCCCGGCGGACGCTAAAGTGAATTTCAACCCCATATCGATAAAAATCTATAATCCTATTGATAATATGATCAAACCCAAACCTTCATAAATAATGATATAACGAAAACAATGAACCTTGATTAATTTAAAAATGAATTATTACTTAATATTGACAAAACAATTAGAACAGTTATTCATGGAAATAATTGTATTCGCTCTATTTTGTTGCTGCAGGTAGTTACTGATTTCAACTGATTCTTCATAACTAGAAGTCTGAAGAGGATGCATGTTATTATCTGGTGTTTCAGTGTAGAGAGCAATATTTTCAGATTGTCGGCAATGCCAGTAGAAGCCTCATCATTTTCTACGATTTTCTTAGCAATCTTCAGCTTATTTGCAACTGAAATCTCAATATGACCTTCCGCAACAGTCGTCGACTTCCACCCAGCATGTCTTTTAATGTAATAACATTAAGGATGTAATTATAAATACATCATTCGCCTGCATCTGCTAACATAGTTGCTGAGGAACGTCTAAAGCAGTGACCAGTATATTCTTTCGCATAAAATATACATAGGTGAGTAGCTATTCTGAATGGTATTTGTGACCGAATGTATTTTTCCGATGACCTGTCTCGTACATTTGCCATTTTTATAATATAAAACAACCCCTTTTGATCATTCTGATCTCGCAAGGAGAAATATTTTATGTAAATATTCAAATAACTTGTTGAAGTCTGTTTTTTATCGATTACAGTAAAATACCCGATTTATGTTCGTTCTGGTTTTTCGTGTAGTTATGAGTAAGAATATGTCGAAATCTTGAATGTCGTCCACTGTGATTGCCAATTCTTCGGGGCGACATTCTCCACAAATACCAAAAATCAGTGCTGCCTACAAAAACTTGTCATATAAACATACTGAACAATGAGAAAACATGAAATTAGTTTTTCAAAAATAACTCGATTTCTTCTCTGCTTAGAATCTTCCATTTATTCGTTTATTTCTTTGGTTTATAACTATCAGATTTTCGTTTCAAAAAAGCTATCAATCTTGCGTATCCATTGATATCTCTATCATCAAAGTAGCTTTCAGCATGGAATAATATGACCACATGGTAGAGGGCTTACAATATTTAGATTTTACCAGAAAGTACAGTCTCTGTGTAGTTCTTATTTTCTACATTTTTTCCCTTTCACTTCATATTCCTAGGTCGTATATTTTCTTGGATAGGTATACTGGGCAATAAACTCAATTTCGCATCCTCAGCTGATTTACTTATTTCTGGTGGAGTACAATTCACACTTTCTTCGTCGCTTGAATCCATTTCAAAATCACTAATAAATTATCTGCGATCACAAAAATTTACAGCGAATATGCCTACTGACCATGGAATGCTATTACCAGATCAAAAAGTCGGTTAACACATAGAACATAGTCTAAGATTAGAGCATAGTGTAGGCTCATCTCACCTAACATTCAGTACATAAGATATCCTATAAAGTAGGAGCATGACCACTAAAAAATCCTGACTCAATTTCTACCGAGAGGATCGTATTTGAATGAAAACATGAACATCGATGTTGTCACAGTCAAGTCGAATGGGTCCCCTTCCTCTGAAAAGATAATTTCAGCTTACATGAAAAACTCGAATCACTCTCTAATAGCCAATAATTAGCAGCGTCAGCACAAGCAGAGACTTCCATTCGGATTCACCTCGGTTGAGAGGATGTTCGATAAATTGCTCCCACTCATTTATAACTGGAGCGCTTTTTTCACTTTCCATCCTTTGAAGAGGGAATGGGTGGGTGAGTGTCAAGCGTCGTTTTGATCTATTTTAGCAGTAAATCTCACGTTCATCATTACGCCAGGGGTATTTATAAGCAGTACCTACTCCATTCACATGTATCCCAGTTGGCCATGAAATTCTGACACATTTCACAGTGTTTATTTTGAAATTGTTAGGTTATAGTCATTTTCCTGTAGATGAATAAACAACGTTGTCGATCCTTTCTACATAGAGTAATGTTTATTTACTTTGGGAAAATAATGAATTTGAGAAAATATTAGGGGAGGACGGGGGAATTCCGCGCACGGGGGAATTCTGCGCATTGATATTCTGCAACTCAGTTCAGTTATTTCAAAATTTAAATACAGCGTGCCATCTCGTATTTGTCTTGCCAACATCCTCCCGTAATTTAAAGGTATTCGTGTTTTTAGTTTAGACCAGGGAGCCGATTGTTTGTTTCAGGACGCTCTGATCTAATTTTCGAGAGAAATTGGAATCGTTGTAAGTACTTCTATTATTAATTTCTAATGAATCTATTGCATGACTATTTTCCTTCATATGTGTAGATCATTTACTGCAAAAGAATAACTTATTGTATTTCGCCATCTACTGTCAGTGATTAGTTAGGATAGGTGACTCACACCGGGGGAATAACGCGCAGCTGCTGCGGGGTAATTCTTCAATAATATTTTTCGTAACTATTCATGGAAATTTGTTTAATTCACATTGTAGGTGGTTATTACCTGAATAATAAAATATTTTTTCGAGTTTCTCAGCTGTTCAATATATGCGCATAATTACCCAATGGCATGCGCGGTATTACCCCGTACGTCGGGAAATACCGCGAAAAGACAGTTTGCAGAATTATTTTTTTTTCTCAATTGTCATAGGTAGTTGAACCCTTTCCTTGTGATGAAAAAGTTCCAAATGGATTCATGATTCAGCAGATAGATTATGAAAGTTTGTGTTTACATAGGAAGGTTTTTGTGAGCATTTTCCCTTAGGTGCGCGGAATTCCCCCGTTCTCCCCTATGTGAATTCAATAATTCCGAAGACCTGGTGACTGTTGAAGAAACTTTTTTTTCTATCAATACTGAAAATATTCCACATATATAAATAAGGTTAAAAGATTCAGTTATGCTATTTTCTTGTACGGATATCAAGAATCGAGTGTTGAAATATTTCTGAAAAATAATGGACTGAATAGTCCGTTACTTTGTGATAATTCATTCGGAAAAAAAATAAAAATACTCGAATAACCCCACAAATTTATGAACAAACAGTGGAATTCACCAATTTTCAGAATTCTCTAGAAATAAGCCTAAGGAAGACATTCAAATACCTTTTTGCACAACTTGAAATGCTCTAGTAGGAAAATGTAGTATTACTACGAAACCTGTGTCCTGTGTCATAGTTAAACCTTAAAAGAACTTACTCCATTTGAGTCCTAAGAACGCCTAATGATCGATGACCTTGAAAAATCTTCGGGTAGACTCCTCCTGGCCGCAGAAAGAGAGGTAGACCAAAAAGATCTTGAAATGGGTCCTCATTGAAGGAAATAATGGCACCTTGAAACTTACGAGAAGAAGATGCATTCGACTGGGAGGCCTAAAATAGGGAAGACGGAACTTGGTTGTAACTTATTCTCTCATATTATATGATATTGTATTGTTTTGCAGCTTATATCCTGTTTTTCCACATCATTTGATTGTTTGTTGTTTTGGTTTATTGCAGTTTCCTTTGTTTTTGTTGCACACTTGATTCATACTCTGTCAACTAGATAACATGTTAGTTGTAATAAGATCATATTTGATGTTTCAGACCCCCCCCCCTTTCCTTTGTTTTCGTCGTCTTTTTTCGTTTCTTTGTTCATTTTATATTTGTGATATATGAGTTCGCGCTTTAAGCTTCGTTTCAGGTGAGAATTTCCGAGAGGAATCATTTTGAACCATCTACATGACTCTGAGCGATTTTCTTTGAATTGTGCTTGAAGATTTTATTGTGAGTTTTTCATGACATTCTACCTTTTTATATTTATATTTGTATTGCTGTTCCATTCGCAATCTCCTCCCCCCCTTTGGTTTGCACCCTCTGTTTTTTGATTACTCCACCTTTTTAATGATAATGACCTTTCAAAGATTTTACGTTACTGTACTTTTAATAATTTTATTTACCATTTTTAACCAATTTTATTCTTCAACCTGTTTTTGTTCATTTTGACTTTTGTTCATTTTATTATTTCGTCATGTCACTTAAGTTATGTTACATTGTTTTTTCATTTTTTTTGATTGTTTTTTGTGCTTTATTTCGTTTTTTGAGCTCTCTTTATGTTTCCTCAATTTTTTTCAGCTTCACTTACGTGATTACTCCTGAAGATGAGCTTAATCAAGGTCGAAACATGTTGAGAAATTAAAGATCACCTAAGTAATTTATCTGGTTTAGTTTTCTTTTACCTACTATTCCACATCTAGTATTACCTATAAAATCTTTTGCCTAAAATCTAATCAAGCACGCTTAGGTTATCAGAACCCCGTGACGCCCACAGGCTGAGCAGTATATTCCCAATAGCTCGGTAGAAAAATGCCAAGCATTTATTGATGCACGTGGTGGTCATACTTTGTATTGAGGGAGAATATAAATATGAATTTTCGAAAATTTCTGATCTTAGGTTTCCCATTGAATTTTATATGTTTTCGAATATTGATTGTGAATACTTACAATCATTCTTTCGAAATTTGATTATTATAACCTCATTACTATAGATATACAGGGTGTTTCACCATAAACTGGACAAACATATATAGCCGTGTAGTTGACATCGGGAAAGTCATTTTTGCCTCATGACTTATACCCCGTTTTCGACGCATTAGCGAGATACAGGGTGTTTAATGTCAACTTTGAGCAATATTCTGATGACTGTGGTGAGTTATGCGTGACATTTCAAATAACGGTTTCTGGTCACATCTCAGTATTTTTCAGGGCTCAATTCAATTGTGTTGTAGAATTTGGAAAAAAAAAAATTCAAAATGGCGGAAAACCTGCAAAGTTGGAATTTTTTTTTCTTGGTTGCCAATTCGAAAAGCATAATCTCAATGTACTCGATTTTCTAAGATTTTCCGTGAAAAAATTTTTTCAAAATTCGAACTCAACTTTTTTTTCACATGTCTTCAGTGAAAAAAAAAATTCGCCTAAAAGTTTTGGAATTTTTTATGGTTGAACTATCTTCAATTCTGAATACTTGGGTGCAAACAGAATGAAAAAATATCGAGTGGTTTTCTTTTTGTAGCCTTCCAAAGATTACGCTCGGAGTACTTTCATAATTTTTATTTGAAAAACTGGAGGCCGTACGAAGGCCAAAATTGTGCCGCTGGGCTGCCAGAATGACCCAGATAGAAATATGAATTCATGAACCAAAAAATTTTTGTTCGAAAAAATTAAAAAAAATTTAAAACAAAATTTTTGTTTTTTTTATTTTTCCAAAAAACTTTGGTAAGATTCGAACTCTACACTCTCGATTTACTTGTGTTGCTTTGGCAAGGGAGATTTATAGGATTAGAATTAATCCAATTCATACTCGTAGAGTTCGATTCCTACCAAAGTTTTTTGAAAAAAAAAAAATTTTTGTTTATAATTTCATATTTTTATCCGAGTCGTTCTGGCAGCCCATCAGCACAATTTTGACCTTCGTACGGCCTCCAGTTTCTCAAATAAAAATTAAGAAAGTACACCGAGCGTAATCTTCGGAAGGCTACAACAAGAAAACCAATGGATATTTTTTCATTCTGTTTTCACCCAAGTATTCAGAATTAAAGATAGTTCAACCATGAAAAATTCCAAAAATTTTGGGCGAAATTTTTTTTTCACTAAAGACATGTAAAAAAAAAGTTGAGTTCGAATTTTGAAATAAATTTTTCACGGAATATCTTAGAAAATCGAGAACATTGAGATTATGCTTTCCGAATTGGCAACCAAGAAAAAAAAATTCCAACTTTGCAGGTTTTCCGCCATTTTGAATTTTTTTTCCAAATTCTATAACACAATTGAATTGAGCCCTAAAAAATACTGAGATGTGACCAGAAACCGTTATTTGAAATGTCACGCATAACTCACCACAGTCATCAGAATATTGCTCAAAGTTGACATTAAATACCCTGTATCTCGCTAATGCGTCGAAAACGGGGTATATGTCATGAGGCAAAAATGACTTTTCCGATGTCAACTACACGGCTATACATGTTTGTCCGGTTTATGGTGAAACACCCTGTATGTATATCTCAAAAATAAATTTTTCGAAGAGAAAACAAAAATTAATTCAACTTCTGATGACGGTTCGTTTTGAAATCATTCTGCCGAAAACTTTCCAAAGAAAAAGAAAAAACTGAATGAATCTTAGAATTTATTGAATAGAATAAATTAAATAAATACATAATTACAATTATACAATATAACGTAAAGAAAATAAATATTTCAGGTAAAATATAAACATCACAAGATACTTAATATCAATATTCAGAATGTCTTTCAAATATGAAACAGCCATTGGCGGAAAATTCAGATAGTTTAAATTTTTCGGAACAATTGATTCCGTGGTATTTCCGAGCATATTTTGTACGACGAATATGAAATTCAGTGTAAATCGAGATGAAAAAATTTGTAAGTATAGAACAGTTTACAACGACCATACTTCTGAGAATTTTCTTCCTGTGAATTTTCATCAAATCGAAGTAGAATTCTGCAAAGCATTTTGACTGCGAGTTATATATTTCAATCAATCGTACCGTTTTAGTTTTCGGAACATATAGTTCGATTGAAGGAATCATTCTTTGAATTGGGCAAGTTTCCATCGAGCAATCTTGAACATGAAACACAAAATGATTGACTTCATTCTGAACCACATGCCTACAACTTGAAATAGATTTAAAATCGGGTAAAAATAAAGTTGTCATTTAGAATTGGCTTAAACTTATAGAATCTGAAAAACATTTTTATGTCAATAGTAGGACTTTACTTGAAAGGCATTAATTAATCAGATAGGTGTTTAAAAAGTAGCGAAATAAAAAAATAACTGAATTTATTTTTTACCGAAGATTGCTGATTTTCTTCTAATGATAATTACCTCAAATTTTATATATCATAATGAGGATGTGGAAAACAAGTTAGTGGTTTCCAATTGATCGAAACAGAAATAAAGAAGAATAAATCAGAACCTGAAATTTGCATCGTTCATTCTCCACCATTCTGTATAATATATTTGATTCGAAATTGTTTTTATCACTGTGGAAAAGAAATGCTTGGAGAATCATCAAATTGCGAAGCAGTCAGGTTTCCATCTTCAAGGTTAAGTGTCCTGAATTATTCTTGTATTCTCGTTATCCATAGATGCTCTGGCATAATTCTAATTGGGCGTAACTTGAAGTGGAAGGCTCCGACTGCGGGATCAATTAATTCCAGTTATGGACTCAATCCATGGTTTGAACCACTGCGTCCGCATGTAGACACCAGGTAAATATGGAGATGCACACTTCACCCCATGGGACACCGTTCCGGCCAACTGATATCTGCCGTCGGCACGTGGGAGAACCAGAGGTCCTCCTGAATCACCCTGGAAGGAAATGGAGAATTAATTGTGAACAAGTAGGTCTGGAAGGCATGGGGGTTGAATTGAACGATCTGAAGGAGATATTGACAATTGATCTGAAGCGTGAAGCTAAATATCATGCACTTTGATGAAATAAAGACTGAGGTCATAGGTGCGAATAGAAAAATTTCATTTGAAACCTCCACTGTCCCCTTTTTTTTCGCGATAAGAGGTGTTCTCCGAAATTTTGAAAAATCTATGTTAATAAAAGGCGATCTATGGTTGGTTCAAAACTTCGAAATGCCATATTGTTCAAACGATCGCACCAAATTGGACAATTCTTTTTTGTTGTGTTTATTATTGTTAGGGCAAGGTTTATATAACAAAATATTCCCAAAAAAATCCTACAGAAAAGAAAAAAAGCCTTCCTTTTTCTCGAGCAATCATAGAGTATTTATGTAGGTTTTGACATTTGAACAAAGGAGGTTAATTTTTCTTTCACAGAATCGCATGTCAAGTGAATAGTTGAAAGTGCAGTAGTTCTTACCACAGAATACCTAACAATGGTGTAAGAATATTCCATGGGGATTAATAGTGGTAGAACGAAGTTCCGCGGTATTTAATAGAAATGCAATAATAAAATAGAACGAGAGAAATGGACTCGCTATCTATATTAATAAAAGAGGATCTATGGTTGGTTCAAAACTTCGAAATGCCTTATTGTTCAAACGATCGCACCAAATTGGACAATTTTTTTGTTGTGTTTATTATTGTTAGGGCAAGGTTTATATAACAAAATATTCCCAAAAAAATCCTACAGAAAAGAAAAAAAGGCATTCCAATTCCTTACGACGAATCGAGCAATCATAGAGTACTTATATGGGTTTTGACATTTCGACAAAGGAGGTTAGTTTTTCTTTCACAGAATCGCATGTCGAGTGAATAGTTGAAAGTGCAGTAGGTCTTACCAACGGTATAAGAATATTCCATGGGGATTAATAGTAGTAGAACGAAGTTCTACGATATTCAATAGAAATGCAATAATAAAATAGATCGTTGTGAAGTTATAAGCCATGAAGTAGTCTGGCAATGGTGCATTTCATTTTCTTGAAGGGTAGGAAATTCAGAAATGGCATAGAGTATGAATGGCGATGTATACAATTATTGTGAAATTTGCATAGAACTTATAATAACATGGAAGGCTATTATCAGATCAAAAGCGGGTAAAATAAATCGGAATGTGACAATGAGCATGCATCGTGAGTTATCCATTTTCATCTTTTCTCTATATTTCTGAGATGTTTTTGATTTATGTTTGGGTAATAAATATATTTGCGGGAATAACTGACTTCAAAATTGCCCATAATTAGTATTTGACATATTATTTTTGTATTTCTGTTTTGTGTGACAGCTCATATCCATGGAAAAGATGACATTTGACAGATGACATTTGACAGATGACATTTGACAGATGACATTTGACAGATGACTTTTGACAGATGACATTTGACAGATGACATTTGTCAGTAGACAGATGACATTTGACAGTTTACAGATGACATTTGACAGAACTTTTATTATGCCTAATTTATCTTCTGCTTGAAAAAATATCAATGGTAAGTTTATACATCTTCAACGGGGGTTTCACAAAGCATATCACCGGTGATCGGAGCTTGATCTAGAATCAACTCGATTTGACAGTTCAGGAATCTAACCAAGCCGTTGGTCTCCGATCACTGGTGATTACGATTTGTGAAATCCACTGTAAGTATAGGCACGGCCTTCTTAAGATAAAGATGGATATGGGTATCATTTAGGCGAAACAAAGTACGCCGGGCCAGCTAGTTAATAATAAACTTTAAATCGATATGAAAAGTACTTTATATTGGAATTCATTTACTACGTTCGTGAATGTCAGAAATGAGTATTCGTTATTTCAAATATTTTGCATTCTTCACATTACATACAGGGTGGGCCTAACAGTTCTCATTTTTGAATAGTGAAAAGGGGTGGAGCAGCACCTTGTTGGAACAGCGATTCAATTTCCTGCATAAGTGTTTTTTTTTTCATCGCTTTATTATTATACAGAGTGACCCAGTATTCCATCAATAACTTTCACACGCCGATTTTGGATCTTTGAGATGGAAAAAACGCTCAGACGGGTCAAAAAGGAATTTGATATCAATACTCCTCTAGTCGCTATCACAATTTTTTGACCCGTCCGAGCGTTTTTTCCATCTCAAAGACCCAAATTCGGCGTTTGAAAGTTATTGATGGAATACTGAGTCACTCTGTATAATAATAAAGCGATGAAAAAACAAATACACTCATGCAGGAAATTGAATTGCCTTTTCAACAAGGATCTGCTTGACCCCTTTTCTCTATTCAAAAATGGGGTTGCAGCTAGAGGGATAGTTATATAAAACTCATTTCAACACCCTTATTTGTCTCCCTTTCAACAGAATTTGACCTGCCTGAGCGTTTTTTCGTTATTCCATCCCAATCCCAAAGCTCAAAATTCGGGGTGGAAAGTTATGGATGGTCCACCCTGTATTATATGTATATTCTTCAGATCCATCCTATCCGTCCTATCAGTTTATTGAGTGTCCCCTTCAAAATTTTAGAACGATTGATTCTCTTTAGGATTGAAACCCATGTTGAAGATGGTTTGCAAAATTGTCAGGGAGGTTTTAGGAAAAATAGGAATTGTTCTGATCAGGTTCTTAGTCTCACTACTTTCATCGAATCAGGTTTTAATAAGAAATTAAAAACAGGAACAGCATTCGTCGACTCATCATCGGCTTATGATACTGTTTGGAAAGATGGTTTAATTTTCAAACTTCTTAAGCATTTGAAATGTGGGAAAATGGTTGGTTTAATTGAGAATATGTTGACGGACAGGAGACTTCGTGTTTTTACTGATGGTGATAGTAGTAGTTTCAAGACTTTGAATAACGGACTTCCCCAAGGATCGGTGCTGTCACCCCTTCTTTTTAATTTATATTTGGGTGATATTCCTGATACTTCCTCCGAGAAATTTATTTATGCAGATGATATTGCTCTTGCCTTCCGTCATTCTGATTTCAACATTCTTGAGAATACTTTAACTGAAGATTTAAAAATTTTGAGGAACTATTTTCTGGAGTGGCGTTTATGCCCGAGTCCCACTAAAACAGAGGTGTCGTGTTTTCATTTGAATAATCACCAAAAACATAAAACTTTGAGGGTTAGTTTCAATAATACAGTTTTGAATCATAATTTCACTCCCAAGTATCTTGAAATAAAACTAGATTCTTCTTTGACTTTTAAGGCTCATTTGGAAAGTTTACATCTAAAGTTAAAGACGAGGAATAATATAATTCAAAAATTAGCTGGAACATCCTGGGTGCCGATGCTACCACTCTTCGTACGGCTGCTTTAGCCTTGGTTTTCTCTGCAGCTGAATACTGCTGTTCTGTTTGGTTGAATAGTTCCCATGTCCATAAAATTGATGGGCAACTCAATATTTCTATGAGGATTATAACTGGAACCATTAAATCTACTCCATTAGCTTGGTTACCAGTTCTTTCCAACATAATACCTCCTCATATTCGTAGACAGGTTGCTGCCATGAAGTCTTGGGATAAATTTCATTCCTTTCCAAATTCATTTCCTATTATGAGTTATATGCCAGATACAAGACTGGCTAGATTGAAATCTCGAAAGCCTCTATGGATAAATGATTTTCTTTATTCTAGAAAAAATCATAAAGAAATTTGGAGTTCGGAATGGACTTTATATGATTTTTTCAATAAAAGTTTAATTCTCGATCCTTCTGAGAAAGTTCCCGGTTTTCATCTGTCTAGGAAAAATTGGTGTCTATTGAATCGTCTTAGGACAGGTCATGGACGTTGTAATAGTATGCTTTTCAAATGGAATGCCATTGATAGCCCGAGATGTGAGTGTGGGCATGAAGAGCAAACTATTCACCATTTGGTCAATAATTGTTCAATATATAAATTTCCAGATGGTTTTAACTCTATTCACTTAGTATCTGATTCATTTTTGAGATGGGTTGGTACCTTCAAAACAATTTGAATATATTAGTTGATTTTGCTTTTCCGTTTTTTCTCCCTCTGGTTTCTGTTTCAGATTATCTAAAAATGCTTTGTCAACCCCTTTGAAGAAATGAAGAAAGAATTACATTCGTAGAAGAAGATGCCCTCCAATATGAATATCTGAAAACAAATCCAATAACCCTACACTTATACGGGGAGACAGAGTTTTTGCTGAGGTTTTTATCTGTGCTCTTGCATCATACGCAGAAATGTATGGTGCCCCGTTTGACATTCCTGTGCTAATACTGAGATTAGGAGCGGGGAATGGATCAATATTATATGTTTGTTTGAATGATCTGTTCCTTGTTGCCTTTTCGAGGCACATACCAAAATAGGAAAGAAATCTGTAACAGCTCCATTTCATAAGAATATATATATACTAAAGTTTCGGAATGTCCTCGAAACGGCTCGGACGTTTTTGCCTCAGATAAAGGATGGGCACGTTATGGCAGCACCGTTTTCTGAATATGTGGCCAGTTCATTCATCAATTTCAAACCGCTATTTTAATATTGTGGTACTAACGACGTTTCGAACAGTGTTGTCGTCACGGTAGCATTGCATATAAAAAGTGAGATTTGGATTAAGGACTGAATATTGTTACCAAAAAACGTTGAAAAAATTGTTGGTATGTGTCTTGTTCGTGGTAAATTGGACTATTTTAATCCTGATTAGAGTTTACTATGTAGGTTCGTTCTACTGTCATCATCAGATTTTCTTCTGATATTGAGAGATTTGGTTATCAATTCTGAATTAAGCGGACTCTGTTTACCTAACTCAGAGACTGTTTCAATTTTCGGAACATTGTACGTCAGAAAGAGTAAATTCACTTGTAATTTCATTTTTATTCTTCGATACCGATAACACCACGCCACTGGACATATCAATGTTAGATTCTTCAATGTTGCAACGGCAGTATCCAATGATATATCTATTTTTTATGCTATATTCCGTTTCACTCATTGAACACTGACTGACTAAGTTTCGGCTTCATCAATTCTCGAATTTATGAATGAGATGCTTTGTCTCTTCTTTCTATGGTCTTAGATTCAACCTATTCCGATAATTTTCACTATGAAAAGTGACATTACAAATTTGAATTGGAGAGAGAAATTTCAGGTTCTGTACATTTCCTTACCCTCTTCAACAAATTTTACACGGATTTTCGTATGATATTTTGGTATGTCTCCAAACTTCTCATTTATTCGTATGATATGTGCTTTTCCAATTCCCTACTCTGAGTAAGAAATTAATTATAATTCCTGAATCTTCATTGAGAGATATCCCCGATAACTGAATATTTTTCAAAAATCGTGGTAGACCTCTCAATTGATTATTTATTCCATTTGGTTTGGTTGGGTACGTTCATAAGAATCATAAGACCACTTTGACAAAGAAATTATTCGCACATTGAAAGTCAACTTATGTAAATCCTCCAAGAGAAGACAAGAAGCCTGGATAGAAACTCTCAAGGGAAAAATCCTAGACAGAATATGGTATAGAGTTAGCACAAGACATTTGACTCTGGTAAAGGAAATATTCTGATTTCCTTCACAACAGATATAATTTGGTGAATATAGATTTTCTGCAATTGTTGCTTTCTGCTCACTCAGAAATTTGAGACATGTATGCCACGAATCATTCTGTTTCAGATTAGTATCAAGAATGCTGAAGGAAGCATATTTTGATATTGGAAGATGATCTTTCTATTCCGGTTGAAAAATGGATATAAAATTAATACATAGTTATCTTGTGTGCTCTGAATATTGAGATACAAAAGACTATTTCCCTCGTCTTAATTTTCACCAATCAGATACGCGCAATTTTGAATCACAAATGGTTTCTAGATGGGAAAACTGTATGGCAGTAGATACCTAGCTGCAGGGGCGGCTCCAGGATTTTCGTTTTGGGTAGGCCCAGTTTTTTTTTTGGGTAGCCCGGTTCAGGAATTACGTCAGTTACACCACCCCGTGCAAAGCCGAGGAGGTCCACTAGAATAAATATGAAATTTTTGGGTAGGCCCGGGCCTACCCGGCCTACCCGCTAGAACCGCCACTGCCTAGCTGTCAGCAATTTTTTCGGGTTTACCCGCGGCAAATCTTGAAAGTGTTGTTGTCAACGAAAATTGATAAAAACATGCATAATGCATCCAGAATAATCTGTTACTCATGAAATGGTCTTGTCAAATACCATTCGGGCATCTAATTTTTCCTGTAGAAAAAATCGAATGGACATAATGAAAAGTAATATTTTTTTAACAAAAAGCATTCGTGCAGCTGCGAAAATTCTCGTCTTTGAGTCGGATTTTTGTTGCCACCTGCACTCATGCTTCTTGTTAAAATATTACTTAGCAACGTGTTTCTTCGATTTTTTTCGAAAAAATTGAATGCTCTTATGATATTACTTACGAAAATGCATATTAAAGTTTCACATTTTGATGAAAAAAATTCCATCTTCCGTAAACTTCATTACAGACATTGTCACTAATAATAGCTACTTTCTTGCTCTCTACTCGGTTTCATTGGACGTGGCAGTGACGGAGATATTGAATTTGCATAAAGGTTTTACTCCCCAACTTTTACACAACTGGACTTGGTATTTGCACAGCAAATTTAGATGCGCAAATGTGTTCCATATGAAGAAGATACTGTTGGTTTAATAGTATTGAGTTAACCGCTTTCGAGAAAACTGAAATTTTATGATCAAAAACAATTTGCTAACGCATTGTAAATTTCTTATAATTGGAAAAATGAGTAGTGATAATTAACAAGTTTGTTAATTTCAACAATATTAGACAACTACACGCCATTCACTTTTATTTAATCACATATAGGAGGTCATGGTTTCGTTTTCAGGAGTTGGTGCACCTGATGAAAAGTCTGTGCGCGTACAGAAAATATCATTAATGACAAAACGACGTTGCCAGTTTCTTTGTTTGCATAAAAGTAAAAGTATCAAAGAAAGTCCACATTTTGTTAGTTCGAATCGATCGGCGATTTTGGGGCGAAAAGTCGATAGAACATCGCCTATTTTTCCGTTTTTCGTCGTCCAGAAGAAGTTTCCCGTCGATATAAGAAACTTCGTGCAAGTGTCATTTTTTCCTTTCATGACTTTTGGCGTGACTACGACCGCCAAATTTGAATTGGACCAAAAATCGATTTATAAGCGAAAGTAAGTACTAATCGACCTTTTTACACTTGATAACGAAGTTTTTTTTAGGTATCTGTCCGTTTAGAACGATTTTAAACGAAATTCCGGTCCCCAGAAGTTTGGTTAGTTTCGGTATCGGTTCTGGCGCTCAAAATCTATTTGGAATGTGTAAATGGACGAAAAAGGCTACCTTAGACGATCTTCTTACGAAAGCGACCGGAAAATATGGTTCAGGTAAGATTTTCGAGGAATTATGAGGAAAGAACTTGCAGAATAAAATTGCACGATTTTCGTAAGTAAACGGGTTCTGGATGGCCATCATCGGTCTCTAAATGATTGTTGATCGTTTTCACGTTTCAGAAAAAAACACGTCAAAAAGCTAAAAAAAGAAGAAATATGACTATATTGCATTCAACGGTAGAAATAGGCTATATTGAATCAGAATACATCGGTTTTTTTCCATATTCCAGGAATTAATTTCAGTGGGGATTTTGAAATTTTGGCAATTGACTTTGTAAGGGCCGGGAATTGTGAGGGTCGCTTTCTGTAGCAAGTATTTGTTGTTTTAAAGAATTCAATAATGCTTTTCGTACTCCTGCAACAATATTCAACATAGATATTCCTGGTTAGGTTAGGTAAACCTATTTTTTAAATATATTATGCTTCAGAATTTAATTTTTATCCACTCAAACGAAAACTCAAAAACAGTATTTATTTCCCAAATATTACTAACAGGATCAATCAAAATGAAATTAGTGTGGATGTGTGCTTCCATTGAAACTAAATAGAGTTTTTCAATGTTTTATTCCAAAATAGTGCCAACAACGTATAAATAGGTATTAAAAATGAAACAATGAGAAAACTCGAACAATATTTCATTATGATGAATTCCTTCAGTTAAAAACTTATCCGTCTTTTTCAGCGAATTGGTCAACCACTTCATTTTCATCAATTTTCACACTAAAATGAATATTCATATAAGTACCAACCCATTCAATCTAGTTTCCCTAGAAGAATTGCGCAGCTAATTTTTGATTCTCCTCAAGCTGGAAAAACTTGTTTCTGGAGTAGCAATAGATACTGGAATCGTAGCTAAAATTTGTAGTAGGATGTAGATGTTCGGATACATTTTGATTACACTCATTTAAGCATTCTAATGCCGATTTTGAAGTGGAGTTTATTGACATTTTCCATATTTCAAATTCTGCTTCAATTACGTTTTTATTTTTTTCTGGGAGTAGTGAAGAATACATCGATATGGCGTCTTCTAATTCATATTCGCTGTTAAAATTCTGGAGTAACAGACCAGATAAGGCTGGTGTTTAGAAAATCTATCAGTTAATTGTTGGATAGTATGGTCTAAAAATGGAATGAAGAAATTGATTTTAAAATAAGTTGTTGTATCTAAGGCGTTCGGTACGATTTCCACCAGAAGAAATATAAATATAAAAAAGGAATTATTTTTTCGACGGATCCATTTGTGTGCGATGTTATGAAACTTCAATATCATCCATATTGCTGATATGAATTGATAGTTTCAACTAGAGTTTCGGAGATAAGTTGGTTTGAGTGCAAAATGAAAGATTAATTCTGCAACAAAAAACATTTCGGGGGGCGTTTTGAACCCCCAAAACCCCCTCACTGTCTACGCCTTGAGTGAATGATAAATGTGAAGCATATGTTTGACCTACTCCATTTTATTTGTACAAACCTACTGTGGTAGTAATGTATGAATATTTTTTAAACTAAATTACTATACAGTCAGAATATTTTACTGCTTGTTCATAAGATCAAATAAATGAAATGTATATAAATAAAGCTTTCAGGAATTGAGATTCTTGCTTATTGAGGAACATCCTGTTTATTGTCAAAAGTTTTCACAAATACAATTCGTCGAAACCGATAGGAGAATGTCAAAAGTACAGCAAATTGAAGTTTTTGAAATAGTTGTAACTTATATAACGCCGAATCCATCACACAAAAATGTTTCAACGAGAGCACTGAAGTGAAGAGAGGAGCTTTTGAGTGCTCACTAATCCACCTTTCGGGGAGATTCATACTTTATCGTTTGTGAAACAAATTGACACAAAAACAGTAAAAAAGATTACCAAGAATTCTATATAGTTCTGGGTCCGTTATCGGGATAACATTTCGCATGTAGCTTCAACACGCATTTCAACAAAGGATTTCGAAATTTCATCTTGATCGAAATGGTAGTTTTGAAATTTTCGGAAAATAAAATTCATACGGCGATATTTACGGAATCCTGACCGAATTTTGTCGATTAACGATACCACCCTGAAAATTTTAAATTTTGTTATTTAGCTAAAGTTTGAACGGTCCGACAGACAGAATCATATTCGATCACGGGTTCATGATCAGTGATTCAAAATTAGACATTTCGGGCAACTGAAGGCTCAAAGTTCGAAAATTACAGACATCGTGACAAAATGATATTGCTCTCGTTTGATTAGTATACGAATTCAAAAAAATTAGGCAATATTGTTGATTGGTCCCAACCCGCATCCCATCACGATTTTCAATTAATTTTTTGATGTCGGTATTAATTAATTTGCATAACCAAGGGAACCCGAACTTTTCCAGTTATATGGAATAAACATCAGTGCCAGAGTTCGAACTTTGTTTCATGTTGGGAATCATAATAATTGGGAAGAGCAAAAACGTGGGAGGTTCACGGTATGAAAGTCTTTCAATTAGTCTGAGTTGAATATCGATCTCAGTTTCCATGAATTGTAATGAAAAGCGATGATTGAATACAAATTTTGTTGTCTCAAGAAAATTGATATCACTGTAGGCTTCGATGGCCTTGATTAATCGTTGATGTCGATATGAAATGATATGAAATTTTCAACAAGAATAAAATACTTGTTTTGCCGTATCTAGTATCTATTTTGAGCGAAGACTGTTGTTGAAAATGGATGGATGGATGGATGGATGGATGGATGGATGGACCTTTATATTTTTCGAATGAGTTCCTGTTCTGTGCAATCTTTTGACTAAAGCGCCAGAAAAAACTGTCGGATTTCACAGCGTAGCGACCTTTGAGCCATTGGGGGATAAAGTAGTGTGAAAACGATATGGCAAAATGAAGTGGAAACATGAGTGTTTCTCTTGGGGCATATTTATTATTTCTATGTGGTCCGAAGGCCTTTTCCACATAGTCCCTGAACAAGATTTTTTTAGCGCTCGTTCCACTTAATCGAGGGCTAAATCTTTCCGTCACGATGTCCGCCCGGTCGGACGTCCAGAAATACGATAACTCTCGAAAGGACGCACCAAGAGACATTCAGGGTAGGTTCGGATTCCGAATACCGCATTTTAGTTCGTTAACGGACAAAATCAGACTATAGAGTCTTTCTGATTACTTCGAAACTACAGATTCCATTGCTCAACCGTCAACCAGAATATACAAGTGCATTCCTCTCACCAATCGCAATAAATTTTTCCATACCATTTTTTAAAATTCGGTTTCGTTTGAAAGATACAAGGTGTCGAAAATTCATGAAAAAACACTTTTCTCTTCATATCTTCGTAACCGTCATTTCAAATATACTGAATTTCGGTTGATTGTTCACTCTATTCTTGGTCATATTCCTCAATAGGAACTAATTCAATAATCCTCCTGGTATAAGAGTAACAGCGTACCTAACTCATGAATTCACGAAAAAATACTATGAAACTACTTGAAAAAAAAACCGTTCGCTATCTCGAAAGAATCAATCATTTTGGAAAATGAAAGTATTTCTATGATCTTTCAATAAAACGCGTTGTTTTCGAGTTATTCCTAATTGTATATGATAAAATTTGAGGAAAAATTCTTGAATTTCAAGAATAATCTAGATGCTTCCCTGGATTACATATCATCGAATATTATTACTTTTCTGGTCTCTTAACAAGTTAACAATGTTGTCAGAATTTTCATCAACTTTGTCGAGACTAAAATCTAAATGATGGAAAATCGTTTGATGTGGAGACATGTTATAATGAACTTCCGCAAATGTGGGAGATAAAATTGAACACCTAGGATCATGAAATCATACATTTAATACGCACAGTTTCTATCAAATATTCATTTTTACCGAACGATATTGAAAAAAAATACAAAATTCAGATATATGAATGACGAAAGTCGATAAAAACCTCGTATCTTTTTGAAATTAATGAAAAATAAAATGATACTCAACACTAAATAATCTGGCGATGTTTTTATCTGAACGACATCCTCTTGGAATTTTATAAACTCGACACTGCACGATAAATATTACATTCATTCACTGCAAGTTCTAACATTATCATCAAGAGATCGAATAAAAACACCTAAAATAGTCACTTTCCTCTTTGATAGCAACAGCTCTAAAAAAAAATTTCTCCATTTTTGTTTGGAGATCGCGCTGGTGGTCTCTATACTCATGCGTCGTTCACAGACGTTATATTACGTAAAAAGATTATCTCTTTAATCTTTGATAATGTACCTAGGCTACGGATGCGTCGATTCATAGATCTTACAGTGTTTCTTGCGTAGTTTCAGGAATATTGGTGAAGCTGGCAACATAAACATAAAACTTTCCGTGGAATATTCACAGAATGGATACAAAATGGGTTAGGTTAGTTTGATTGATAATGGACTGTGATAAATTGATTGAAAGACATTCATTTACCGCGTTCGTTATTACCAAGCCGGGAGTGGAGCGAGAGAAAACGGACAAAGAACATCATTCTAATAAGTACGGATATCTCTCTCTCTCCTCTCTTTTAGCCAGAGAGACAGAGAGATCCGAATTATTAGATGTTCTGTGTCCGCTGCACCTCGGAAAGGGAACACCGAATGCGCCCTCTATAAGATATTTTTGGGATATCGAGGAAAATATGGAGAAGTTATTTGTGTTCACAAACTAATCTTCAGAAGAATCGAAGAAGGAACTCATTTTGATAGGAGAAATCTGGCTTTTTAATGGCAGATATAATCGGACAAAACTAAGTGTTCTTGTTAAGAAATATCGTGTTTCATTCTTATTCAAATAAGGTTAGAACTTGAGTATTCCCTAAATATATCAACTCGATTCCAATCGAAAAATATGATCTTTGAGGTCCTTGCATAGAATCGTATCAGGCACGTTATTGGCCCTTTTTTTCCGAATGGCTATATCTTTTTAACAGGGGTGAATTAAAAAAAATGGATGATAAAAAAGGGTTCTTTCGGCCTCAAGAATCTACAGTTGAAATAAATGTCATTAATGCTAGCGGCTTTATGAAAGAAAACCGTGTATAGCCGTTCGACAGAAAATTTCGAATCCATATAAGGTATCATATGAATCGACAAAGATACAAACACCATTGCATCAACAAAATATTGGAAAAACCGGATGTCAGTCAGTTGAGATTCTTGTTGTACCATTTTGATATGAAATCTTTCACCCTACCCTTTCAATTTGTGAGTAAATAATGAAAGGATGAAATTTCATTATCTCGAAAGTCTCACCTCGCAAGAGTCCTTCTGACCATTGGCGTATCCTGCACAAAGGAATGAGTCTAGGATAACTTTCGAATGAGCTGCCGTTCTGAACATCTCCTGGCATACCGAATTCTCCATTATAGGGACTTGGACTTCTTGAAGTACCGATGGTACACCACCATTATATTTGAGTCTTCCCCAACCTGTCACTGTAGCCATTCTTCCGGTGAAGTCCTCACTGTCTCTTGGTAGACAGATTGGTACTGAAAAAAAAAACATTATCCTGAATTTATGTTATAATCATAAGTCTTGATCTTCATTCAATTTCGTTTCAGCAAAAAAGTGTGTAGAACCGCTTGATAATGAATTCAGTACTGTTTCAAAATAAAACTCCATTCGATTGTACAATATTATAGTACATTCCTGGATCCACTGTCTAAAAGAAAAAAAGCACTTTGAGCTTCAATTTATCAGGCCTGTTTCTCCTACAAAGTCTGGTCCATCTCAGCTGACCAGAGTAGCAGAGATCATTAATTTCTAGGAGAATACTATGGATTTGAAAAATGGAAAGCGCATAAATTTTTACTTCCACAAAAGGTGGTAGGGGAAATACGTACAAAACGACATAGCTAAGAAAAAGCATTTCCGCTAAGACCACTCGCTTATTTTTATTTCAATAGGTGAAATCCATCTAAAGTTATTGTGAGTACGAAAGTTATAGACACCTTTATCAAAACAGTGATCACCACCTGTGAAATCGATTCAGACTCACTAACCGCTGAATATCCGATAAATTCCATTAAATTTCCTCAAGATTGTGGGTACCTGAAATAGAATGAACCGAAAGAAATCCTAATTTTACCCCTCATAATCAAATTAACGGAGGAAATGAAAGAGGAACAGTTGAATCAAATCAGCGAATGAAATAATTGAATTAATCTTTCCACCTCAACTTCCGTTTCTTTACCATTTTTGACCTCATTCCAGCCGAGGAAATTATGAATCAAGGCATACAGAAGAAGCTGAATTACTGAGACCCCTGAGCAGGATAATTTACATCTTTCAGTTCTTGACAACTGCAGAATGGTTTAATTTTAACTGCAGGGAATAGAAAAAGAGGCAAAATATGACGAGATGTGAGATGAAGGGTAGTTCTTTGCCATCGTCAGCGAAACTTCTACTCAAATCGAACATTTTATGAACGACCGGGCGTTGCACTTTAGCGCCCGCGGACTACTTTATCGCCCGGCAAGCGCTAAAGTGAATTTCAATCTCATATCGATGAAAATTCATATTTCGATGGATCATCTGATCAAACCCAAACCTTTATTCGAAATTATTTAACGAAAACAATAAACATAAAATAATTTATAAAATGAATTATAACTTAATATTGGCAATACAATACAGTTATTCATAGAAATATTTTGATTTGCTGTTTTCTGCATGTTATTATCTGGTGTTTCAGGGTAGTCAGCAATATTTTCAGATTCTCAGCAATGGCTAGTAGAAGGCTCATCATTTTATTAGCAATTTTCAGCTTATTTGCGAATGAATTTTCAATATAACCTTCCGCAACAGTCGTCCACTTCCATCCAGCATGTCTTTTAATGTTAATTACATCCTCGCCTGCATCTGCTAACATAGTTTCTGAGGAACGTCTGGAGCAGTAACCAGTATATTGTTTGTATTTCGCATGAGAAATACCTAGTTAGATGGCTATTCTGAATGGTATTTGACCGAATGTATTTTTTCTCGTACACTCGTCATTTTTATAATAAAAAAAACCCTTTTGATCATTCTGATCTCGCAAGGAGAAATATTTTCATAGTTTTATTGAGGCGGTTTCAGGCAACCTGTATAATAATTCCTCATAATTTATACGAGAAGCAGTATCAGCGCACTCTTTTCGGTTCCACTGTTGCAAAAGATTCCTACAATGAGGGAATTTGGAGATATAAACACTAATTTGTGACGCTTTTTCTGTCAACAAATTTGACAATCAAGCTATACCTTAAAAATCGCTCGAAGTGGTTGGCCATATCATGCATCGAATCAGTGCAGAATTGAACCAATTATTCAAATATACAGAGTCTCACATTTGAAATAACGAAGTTAACATTCGTTTCCGGTAGAACCGGAACTAGATTCCGATTGAAAATATTTTACAATTTGAGTAAAAACTCTGAAACAAGAATACAGAATTTTGAATTTCAATCAAAATTCCTTCCTCGAATATGTCAAATGAAACACCCTGGTCTTATTTTCCACCAAAAGCTCTTTCGGAGCCTAGAACTAGAGCTCTCTTCGCATGCCGGAGGATGTTCGGAAGTACGTGACTGAAGACTCAAACCTGGAACAACCAATTGAATCTATGAGTGCATTGTGCTTCCAAACGTTAGCTACGCAGCTCTTATCTGGTGGCTCTCAGGCCAAAACACTAACGGGACAATAAACCCTGGACAAATTGCAAAGTACAGCAAGTTTGTCTATATCCGGAGCATCTTGCTCTTAGAAAATGAGGCAGCCAATTGGAGTCCTAGGGTGGAGAGAAAGGCGGAAACTGAAAATTGGTGACTACACGAGGCATCTTCGCATTTTAAATGATTTTAATGATCTAAAGTTGTTTCTGAACACAGTGAGAGAACATTTGACAAATGAAATATTGTTTGCATAACAAGTGCTTTTCTCATTGCAAGGTGTCAATCAAATAATGTGATTTTTGAACTGTCAAATCGAGTTGATTCCCCGTTCAAGCCCGGTGACTCCCTGATCAGCGCTGATTGCGCTTTGTGTAACTCACCATAAGTCTTCAAATAAAAAATCATAATTCTTCCTCTAGTACACAACTCTTCTTTGATTTTCATCAAGCATAGTTTGACAGATGGTAGAACTCATAAAAATAAAGTCATTTTACCGAAAACTTTTTTTTATGAATTATGCCTCTGTTTCGAAAAAGCCTGAATATTTTCTAGTTTCTAGGTGAATCTGAAAATTCCTCAGTAGATATCAGTATCTCTTGTTTTTTGTCTTCTTATCATACACGACTCAGAATATCGATTGTGATCAGTATATCTTCGATCGTGTTACGGTGAGAGTACCTACGGTGTACATTGAACGAGTGTCTTATGTTTCGAAAATTCTGTAGGTTTATTCAAATAATGAACTTGTTCATATCCTTTCAATTCATAGTGCATCAAAACAAAATGCCAGTTCAGCGTATAAGTTGTGCAGAACAAGATTTCCGCTAAGAAATCACCTAACTTCGCAGATGTTCATAATCCTGGTGCAGAGATGTAGAGATACTGGTTGTTTAAACGAATCACGGGGAGGCCTCGCACATCTCAAATGGCCGAAATCGAAGATCAGATTCTGGAAATAGTAGAGGATCAACCAACAATAAGTACACGATCCATGGCCAGAGACGTCCAAGTGAGCCACAGTAAAGTTTGAAATACATTAAGGCGGGAGCAATTTCATCCCTACCATTTCCAAAGAGTTCAAGCACTCCAAACAGAAGATCATCCTCGAAAAAAAGAATTCTGCGTGTGGCTTTTAAATAACGAACATTTAACATCATCAATTCTGTTTACCGACTGAGCGACTTTCACAAGAAATAGAATTTCCTTAATTCTTATGTATGGTTCAATGGTTTTCCTTGAATGTCTGGATCGGTCTCGTATGTGGTATGCTTTTTGAGCCATTTTTTCTACCACAACGATTGTCAGGTGAAAACTTTCTTGATTTTCTTCAGGACAATTTACCAGAATTATTAGAATATGTGGCTGTTATTACATTTTCCTCCTCCGCGCTATCGACGAAATGTCCAAAATTATTTGAATAGTTTGTTTTCTCATAGGTGGATAGGTCGTGGTGGATCAATTTATTTGGTCTGCACGCTCCCCGGACCTCAACCCCTGTGGTTTCTTTTTTTGGGGTTATTCGAAAACATCAGTGTATACTGTATAGTGAGGGTGAAGTGAATAGTGCAGAAGAACTCAAACAACGCATTGAAAATGCTTGTTGAATTATTCGTGAGCAAACTGATTTGAAAGTTGCTGCATGCAACCATTCCTTATCACGCCGTGCGAGACTTTGTGCACATCAAACGAATGGCGATTATTTCGAACAATTTCTGGTAAACAATTTGGATAAGTGTTATGGGTGAGTTTCCTTAATTTTTATGACACGGCCTTTCAAGTCATAAATTGTCCACTGCTTACTTCGAACTTAAGAATTTCCCTTTAAAAATCGCCTGAAGGTTGAAAGATAATAGACCAGGGCCGAAACCTTCAAAAATGGTAAAAAATGAAAAAAAATTACAGTAGGATGAAACCCATTAGAAAAGGAGGGGAATATGATCAAAATGAAAGGAAAAATAAATTACGGTCGATCCGAGTTCGGGAAGTGGGAGGGGTGAGTTTTTAAGGGTGAAAAATGGTTTTCCTTGATTTCCGGCAAAACTACAAGTCCTATGAAAAAAAGTTAAATAGCAAAGTTGTAGGTAATGAAAAGATCTACAACTTTTGTATTTGCAATTTTTTCACATAACCTCAAAATTTAGGTGAAAAATTCAAAAAACCAAGTTTTTGGTTTTTTATTTATATCTTTTTCAAAAAAAAATTTTTCTCTACGAAATTTTGTGAAAACTTACCTTATTATGTCCCGAATACACTGTAATTTATTAGATTCAAAATATTTATGTTTTCGGCTTATTTTAACTTAATATCAAAAAAGCCCCCTAATTTTCAATCGAAAATTCTGACGTCAAAATATCAGCTTTTTTCAAAAAGTTCAGGGGCTTTTTCTTCATTGAAATATCTACTTTCTGATGGTATAAAAAAATATACATTTCTATAGGAAATGTTCTCAGAAAATGCAAAAAATTGTAAAAACACAAATTCGAATTTTTTTTTAATCATTGTGTATAATTGTGAGGTATTCAATAAAATTTACTCTTTAATTACTCAAAAAACGTAAGATTTCCTGTTTCATTTATAAACGAAAAAATTGCAAATTGAAATATACTTCTATAATTAACAAAAAAATAAGTTAATAAAGTTAATATTTAATAAGACATCTACAATATTTTGAAAAAGTTGTAGAATCTTGTTTGAATAATATTTTTAGATGACTATTTATTGCTGTTTTAAGATAATTCATATACCTGAGGGACCTTTGGTTAATTTTTAACCCATTGTAAGTTATTTCATAGAGAAGTGGGGACTGAGTTACTCTAATGGTGGGTTTCATAAATCGTCATACTGTCATAGTTGTGGGTCAAGATATTGATATTTTGGTCGTTTTAAATCAATTAAATTCAAATAATCATGACATTTATTTTCTCAAACCAGGAATGGAAAGGATCTATTTTTCACGTCTAATAGTTTCAAACATGAATCCTTCAAAAATATTGTCGCATTTCTGCATTGTTTTTCTGGTTGCGATACAACATCTGGATTTGCCGGAAAAGGAAAGAAAAGTATCGTTAATTCGTTATTAGATGCGGAAAATTTGTCAAATTTGGCCAATGTTTTTTATATTAAAGATGAAAGTAAAGAAAATTAAAAAAAAGTGGATTACAATCAATAAAATCTATTTATAAATGTAAAAAAGAAAAAATAACACTAAATCAATCGAGGTTTCGAAAATATCAATTGGCAAAAATTAACTCATATTTCACTTTGGCAAACCTCCCACCCACAGATGAAATTGTGGAAGAAGAAACAATGCAGACTGGAAATAACATTGGAGACGAAAATGATGGTCTTGAAGATTTCGACGATCAACTAGAGTTGGAAAGGTTTTTCGAATCTGACGATGAAGAAATGCCTTCGAAGAGACAAAAACTAATGAATAACTGATTAGAATTTCAGATAAGGTATTTATGAATTGGATTAACGTTTTTGAAAAAAAAAATAAAATGCGTAATCAGAACTAAGTATCTAAATTCAGTAGTACGATTTACCTGTATATTTATATTGTAGGTATGAGATTTTCTATGACATGAATGTAATTCGAATTAAATGAATAAACTCTTTATCTTAAAAAAAAAATGCAGCAATCACATTTTTTTGATTAAATTGTACATAGTGATTGAAAAAAATTTCGAATTTGAGTTTTTTCAATTTTTTGCATTTTCTGAGAACATTCCTTATAGTAATGTATATTTTTTCACACCATCAGAGAGTAGATATTTCAACGAACAAAAAGCCCCTAAACTTTTTGAAAAAAGCTGATATTTCGACGTCAGAATTTTCGATTGAAAATTAGGGTGCTTTTTTGATATTAAGTTAAAATAAGACGAAAACATAAATATTTTAAATCAAATAAATTACAGTGTATTCGGGATATAATAAGGTAAGCTTTCACCAAATTTCGTAGAAAAAAAAATTTTTTTGAAAAAGATAAATAAAAAACCTAAAACTTGGTTTTTTGAAATTTTCATATAAATTCTGAGGTTATGTGAAAAAATTGCGAAAACAAAAGTTGTAGATCTTTTTATTACCTACAACTTTGCCCCATAACTTTTTTCTATAGGACTTGTAGTTTTGCCGGAAATCAAGGAAAACCATTTTTTACCCTTAAAAACTCACCCCCTCCCACTTCCCGGACTCGGATCGACCGTAATTTATTTTTCCTTCCATTTTGATCATATTCCCCTCCTGTTTTAATAGGTTTCATCCTACTGTAATTTTTTTTTGTTTCAAAAATTATCGACCCTGGTCTATAATACAAATTTGCAAGAAATTCTAGTGCGTAGAACAGATCATTTTGCCATAATTATGCCGCTTTACGTTCTGGATGCATAGCTCTGGATTAATCTGATGAACAGAGAGATGCAGGCCAGAGCGAGGGTCAGAGTAGTATTGAGGTATTGCTGCCCAAAATTTCTTTAATTGCACATTTCATAAGAGAAATTTTCGGTAAACTGACTCATTTTAATGAGTTCTATCACCTGTCATAAAAAAGCCTCACCTTGAAATACACCCTGTATATTATGAATGGAGGATTTTCATTCTTTATTTTGAATAATTCAAAATTCAGGACCATCACAATGCAAAGAAAGCAATTTTATTTGGTTACGTTGCTGGTTATTCAATTTCATCACGAATACCTATCATGAATAGTTTTCTGAATGAACAGCAAAAACCGAATTGACCCTTTTACCTACTCATCTTTGCCCTGGCTTCCTTATTCTCAGGAATATGGAATTGAGTTCAACAAACTTCTCTGTTTCAAATTTGCTTCGATGTGCTGTGCTTGGGTTTTCGTTACGCTGTCTCGTTTCTCGGGAACCAACGTCAACTGGTTGACAAGTTAAATAATGAATATTGTCCATTACGAAAATCTCACTTACCTATATGTTGGTCAAATTTAATGGTACTCTCCAGCTCCAACAGCGCCAAATCATTTTCGAAAGTCAGCGGATCGTAGCCTCTGTTGACTATCACTCTCTTCACGTTTCTGCTCTGTGACCTTTTGGACTCTAATTCGCCTGATATATCAAATTCCCCGAATACTGCCACCAAAGATGCCAAGAATCCTGGCTGACAATGCGCTGCAGTCAGTACATATTTGTTGCTGATAAGAACTCCTCCGCACTTGTTTTTGGTGAAAAGGCCGAGCCATGTAGACTCCCTGACAAGAACCTGCCAGGGCCACTTGCCGAAAGTGGCTTCCCTTCCTCCAACGATACGGCCAGTCTTGATTAAAGGTCTGCGACCGCATTCTGAAAGAATAATCGCTTGAGATTGTGGTGTGGTATCATGACAATGGAGATAGTGAAATATTCTGAAAACTTTTATGACATTACCACTTTATCAGTTATCTGTAAATGTACTTATTACGAAGTGTAACATGAGTCGATATCCACTTCAGGCAGTAAAACTTCGGATCATTCTTATTAAGGCGGACTCCCACTACTCGTATATTTGGCAAGTACACAATTATTTGCGTACTTGGCAAGTAGATGAAGTTTCGAATTTGAATGACAAGATAGACAAGTATTGGCCGAGTGAACCACTCCCACTACATGCCAAATATAGGCAAGTGGCAAATATTTGCCAAATACACGAGTAGTGAGAGTCCGGCTTAAGAAGAATGCATTATGCTGATAAAACTAAGTAAACGGTGAATTTTTTTGATGAATCAAAGAGTAGAGGAAATTTATTCGGCTGATTAAGAAAATGTAGTACCTACTACAGATGCATAGAAACCCTGGTGTTGGCACTCATCAGATTTTGTTTGAGATTTTCTTGTCGAATGAGAATCTGAGTATTTTTTGACTTACATACTTTTCATTTCTCGTGAAATATTGCTGATAATTCCAGATCTATACCAAAAACTATACAGGGTCTTTCACGAGGAACCTCACCCATATTTATACGGGAAACTACTGAACGTATTTTCATGAAATTCAGCACGTATAAGTATTTCACGATGCTGATGAAATCTAAAATATTTTCAAGGCATGAGCACCTCCGGTTTTTTTCCGGAAATGACGTCAACTTCCGTTTCTCAAATTATAACACCATTTTTTTTATTGCAGAAATGGATTCCTTAGAAAATTTCAAGTTATTTTGATGTAACATTTTTCAGTTTTGGTTGGAAAATTCTCTCTGAGCGGAAAAATTCGAAAAAAAAATCGAAAATAGAGCTCCGCTGAAACAAGAATAACTTCGAGGTTTTTGGATGGAAAATTTTCATTTTTGGGATTTTTCAAGATGTAAGATTCATGATACAGGGGGTGAAAAAATTGCTTTCAAAGTTAGGGATGACAAAATCGTGAAAAATCAATTTTTTCAAATTAGAACCCCATTTTTTTATGGCAGATATTGAATCTACGTTAAAATTATTTTATGTATGCATCACAGCCTTGCCCTAAAGTGGATATTAACTCAGAAAATATCCATTTTAGGGCAAGGGTGTGATGCATACACTCACATTATTTTTTAACGTAGATTCAATATCTCCAATAAAAAAATGGGGTTCTAATTTGAAGAAATTGATTTTTCACGATTTTGTCATCCCTAACTTTGAAAGCGATTTTTTCACCCCCTGTATCATGAATCGCGATTTCGATTTTCAAAGTGGATACATCAATCTTACAACTTGAAAAATCCCAAAAATGAAAATTTTCCATCCAAAAACCTCGAAGTTATTCTTGTTTCAGCGGAGCTCTATTTTCGATTTTTTTTTCGAATTTTTCCGCTCAGAGAGAATTTTCCAACCAAAACTGAAAAATGTTACATCAAAATAACTTGAAATTTTCTAAGGAATCTATTTCTGCAATTAAAAAATGGTGTTCTAATTTTAAAAACGGAAGTTGACGTCATTTCCGGAAAAACCGGAGGTGCTCATGCCTTGAAAATATTTTAGATTTCATCAGCATCGTGAAATACTTATAAGTGCTGAATTTCATGAAAATACGTTCAGTAGTTTCCCGTATAAATATGGGTGAGGTTCCTCGTGAAAGACCCTGTATGCAAGAGTGACGATTTGATCTACAAATTTTGGTCACAATTTTCATCTACACAGTTACACCAGGGTTTGCATGCATCGATGTAGTAATCTAATTTATTGACACCTCACTTATAAGGACGAGTGATGGTTATCCTGTTGGGAAAACTCCAGTATTTTTGCTCAACTGCTTTCTCTTTTCATTGACAAATTACTCCAATTTGAATTTACATGTTTACTTGAAAGTGTAAATTGATTCTCGGTTTTCGTTAAACTCCTCAGAACAGCCAGCTTGAGTTCATGTCACAAACTGTCAACCCATTCTGGAGGCTTACTGAGCAAATAAATAAATTACAAATTAAATAACTCAATAACAGATTCAACGAATAATCATATCACTTACACAACAACTTATTAACTAAGTGAATAACTAAAGATTAATCGACTATTGATTGGTTAGGTAATTTTGTACGGCACCCTTATCTTTCCCAAGTTTGTTCAAACCAAGAACTCTTGTAGTCGTAAAACTGAATGTATTTTATGGTAATATGGATTAATGGGAAGTAAATTCTCGATATGTAGGTATTATCTCATTATACGTGATGTTAGTCTCTGAAATGTTGATACTCATTCAGAATTTATTAGCAAACCATTTCTTTTTTGGTGATTGAAAGAGAAACTAGTATATAGAAAACACTGGGCTTTATACCCCTTGTATTTCCACGAGAATTGATGGAAATTTAATTTTCCCCTCATACAGGGTGAGGCAACTAGTTCTCCCACATTTGCAGGAGCTGTTCGAAAAATAAGAAAAAATATATTAGAATCTTTTTTTTTCATTTCGAAAGCCTACATAATCAAGATTTTTTTTTCATTTTTATGTCTTAAAATAATTTCATACAAATGACGGCCTCGGCGAGCGACGCACATGTGGAGTATTTCGAGTATTTTCCATTAGTCTCTTCAGCATAGCTGTTTCAATTTGGATGATTTCCTTCTTGATTGCCTCTTTCAAAAAGACCCTTGATGACTTGAGAGAGGCAATCAAGGAGAATTGCCTCTCTCCAGTCATCAAGGGTCCTAAGAAGATGTTTGAAAACCTCACACTCTAGATCCTTGAAAGAGGCAATCAAGAAGGAAATCATTCAAATTGAAGCCGCTATGTTGAAAAGACTAATGGAAATTACTCAAAATACTCTTATTTGGATGCATTTTGAAGATAAATAAAAAAAATTGATTATGTAGGCTTTCAAAGTAAAGAAGAATTTCTCCAATAACTCTATTCGTATTTTTTCAACAGCTCCTTCAAATGTGGGAGAACTAGTTGCTGTTCCCTGTATCGAGAGAGGCTGAATATAAGAGCATTATGATGACAGTCCTTTGTAGGGTTAATTCAATGGATTCCTCAACATCTATAAGTTACTGTGTCAAGATGAAATAGCTTTCACTTTTTCTACTTTATTAAACTCACCTCTCTTGTAGTCATCAGTGAAAATATTGGGAGGAAAAGTTTCTTTATCGATCAGAGACTGTGTAGTAGTAGGCCTCCTGGTACTTTTCGAAGGCTTTTTTGAAGCTGTGGGTCTTTTCGTTGTGTTAACTGTTGTCACGGTATTGGCTGGTCGTCTTGTTGGTTTTCTTGTTGTAACTCTAGTTGTAGTTATTCTGTTTGTGGTTGGTCTCGCCGATGTTGCAGGTCTTACTGAAGAAGGTCTTACTGAAGGTCTACTCGAAGTTGAAGGTCTCAAAGACGTAGGTCTGTACGAAGAGGGTCGTGAGGATGAAAGAGGTCTTGTTGAAGAAGGTCTCACAGGTCGAGTGGTAGTTGTTGGTCTGGCAGGTTTAGTAACTGGTTTCTTCGTAGTTGTTCCCTGCTTCTTGACAGGTTTAGTTTTATTCTGATTGTAAACAACATCCTTCAAATCCTGAAATGGTTCTTGTAGCCCTTGTATAATTTTATTCACAAAAGATTCCATTTTCTCATCCAACAATTCATCCTCCTCGAAATCAGGAGTAGTGACGTCGTTTTCACCATAGAGCGACATATTCAAGTTAGGATTCCTCACTGGGGGAAAGTTAACAAGTTGATCTACTGAAGGTTGTACATTTATGGCTGCTGTGACATACTCATCATATGGTATAGGTCTCCCTGGAGACGATCCTATATTAGGTTTCGGTGTTATCAGAACAGTCGGTGATGGTTTTTCGCTTGATCCCATATATCCGAGAGTGGAGGGTCCCACACTTGTTGGTCTACTTCCTGGATAGATATTTTGGGTAACATGGTTATTGATTGTTACATGGTTTACTGGTTTTCTTGGAGGTTTCGTGACAGAAGTTTGATAGGTTGATGGATGGGAAGGGGTATATGGGGGAGGTTGAGATACTGGTCTTGTATATGGATCATCTTCTGTTATCGGACTGAGAACAATAAGTGTAGGAGCAGGACTAGGATAACCTGTGCTACTTGAATATTGCGGAATAGGTTCAGAAGATATGGAAATGCCAGGTCCTTCAACTCCTATTGTTGAACCAGGTCTTCTAGTTGGTAAAGAGTTGTATACATAGGATGTGGAAGGTGGCTTCTTTGTTGTCTGCGTATACGGTTTTGTCACTTCCGTGTATGAAGACGTGCTTTGATTTGGTTTTGTGGTTTTCTTATTTGAATTTTTTGAAGGCTTATTCTTCTTTTTCGTTGTTGTCGGTTTCGAATTAGTAGCAGTTGTTTGAGAACTCGTAGTTCTTCTTGGAGGAATAGTTGTACTGAAAACGTAGGAAGTAGACGGAGGCTTCTTCGAAGTGAAGGGTTTGTAACTTTGAGTTGCAGAACTGTAGACATAAGATGTTGAAAGAGGTTTTTTGGACGTGGTGAAATATTGAGGTTGGTTCGTTGACCCATCACTGTCCAAGAGATGTATAATAGGGTATCTATCCGAAGTTTCTTCTGGTTTTGTTATAGTAGGAACTAGAACATATTTGTTCGTATCGGAGGGTTTCTGATGAAACATTGGCCTTATGAAAGTGGTCGTCATTGGTTTTGCAGTATACGAAGGAGAAGATACTGATACCGTCAATAGGGCTGTATCTCGATCATATGGATGTGTCGACTGCTCCATGATAGTAGTTGTTTTCCTACTCTCCGTTGTTGGTTTCTTCGTTGCATAACTATCAGAAGTGAATGACGTTACTCCTTCCACATTAATTGAAGTATCTGGAGGTGGGTGATGTAAAAGACCAGACGTGCTGAATCCATTCTCATTTTCGTTAACTTGAACTATTGCATTGTTATCTATGGTCTGAAGTATATCTTGGTTAAGTAGAGTTTGGGTTATTTGGTGTATTCCACTGGAGGTTATATCTACAGAAGGACTGCTTGGTTGGTTGGATGGAGGTTTAGTGTCTAGCGGTTGTGTTACCTCGTCTTTCGGGTTATTCATCGAAGCGTTTTGTATAAGTTCGCCAGTGGCCCCGTTACTAAGATGGCAGCAGGCTCCGAATAGAAATCCATCCATACATGCTCCGACAACTTCTCCTTGCCTGAGTATGCATTCGTGATTGAACATGCAGACATTGGGGCCCCCAGTGTCATTGTAGATCTTTCTCGTTGGTTTACAGAATCTTGGTGTTATTTTGTAACCTCCAAATAGAAGTTTTGGATCTGAAAAGAAACAAGAAGATAATTAGTTCATGAAGTCCTCACAATACATTTTTCGGAAAAATCAAATATATAAATAAACCTCATCTCGATTATGGATACCGAAAAAGAAACAAAGGAAAATTTTTAAAGCAGCTAAGAGCCCAAGATAGGAAACTGGTTGAAATAAGAAGTCACTTTGATGTATGAGTGTTTATGAGACTTTTTGTTTTTCATGTTTTCACCTTTTTTAGGTTAGAAAGCATTCGAGGAACTAAAATAAACTTTTCGAAAAAGATTTTGGTTCAATTAATAATAGTGGAGAACGATTTCAATAAGTATATTTCACATTTTCTACTTTCAGTTAAAAGCTTTTCGAATGAGAATAGGAATATACTGTTCCTGCGGAATGCTGCGTGATGATAATTTCGATTATTCTGATAAGCTACTGTAATTGCCCATATAGAAAATTCACCATAAGCTCGATCACCGACCACGCAATCACATTTATGCAGTCACTTTTCATGTATTCATTTGTGTTCATTCGAATATTCAAATATTTTGTTGCATTTCAACTTTTTTTATATTTATTGACATGTCTCTTGGTCTGCCCTCACGAATTCGCCGTACTCCACTTCAGGAGGGGTAAAATGAAAAAATTTCAGGATATCTGCGATATGTTGCCAGAAGAGACCTATAAGTATCTGGGCATGGCACAAAATTAATGTATTGATCAATGATCACACACTTCTGAATGTTGAAGTCGTTGTTCGATACCAAACTGTCTGCTATAAACGAGATCGATGTCTCAAACTATTGGGCTTCTCCAGTTCTGACCAACATTTTCGGAGTCTTGTGGTCAGATGCGGATTTATGTAAGTTAGACCAACCCTCCCGGCGCCTTATAAAAAAATTTTTTTCGACTCCAATGGGTTAGGAAAAAGGCTATAGCTCCCTAGACGTGATGGTGGACGAGGACTGTTGAACCAAGGCAAAAAATCTGATTTGTCTACTGCTCTAGTACGAAGATAGTGGTCTAATGAAATTGGTGACAACCGAAGATAAGGGGTATGAACCTCTGGACTTGAAGACAGAAATATCGTCTCATCACAACCAAAAGCAAAGATAGAAGTATATGGCAGGAACAAGTTTTGCAAGGCAGATTTTCCAAACACCTTGAGGGGGAGAATATCGATAAATTAGCTTGTTGGCCATGGGACAGTTCTATCCTGAATCTGAGGAATTTCTGTTGGCTATCCAAGATATAGTAATGAGAAAGAACAAGTAACCTCAAGAAACACTGTTTGCATCTGAACATGGAGGAGAGATGAAGACGAAATTGACGAATCTATTGACAATAGAAACTCCGGTGGTCGAAGTCTTGCAAACAACTCAAGTCTGGACCGACACAACCAAGTGACAAATATCAACTCGCAGCAGTGTTAAAAACGCCTGTGCGGTCCTCTATTGGGACAACAGATTCCAATAGACCAGATCCGGTACTCAGGAAATAAAAGTGGCAACTATCCAAAGTCACTATGGTACCATTGGTGACTTCGGATGAGGGAGTCCCAATCATTCAAGAGAAATCTTCAGCATATGGAAATACCACAGAAAAATTCAGGTTATGCACATCAAGCTGTAGCTCTGCAAACCGGTCACATCGTGCGGAAATCGGTAGAGGAACTGAAATGATTTTACACTAGTTCATAAAAGTTACACCAGCTCAAGCTGAAACCAGGAGACCGATGATGAATAATAATAACAATCAAATAATTTTTCGGGACACAGAAATGTTTATAGGATGAGTCTGGGAAAATATTAGGTACAACTCAATTATTTTTTTCTCCGATCGTAGGAAAAGTGACACTATTTTGACCTGATTTCTATGCGCAAAGCTCAACATTCCAGAACAGTGGGCAGTTGCTAAGCAATTAGAAAATAACAGTGCGGTAATAATTACCGCACTGCTGTAGCGTGCGGTAATGTTACAAATGGATTATTACAATGAAATGAAACAAAGTATGGTTTTCATTTTAATATTGATAAATTTGGTATGAAATAAATAAAAGAAACATCTAATTTATAACGATATTCTTGAACACAAATTAATTGTTGTTAATATTTACATTTATTGTACAGTTTGTACAATTTGTAAATTGTACTGGAGGGCAACGAGAATTTATAGACGTTGAAGCTGCATGGCTAGTTGTTTGGTTTATCTCGTTTCGATCATTTTCATTTGAAGTCGAGGCAGGGGTGTTGAATATTTTATTAGCCACTTCTACTTTATTATTAAGTGATTCGTCAATATATTCTTCCGCCACATGGGAAGACTTCCATCCTCCGTGGCGCTTTAAAGAAAGAATGTCAGCTCCAGCATCTACCAAATGTGTTGCCGATGATCTTCGGAAACAATGTCCTGTATATTCTGTCGGATTTGGCAACTGTAAATAACTTGCAACAATTTGCGGCATTTTTCCAAATTGATTAATTCCAATGACTGTCTTCCATCCTTTTCCCTTGTTGAATTTAAAAAAAAATCTAGGATTTTCAAAATCATTAGGCCTGAATGATACGTACTTTCTATAAACATTTAAATAGGTTTCGTTGATGATGAATGATCTAGGTCTATTTGTTTTTGTTTCTGGTATTTTCACCAGTATTTTTGAACCGAAATCTTCTATATCCTGAACTTTTATTCGGACAAGCTCATCTCGTCGACAGGCTCCTGCTATTCCAAATATCAGAGCCACCTAAAAATTAATCGAACATTGTATATTTCGTATTTTATTTAATTTAAGTAATACTATTTAATCTTTATCTACTTACTTTCGTCGATAAAAATATGTCATCTGAGGCCTCTAAAATGAATTTCTGAACTTGTTCCTGGGTTAAAATTTTAGATTTTTTCGGTTTGTATCCTATAGCTTGACGTTTCAAAAATGCTCTCAGTTTATGGTACTGGGCAATATTAATATTATTTTTAATAGACAAAGTTGATCGAAGCATGGAATAATGTGCCCACAACGTCGAAGATTTCATTGTTTTAGCCAATTCAGCAACATACGCCATCAGTACATTCTCAGAAAAGGATACACTGTTGTTTTTTCTGCAAAAATCCATGAAGCGTTGGTACGCAAGTTCATACTTCTCTCTGGATTTCGCCGGAAGTAAATCAAGTGAAGCCGCGTTCGCTGCTTCTACAAGTTCAGGAGGCGTGCAAGGTAACGAATAATCACCATCAGTGTCCATGTTTACTACTGTTTTTTTAATTTCTTATAAAATACAACGAATCGAACAAAATCGGCTTGAAAATTATTTTACTTCTGTCATAACGAAGTAATTTCCATAGTTACCACTTCTATATTTAAATATGAACATAGAGAAACCTATGTAAACGTACTTGATTACATCTTGAATGAAATATTTTTTAATAATTTTTTCAAATATAAATCGACGATCGGAGAAAAAATAGTATGTATAATTCGTGGGAAAAGCATATTCCCAAACTCCTGTGTTACCAGACTCGTCGCTACGCTCCTCGTCTGGTAATTATCACAGTCGTTTGGGAATATTATGCTTTTCCCACTAATTATACAATATACTATTTCACTTCAGTAAACTTATGAATTGATGTATATTAGATATTTCCGAAGATATATCATATTATTCATGTCATTAAAGCTTGGTGGTTTCTTCATGCGGAAACTTAAAATATAAAAATTATACTGATACCCGTATTCCCATATTGGAATTCAAGTTGTTGATACTTATATGTATGATATCTATCCCTCCAACAGATATTCCGTGACTCGAACTTATTCACGTATTCGAATTCATTGTATTCCATCTGCTATATCATTTCTATATATTTCGTTTCAGAATGAGTCTAAAATGGGCTTCCGACGTAGGTGAGTAATAAAACCAACTGAAATGAAAACGTCCATAAATTTTCTGATATGGAACTTGAAGAGCATTTATACTTCATTTCTCCATTCCTAAGATCAAGCGCTCATAATCTAGAAAAGAACGAGTTGCTCTTTGGCGCTATGTTGCATGGCTATCCAAAATTTGTTGGTTGTGACTATGGTCTATGATCATGAATACCCGAAAAAAACTACAGGATGAATTTAGTTTATACAGTTCTCAGGTGGTCCTCAACAGAGTCATGGAGATCTGGAAGGCGCTATCCCTATATGTATATCTAATAATTAATATTAGATAGATGGCGCCATCCCTCCATGAATCGCTTTATTGGTGATAGCATTTTACAATTATACATCTAGTTCATTTTTGATCTTGCGAGTTGAAATTCTTATTTAAGGAAATGAGATGTTTCAGATGAATATTTCTGCATCCCCTATAAGTTTGATGAAGTAACTCTAACTCTAGAGGAAAGTCACCACATATGGAATACCATTTTGTTTTTGGGATATCAAAAAAAAAACTTCATATTAATTAAATCAGTGTAATGTTTTTACTAATCAGTCATACATTTATATGTGGGAATTAACAGCCTTTCAATCAAATATATTAGTTATCACATTAAAATCTAACACAAAAAACAAAATCACAAATGAGTAACCAAATATGGAATAGGTACCCATGTATGGAATATAAGCATAAATCAACATAACAATAACAAAAATGGACATTAATATCTTTGGAATCAACCAAAAATGAATATAACATATTGTGATAAATGAAAGAAGTTTCATAATTACTTGCAAAAGTCACAGATCCAAGTATCAAACTCTGGACCAGCACAATCATAATGTGCCCTGGGCCCGTATTCTCGACAAGTGATCTTTCGGTGCGTATACGTTTTCTGTATTGTATTTATGGAATTATGGATAGGTACCAAACGTATACGCACCGAAAGATCACTTGCGCAACTGACTCGATGGTGTGAGTGCGATAGTTAGTAGGCCGAATGAATCAAAAGATGGTCGAGTGTTGCGTTTATTACTGAAAGTCTTGGAGAAATGAAGGTATTCCATATTAGGATACTATTTCATATTTGGCGACTTTCTTCTAAAGGCGGACTCCCACTACTCGTATATTTGGGCAATTATTTGTGAACTTGGCAAGTAGATGAAGTTTCGAATTTGAATGACAAGATTGACAAGTATTGGCCGAGTGAACCACTCCCACTACATGCCAAATATAGGCAAGTGGCAAATATTTGCCAAATACACGAGTAGTGGGAGTCCGGCTTATTAGAAGTGATTTTTAAAATGTTTTGTTCATGCCAGGACTACAGAATGAAGAAGCACTGATGTCTCACTTTTAGAGCGTATGAGTAGGAAATACGGTCGAAAAGGTGTGATACAGACGAATTAATATTCGTATCAGTTTTTGACTATTTCTGGGAGTTCATGTCACAGTTTGACATTAGCTACGGGCATAGCAGATGTGGCGAAAAAGCATATATCTAATAATTCCTATACTCCATTCACTTTTATAAAATATCGCGGTTAGCCATGATTCAGGTTCATCAAGTTCTTTCACTCGAAACGGATGCAGGTTTGTACTCGTGAAAATCAAGCGACATTGCCATTTACTCTTTTTTAACTTTATGAATGGAGTAAGTTCGTCTAAGGTTTAACTGTGGCGCAGGTTTCGTAGAACTACCTACTACATTTTCATACTGGAGTATTTCAAGTTGTTCAAAAATTTATTTGAATGTCTTCTGAATTCACATAATTTTTTCTCAAATTCATTTATTTCCCAAAGTAAAGGAACAAATTGATAAATACGTAATAGCTACGATTTTTCAGCAGAAACGGCAACGTTGCTCGTTCAACTGACAGAAGAATGACTATAACCCAACATTTTCAAAACATACACGGTGAAATGTGTCAGAATTTCATGGCAAACCGCGATATTTTTTTTTAACCTATCTCTCTCTGACACATCGTATTATGTCATGAAACGTATATCATTCTTGACTTCAAGCACTGAACTCTATACTATGTTAGTATAGAGTTCACTGACTTCATGTATAGTTTTGATCACAATTCAATGTGAAATGTGAATCGCTTTGTTCCGTTTTCTTCAAGTCCTTAATATCATTGTTAACTCCTATTCATATTCCTAAATTGAACTGGAAGTATTTTAGTGATTATTTTTTGACGTTTCTCGAAACCAATAGAAATCTTCAATTTCAGTAATTCTTATACGCTCTAGCCAATCAAAACATTATTATAGTGGAAATAATCTACCTACATTATTCCAGCGAGAATAATTCCATGTACATTGTTTTTATTGAATGACAATCACATGACAACGGATTTTCTTGATTTGACGTGTCTGCCGTAAATTTTCAAGAAATTCGTAAAATGAATCCTAAACGTTTTAGTGAATCATCAGTCGATAATATTTCAAATGATATGATCATTGAAAGTGCATGTTAGAATACCAACATAAGAAGCGCGTCGATTTGGAAATAATTTCAATTATTTTGCGACGAGAGAGGCTACAAATTGGAAGAGAAGACATCAACAACAAAACAAGCCGTTATTTTGAAGGACTATGGGTTCAATATGGAGAAACATAATGGAGAAGACAATGTGGAATAGAACCGCCAAATTAATGCAAGAGTTGTACTACGACCAAATAAATAGAAAATTCGACCCATTCAATATGATATCGAATTCAAATCCACCAGATATGCTAAAAAACACCAAGCGAAAGCGTAAGTTCTTACAGAAAAAGAGCTCCAAAAGAGGAAATAAAGTACTGCATGTTTGAGCAAAGGAGAAATCTTGGACATGATAAAACTCAACGACGAAAACACACCGTCTGGCTTGCAGAAGAAATTGTATTTTTCATGTTCAAAACTTCAATGCATACTAATTTGAATAACTCATTCTGTGTATATTAAGTCGATTAATATAAATTTGTTGAATAAAATTATAAAATCTTAAAAAATGATTTCGATTGTAACGTCAGAGAATAACGTCAAAAAATAATCCATCGAATACCACACGAGAGTTCGATAAATTTGATAATAATTCTCTAGGCATTTTCTCAAACTTGTTGCCATTTGGCAATAGCCACTCGAGCCCTTCGGGCTCTCGTGTCTATTGCCTGGCAACAAGTTTTCTAAAATCTGTCGAATTATTTTCAATTTATTCTCACTCTCTTGTGATATTACTTATGACATAATTTTATTCTGGATATCTATTTTCTTGTTTACTTTCAGGATAAACATAACCTCTAAATTTCTCGCAATTTTCGAATTTCCAGTTAACGCAATCGTACAACTCCAGCTTTACCAAAGATTTGGCTTCACTTTGTGACTGTGAAAGGCAGGGGTATAATCCATATTGGTATTGGTAGATATATGCAAAAAAGGCATTCATTCCATAGAACTCATAGTAACATGGAATGCTATCACCAGATCAAAAAGTGGGTAAACATCTCAAGTTGGTAATTTTCATGTTACCATGGTAATAAGCTGTCACAGAGGACAAAAACACAGAATTTTTTGCCGAAATGCCAAGTGAATCGGATTTGAACGATTAGTTTAAATCGTGAGTTGTCATATAGATGCATAGAAATACCTGGTCTAACGGCTCCTTACTAAGAATGGTGACCAAAATTTTTAGATCAAAACGGCACTCTAGATTTGAGTTCTCGTTTTACTTCCGGAATAATCCGCAATATTCAATCGGTCGTAGCGCTACTGCGGCAATGGAAACTAGCGCGACCCCTTTTGGGAGAAATGAAAACTATTTCAAGAACTCAGAATTTCGATCGACAAGAAAGTCGTAAACAAAATCTAATCAAGGCCAACACCAGGTATTCTATGCATCTATGTTGTCATTTTCCATCTTTCCAATTTTTAAGTGTTTTTCACTGGTTGTTTGTGTAGATCTATAATATAAAAATGAATCGCAAAATGTGTTGGTAAGCGCATAACTCAACAACGCCTCGACCAATTTGGCCAAATCTTTTTTTGAAATGTTCGTTGAAGTTCAAGGATGGTTTTTACGGCGAGAAAAATTAGAATTATTGCTGGAAAAACCCTGAAAATAGCCCTTTTCTTTTTTAGTCTATATTATCTATGGTTGGTTCAAAACTTCGAAATGCCATATTGTTCAAACGATCGCACCAAATTGGACAATTTTTTTTTTTGTTGTGTTTATTATTGTTAGGTCAAAGTTTATATATCAAAATATTCCCAAAAAAATCCTACGGAAAAGAAAAAAAGACATTCCTTTTTCTCGAGCAATCATAGAGAACTTATGTAGGTTTTGACATTTGGACAAAGGAGGTTAGTTTTTCTTCCACAGAATCGCATAGTAGTAGTGGTAGTAGTGTTTATTTGACCATGTTATGTACATAAAACATTTATGGCAAGTCGCATAGGCAATATGACTTCAAAGTCAAGAATATAAAATGATATCAATGATAAAATATTCTATCAGTACAAATATTATATAAATTTCAGCTGAAAATCAATATACAAAATTACAAACATTAAAAATTTTAAAAATTCGAACAAAACAAATAAAGACAATCAGTACACATCCGGATATCTGCAGAGGAAGATACAGAGAATCGGGATGAAAAATTAATGAAGGCAAAAGGAGATCAAAATCAAATGCGCAATGAACTGGCAGAGACGATATAGCCATCAATGTCATAAAAACAATGGCTGAGCAAAAATTTTTTTATCACAGTTTTGAATCTTTTGAATTCCAACATTTTGACAGAGTTATCAAGAATGTTATAGAGATTGAGGTTCAAGGAGTTCTTGCAGCAAACAGCTAATCAAGCATATCAAGTGAATAGTTAAAAGTGCAGTAGGTCTTACCACAGAATACCTAACAACGGTATAAGAATATTCTATGGTAGAACGAAGTTTCACGGTATTCAATAGAAATGCAATAATAAAATAGAACGAGAGAAATGGACTCGCTATTTTCGATAAAATAGAACGTTGTGAAGTTATAAGCCATGAAGTTGTCTGGCAACGGTGGATTTCATTTTCTTGAAGGGTAGGAAATTCAGAAATGGTAGACTAGACTAGAGTATGAATGGCGATGTATACAATTATTGTGTAATTTGCATAAAACTTATAATGACATGGAAGGCTATTATCAGATCAAGTTGGTGGAACAGTGAATTTTTACCGGAATGTAAAGTAAATCGGATTGTGACGATCAGCATCAATCGTGAATTGTCCATTTTCATCTTTTCTCTATATTTTTGAAATGTTTTTGATTTATGTTTGGGTAATAAATATATTTGCGGAAATAACTGAATTCAAAATTGCCCATAATTAGTAATTGACATATTATTTTTGTATTTCTGTTTTGTGTGACAGCTCATATCCATGGAAAAGATGACGTTTGACAGATGACGTTTGACAGATGACATTTGACAGATGACGTTTGACAGATGGCATTTGACAGATGACGTTTGACAGATGACGTTTGAGAGATGACATTTGACAGATGACATTTGACAGATGACATTTGACAGATGACATTTTACAGATGACGTTTGACAGATGACGTTTGACAGATGACGTTTGACAGATGACGTTTGACAGATGACGTTTGACAGATGACGTTTGACAGATGACGTTTGACAGATGACGTTTGACAGATGACGTTTGACAGATGACGTTTGACAGATGACGTTTGACAGATGACATTTGACAGATGACGTTTGACAGATGACAGTTGACAGATGACATTTGACAGAACTTTTATTATGCCTAATTTATCTCCTGCTTGAAAAAATAGCTATGGTAAGTTTATACAACTTTAACGGGGGTTTCACAAAGCATATCACCGTTGATCGGAGCTTGATCTAGAATACTCGATTTGACAGCTCAGAAATCTAACCAAGCCGTTGATCTTCGATCACTGGTGATTGCGTTGTGAAATCTACTGTAAGTATAGGCAGAGCCTTCTTAATATAAAGATGGCTATGGTATAGGTATTATTTAGGCGAAACAAAGTTCGCCGGGCCAGCTAGTAATGAATAAATTTGCGGAATTTATTGAAGCCAAAATTGCCCGTAGATAGTAACCGACATATAATTTCTGTCTTTCGGTTCTGTTCATACATATGGAAACATGGAAATCTCGCTGTTCCTCCAACTGAGATGTTTACCCATCATTTCAAGCTGAGCAGCAAGGCAAATAGTATCCCATGTTAGTATAAGTTTTATGATTTAAGGGCTGATTCTCACTGACCTAGAACTCTTTTGTGGTATAGGAAAATGCACCTATAAGACGGAGTTTATGCTGAAGGAGAGAACCGAAAGAGAAAAACTCTGGAGGAATCTCCCAGGGATGGATCATTTCAAAAAGTTCCTCCGGAACTTTGAAACTGCTAGATCCAAAAAATATCTGGATCTCAGTAAAAACCAACTTCACTTACTCACTGACTTTCTCACAGGACATTGTCGCCTAAAGAAGCATCTGTTGAAAATGGGTTTATCGGACACTGATGAGTGTAGATTCTGTTGGGAGGAGGAAGAAACTCCTATTCACCTGGTTACGGAAAGCTATGCCATTGCAAGCCAAAGAAAAGTGTGCTTTGGTCAAGAAACTTGTTGAAGCCACCCAGATAATGGATTTCATCAAATCTCTGGAACTGGAGGGCGAGCTGTAGGAGGCGCGATGATTACAGCTCTGGAAGGGGGCACAATAGACCTGAAGGTCGCAGTGAACTGTAACCCCTTTTCACTATAACTATAAGGGCTGATTGCAACGTAGACAAAACTGTAGATTAAATGCAAAACCTCGATTAGTGTCTATTGATTATCATAGACACTAATCGAGGTTTAAGATTCAATCTACAGTTTTGTCTACGGTGCAATCGGCCATTATTCACATAATTCCAGACATATCCAATTTGATTCAGTGCTCACATCATTATTTAAGACATCTCAATTTGTACAATACATAATATTGTCCCATTTTTTTCTGAAGAATAGTCAATTTTGAGGTCCAATGGCTAGGGCCAGGGCTGTGTGTTTTGTGTGTATCTGTAAAACAGATCCCCCATCATGGATGGTTTATTTGTCAACTGTTGTCAATTTTCACACCACTGCAACCTTTACGTATTGTATTCTTGAATGCAACAGTCTACCTACAAGTTGGATCTACTTACATCTTTTCAGATGGTTCCTTTGACTATACCACAGATATAGCAAATGAAACTGATGTAAAGAATTTCATGTCATTGGAATGGGTTGAACCAAAGATGCATATAAATACCTGGTGTAACGACTCCTTACTAAAAATCGTGAAAATAGCGCGAACCCTTTCGGGAGAAATGAAAAGTAGTTCAAAAACTCAGGTTTTCGATCGACAAGAAAGTCTTAGACAAAACCGAATCAGTGCCAACACCAGGCATCCTATGCATCTATGTTGAACCTTATTTTACATCGACTAACGAACGAACAGAAGCTTCTGACTCTGACTGGTCATTGTTTCATTCGCAGTTTTGATTCAATAAGTCTCTATCCATTGGCAGAATTTAACTTGTTTGTATCAGATGATACAGTTTTTGACTCCTGAATATCGTCTCATTCCAATATGCAACGATGTTAATATTTCAATGAATTTCCTCTTTTAATTATTCGAGAAGTGTGTCACATAACCATCTCGAGCTCATGTACTAGGTAGAGTACCTACAGATTCATATGTTCTAGAATTAATATGAGTGTACGTTTCTTGTAGGAGAAAAATAAACCGGTAGATAACGTTATCCATTAATTCCTACATGGTGCTAATTATCGACCTGTTATTCCTCAGGTACAGTGTGAACCGCTTCTTTCTTGACGATGGATCAGGTTCATAAGTGAATGGAGATAAGTGAAGAGATGAGATAGAATCAGGTCGATATATTCGCAATTGTTTTCACTTTGAAATAGTAATAAACCAATAAAAAAATATGGGATTATTTCGTTGGCTCTTAATTCTTTCAGAGGAAAATCCTAATCTCAGTGAAGACTGAGATATCTGTCAATAATTACATTATCTCGGGAAAGGACATTTGGTTTCAAAAGTTGCATAGCTAGATAACGCTGATTTTTGTTAGGTAATAAAAAAAATTCTGGTGAACCTGTTGTTTTAATGGTCGGTAATTTTGTCAGTTTGTGTATACAGGGTGTTTTACCGAAAACTGGACACAAAGTTATATCCGTGTGAATGACACCGAGAGAGTCATTTTTTTTCATAATTTTCATTTATGAAACTGGGAGCCGTACGAAGGCCAAAAAAGGGCTAATGGACTGCCAGAATGACCTGAAATCAAATATGAATTTATAAACCAAAAAATTTTTCAATTAACTTTGCAGAGAATCGAACTCTCCACTTTCGATTAACAAGCATTGCCTTTGGTAACGGAAATTTATATAGGATTAAAATAAATCCAATTCATGCTCGAAGAGAGTTCGAATCTTACCAAAGTTTTCCAAAGAAAATTTTTTTTGTTTATAAATTCATATTTCTATCCGGGTCATTCTGGCAGTCCATGAGCCCAATTTTGGCCTTTGTATGATTTCTAGTTTTTGAATAAAAATAATGAAAGTACTCCGAGCGTTATGTTTGGAAGGCTTTAAAAAAACCAATGGATATTATTTTATACGGTTTTTACCTCAGTATTCAAAATGAAAGATAGTTCAACTATGAAAAATTCTAAGTCATGCAAAAAAAAAAGTTGAGTCCGAATTGTGAAAACATTTCTTCACGGAAAATCCTAGAAATTTCAAATTGGCAACCGAGAAAAAGAAATTCCAACTTTGCAGGTTTTCTGCCATTTTGAATATTTTCTTCGCAGAATTCTCCACCACTATTGAATTGAGCCCTGAAAATTACTAAGAAGTGACCAGAAACCGTTATTTCAAATTTTACGCATAACTTACAAGTTATCAGAACATAGCACGAAGTTGACATTAAGCACCCTGTATCTCGCCTATGCGTCGAAAACGGGATATATGTCGTAAGGCAAAAACGACTTCCTCGGTGTCATCTACACGGCTATATATGCTGAAACTCCCTGTACATATTCCTGACATTTTGATTCATATTAGTTCTGAGGACAGATGTAAGACTTTATCTACACCCGCAATAATAGATAACCGGAACAAATGTCGTACCCATGACAAAGATATATTCAAATGATTATTCGATTTTTTTAAATTTCATTAATAAATCGTCTTCAACTTTTTGCAGATAGATTTTAGGCCTATGCTACCCTACATATTTAGATTCGTCTTGGAGAGATCTTTCGAATGATGTAACACAATATAGGGTGTTCCATTTGAAAAATTCGAGATATTTGGAGGTTGAAGAAAGACAATTGCATTGATTTTAATCGCTGTCTATCAAATTGTTTGTGATTAAATATGAAAGACAACTAATGAAAAACTCCCAGCGCAAGTTTCATACAAATCCATTCCTAGAGACTTTTTTATTGCAGTCCAAAGTTGGACCCCTTTTCACTGAAAACCAGCCATAAATCCAGAACGGAACATAATAGACTATCAATCTTACATATGACTGAAATCGTGTTTTTGAGCTCTATTCAAAAATATAATAATATATAGGGTGTTCCATTTAAAAAAGTATAACTTTATGTCACCACCCTGTGTATAAGCTCGACACCATTTCGAAATTATTATACAATAAAAGACTACATTAACACGAACAACTTTTAGCTGAAACTTTTTTCTATTACATGTGTGAGTTCCTATATAAGGGGATAGGACAAAACGAATGGGACACCCTGTACAAGTATTGGCCGAGTGAACCACTCCCACTGCATGCCAAATATATGCAAGTGGCAAATATTTGCCAAATACACGAGTAGTGGGAGTCCGGCTTAATCAATTATTTATTTGTTATTGGATCTGGTTCACAATTCAATTCAAATTGAAAACAGGAATAACTTCAAGCGAGTAATTCATAATAACACAGATGAAGCTTTTCCTTCGGCACTGATGGCGAGTAGTTCTTTCGAATATACCGAAGGATCAAGTTAATATTCATATCTCTTCCCAATTATAGACACATAATTGTAAAAAAAACGTAGAGGTAACGAAACTTTTATTACGATTTTTCATTCATTTTTATTCCACTAAAATAAAACGTAGAAATTCGGTATTAATGTAACGCGGATATTCTCGGTTGATTCAGCGTTGATTAATTATACCGTTATACATATAGAGAGTGATACAGATCACAAACGTTAGTATAACGTTTTTTCAATTGACACAGGCTCAACAATAATTGAAAATCACATTTCGTCAAAACTACATCAACACAGTTGAAAACGAGATCAATGAATCCCAGTGGAAATCAACACACGAGCTAATAAAAGCCTTGACATAGGCAACAGTCATGGAATCGACTTTTGATTACCTGTTGTTGGAATGTATGTCAATTCGTTGTTTACATAAAGTCCGCCAACATTTGCATAGCGCGAATATCTATGAGAAACTTCAGATTATTCGCACATCTGAAGCGTTTACTTTTTACTTTCCTCGAGGAAATGTCTTCACGTAGTAGGTCAGTGAGAACCACGATACGATAATAAGAATGCGACAGGTGAAGAATGTGAGTCCTCATTCAACTCCATATTTTTTCGACTGAATCGAGAAATTTGGAAACTCGCAATCATTTCTTTCCCAATCGACACATTACTTTAGAGGTTAGTAAAAAAATTGTCGGGGGTGTGTCTGTTATCCAAATTCCGCAAATGAATAAATATTTTTCCAATATTTGGATGAAGGCCAACATATACTTTTTCTACATATGTAATTAATATACTTTTTCCTGAAGAATATTTCTTCAATGAGGTTATATCCGGTGCATGTGAAGTTCACCCTGTAGATGCAGTGCGACCGATCCATTGTCCAGAAGAATAACAATAAATATTGAATAAATGTATAAATGAAATAATTGGTTTCAATCAATCGGACGATATTTGTTCCTTCAATGTTTTACTTGAATCCTCAATCATTATGGTGGTCTAATGGCTTCAGTTTTTGAAACAGTTAAATTTTGTAAGGATGCAAACCTAAATCTTTTCTAAAAACACATTCGCTGTGCGAAGGGCCTGGGCAGAATTCCAATATGTTGCATATCTATCTGTCATGCGGTAAATTTGAGAATGCTCATTTCATTGTGCATTAGTGTATTTGTTACTTTTGCGTTTGTGCACTGTAAAGGTATGGTGTACCGTGTACCACCAGTGGCACTGCATGTAGGTATCTTAAGAGGTCTAAAAAAATGGTATCGAATTTTGAATGCATTGACAATCGACCAAATGGAAAATATAGTTAATCCAAAAATTATTGACATCTCGGGCGGCTTTGGAAAATCATAATTAAGATGGTAATACCCCATTCAGTAATATTTTGTTTTGAGTTGCAGTATTCAGGCTGGTGTTGACATTTTGTTTTGTCTTTGATTTTAGAACAAATTTGGCAAATGATTAAGCAAGTGAAATATCTTTGGAATGAGGCTCTTGAAGAGTGTATAGCTAATAAATGAAATCCCTGCACAGAGCAAGTAGAAGAAGAAATAAGAAAAGATAATTCAGAATCTATGCGAAATTATGACATTTCTGACATAAAACCTTCCATTATGAACATGACGAGGTCTGCCTAGATGAGGAAATATCAACAGTTGTGGTTTTTCAAACAGAATGAAGAATAATAGAAATATTTACATTTTTCATATTATACAATTTTTTCCCCCTCATTGTTTCCAAATATTGAAAGTTACAATCCCATGACAGAATTAATCATATATTGAATAGATCCATTCGTTACAATTTGTTTCTGTCTAGATATCTTTCACCATTTTCCGAATCCATTCACTTTGCAGCAACACGATCAAAATATATAACTAGATTTTTCTGTTCGTTACTGGTTTAGCGTTAAAAAAATTCCATTTGATATAATGGTTATATTTATATATTTTATTGCTATGATTAGACCATACAACAATTGACGACAGCACAAAATCCCAAAGACTCACTTGCAGTACATCAAATAGAATGTATTCTACCCTCCTTGAAATTTATAAAAAAGATACTGCTCAGACAAAAAATCAAGTACTGGCTGAATTTTTCAATTTTAATAACAATAAATCGCTAGACGTGATATGATTGCTAGGTTTTGATCGAAATTATTCACATGAAATTAAGGACGATTTTCGATGAACGACATAATGCTATGTATCAGAGTGGGACGAAATGAATGAGTACCAAGGGCGGATATAGCTGTTTTTCATGGGAGGGGTAATAACGATAAAAACCATTAAATCAGGTACACAATGGCACTCAGCGATTGATTTTCTTTATACACCCAATTATTTTTCTTCAATTGAAAGGACCCCGCACTTTTTCTATGGGAAATGGCGTCAAATTTTCTAAAATTTTGGTATAATGTAGTACTCGACCTACTGATCAAAAATGTCCATGGCCCCAACTCAATCCTATGACTAGTTTTTGAGATACAGGGCGTTGAAGTTGAGAATTACCCACTTTTACTACGCCCGTATGGAAAGTATAAAATATGTCAGTTCCAGAGCGAGAACGTTCGCAAAATGAACTATTACACTAGATATGTTGTTGTTACATCGAAAAAGTCTGAAACACCCATAATTTATACTGGTTGATCATTATTATAGAAACTATTCACAATGAAGGTTAAATGGACACCCTGTATTTATGGGTTGATTCATGGTGTTTGTTTAATTTTTTTAGGACATATCATCATGGACTTCAAAGAATACAGGGTGATTCAGTCATGAAATGAACTTTGAACCTCAAGAAAATACTCAAAAACCACCTCTTTTTTTCATCACCCTCTATTTCGAGATTAAATCCGATGAGGTGGAAGTTTTCTTTCACCATTGTACTTGATATAAAAACATCAATACGGCTGAGAGTTTTTATCCACTTCCTATGACCAGATTTTCAGCTGGAATAAGAATAGAATAACATAAATAAATAATTTTCATAATACATAAAAAAAAAATCTGGTCATAGGAAGTGGATGAAAACTCTCAGCCGTATTGATGTTTTTATATCAAGTACAATGGTGAAAGAAAACTTCCACCTCATCGGATTTGATCTTGAAAAAAAGAGGTGGTTTTTGGGTATTTTCTTGAGGTTCAAAGTTCATTTCATGACTGAATCACCCTGTATTCTTTGAAGTCCATGATGATATGTTCTAAAAAAATTAAACAAACACCATGAATCAACCCATAAATACAGGGTGTCCAGTTAACCTTCATTGTGAATAGTTTCTATAATAATGGATCACTCAGTATAAATTCTGGTTATTTCAGACTTTTTCGATGTAACAACAACATATCTAGTGTAATAGTTCATTTTGCGAAAGTTCTCGCTCTGGAACTGACATATTTTATACTTTCCATATCGCCATATCGGGCATGCATTCAATTATGGATAACCCTGTATTCGTACCGATTTTCGGTCATATTCCTCTATATGCTTGCTCCTTGGGGATGTAATGAAATGTTTCTTGAGAAAAATTGAAGTTCATTTGATTCTGTTCCGAGATACGGGCGTAGTAAAATTGGGTAATTCTCAACTTCAACGCCCTGTATCTCAAAAACTAGTCATAGGATTGAGTTGGGGCCATGGACACTTTTGATCAGTAGGTCGAGTACTACGTTATACCAAAATTTTTGAAAATTTGACGGAACGCCATTTTCCATAGAAAAAGTGCGAGGTCCTTTGAAAGCTTCTTTCTTCTTGAACTCTTCCTCTACCAAATCAAGTGAAAATAATACCATAACTATTGGTCATTATTTCACAATCAATTATTTTCCAGAAGAAGTGCGGTGTTACAACTTACCTCGTGCTTGGGGCAAGTTGTAACGACAAAAAAAGACAACAATAATACCTCTGATCATTTATTCTTTGTTTATTTTTAACAAAATTAACATATTTCCGAAGTAGGTATTATTTATTCATTATCGAAAATCAACTCAAATACACTCATTAAGTAATCAACACCTAAAAATAAAGTAATTACCAGTTTTATTCAATCAAACCCTGCTTTTAATCATCATGGCACTTTTAAATCACTTCTTGGCTTTGTATTGCCGCTCTGACTTTTTTATACACCCTCATTCTGGAAAAAAAATATTAAGGTATATCTACATCATAACTTGGGGCATGTGTAACATGTTACAACAAACCCCGGGATTTTGTTACAACTAACCCCATGGTATGATTTTTAACATTCATCAAGATAATTATTCAAATAATTCAGCAATCTTGAAAACTGTTACACATTATCAGAGATAGATAAATTTGAATGTAAATAAGAAACAGAAAGTTTGAAACTAGTCGATAATATTTACGCAAAACAAAATTTTACGACAGTACAATTTTATATTACCTGGCAAAAATGAAGCACGAGCACACTTCCACTCACTGCGCAGGCTGGCGGGATAGTAGCTATGGCATAATTATGCGGCACGGTTTATAGGTTAAATCGGGTCAAAGAAATACGCTAATAAAGTTTAAGATCCTAGTGAAAAGAGCCTGTTACTACTTGCCCCTGTTACAACAAGCCCCTCGCTCCCCAACTGTCTTATATTTCCAACTATTCAATTTTTATATTGATTTGCCTAGTAAGGATTCCCTACGCTAGTGATTTTGACTGGGAAAATTTTGTTCGAATTGATTTCAATGACTATTCCACTCATTCCATTTTTAGTGAGGAAGTTTCCTTAGCAACACTCGTTTCTCATCGATAAAACATTCACATCGGCAAAACCAACAAGTTGGTATTTCAGCGACAATTTTTTGACGTTTCTCAAATTCATAGATAGCTTTGGGAATGAATACCATGATCAATCCTTATTTGTCAAATAGCGCAATACACGCCCAATGTGACCATCTTCAGACACATTTTCTCGTGAAATAGGCATGTCGAATACCACTCGAGATGAAATTTAAGCAGGTAAAATTTCTCTGGTAATATTCAAGTTTGTTGCTTCTCGGCAATTTCGCTCATGACGTTTTTCAAAAATCACTCGCCTGACTGCTCGTGATTTTGATACAAATGTCGTTCGCGAAATTGCCGAAAGCAACAAACTTTCATTTTACAATCGAGGAATTTTGCCGGCAAAATTTCATCTCTAGTGGTATTATTGTATATGAAAATTGAACTCTCACATTTGGATTCTCTCCATAGTCAAGCATCAATTTTCACTGGCGTTATTACATGTATGACGCGCTATAAACACGTAAATGTGAATACAGACTATTTTGACGTGACGTGGTTACATGTGGGCCCACGTCAAAATGTGCGTGATATAAAAATGCATGAAATTGCAACACATCGTTCTGTGCGTTCAAGTTCATATTGGCCAATGTGAGCACTACATGGTCCTGACGTGACGTGAAATCACGTCACGTCAGAATAGTCTGTATTCACCTCAACTCATGGAGAAATGAACTAGCTTCCATAGATTTATCTAATATACCGGGTGTCCCAGAAGTCGCGCACCCCATTGAGGGGATCGAAAGTGAGAAATATTCTAAGCCCCAAAATCCATGTTTGAAATTTTTCGATAACGTAGTTAATTAGTAATTAATTAATGAATGTGACCAATCAGTATCGCTCTTCAAAAAAAAAAGTAGGCAATGGGCACGCGGGAGTGAGACGCCAGTCTCGGTTTACTGCGTGAAAAGCCGGCAGCAGCTCTGGCGTCTCTCTCTCGCGTCCCCACTGCCTACTTATTCTTCTGTTGGGCGCTACTCATTGGTCACTTTCATTAATTAATGACTAATTTACTACGTTATCAGAACATTTCAAACATGGATTTTTGGGCTCAGAATATTTTTCACTTTCGAACCCCTCAATGGAGTGCGCGCCTTCTGGGACAGAAATAAAATTCTCCTGTCTGCATCTTTATGACCGAACTCCTCCGAATCGGCTAGACCGATTTTCGTGAAAATTTGTGTGCATATCGGGTAGGACTGGAAATCGGCCAACATCTATTTTTAATCCCCCTATATGTTAAGGGGGGTCCACCCCAAAATTTTATTTCGATTTTTTCGCACAAAATTTTTTATTTTAATTTTTTTATGATACGGCATACAAAAATACATATAACCCTAAATTTTCACCCCTCTACGATCAACCCCTATTTCTAACACAACCTAACCTAAACTCTTTCAGGCTAGATTTTTATTTTTATTGGCCAACATCTATTTATCATCCCCCAAAATGTTAAGGGTTGCCCACCCCTGATTTTTTTTTAATTTTTTTGGTCAAAATTTTTTATTTCAACTTTATCATGATACAGCATACAAAAATACATACAGGGTGTCCCACGGTCGAGTGCCTATTAGACGTTTCTGGAGAACTGGACATATTTGAAATCCGAAAATTGGGATCATGATATTGTTGGAAATTCTTCACAGATCTAAAATATTTTTGAAGCCTGAGCACTTCCGGTTATACCAGGAGTGGAAATAAATTTTGTTCAAAAAATATTTTCGTTTCTGATATGATTTTGTATTCAATACTGAATACTTTTCTGTTGAAATCATTGCATTCATTTGAATAGTTTTCAAAATATCGAAAAAAAAACCTGAAAAAATGTCAAATATTAATAGTCAGTGTTATTTATATTATTCTCATTCTGAACATCCCGAGTGTAAACCGTTCTCACAACGTCAAAGTAGAATAATGTGGAAAGGTCATGCATCTTTTGAATTTCATAAATATCATCAAAAGGTGTTTTAAATTAAGTGTCGAAAACTGTGATCGAAAATTGGCCATAACTTCTGTTTCTCAAATTAAAACCCTATTTTTTATGATTGCGTTGGATTCCGCGAAGAAAAAAAATTTCAATTTGAATTTTCCCATCAACAGCATGGCTTTTTACCAGATAGATCAACAACTACCAATCTACTCTTGTTTTCGCAATCTGCAGCAGAGGCGTTATATAACAAACAACAGCTTGATACAATCATGACAGACTGTGCGAAGGCGTTTGATAAAGTAAATCACAAAATATTACTTGACAGGTTGGGTATGCTTGGATTCTCGCAGCATGCACTTCAGTTTATGAAGTCTTACCTTTCGGACAGGCAACAGAGGGTTAAGGTGGGACAGTCTTTGTCTTATGAAATATCTGTAACATCTGGGGTACCTCAAGGCAGTAACCTAGGTCCTCTTCTGTTTACAATTTTCATCAATGATCTGCCTAAGGTTTTAACTTACTCATCTTGTCTCATGTTTGCGATGATTTCAAGTTGTATAAGTCAATTTTCTCATTGGATGATTGTGTGAAGCTTCATTGTGACTTGGATGCAGTTTGCCGTTGGTTCGATAGAAGTAAGCTATGTTTGAATACTGACAAGTGCTATGTGATGACTTTCACTAGAAAAGTTAACTACATTAACACCTCCCATAATATAGCCCATGAAGAACTTGTCCGAAAATCTAATTGTAAGGATCTAGGTGTTTATTTTCAGAGTGATCTTAAATTGAACGAACATATTGTGAATAAAGCTTATCGGTTACTCGGCTTTGTTATAAGAAATACAAGGTTCTTCAGGAATATTGATAGTGTTATAAAATTGTTCAATGCTCTTGAGTATGCTTCTGTTGTATGGTCACCACAAGCAGAAACCAACATAATTCTAATAGAAAAGGTACAAAGAAGATTTCTTAGGTACCTACTTCAGAAAATATAAAGTATATCCATTTATGATTTCATACAGAAGCATGCTCAAAGATTTCAATATTGTATCCTTGCAAAGCCGCAGATCATTACAAAGTGTACTCTTTGTATACTTCATTGTCAATGACTTGAAATACAGGGGTCTACACTCAATAAATTTTATTACATTGATAATGCTGATTGCTCTCCATTCAGAAAAATGATGGAGCAGAGCAACCTGTTCTTGCAAGTATGTAGCATCGACCTGTTCGATATAATCAATACCAAAGAAATTAAAAAAACTTACTTCCTCTCACAGCAGTGAACTTTTTTTTATTAAGTTTGTGTTCAGATTGTTAACTTTATATATATTTTTTTTTTCTTTTTCTTCGTCTCTCTCCTTTAACTACAATTCATATTTGTGTTGGTTTGAGAATAAATAAATGAATAAATAAAAATAGTGATAGTACTCTCAGATGTTCTTGCTTCTAAATTCAGTAATTCCCGGTTATTATCACATTAATTAACTTTCACTGATAATTATTTCACATCAACTTTTCGCATTCTTCACTGTGAATAAACAAATCGACAAATCTCCATCAAGCCGCTAGACGAATGCTCACTTCAACAACCACAGCAGTGGCGGCTCGTAAACTTTTATCTTGGGTCGGCAGATATACAGGGTGTCCCACTAGTGCCAGTAGTGCCGCAATGGACGATATACGCGTAACGGACTGAGTTTGTTAAAATTTTTTGATGCAGACTTGATATACTCCAAGAAGAGCAAATCCTAAAAATATTTTCGAATATATCGGGTGGCCCACAAAAGAGGAATAGCGGGTGACTTTGTTTTTTCAAATATTTATTTTTTATTCGATAGTTTGTAATGAACTTCGTCATTTTTTATTCATCCAGGGCCTATTTTCATATATTATTCCTTCCATGATTATTCCCGATTTCAATGGAAGGTTTGATTCAATAAGTTCGATATTGTGAACAGAACTGCAAGTTATAATGAAGTCCGTAATTAATTTTCATTCATAAAAGTCCTGTTCTCATTTATCATTTTCCCAATAAAATATCCGCAATTCCAAAGAAAGGAAAATTTAATTCGATAAATGCAACGATATAAACATCGCCGCAAGTATAAAAACGCTCGGGCACATGCTGAGCGCTGCGATAAGGGGCTCGTATCTTGGTTGATTTCGCGTTTTTCAACGGCCGGGGATTTGAAAAAAACGGAGATGAAATTGTCGAATTTTAACGTAGTGGGAATTCTTTCGATTTATTTCTGGAACAATCTGACGTCAATTTAAACCAATCAGGGGACGAGATTATCCCCTTCTTTCAAGATTTCCGAATTTTCAGCGCGTCATGACCCCACCATTTCCGAAGGTTTTATAAGGGCGGAACGACCTGCGGAAGGCCTCTTTTACTCTCTTTTACTCTCTTTTGCGCTCTTTTGCTGTTCTACGCTCGTTTTAACCAGTTTGAATTATTTTTCGCTTTTATTCATTTTGAATAGTAATATAATTTCCAGTTTGATTTGAACGGTTAGTAAATTCAGCATTGATTTCTCCGATTTAATTTTCCGTAGAAAATAAAATCAGTGCTAGTGAAATTTGAGACAGGACTCCTATTTAGTTTGTGCAGTGCATACTTCAGCGAACCGGTAAGGCCCCGTTCATATTTCTTACATGGCATTATCCGTTAAATATCATCCTAACAATTGAATCATCGTGTGTTCCACTACTTTGAAACCATTTTTTTATTATTTCTTCCCTGATTTACGATTTTATTTCCTTGGTGGCACCTTAATCTCTGTAATTATCAGCAACCCTTTTGAGAATTGAGATCGGCGAGATCACAACGGGGTTACGACCGCGCTTCACCCCTTCTTAATTCGCTAAGGGTTGACGGATATACAAGAGACTTCGTTAAGTCGAGTGATTCCCTTTCGCTGGGGTTACTCGCCTGAACGTTGTTGGTCCACCGCCGTAACCTACCTGTATTTTATCCACATTATTTCTTCGTTTCATACTGTCTCACATTTCTTTGTGTTTCCTTAATCTCTGTGTTTATCAGCGACCTTTTTGAGAATTGAGATCGGCGAGATCACAACGGGGTTACGACCGCGCTTCACCCCTTCTCAATTCGCTCAAGGTTGACGAAAACACGAGAGACTTCGTCAAGTCAAGGGGTTCCATTTTTCTGGAACTACTTGTCGAGGCGTTGTTGGTTCACAACCGTCCCCTATTGATATTTTGCATCCTTTTTCATTTCAAGATTATATCTTGCGTTACAAGTCCTTTGTGTTTCCTTAATCTCTGTGTTTATCAGCGACCTTTTTGAGAATTGAGATCGGCGAGATCACAACGGGGTTACGACCGCGCTTCACCCCTTCTCAATTCGCTTAGGGTTGACAAAAACACGAGAGACTTCGTCAAGTCAAGGGGTTCCATTTCTCTGGAACTACTTGTCGAGGCGTTGTTGGTTCACAACCGTACCCGATTAGTATCTTATATCTCCCTTTCATTCCGAGATTATATCTTGTATCATTACTTCTTTGTGATTCCTTAACCTCTGGATTTATCAGCGACTTTTTGGGGATTGAGCTCGGCGAGATCACAACGGGGTTACGACCGCGCTTCACCCTTGCTTAATCCACGGAAAGTTGACGGGAATCCAGGAGACTTCGTCAGGCCGAGAGGTTCCATTTTCTGAGACCACTCGTCCAGACGTTGTTGGTTCACTTCCGTACCTGACTTGTTTTCGACCCCATTTTACTTTCAAGATTTCATCTTGTGTTCCGATTCCTTTGTGGGGGCCTTAATCTCCGTGTTTATCAGCGACCTCTTGAGGACTGAGATCGGCGAGATCACAACGGGTTTACGACCGCGCTTCACCCCTTCTCAGTTCGCTTAGGGTTGACGAAAACACGAGAGACTTCGTCAGGTCGAGAAGTTCCATTTTCCTGGAGCTACTTGTCTGGACGTTGTTGGCTCTCAGCCGTACCCGATTTCTATTTCGCTCAACTGTGATCGACGATTCGTATTTCACGGCGACGTCCTTGTGAGTTGACATCGGCGAGATCACAACGGGGTTACGACCGCGCTTCACCCCTTGTTAGCTCACTAGACGTTTGCGGATTACTAGAATCACTTCGTCAGGTCGAGGGGTTCCATTCTCTGGAGTCACTTGTCCAGACGTTGTGCTGACACAGCTGTCCTGTTCCCTATCCTTTTTTTTCTACATCTGAGTGTGGAATACATCGTTGCAAGTGGTTAGATTATATGATATTTTCCGTGGCCTGCCGAATTTTGAAGTTTTGCTTTGTTACTCCCGTACTCCCCTATTTACCGTTCAATTCTCGCATTCTCTCACCTCGCCCGACCGTCTTGCTCACCCGATCACCGTTTATTCTTGAATTCATTAATCATTGTAAAATACCGATATTTAAGTCATTTCTTTTAATTTCATGTTTACTCTCAAATGAAATCAGTTTTAATTTTTGATTCTTAGTATTGATACATTTTTCCTTATTGTCATTTCTACTTGAAGTCAGTAAACTTTGTAAAATCCATTTTGTGTTTTAAGTGAACCTTTAATTTTAGCAGCATTCAGGAAAGAAACATAACTTTCAATCGCTAATTTCCTAGATTAAACCGAACCCTTCTCCACTGTATAAAAGCTACCTTGGTAGAAGTGGAGAGTTCAAGGCGCCACAACCTTGTTAAACCTATTGTGGCTGGCGCTCGAGCATTTATTTCCCGTAAAGGTGACTGCGCCCTTGAAGTACTCCCCCTAATTAAGGGATCTTCACAGTGGCGCCCGAGCAGGGACCGTTTCTTTCGTGAGAGAATAATTGATACTGCATTTTTTTTGTGTCCGAACATTTTCATAAGTGAAGTGTTGCTGATTTCTGAACTGTTATTTTGAATATCTATTTTTGACATTTTTCGATCACAGCTTTTACAGTGCGACTTTTGTGAACTTTTAATTATTGACATTTTTTGGACGATTTCGTGTAGAGGATTTTCAGTGATGAACGTGAATAGGTTGCGAGCTGAGGAACTGGTTTGGGAGTTGGAAGCCCGTGGGACACAGGCCAGTAGAACTGTCCATGAAAACAGGATCCTGCTACGGAGGGTGCTCAACCAGGGAGTGCCGCTCAGACGAACCCTAAGGAGTACAATTGAGGAGATGGACGCAGCAAGTCGAATCTTGTGTGATTTGATTGAAAATCTTCGAGAATTCGATGAGGAGAACGCCAATAATGAGGGAGCCCGGATAGGAAGCCGTCTGGAACATGTCAGCAACAGGTTGGGGCTGATTGAGCCAGAGTCAGTGGAAGAGCGAGAGAGGTTGGAGAATTTGCTGGAAGGTCTGGCCAATGCACATGAAGTGTTAGAGGGCATCCAGTTGATGGCCGGAGTCCGACAGGTGGCGCAGGCGCCGCTGGTAGAGGGCGTTCCACCACCCAGGATCACAGAAACAAATAGGTTTCCCGGAACTACCTTGCTGGAACAGGAAATTGAACTCATTTCATTTCACGATACACCGGCTGCCGTCCGAGGAGGGCGTCAGGAGTCCCCGAGTGCAATTCGGAATGGAACTGAAGGAATGCACTGTTCAGGTCCACAACTGGATGGGACCTACCGGAGAACAAGTCTACCAACTGACTTCCTGCAGCGAATGCGTGAAAGAGCCTGTGACGCAGTTCGTCGCCGACTAAATTTTACCAGCCCCCTATTGAACTCAAGAACTTATGGAAACGGAATTAGTTCTGCAGAGCCGTTGCCCATACAAACGAGACCGGTTGTAGCGGAGTCGACGCGACGAATTTCATTCCCCTTTTTGGAAAGTGAACGAACAACTACAACATCAAGAAGTAGTTCAGAACTAGGCGTGGATGCACCTGAGATACCAAGGGTGGTGGAACAAATCCGACAACAGCCGATGAGTTCTGGACTGGAATTGCCATTACCGAATCGGACATCAGGTTCTGGAACCAATGGAGAACATACTCGACAGGAATCAAGGCGAGCCACCATAAGCAGTTCCAGAGCTACCGGAGAACATGTTCATTCGGAACCGGATCAGGTGAACGTGTGCAGACCTGGAACTGCTACGGAACATGTCGACTTGGAACAACATCAAGTGAATACGAACAGAGTCAGAACTAGTATGCAACAAATCCGTTCGCAACCAGATCAGATGGACAGAAGCAGTTCCAGAACTGGACTCAGTGTACAGAAACAAAATGGTGGAGGACCGAACAGGTCAAATCCGGCAACGAGGTCAAACCGAACCGATCAGTTCATACCATGCCAGAACTGTTCTAATATCGGAACAACAACGAAAGGCGACTCTATTTTCCGTGACAGTCATTACAACAATTTAACGGAACTGGATGAGAACTGTCGGAACAGACCTGGACATAAGGCAGAGGAGCAGAACTGGATCGAACGAAATAAATATGAGCCATTTTTACCGAACCATAAGGAAGCTGAGAACGGAACTGCTGGAGGAACATCCATTAATTCTCACTGGAATTATCACTCGGTCCCAGTTTACAAATGGAACGTATATTTCGACGGTTCGAGTGGTGTGAATTCTTTCCTGGAAGAAGTGGAACAGTTAGCTGAGACCCGAAAAGTTACCCACCAACAATTATTCGAGTCTATCTTCGAGTTATTGCGTAAGGATGCAAAGGACTGGTACATTCCCCGCCGAGGCTGCTTCCAAGATTGGCCAGATTTTAAGGAACAACTACGTGAAGCATTCCTACCTCCGGAATACGAGGAGAACCTACTCGAAGAAATTAGAAAGCGTACTCAAGGTGATGGAGAAAAATTAGTCCTGTTTACAACACGGATGCAGAACTTGTTCCTGAAGTTGAACGCGAAGCGACCTTCAGAAGAGGAACAAGTCAACATTATTAAGAGGCGATTAATCCCGTCACTTCAGAAAGCCCTCGCCTTCCAGGAGACAAGAACGTACTCGGAACTACTGAACAAGGGAAAAGTGTTCGAGTTAGTTCAGTGGCAGGCAGACCATTACGTGCCACCTCCTGACCGGCCAGGATTTATGGATGAACGACATCTGGTTTATGAAAATGTGAATCAGAAGTCTACTGGGAACTTGATGATAGACTCAGGCCATAGGACTCCCGTCGAACCATCACGTGTACCACCTGCCAAGGAACCTCCGGCGTCCTCCGTACAGATGACTTCTACCACCGCACCGGAAAGACCCTCGAACGATAAACCAGGAACCATCCGAGAACCAGCAAGGGAGAAGCGGGTGAGATTTGCTGAAAGACAACCACAATGCTGGCGATGTGGTTCAATGGGACATATGAGGCGAGAATGCAGAGCCAAGCCTGTTATATTCTGCTCCCGGTGTGGGAGACAGGGTATACTGTCCCGGGATTGCAGATGTTCGGAAAACTAGAGCGAAACTGTCGGGATGGGAAGACTCGACAGTTTACAACGCCTACTTCCCCAAATACATCGAAGTACCCATCAAAGGAGAATCGCCCCATGATCGCCGTCCGTATTGAACACCTCAACTTCAGAGCCCTGTTGGACACCGGAGCTTCAAGGTCATTTCTTAGCTCATCAGCGGCCGAAAGGTGCCAAGGTTTGGGAATCCTCACAACACCGGTAAACAACGTGTTGGCAACCGTTGCAAATGGAAGCTGCGTGGCAGTGCAGGGGATTTGCCGTACGTCACTTTCCTTGGGCGATATGGAGATCGATGTTCACCTGCTCCTGGTACCCCAATTACCGATAGACATCATACTTGGCATGGATGTATTGGCGAGGCATGACTTCCATATTAATCTAAGGACTGCACAATGCTTCTTGGACGGCCGACTACTGGACCCACCGGATTTCGTGTTGAAACCTCCCGAGAGACCCATGGTGAACTCCGTGGCTTCAGGACAAGAACAAATTTTGGAAGAGTTCTTGAGACCAGAACTTCAGAAATTTTCCGAAGTTCGGGGCACAACCACACTCATCGATCATGACATCAAGATCAAACCCGAAACTCAACCTCTGAAGCAGCGATACCGTCCTTACAACCCGAAGATGCAAGAAGTTATAAACCAGGAGGTGGATAAAATGTTGGAAGAAGGTATCGTGGAACCGTCAAGTTCACCATGGAGCTCAAGCGTCGTCATTGTGAAGAAATCCAATGGCGAACCAAGGTTCTGCATTGACTTCAGACCGGTCAACGAGGTTTCAATCAAGGACGCATACCCGTTGCCGCATATTGCTGGGATATTGGATAAGCTTCGGAGGGCCAAATTCATATCCACGTTGGATTTGAAACATGGGTACTGGCAGGTTCCTCTGACCGAAAGAAGCAAGCCTGTCACAGCATTCACTGTTCCTGGAAGAGGACTGTTCCAATTCAGAGTGATGCCTTTCGGTCTGCATTCCGCCGGAGCGACTTTCCAACGACTTCTAGACCGTGTCATCGGTCCGGAGATGGATCCTGTCGCCTTCGCCTATTTGGACGACATTGTCGTTCTAGGAGAGACATTCGAGGAGCATTTGACGAACCTGAGAGCCGTATTCCGCCGTCTCAGAGCAGCCAACCTGAAAATTAACCCGGACAAATGTGCTTTCGTGAGGAAATCACTCAAATATCTGGGTCACATAGTGACCGAAAATGGTATTGCAACGGACCCCGACAAAATCACCGCCATAAATTCGATGTCACCACCCAAAACCGTCCGAGAACTCCGAAGATTTTTGAGAATAGCTGGATGGTATCGCCGATTTGTGGAAGAATTCACCCGCATCGTTTCCCCACTCACCGCACTTCTGCGAAAGAAACAGAAGTGGAAATGGGATAACGAGCAGCAGCAAGCCTTCGATACATTAAAGGAGAAATTGACCAAGTCACCAGTCCTAGCCTGCCCTGACTTCAACCAGCCGTTTGTGTTACAGACCGACGCATCCGAAACCGGATTGGGTGCAGCCTTGACACAAGTGTTGGATGGGCACGAGAGGGTTATCGCATACGCTAGCCGATCGCTCAATGATGCCGAAAGAAATTACTCTGTCACCGAAAAAGAGTGTCTGGCCATAGTTTGGGCGATCGAGAAGATGCGACCGTATTTGGAAGGCTACCACTTTACTGTGATTACGGACCACATGAGCCTCCGTTGGCTACAATCCATCAAGTCACCAGCCGGCAGGATCGCCCGTTGGAGTGTCTTCCTGCAACAATTCGATTTTGAGATAAAGTACCGGAAAGGTGCTTTGAACCGGGTAGCTGACGCCCTGTCACGAGACCCGCTGCCCGAGGAACCGCAGTCTTGTTTGGTAGGAAGCACTTCATCGTGCTCCTGGTACAAGAGGAAATTTCAGGAAGTCGATAAGGACCCAACCGGACACCCTGACTACCAAATTCAAGAGGGCAAACTATATCGTCATTTCTGGGATCCTGGTGATTTTACCGAGTCGGAAATGGGAAGTCCTTGGAAACTATGTGTCCCTAAGGAGAACCGTCCGGCCATATTGGTAGAAAATCATGATGAACCAACCGCCGGTCACCTAGGTATTGCTAAAACGATATCCCGGGTAGCTCGGAAGTATTATTGGCCAGGGATGTTCAGAGAAGTTGCGCAGTACGTCCGGGGGTGTACGAGGTGTCAACGCTACAAGGTTAGCCAACAGAAACCTGCAGGCAAAATGCAGCCGTACACAATTACCGAGCCGTGGAATACCGTCAGCACCGATCTTATCGGCCCGTTGCCCAGATCTAGGAAGGGAAACGTTTTCCTTGTGATGTTCCAGGATAGGTTTTCTAAATGGATAGAGTGTAAACCTCTTAAGACAGCCACGGGTAGAGGAGTCTTACAAGCCTTTTATGAGCAAGTAGTCCTGAAATTTGGTAGCCCATCGGTCGTGATCAGCGACAACGGTTCCCAGTTTGACTGTCGGCTATTCAAAGGCAACCTCCAGGAGTTAGGAATCAAACATAAGTTTGCACCCGTTTATTCTCCGCAGTGCAACCCGGTGGAAAGAGCTAACAGGACGATCAAAACGATGATAGCTCAGTTCTGCGAGTCTGACCACCGTAACTGGGATGAAAAGATCGGAGAATTGGCGTTCGCTCTCAACTCGGCGAAGCATGATTCTACGGGGTTCTCGCCGGCATTTCTAAACTTTGGCAGAGAAATTCATCCTCCGACCGCCGATTTTCGAGGGAATTCCGATGATGAAAATCAGCAAGAAGCCGCCGTGGAACGCCCGGAGGATGTAGCGCAGTATGCAAACCGTTTACGCCGCCTCCAGGAAACGTATGAATTCGTCCGGTTGCAGCTGTCCCGAGCCTTTTCACAGCAGCGCCATTACTATAACCTACGCCGTAGAGAATGGTCCTGTAGGTTGGGGGACAAGGTTTGGCGTAGAGAACGCCCGCTGTCATCGGCGGTAGATAATTTTGCGTCCAAGCTGGCCCCGAAGTATTCCGGTCCATATACCGTGACGAAAGTAATCTCTCCCGTAGTTTACGATCTGAAAGATCAGTTTGGTAAACGTATCCGTCACATTCACATTAAGGACTTGAAACCATGGCACGGAGATGGAGAGGAAAGTCCGTCTGTCTCGAACCCCGAATCCGGAAGAGAAGGGGTTGAGGATACCGCCCGTCATCGCCGTTAACCAGTTTCGGTCCGTCCGTCCGTTATTCTCCTTCGGTAACAGATCGTTGAGGTAGTCATAATCACGATCTTCGACTTCGGTAAGGACATGGTAATCGACACAATTGAACCGACGAGCTACCACAACGAACCTTTTCACCGGCCCAAGTATCTATCCAGTGAGGAAAAGGTTATTTCATCGACGAATAACTGACCCGGATCCATTCAAAGGCCCAGGGATCGATCGCAGATCAGCAGGAGTTCAAAGTGACCAGCCGCCGACACCAAGACGAAGACACCAAGACGCCGACACCAAGATGCAGATACCAAGACGCCGACATCAAGACGCCGACTCCAAGAAGCCGGACAACACCGGACTCCTCTAGATGGCGTTCAGGCATTCTCTGAGACGTGTACAGTTAGAGTGAGGGATGAGTAAGTACGGTGTAGGTGAGGTGAGGTCTTAAGAAAAAAATAAATTCTTCGAATTTTTTTTGAGGAGGAAAGGGGGGTGTAATGAACTTCGTCATTTTTTATTCATCCAGGGCCTATTTTCATATATTATTCCTTCCATGATTATTCCCGATTTCAATGGAAGGTTTGATTCAATAAGTTCGATATTGTGAACAGAACTGCAAGTTATAATGAAGTCCGTAATTAATTTTCATTCATAAAAGTCCTGTTCTCATTTATCATTTTCCCAATAAAATATCCGCAATTCCAAAGAAAGGAAAATTTAATTCGATAAATGCAACGATATAAACATCGCCGCAAGTATAAAAACGCTCGGGCACATGCTGAGCGCTGCGATAAGGGGCTCGTATCTTGGTTGATTTCGCGTTTTTCAACGGCCGGGGATTTGAAAAAAACGGAGATGAAATTGTCGAATTTTAACGTAGTGGGAATTCTTTCGATTTATTTCTGGAACAATCTGACGTCTCTCTTTTGCGCTCTTTTGCTGTTCTACGCTCGTTTTAACCAGTTTGAATTATTTTTCGCTTTTATTCATTTTGAATAGTAATATAATTTCCAGTTTGATTTGAACGGTTAGTAAATTCAGCATTGATTTCTCCGATTTAATTTTCCGTAGAAAATAAAATCAGTGCTAGTGAAATTTGAGACAGGACTCCTATTTAGTTTGTGCAGTGCATACTTCAGCGAACCGGTAAGGCCCCGTTCATATTTCTTACATGGCATTATCCGTTAAATATCATCCTAACAATTGAATCATCGTGTGTTCCACTACTTTGAAACCATTTTTTTTATTATTTCTTCCCTGATTTACGATTTTATTTCCTTGGTGGCACCTTAATCTCTGTAATTATCAGCAACCCTTTTGAGAATTGAGATCGGCGAGATCACAACGGGGTTACGACCGCGCTTCACCCCTTCTTAATTCGCTAAGGGTTGACGGATATACAAGAGACTTCGTTAAGTCGAGTGATTCCCTTTCGCTGGGGTTACTCGCCTGAACGTTGTTGGTCCACCGCCGTAACCTACCTGTATTTTATCCACATTATTTCTTCGTTTCATACTGTCTCACATTTCTTTGTGTTTCCTTAATCTCTGTGTTTATCAGCGACCTTTTTGAGAATTGAGATCGGCGAGATCACAACGGGGTTACGACCGCGCTTCACCCCTTCTCAATTCGCTCAAGGTTGACGAAAACACGAGAGACTTCGTCAAGTCAAGGGGTTCCATTTTTCTGGAACTACTTGTCGAGGCGTTGTTGGTTCACAACCGTCCCCTATTGATATTTTGCATCCTTTTTCATTTCAAGATTATATCTTGCGTTACAAGTCCTTTGTGTTTCCTTAATCTCTGTGTTTATCAGCGACCTTTTTGAGAATTGAGATCGGCGAGATCACAACGGGGTTACGACCGCGCTTCACCCCTTCTCAATTCGCTTAGGGTTGACAAAAACACGAGAGACTTCGTCAAGTCAAGGGGTTCCATTTCTCTGGAACTACTTGTCGAGGCGTTGTTGGTTCACAACCGTACCCGATTAGTATCTTATATCTCCCTTTCATTCCGAGATTATATCTTGTATCATTACTTCTTTGTGATTCCTTAACCTCTGGATTTATCAGCGACTTTTTGGGGATTGAGCTCGGCGAGATCACAACGGGGTTACGACCGCGCTTCACCCTTGCTTAATCCACGGAAAGTTGACGGGAATCCAGGAGACTTCGTCAGGCCGAGAGGTTCCATTTTCTGAGACCACTCGTCCAGACGTTGTTGGTTCACTTCCGTACCTGACTTGTTTTCGACCCCATTTTACTTTCAAGATTTCATCTTGTGTTCCGATTCCTTTGTGGGGGCCTTAATCTCCGTGTTTATCAGCGACCTCTTGAGGACTGAGATCGGCGAGATCACAACGGGGTTACGACCGCGCTTCACCCCTTCTCAGTTCGCTTAGGGTTGACGAAAACACGAGAGACTTCGTCAGGTCGAGAAGTTCCATTTTCCTGGAGCTACTTGTCTGGACGTTGTTGGCTCTCAGCCGTACCCGATTTCTATTTCGCTCAACTGTGATCGACGATTCGTATTTCACGGCGACGTCCTTGTGAGTTGACATCGGCGAGATCACAACGGGGTTACGACCGCGCTTCACCCCTTGTTAGCTCACTAGACGTTTGCGGATTACTAGAATCACTTCGTCAGGTCGAGGGGTTCCATTCTCTGGAGTCACTTGTCCAGACGTTGTGCTGACACAGCTGTCCTGTTCCCTATCCTTTTTTTTCTACATCTGAGTGTGGAATACATCGTTGCAAGTGGTTAGATTATATGATATTTTCCGTGGCCTGCCGAATTTTGAAGTTTTGCTTTGTTACTCCCGTACTCCCCTATTTACCGTTCAATTCTCGCATTCTCTCACCTCGCCCGACCGTCTTGCTCACCCGATCACCGTTTATTCTTGAATTCATTAATCATTGTAAAATACCGATATTTAAGTCATTTCTTTTAATTTCATGTTTACTCTCAAATGAAATCAGTTTTAATTTTTGATTCTTAGTATTGATACATTTTTCCTTATTGTCATTTCTACTTGAAGTCAGTAAACTTTGTAAAATCCATTTTGTGTTTTAAGTGAACCTTTAATTTTAGCAGCATTCAGGAAAGAAACATAACTTTCAATCGCTAATTTCCTAGATTAAACCGAACCCTTCTCCACTGTATAAAAGCTACCTTGGTAGAAGTGGAGAGTTCAAGGCGCCACAACCTTGTTAAACCTATTGTGGCTGGCGCTCGAGCATTTATTTCCCGTAAAGGTGACTGCGCCCTTGAAGTACTCCCCCTAATTAAGGGATCTTCACAAGTTTTCGAAATATTGGCCATTTTGACAAAAGATGATACTTGTAGAGGCTATGTTATCCAATTATATTTCACGAACCCTTGCATATACCAATAACAGTTTTATATGGATTGAAAGACAAGACTTCAAAGTATCCTACCCAGCTATAATAAAGCATCTCCAGCATATAGAGTCCACAAAAAGACTATCAACATGACGAATTTCAAATCGAGTTTTCTTCATTTTTTCAAATGCCTTGCATTTTATTTTTTTTCTGCATTATAATCACCATTCATTTTACTCCATTTTTTGTCAAATACATGATTTATGCACATCTCTAACAAAATAGGAATTTTTTGAGTTCGCGTAAAATAATTAATTTCCTGGAAGAAACGATCCAACCACTCACCCCGTTAAGAACCAAACAAACGAACACTGAAGGCTCCTGTAGCCGCATCCCGCAATAAACGAAAACAATCCCCGATCCGATCGTTCCTTGTGTATAATACGAGTCGAGGCATTTCAGGTACGGCATAATCCCATTTGCCGACCCTGAGATGTGTTGAGCCTGCTATAAGAGTTTAGCGGCTACTGTTCAGCATTTTGTTTCTCGGCTAAAAATTTCGGGAAATAGTGGAAATGGGCGGAAATTCATATAAGTACTATCATATTCGATATCCTCGTCTATAAAAGTACGAAATACGACAAAAATTCGTTTTAAGCAACATTTATCTCTTAAAATTTGTGAGGTGGAACGAACAACGAAAACATCGCATTTTCGATTTTGAAAAAGCATTAACTAGGAGGCGAATATAATATTTATCATTATCTGAATAAAATTCCAACAGAAAACAGTCGAGTTAAAATTATTTCGCCTCATTCGTATTCGCATTTCATTGAAACGTCGAATTAGGACCGGCATGCCGTACTTGGTCGCTGGAAAGCGTTCGATGCTTGGCGCTCTCGTCTTCCCGTACATATTTCAATTCTCGGAGTCTCGGACTGATTTGAGTAGACGGAAACGGCGCGGCGTTGAGATTGGAAGAGCGTATTTCCAAGAAGTTGAAATATATCAGTGATATATACAAATATGATTTATAGAATTTTATTTACACAGGTCTTGGAAATACAATAATTATAATAAATTCGGTAATTCAACAGAAGAAAGAGTAATTTAAATTTTGGCTGGACATAAAATATATAGGGTCGGCATTGCCGACCCTGCCGTCCCTGACGAGCCGCCACTGAACCACAGACCAACTGTTCCAATGTTCGGTCTACGGAACAACGGTTGGTCTTGCGCATTAAGATCGTAGCGCTCTATCGGCGAGAATCCGAACATTTCCAACGAGGCACGACCAGACGTCATCAGCCAAAAGAAAACAAAACTAGTGCCTTTGCGTTAGTTCATCCGTTAATGATGAAGGACCTATTGATTTCTTGTTTGAGGAGAGAATCAACAAAATCTGGCATCGTCTTCTCGAATGTTCCATGATAGAGTTCAGAGAATATGGTTCGATGGGTTAGGTTATGTCATTGACCTCGAATCATTTGATCTAATTTAATGGAGTTATGTTCGATTAGTATAAAAACAATTCTTTTTGAGATAGTTTTCGGAGAAAGAGGAGAATATAAACAAGTTATTAGTGCCCACAAACTAATCTTGATGTATATCGAAGGAGGAACTTATTTTGGTGGGATGAATATGGCTTTTTAGTTGCAGATATAATCGAATGAAACTTACTGTTTTTGTTAAGAAATATCGTGTTTTCAACATTCTCATTCAAGTTAGTACTTGAGTATTCCCTGAATGTATAAACTCAATTTCAAACGAGAAATATGAACTTTGAATCAATTCCACAGTATCATTTCAGGAACGTTATGAGCCCATTTTTTTTTTCAAATGGCTATAACTGAGCCGAATTCGGAAAAATGAAAGAAAGGTTACTTGTGACCTCAAGAATCTTCAGTTAAAATATATGTACAAGTCAAAGACTCACCCTGTATATATAGAATGTGAGCGTTGTACACAAAAGTGTAGGCCTCGTTGGCGCTATACGCTTGCGTCATGAACTGTTGTGGCAGTGATTAGGGACATGTCATGATTACAGTGGCTTTATACAGGACAGTGGCCACAATAGACGTTCACGTTTTGATTGGTCGGACTGTTTTCGACCACTAATGGCTGACTTTCATTGTTTTGTTGTCATGTCATGGTGACAATAAGCTCAAGATCGAGTCAAATGTCAAACAGCACGACACTCAAATGTAAACAAATATCCGCCATGTTTGTGCAAAAACGTGTTCTATGACCCTATTGTCGCCACTGTCTTGTATAAAGTCACTGTAGTCATGATGTATTCATGGTTACCTTATATGGAATTTTTACCCAATCATTATATTTCTCTGTTTTACTTTCCAAGCCAGCGCCTCTTTATCTCGCATGCGCACTAGTCAGAGGCAGAGATAACCCTGTACGAAACTTATTTCAATTGATGATTGATGGTCAGTTATATGTCATATTTGTCTAGTTGAGTTCTGCATTGGGATGATGTAGTTATTGTCTTCTACAATCCGAAAATGCATATCTAATAATTTTAATAAGCGAAAATTATAAATAGCATTATATGCAATTCGGTGGTTGGATGTTCATATCTCGTAAACGTAGTTCAAATCAATATTATAAATTCTAAAATTACAATTATTTTATATTTCTCCACTCTTAAAACTCCCGTAGTCTTGAAGATATCATTTTCATAAAGAAATAATTTGTCAGCTGCAGCGCATAACCATAAGGGAACATTTTCATTCTCAATGTTTAATTTCAGTTTATTGATAAGATGGATAGTGAAACCATCTGCTACAGTACTAGCAAATTTATTTCCCATTTCTTTTGACGAATTCGAAAAATTTAATTTTTCTTTCAATTCAAAATTGAGTACTGTTTTCAAAACTTTCATCTTTTCGGAAAATAAGTTTAAAAACTCAGTTCTATCGATTGTGCCGAGTCTGTTTCTAGTGTTGTGGTTCTTCTGTCAGTGAAGTTGTTAGTGCTATCGTTTCTGTTCAGGGTTTGACAAACAACTTTTACTGAAGTCACTACTTAACATTTCGAAAATTTTTCAAATCTAAATGGAATACTTAATTGTATCGAAATATAGGTAAAATACTGACTCGTGTCATCAGAAGCCCCCATGCATCTGAACTAAATAACAGAGACATCATAGTAAATTCCATTTCTGCATTTCTCGAATTTTTCACTGTGTGCTCAACCTGAAACTCGGAACTACATAAGTTATTTCGGAAAAGATGGTTGCACGCTTGGGTAAACTGCCGAAATCTCATAGGCACCGCTTAAACCTATTTCGTATCCATCAAACCGGAAGGGGAATCATGGAGTAATATTCATCCAGCCCTGATCTTTTCATCCTTGCCATATTCTATTCATGTTATGGCCTACGTCGTCAGCAAAGAAGATTACATATGACCAAAACCCTTGACAGGCTGATGGATGATGTGGAATGAATTTACGTCAGAGATAGGACAGGAAATATGTATATGCTAACTAATTCATCCAGTTTACGCGGTGTTCCGTTCTTTCGGAAGTGTGGACTATTGCAGAAAAGGTGCAACTTTTATAGTTAAAGTGATCCAATCAGTGCTTCAGGCTTTGGGAATGAAATATGAGTTACCTTTATGTGACAAATATTTAAGTGTTTTGTTGATAAGAATATTAAAAATCAATCAAAATCAAAAAAAAAATCAAAAATTTATTCAGGTAATTTCTTGCATATATAATAGCTCGAATGAGACACCTAAGCTAAGCTTGAGTTGTGTAGCTTCACTCGAGCAATACATTTAAACAATCAAAAGAGTAAAGTATTAACAAGGTTAACAACAAAAAAAAAGAAATAAGAAAAAAAAAGCATACATGTAGGTACATTAATAACTCCAATATGCACCCAAATCCGATGCTGGAGAGAGCGGAGGGAAGGAGACGCCTGAGGGAGCCGCACATTATTCAGATCTAGTTTTCGAAACGTTCAAAGTTCTCTAAAACATATGTTTTCAAATTCTTGCGTTGTGTCTTGTTAGAAATATACCGCATATGAATCGGTAGCATGTTGATGAATATTGGACCCAGATATGTTATAAAGCGTTGAGAGTGAGTTTTCTTACACAGCGGTACCAACATCGGTCTATTGAGGCCCGTACGAGTGGTATATGAAAGTATTCTAGAAGACACCGGAAACCTCATCATCCACAACAAACAATGGTATACAAACAGCTTTCTTACCTCTAAAAGCCCTGATTCCCTGAAAAGAGTCTCTGAGGAAAATGTTTTCCTCTTCCTCATAATTATCTTTATGAGAGATTTCTGGGCGACATCCAAACTATGTCTATGGGTTTTACTTAAGCCACCCCATACAGTGATGCAGTATCTAATAACAGATTCCACCAGTGAGTCATATATTATCAATAAAAGTTTCCTATTCAAAATATTTCTGAGCTGATAGAATCTGTAGGTAAGCTTTCTCAATCTTTTCACCAAGCATTCAACATGTATGTCAAATAACATGAAACATTCAACAGTACCTACAAGAGCGTAGCGACACTCAATTTACAACTGTGACCCAATTTTCAATGAAAATATGAATTTTCACGAGGATTTTTCCTCAATACTTAGGCACATTTTTAGGAGTCTTTTTCAATAAGATGAGTACTTCAGTTTGGTCTTTAATTGAAAATGCGACAACTTTATTTCGACCATAATGAGGATTCAATTGAAAGTTGTCGTTATCTAATAACGCCCAAGCCCTATTTAGTGTTCGGATATTGAATAATTTTTATAGTCGCGAGAAAAACATTATTAATCGACTCAATCGCAATAAATAAATAATTTATGCATGATTGTAGTTAGCATTCCTTTGATATAATTAATGAAACAAGCTATCAGGAATCGGACAATATATTTTCCCCTTCAAAAATTTTTCAGCACCATTGCTCCCTCATCGAGGCTACAAAAATGAATATTCTTCAACATAAAAAAATTAAAAACAGTTGGTATATCATAACCTCAAAAATTCAGAAGTTTCAAAGACTGACTTTGGATATTCATTCACGGAGAAATCGAAAGAAAGATGAAATATGGCATCGAGAAATGACGAAAGAAAGTGAAGGTGTACGAACGGTACTGCTAACTGTATCATCAAAAATTTCCCTGGAACAATAGTCACACCACCTAACAAATTTTCTGGCTAAACGAAATATAATAAAACATGAAAAGACGAAAATTTCAAATTGATTTCAGAGTTTGAAAATTAAAAAAACTGAATCTCAAAACTACAAGCTAAAACAGCAATAATAAACAGAAACTATATCATCAAACATTGGCAAACGACAAAAAGAACAAACCAACAAAAATCAATCACGTTACATCTGACAAACAATTATAAAAACTAATAATTTATTTTTGTACAAGACGCAACTACCGGAGGGCAAGAATATACATAATATCGGATAGCAAAGCAGCCCTGCTAGCTCTTGACTCCCCACTAGTTAGGTCAAAGTTAGTATGGGAATGTAAAACGTCCCTCAACACACTCGGAGAAAGAAACCAGGTCAACCTTATTTGGGTACCTGGCCACTCCGGCTTAGATGGCAATGAAGCGGCAGACCGACTTGCCAGGGAAGGGGGGTCTATTCCCTTCACCGGTCCAGAGCCATTCTGTGTCTTCCCAGCCAGCCATCAAGCGATGGCAATTAAGGAATGGGAACAAAAGAGAAAGCTTACGTTCTGGCAAACGATCAATGGCCAAAGACAGGCCAATTCATTTCTCTCCTACTCGACGAGCTGGACTAAAAAAGTTCTCTCACTCAGTAAACAGGAACTGAGGAAATTAACTGGCGCACTCACGGGACGCTGTCCCGTGAGGTATCACCTGAAGAACATAGGCAAGTCGCTGGAAGACATATGTCGGTTCTGTCAAGAAGCCTCTGAGACAGCACTTGTTATGCGAATGTGAAGCTGTTCATCGGAAAAGACTACAACACCTTGGCTTCTGGTTTCTAAAGCCGGAACAAGTGATGGATGTAGCCCCCAGAAAGGTGATAAAGTTCATGGAGACACTACTGCCTGACTGGTAAACAGCGCGGGGATGCACAATAGATCTTTAGGTCAAGATGCATGCGAGTTCATGATCTTCCGCCCCTCCTCTAATCTGATCTAATCTAATAATTAATTTTTTTCACATTGTCTCTGTAATTGACAGTATCAAAGATTCTGATTTGAACCATTTCACTGATGTTTCTTTCTTATGAGTGTTTTTCCCGGTCTAAGATTGTAGTGGACTGAAAGTTGAAAATATGTCCTTCTCTATGTGTGTGTGTGTGCGCGCGCGTGTGTGGGTGTGTGTGTGTGTGTGCGTGTGTGTGTGTGTGTGCGTGTGTGTGCGTGTGTGTGCGTGTGTGTGTGTGTGTGTGTAAGGTGAGAACTGTCCTTTGTCACGGTTGTTAACGTCATACCTATGCTGTCGAAGCCTGTCTCTAAGAAGTTGTCTCGTCTGTCCTATATATGACTTGTCGCAACCACCTCATGATAATTTATTCTTTTCTGGGTCAAATCTACAAGTACATTTCGATTCTACACACAAGGAATGGGTTAAAATTCATCTAAAAAAATTACAGAACACCAAATACGAAAAATCTAAAGATATAACAAAACAAATTCAATGAAATAAACAAATAACAAAGGAGGATGAAAGCCTTTTGAAAACACTATTGACTTAAAAATGTGATACAATTCAAGTAAAAAGTTTGAGGACAAGGGAAGAAGATGAGAATAGCTATAGATATTACATGATACAAAAATGTTACCTCGATTCTGGTTTTCAATTATTTCATTCAGTTTTTTTAACAGAGTCAAGTTGACTTGTCCACACATCTAGGTATAAACGGATATTTAATTTTTTTCTTCAGAAGTTGTGATTACCACCAAATTTTCCAATAATTCGAGAAACGAAGGAACAAAAGTCACAATTTCCTGAAAATATTCCGACCAAGAACGATAAACCAGTTGAATTCCATCTGCTGATAACGTATTTCCTCTATCCGACCCGGCTGGTCATAAAGCACATCGTTATTTGCCGGTGAAAGTAGAGGACAAATTGAAGATAATTTTCCACAATCTTCAGCTGCCTAACGAATGACTCGTCTTCGTTTTCGATTGTGGAGCTCCATGTCAGTAGTCTACTTTAGTGGGTCAAAGCATAAATCAACGTGATATACCTGCAGGAAATTGTACTCAGGTGCACATCATCTCTTGAATAATATCTGATCTCATTCGAAAGTGCGTTTCTATTGATTTCGATTATATGATTAAGGTGCCCACTCGATCATTACTTTTGTGATTCCCAATTGGCATCAAGTTAACCGATGAATCATCGGGGACAATGAATTTGAATAGATTGAAATATTGATTATCTTTGGTTTCCCAGATGCAAGTTAATACTTCTTTCCGCGAATCGCTAGGAAATTTTGACATTTGTCATAGAAAAAAGATTTCCCAACTGTTAGGAAATATTCATTTCCTTCGATTTTTGCATCATTTTCGGTTTTCTTGTGGAAAATACAGAAAAACCATTGTTTATAATTATTTTGCATCACATATCTATATTCTTTAAATTTCATTTTCTCCATCCTAATCGGCAATTTTTTCAACGAAAATAAATAAATCCATCCCTCCGCGGTCCTCTTCGAAACGACGACATATATTTAAACACAGGTTTCAAGATGCAAAATTCCTCGAAAAATAAACTTCCTGATTTTGTGACTTCGCAATATTCATATTCGCAGTGTATGGAACTCAATCGGCAACAGAAGATAATATCTATGGAAAATGCGAAAACAACGGTCTGAGTATTAGGTATCATATTTTTCATAAAAACCCTGATATAATACAGGGTGCGGCACGGAGGATGGATGCCTGATTCTCAAATTTTTTGACAGAAAGATTGTCACAAATTAGTGTTAATATCTTCAAAATCCCTCATTAAAAGAATTTTTTTTTGGAGCAGTGAGACAAATGAAAGTACGCTGATACGGCTTCTTGTATAAATTATGAGGAAATTTTATACAGGGTGCCTGAAACAGGGCTTCAAAGTGAGCCTCAATAAAACTACGAAATCTCATTTTTTTCAAATGGGAACCATATGATTTTATAATTCAATGTCTCACTGCTCCAAAAAAAATTCTTACAATGAGGGATTTTGAAGATATAAACACTAATTTGTGACAATCTTTCTGTCAAAAAATTTGAGAATCAGGCAATGACTCAACAATCGCTTGATGTGGTTGCGCATATCATACATCAAATCATTGCAGAATTAAACGAAGAATTCAAACATGTATAAATATATAGGGTGTTCCATTTGAAATAACGAAGTTCACATCCGTTTCCGGTAGAACCGGAAGTAGATTCCGATTGAAAATATTTTACAAATTGAGTTCATGTACTCTAAAACAAAAATACAAAATTTTGAATTTGTATCGCAATTCCTTCCTCGAAAACTTCTAATGAAACATTTAAAAAAATCACCCTGTATATCTCCACACTGCCAACTGATGTGGCATATGGTATATTCCGAGTGGTTTTCCAACCGAAAAAATTATGAGAAATTCAATGGTCCGCAGAGTTGCGAATTGATAATTGATAATAACTGTTCTTTATCGGGTAATGTTGATTGATTACTCTTATTCCATATTCGGTTATCCGCTTTCTAAGCAGAATATGTTTTTTCGATATAAAATTCCTAATTACATCAATTGCACAGCCCAATAAACCCACCTTAATAATGATCGAATATTCTTCAGCTTGAGGATTATAACTTTAGGAGAGATTTTCCGTAAAGCGAATATGCCGTGCAAATTGAAACTCTCTTTCAATCTCATTGAGAGTGAACAGACGAAAAGTAATCAAAACGGGCATTAACTGACGAAATTGACTCTCATATTGAAAACAGTTTTCAGTCTGCTCACACTTTTCTCTTCGTTGAAATTGCGAGATAATGAAAACCAAACAAGTAATTTGAAAAACTGATATACAATCAAATTATGGAGATATATTTGAGGAGTAATAATGATAATATTATTATTACTCGTGGATTTTAAGATTAACTGACTCAAAACTTGCATTCAAATTACGCTGAAAGCTTGGATTTCTTGTGTAATGTATTTGACGTTGTTAAGCGAAAACTAAATAATTGGACTCTGATGATCATTTTTGTCAAGTTTTATGTGGACAGGTGGACTATGATCGTTTTTGTGCAAACGAGTCATTATTAAAACGTTTATAACTTGGACACTGAGTATAATTTCAAACCAAATGAAAGCTCTTGAAAAATTCTACCTGATGGTACTAATAGTTTAGTTTCAACCAAAAGTGGACCCTGATTAGTCATTCCTGAAAAACTCTACAAATATACATATTCCAAAAGGAAATTGAGTGTACATATACTCCATTCACTTTTATAAAGTATCGCGGTTAGCCATGATTTAGGTATATCAAATTCTTTCACTTAAAAGGGACGCAGGTTGGTACTCGTGAAAATCAAGCGACATTGCCAAGTCTACTTTCTATTTACTCTTTTTCAACTTTGTGAATGGAGTTAGTTCTTCTAAGGTTTAACTGTGGCGCAGGTTTCGTAGAACTACTACTACTGTATTTAGGACTGCTAGAGACTTCCGCTATTTTGATTATGATCAGTTTAGTTCAGATCTTCAATCGATACCCTGGAGGAATATATTTGATATCGATGACGTTGACAAAAAAGTTGATTTCATAAATTGTAACTTAACAACGTTACTGGATCTGCACGCTCCCTTTCGTACTATTAGAATAACGAGAAAGTATGCACCGTGGCTCACCGATGGTTTGAGGGAAATGATGGAATTGAGAGATAAAACCTTCGCTCGTTTTAAAAAGTATAAAAATGAAAGTGATTGGCTCTTATACAAGCAGATTCGGAATGTGGTTTCATTGGCGGTGAAAACAGAAAAAAAAGCTTATTTTCGCGCGGCCCTGAATACTAAAGATAACAAGCAGCTCTGGTCGGGTCTCAAATCTCTCAATGTTGTAAAAACGAAATCAACCGAACTGTCAGAAAAACTAAAGGATGTTCATAAAATAAATCAGCATTTTATAGATTCCATTCCTAAAATTGCTGGGGACAAAGAGCTTCTGGAATTTTATAAGAAAAACATCAAGGATTCTAATATGACTAATTTTACATTTCGTGAGGAAGGAGAGTGTGAGATATTCCAAATAATCAAAAAAATCAAAACTAAGGCCATGGGACATGATGGCATTAACATGACAACAGTTAACTTGTGCATTCCATTAATTCTTCCTTTCATAACGCATGTGATAAATTTCTGTTTGAGAATGTCAGTTTTTCCAAGTTCTTGGAAAAAAGCTCTTGTGGTTCCCCTGCCAAAGCATTCAAGTCCATCTTCCTTAGATGATATTCGACCTATTAGCATACTTCCAGCCTTATCCAAGATAATTGAAAAAGTAATGCATAAACAGCTGCAAGAACATCTGGAAAAAAATAAAATAATTCCCACCGAGCAATCTGGTTTCAGACCTGGCCACAGTTGTTGTACTGCTTTGCTCAATATAACAGACGAAATTTTCAACTCTATTGATCAGGGAGACCTTACTATTTTAACTTTACTCGATTACACGAAAGCCTTTGATTCCATAGATCACGAACTTTTGATAGAAATTCTGCACTACATTGGTCTTTCTCGGGAAGCTATAAATTTGTTGTCTGCTTATGTTGTTGGTAGATCTCAGGCGGTCATTATTGGGGATGAAACTTCTACGTTCTTGAGTTTAAGGTGTGGAGTCCCACAGGGATCTGTTCTGGGTCCACTGCTTTTCATAATGTATATAGCTTGTTTCTCTTATAATTGTGTTTCAGCAACGTCGTTTTTTTACGCTGATGATCGCCAGGTCAAACTGTCCTTCAGACCTCAGGAATGCCCACAGGCTATAGCGGCTCTAAATTTTGATTTACATATCATACAAGAGATCTCAAGGAAGCACTGTTTCCGTTTGAATCCAAAAAAGTCAATTTGCCAACTTTTCGGAAAAAAAAACGACAAAGTTATGTTTTTGGAAAACTATGGTCGAAGTATTACGATTGGGGGAAGTGTCGTGGGATTTGTGGACAGCGCTAGGAATTTGGGTTTGACTGTCGACACTGATCTGAGGTTCGCTAGACATATATCTGAAACCTTGCGAAGAGCTTACTTAAATCTGAGGCTTTTGTATCAATCTAAAAATTATCTTGACAGATCAAATAGGATATTGCTTTGTGAATCGTTGGTACTGTCGCACATGAATTTTTGCGATGTTGTTTATGGTCCATGCTTGACAGTTTATCATAAGAATAGAATCTAAATGCTTCAGAATCGTTGCTTGAGGTTCATTCACGGTATAAGGAAGCACGATCCAATAACGCATACGCTTGAGATGACTGGATGGCTTAATATGGAACATAAGCGGCGCCTACATTCTTCGATTCTGTTTTACCGTATTATTAATGAAAAATCTCCGATAGAACTTATGAATAAAATTAGCTTACGTTCTGATGTGCACTCCATAAATGTTCGCTCTAAGTGTAACATTTCCATTCCTAGACATCGAACTGATTTGTTCATGAGATCTTTCTCATATCAGGTGGCAAAAGTTATGAATGCTTTGAAGTTCGATTATAGAAGGGTCCCGCTCAGCCAATTCAGATTGCTTTTGCTGAGAGAACTTCGTAGTGACCCTTTGTACCGGTAGTTTGCGTTAGAGTTCAGATAAGATTGTATGTTTGCTGTCCCTGAGCTGTTCAAGGTGGGTCATTTAATAACTTTTCAGACATGCGGCATTATTGAATTCAAATTTACTATAATTATGCTCATGTGATGTTTCTACATTTTGTTCCGATTTGTAGAGGGTCAGCTGGTTTTCCATAATTACTTCTTTATTTTTTTTTTGTCTGGCATCATGCGAACTAAATCTCGCCCTCAGATATGTAATATTATTTTGTACATTGGATATTCCATAATAAAGACCATTTATTATTATTCTTCATCATCGGTTTCCCGGTCTCAGCTTAAGCTGGTATTATTTCTATGAACCAGTGAAAAAACAATTCAGTTCCTCCCACTAGTTCAGGAATTTCCGCACGATGTGACAGGTTTGCAAAGCTACAGCCTGTTGTGCATATCCCGCGATCCTCTGGGATATTTCGATCTTTTGAAGATTTTTCTTAAATGATTTGGACATGACTCCTTCAGCCGAAATCACCAATGGTATAATAGTGACTTTCGACAATTGCCACATATTCTTCAGTTCCATTGCCAAGTTCTCGTACTTCGTTATTTTTTCCGACTCCGTTTTTCCGATGTTATGAGTCAATGGTACTGCCACATCAATTATCACCCCATACTTCTGATCCTTCTCAATGAATACAAGGTCCGGTCTATTGTAGTCCACTGATCTATCTGTTGTTATGGGTCTGTCCCAATAGAGAACCGCTGCGTCCGTTTCCAACACTGCTGCAGGTTGATACTTATAGTATGGCGGACAAGTATCCAGAAAACCATGTCTAAGAGCCAACTGCTGGTGAACAATTTTTGCCACTTGGTTGTGTCGGCCCAGATATGCGTTGTCGGCAAGAACTCGACAACCTGCGATTATATGTTCGATAGACTCGCCAACTGCGCCGCACTTCCTGCATTTGTCCTCCACGTTCAGCTTCAAACAGTGCTTCTCATAGTTGCGAGTTCTTATAACTCGGTCCTGGATAGCCATCAGGAACCCCTCAGTTTCAGGATACAATTGTCCCGCATTCAACCACGACAAAGAAGCTAATTTATCGACATTTTCCCCCTCAAGGTGTTTGGGAAATCTGCCGTGCAGAGCTTGCTCCCGCCATGCACTTATATCTTCGCTTCTCGTGGTGATATCGAATGTCAGTTCTCTGTGTTGTAGGTTCAGAGGTGTGTATCCCTTATCCTCTGTTGTCACCAGTTTCATCAGGCTATCTTTAGACTCGAGCAGTCGCTGCCTCAAGTTTTTCTCCTGGGTTCTGCAGAGTTTGTAGATGTTCAACAGACCTCGTCCGCCATCTCTCCTGGGCAGATAGAGCCTTTTCACCGATGCATTGGTGTGCAGACATCGGAACTTTGTCATTAGGCGACGGGTGAGTCGGTCCAACTCATTCAGATCAGCATCTGACCACTTCAAGACTCCGAAAGTGTAGGTCAGAGCTGGCGTAGCCCAAGAGTTTAAGGCATCGATCTGATTTTTAGCAGACAGTTTGGTGTTGAGCACTTTGGTTACCCTGTTTTTATATTTTGCAGTGAACTCGGCCTTCAAACGGGTGTGATCAATCCGTTGGTTTTGAGGAATACCCAGATACTTGTAGGTCTCTTTTGGCAACATACTGTGGATGTCCTGAAATTGTTCCTGAGTGTTCTCCATTTTACCCTTTCTGATGTTGACTATGGCGCATTTATCGAGACCGAAAGACATGTCAATGTCTGTGCTAAAGGAGCGCACTATATCTATCAGCGAGTGAAGTTGTTTTTGGTTCTCGCCGAATAGTTTTAGATCATCCATATACAGTAAATGGGTAAGTTTTCGCGGATTCCTCATTGCTGGTCTGTACCCTATGTTGGTGTTTTTCAAAAGAGTAGATAGAGGATTCAGTGCTATACAAAACCACATCGGCGACAGGGCATCCCCCTGAAATATCCCCCTCGATATTTTCACGGTTCCAGCATTGATGTTGTTTATAAGAATATTTGTTTTCCATGTACTCATTAGATGTTGGAGCACGGCTTTTATTTTCGGGCAGATCTTATAAACCTCCAGTACTCTCACAAGCCAATCGTGGGGCACCGTATCGAAGGCCTTATGATAGTCGATATAACATAGACTTAAATTCCTCCTTCTCGCTTGGGCTTGCTTTAACACTACAGCGTCTATGGTGAGTTGATGTTTGCATCCTGCAGATCCTCGAGAGCAGCCTTTCTGTTCTTCTTCCAGAATGTTGTTGGCTTCACAGTGACGATATATCGCATTATTCACAAGCGTTGTGAACAGCTTGTACACCACTGATAAACACGTTATGGGGCGGTAGTTTTCTGGCTTGCTGCGATCTCCTCTTTTGTGAAGCATATAGGTATTGCCTTGAGTGAGGAAAGTAGGTATCTTGAAGGGGTCTTCCAGCGCTTCCGAAAAACATCTAGCCAGACTTGGGAAACATGCTGGAAATTGTTTAACCCAGAAGTTGTGAAGTCGGTCGGGTCCTGGCGCCTTCCAGTTACTAGTGTTTTTGACAATGTTGGAAATTTCTTCGACTGTGAAAAGATCAGTCTTCATCTCAACGATTTCTGAGGCCTGGTGTTCAATGTCCGTAAGCCAGCTAGTATTCCTCTGAAGTTGACCACTCTCCGACCATAGGGAACTCCAATATTGCCGAAATTCTTCATTGTTGATGTCAGCATGCTGATTGGAGGAGATCTCGGATGGTTTTTCAAGACTTCTGAAGAACTTCTTTCTGTCTCTCAAATATTCAGCGTTTTGTTGCTTTCGCTTTGTTAGCTCGTTGTATCTTATTATTATTATTATTATTTACATACTGGAGTATTTCAAGTTGTGCAAAAATGTATTTAAATGTCAAAACCGCAAATGGCAAACCGCGATACTTTATAAAAGTGATCAAGTTATCAAAGTTGATCAGGAATTGAACTTTCCAAATGTGCGACAAAAATACGGTACCAGAGCCCCATAAGGAATGCAAATAACTTCGGATTGCCCAACAAGGAAATTATTACTACACGACTGGCGTGTCTGTCAGTCCTAGTGGACAAGGCGAAGGACACGCGACTGACTCTCATCGTCGACCTGGTGGCACACATAACGACATTACCCCGCTGCCTTCGGTAACGGTGGCCTTATTCGGATTCGGTTCTTTGAATTCGATACGTAGAGATCCACTGAATGAATGCTGGTACCGAGGCTGGTACAGAATGAATTGACGGAGATATTTGGAGAATCCTTTGGATGATTTATTGATATGAGTGAGTTGAATATAGTTTCTCATTCTTTCTTTGTGTTCGTCTGGCAAACGTTGTAGAAATCACAGGTTGATTATTGAGTTCGACCACCTGTTAAATTATTCCGAACTCCGTTTGCCATGTGATGGATTCGGTACAAAACAACGCATTTTGTTTAACTTAGACGTCAGAATTAATGCTTTTTCTCTACTGAAATAAATTGGGACAAATTGAAATTTGTTTTAGTGAATTGATGCAGAAAATTCGTGGTATGATGTGATCCGTTCTTCTTAAGGCTTTCCAATTACTATGGCATTTTCTAAATGAACGAATAATTTTGAAACGATTACATTTCGAATAGTTTTCCTTTCTTCATCTTTCTTCGAAATACTTATTCAAATAATTCAGAAAATATTGAGAGTTGAATTGACCAAATATTTGTATAAGCAATAAGTTGAATTTATGATTCCACCAAGGGCTCATAATGAACAAACAAGAAATGTTTCTCTGGAATAAAGAAGAACATTCAATGTGCATTCTTCACTCTATTCACATATACTCCATTCACAATTATAAAATCACAACTCTGGCCATGGTTTCGTTTTCAGGAATTGGTGCACCTGATGAAAAATCTGTGCGCGTACAGAGAATATTGTTAATTACAAAACGTTGTTGCCAGTTGCTTTGTTTACATCAAAGTAAAAGTATCAAAGATATTCCACATTTCGTTAGTTCAAATCGATCGGCGATTTTGGGGCGAAATATCGATAAGGAATTGCCTATTTTTCCGTTCTTTGTCGTCCAGAAGAAGTTTCCCGTCGATATGAGAAATTTCGTGCAAGTGTCATTTTTTCCTTTCACGACTTTTGGCGTGAGTACGAACGGCAAATTTGAATTGGACCAAAAATCGATTAATAAACATAAAAAAAGCAAAAGTAAGTACTAATCGCCTTTTTTACACTTGATAAAGAAGTTTTTTCAGGTATCTGGCCGTTTGGAAAGATTTCAAACGAAATTCCGGTCCCCCAGAAGTTTGGTTAGTTTCGGGATCGTTTTTGGGTGCTCAAAATTTATTTGGGATGTGTAAATGGAAAAAAAGGCTTCCTTATACGATCTTCTAACGAAAGCGACCGGAAAATATGGTTCAGGTAGGATTTTCGAGGAATTATGAGGAAAGAACTTGCAGAATAAAATTGCATGATTTTCGTAAGTAAACGGGTTCTGGATGGCCATCATTGGTCTCTAAATGATTATTGTTGATCGTTTTCACGTTTCAGAAAAAAACACGTCGAAGAAGCTAAAAAAAAGAAGAAATATGACTATATTGCACTCAACGATTCTGATTCCGATGAATTGAAATATGTGTCACTGGAGCTTTCATTCCTATCAATCCTTTTCCGAAAGTAGAAATAGACTATATTGAACCAGAATACATCCATCGGTTTTTTCCATATTCCAGGAGTTTGCGTCTTATTTTAGAACAGGTGAATGATAAATGTGAAGCATATGTTGGACCTATTCCATTTCATTTGTACAAACCTACTGTGGTAGTAATGTATGAATCTTTTTCAAACTATACTATACAGCCAGAATATTTTACTCCTTGTTCATAAGATCAAATAAATGAAATGTATATCTATAAATCTTTCAGGCTTATTAATTTATATTGCATTGAAATTATTAGTTTCTCTGTAAACAAATTCGTTAATTTAGTTATTATGTTTATTTTCTTTGTGATGAATGAATAAAACTGTTAATTATTTGAAATAAAGAAATATTAGAAATAGAAATGTTATGCACCCTCACAATCATATCACATATTCGGATTCCAGTAGAGGGATATGATGTTCCATTATTCTTGATTCTTGTAATTACCCATCAATTCATCTTATATCTTTGGGTTGATTTTTTCTAATGAATTCTTGATTAGAATCAACGATTGATGTCGTCAAGTCTTGAACTTTCAGTTCAAGAGAATAATAAGCATCAAATCTTCACAAGCATGCATATGAAAATTATGTGAAAGCAATGCAATTTTCTTCCATGGCGAAACATTATATATTTCAACAGTGATCTCTTGTACTTTGCATACAAATAACTAGAAAAGGAATCCTTTCTATCAATTCATATAAACGTTAATTATTTTCGTCCATCACATCTTTTCCAATTCATTCACATTCTGAGAAATACGCTAAGAATGTAGAAAGGGCAACACAGTGTTGACTTGGAACATAAAAATATTTTGAAAAACGTCATAACTTCGATACAGAGTGGAATGTGTCAAATTTCCAAGGCCAGAGTTGTGATTTTATAATTGTGAATGGAGTATATTTCACAATTTCTTTCACTTCAAAATTTAATGATCAACTTTATTCTCCTGTTATGACGTATCCATGGCTTTGGATGCATACGATACCTGGGGTTGGCACTGACATTATTTCATTTAACACTTTATTGTCGATCGAAAATCTGAGATAGGGTCCACTTTTGATTCCTCCCGGGGTCGCGCTATTTTTTATTGCCGCAATAGCGCCACGACCGTGAAATGTTGCGGATTATAACGGAAGTAGGACCCCATGTGCAATCAAGAGTGCCGTTTTGATCTACAATTTTTGATCACGATTTTCAGTTAGAATTAGTTAGGTACACCAGGGTTTCTATGCATCTATCTCTCGATTTTGATTAACCTCTGATTTAGGAATGAACTTCGTTACATACATCAACTATGGATTGTCCTACCGGTAATCCATCAATATTTTTCGGGTTACTTGGCGATTTGTTTGAATTTTTTGCCACTGGAAATGCCAATAAATTTCTCATTTCAAATGGAACGACCATAAAACTATTCACGCCGCTCCAAGAGAAATTTTCTTATCTATTGATATCTTGCATCATATTTTCATAAGTAATATCATAAGTGCATCCAATTTTTCCGAAAAAAATCGAAAAAACACGTTGCTAAGTAATATTTTAACAAGAAGCATGAGTGCAGTTGGCAACAAAAATCCGAGTCGAAGACGAGGATTTTTGCACCTGCACGAATGCTTTTTGTTGAAAAAATATTACTTTGCACTGTGTTTTTTCGATTTTTTTCACAGGAAAAATTAGATGCACGAATGGTATTCGACAAGACTATTTCATGAGTAACAGATTATTCTGGATGCATCTATGAATGTATTATTAATTTTCGTTGACAACAACTGTCAAGTTTTGCCGCGGGTAAACCCGAAAAAACTGCTGACAGCTGCTGCCATACAGTTTTCCCATCTAGAAACCATTTGTGATTCAAAATTGCACGTTTCTGATTGGTGGAAATTAAGACGAGGGAAATATTCATGGTTAAAATGAATATTCCAGATCACAAATATCCATTTCACTGCTACGAAATTCTTCTGCGGGTGGTTTGAAATTTCATATTCAAAGAATAATATGGAAGAGAATTGTTGATTGTGATGGAAATTCTTGATAATGATAACTCTATTTTTCGAGTGTCACAAATGGTGCTAGGAAATAAACCAGTAATGCGATGCCAAATTTGCTCAAAAATGCTCAAGGTGAGTAACTGTGAAAATTATCAGCTTTTTTACCACTCAGCCCACAACAAGCAATTCCAAATTGTGAATTTGGTATAACACTACTGTCTTGTCAATTTGAACCTAAATTATCAATCATCCACTCAGAAAAGGTTTAACATCAGGCAAAATAAAATAGTGTTGTTATCTGTCTCTCTTCCTCGTGATATAATTATCGGAATTGAAGTGTTGTGTGAATAAATTTAAAGTAGTTATATATAAATATAATTTGAATATGAATACATATACTTATCATTTGGTTTTTCTTTTGCCAACGTTTCGAACTTTATTAAGTTCATCCTCAGGGCTCTAAAATATAGGTTGGTTTACAATCCACTTCTACCAAAGTATTGAACAAACATGATGTATGTTATTACCATGTAGAAGAAATTAAATCATTAACACTTCTCAACTTGTCTATTGGCCAAGTTCTCTGCAATCTTCTGAATTTGAATGGATTTCTTGTCAGCTCGTCTCTGAGGTTGCTCTCGTGGCCATGCATCTTCTGTTGATATTTATCAGAGTGTTGTCTGATTTCGTCTGTGATGAAAGGTATTTCCAGAATATTGTTTGTATAAGTTTGTAACTCGGAGACGTCTGCTAGAGATCGCAGAATTTTTGATTGAACTATCTGTAGAATTTGTATATTTAATGGTTTTTCATATCCCCAAAATTGAATTCGATATGTACATATCGATTTTATGTTTCCCTTGTATATTCGAATCTTGTTTCGAAGGAATAGTTTGAATTTCATGCCTAGGAGCCAATACATATTGCGAATATTTAGATTTATTAGCTTTCTTTCAGCTTGGATGTGTTGTTTCCATTTGAGAGGTACTTTGTCTCGGTGCTGACTGGTATTTTTTTTGGGTTCATGGTGACCGGAGGGGCATAGGCTTCTTTTCTTCGTGAAAGTTTCTTGGGCTATTTTTGTTCCATTCCAAGGTGCTGCTGGAGATATTCGGATGCTGTAGAAGCATTTTCGTGAGATGCAAGTTTTGCTACGTCATCTGCGAAGGAAGCCATCGTGGTTTTTTGATGTGTTGGTAGGTCAGATGTGTAGGGAAGGTATAATAGTGGACCAAATATGCACCCTTGCAGTACCCCGATTTTATTCCGAAGGTATGCCGTTTCGCTTCTCCATATTTCACTAAAAAGTGTCGGTTAGTCATATAGGATTGTAGATTCAGATGGTTCGATTGAGAAAGGGTTTCTTTAATTTGTATAGTAGGCCCTGGCCCCTGGAGCAATACCTCGTCGAAAGCCTGGGTCGAGTCCAAAAAAATAGGTGAACAAAATTTGTTTTCCTCAAGACTTTTTTTTTGTTGACTATGCGATGAATCTGCTATGTTGTTGAATGATTATCTCTGAATCCCAGTTGATGATCAGGTAATAGTTCGCACAAATCTTTTTGAGGGGTAGCTTTTCGAAAAGTTTTCCAATGACAAGTATTAGGTGCTTATGGGTCTGTAGGATTATTATTATTATTTTATTATTATTACACATTTTCAGGTTTATTTGATTTATGAATCATTTTTATTTCAGCATGTTTCCATATGGTAGGGTAATAAGATAAGCTGGTCATCATGTTGAACAATTTGTTCAAAAGGAATATTGCCTCCTGGAAGTCTGTGAGTCCAAAAGTACTATTTTCGGGCGTGTTGCGTACTTTTTCGGCAAACGTGTAGAATCAATGAGACTCACATTGCTTCATTATACATTTTGATTCTTATTTGAATTACTCAGAACAGAACAGTCATCCGTTTTTTCGTGATGATCATAACAATGACAACAACGACGTGATTTTTTCCGGCCCTAGTCCGGAAAGTACGCACTTTCCGGACTAGGCCGGGAAATGCTACTTTCTCAAAGAAAAAGCGTCCGGGAAGTGGGTACATTCCGGACGATTGCCGAAAAAAAAGTTTTTCCGGGCTGTTTCAATCTGGGAAAGTTCGTTGCTCAAATACTAGATGAGCATAGGCTTTGAACATTGAACAACACGTCTATTGATGAGAACAGGTTCGTACAGGGTGATTCCGGAGGAAACCGTCAGATTTTAGGAGGAAGTTCACACTAGTCAAGGCAGTTTGGAAACCATGTTTGGTTTATGGTTAGGGGCCTTTATTGGGAGTCTATACGGGGTGATTTGTCCGATTCGACCGATATTGTTTATCCTTACAAAAATTATGGGAACACCGGACGTGTCCAAAAAAAATAGAAGCACTCAAGTAATGTAAACTCCTGGTGGAATCTGAAGCAGCTAGCGAAATTTCGAAAATGGAATGTACAGGGTGTTTCATCAACCTGCAAATTTAATCCGAACATATCTAATTCTCACCCTGTATTTTCGAGAAATTGTTGGAATTATTGGAAGTAGACAACCGTATGGTAGCACACTGAAAATTTCATCAATATTGATCAAGCCATACCGAAGTTATGAATAAAAAAAAACGGTCGAATCGGACAATTCACACTGTAGACTTTCAATAAAAGCCCTCAAACATAAACCTTACATTGTTTCGAAACTGCCTTGACTAGTGTAAACTTCTCCTTAAATCTGACGGTCTCCTCCGGAATCACCCTTTGAACTTTAAAGGATGTCGAATCCATTTAGAGATTTTTCTCAAAGTGGTAGTCCCATCTAGTTCAAATTTTGGTATATGTCGAATTTCACTAGCTGGAATGTTCAAGAATGTTGCAAAAACGTTTGAAATGTCGCTAAGATACGATGCCAATTTTTCCAAATAGTCATGGTTATTTTTTTACAGATGAATGACAATTTGATTAAATTTCTTGGATTGAGCTCATCTTTCAAGAAATGTTCGCGAAATCCCGAAATTAATGTATCAAAATGTTCAACGATTTCATATAGCTTTCCAATACATATTTGATTCTATCCAGGAACCTGCATGGAGAATCGTGACAGATGCCAAAAAAATTACGTCCACGCTCTACTCTATTTTATTGCTGGCGACAAGTTCTTTTAGATTGGTAGAAAGCATCACTTGATATTTTCTCGTTTCTTATCTTTAATTTCGTTCCCATTTCACTTTCCTCTTTCTCCTAAAGAAAGGCTCTGAAACTGAGACACTATCAAGCCGCGAATTCCATTGTTGCATTCCTTCTTCGGAAGTGAGAGTCGCTGATAAGAACCTCATATTTCGTTTAACCGTAACATCATCGGTTAATGGGTTGAGCATGATCGCGTTTCGAAAGCAAATCACCTCAACGTACCGTGAAAACGTGTCAAAATTAATTGTCCGAAATGAAACAAGGAGGAACATGTTGTGTGGGGAGATCACGGGTGCACGAAAAAGGTTTATAATAAAAATGGCGCATTTATGCGAGAAAGTTTCGTTGGAATTGAGCGAATCAAGGATGCATTCGAAATTGCTTCCATTTGTTGGTGAATTAGTCTTCGGTTCGTTAGATCCATTTTCAAATTCTGACGCACTTTGTTCATTAAGTGAAAAATAGGCGTATTTAGCCTGAAAATGGATAACCGCCATTGTTACATTTGAACATCGGTTTATATCATGAAAGGGGATGGCCGAAGCTGAAATTTGAATATCCCATTCACGTTATAGAGGGTTTTTCAATAGAAGTGATACAATTCAAAATGGTTATATTGGAAATACTGTTTATTCTTTCTTGACATTTTTCATTCATTTGTGGTCAGTGGGTTATGCCATTCAATCATGAAAAGATACACGCTTCAAAGAACGTTTAGTGATTTTTCAATTGTTTCGTCGAAATCAGTGCTATTTTATAAATACAGGGGAAACTTCAAGAAGAATTCATGGAAGACATTATACAGTTAATAGACTCACTATTCATGCACGTTCACAAGAAAATATTTATTTTGTAGCAGCATGTGTAGGAGGAAATCCAGATACAGGGTGTCTCATTCAAGAGTGTCCACCCTCAATAACGAATCAGAATTTGTGAAAACACTCAGACAGGTCGAACTTTGATGACAGGAGGATATGATCTGAGAAAGAAGCTTGTTTCTACTAGCAACCCCCTTGACAGGGGTTGCAACCCCATCAGGAATATGAATATGGAAAATGGATAGTTTTGTAGCACAAACGTATGCATAGATTCAAATTTGTATCAACCTGCAGTTTGTGCTCTTATAAGTGAATATTCACAAAGTTACAGGTTTTACAGGAATTATGGTACCGATAAAACTAAATGAAACAGAGATGTTTAATTGATCGTATAATTTCTATTGAAAGAAAAACATTTTTTACAAACGGTATTAATAAAAATTCACAACAAATTCTCAAATTCGATTGATCTTCTAATAACTGAACCATCGGCGACAGATCAAAACCTTTTAGAACAGTAGTAAGGCGCAAGTCTACCTGAAACGCGACCGACGACGGACGCGTTTCAGGGAGACCAGCGCCTTACGCTTTCAATAGGACGTAGCTCCGTCGCACTTTGCAGCTCAGGTGAGGCGCTGGTCTCCCTGAAACGCGTCCGTCGTCGGTCGCGTTTCTGCCCCGTACAACTTCCTAGTGATACGACCTTACGGACCTTATCCACGAAAATTGTACGGGGCAGACCCGCGACCGACGACCGACGCGTTTCAGGGAGACCAGCGCCTGAAACAGCACCTGAATGGTAGGTTTTCTGGACGTTGGATAGGCCGAAAGGACCCAGTGGTAGTGATCTAACACCGCCTGATTTTTTCCCCTGGGTCACTTGAAATCACAAGTTTATAAAATCAGAGTTGCAGATTTAGACGACCTCAGAGCATGAATTGTGGCAGAATGTCGTGAGATTACTCCTGAAATGCTGCAGCATGTACGGAATAATTTTGAAGAATGGTTGTTTCGCTGCATGCAATCTAAGGGCGAGCACTTTGAGCATTTGCGGTAGATTTGTACTTATACTGTTTGTTAAAAATATTTTTTTTTCAATAGAAATTATACACTCAATTAGAACATCTCTGTTTCATTTAGTTTTATCGGTACCATAAAAAAAACCTGTTACTTTGTGAATATTCACTCATAAGGACATAAACTGCAGGTTCATATAGATTCGAATCCACAGGATACAATTGTGCTGCAAAACTACCCACTTTCCCTATTCAATACCTTATGGGGATGCAACCCCCTCCAGAGGATTGCTAGTACAAACAAGCTTCGTATACCAGATCATGTCTCCCTGTCATCAAAAATCGACCTGTCTGATTGTTTTCACAAATTCTGATTCGTTGTTGAGTTATTGAGGATAGACACTTTTGAATGAGACAACCTGTGTATCAGTTCCTGTTGCTAGGTCTCAAAGATCGCGATGTGGTGTTATTAAGCGAAATTCTCGATTAATTCCCTTCGCGAGGATCAAAAGTTGCTTCTAATATAAACAGAATTGTACCTCTTCCTGTGAAACATAATAAATTTGGCACTAGTAAACAAAAATCTATCGACCAGTACGCGGCAAATTAGCAATAAGATAGGAGTGACAAAAGAAATGGCCCATGAAATAATTAAATCGTTATGAATGCATCCTTACAATCTGAAAATTATCGAAAACATGCTGTTACAGGACAACCATACTGGATGTTTCCAAATTAGACGTGAACCGTGGAAGACGTATTGTTATCACTCAGTTGCTGTCGTTTGAGGTAAATTTATTGATTACCGACAATCAACGATTTCCGAGATATTTGAGTGTTTTTTCAAAGTTGCTCAGCGCACCTAATTTTTCGTGAATTTTCCACGCTAACCAAGTTTGATAATAATTTGGATTATTTTTATGAAAGGGAAACTCTTATTCACCTGGTTACGGAATGCTATGCCATTGCAAGCCAAAGAAAAGAGTGCTCTGGACAAGAAACTTGCAGGAGTGGGAATTTGTCCTCGTTGAAGCCGTCCCAGATACTGGATTTCATCAAATCTCTGGAACTGGAGGGCGAGCTGTAGGAGGCGCGATGAACAGCTCTGTTAGGGGGCACAATAGACCTTAAGGTCGCAGTGGACCTTTTCACTATAACTATATGAAAGGCATATACATATAGGTGCACAAATTATGAATATAGAGAAGATTGAGAGTAAATTTCAGGCGGAAAGTATAAAACGAAAGAAATCAGGAAATGGGCACGTGCTTGTATAAGGAATGATGGGATCATTTCGAATATATAATATATAATTTCTTTTTTTGCTTGTATTCCATTTCAAATCAAATCCTGCTGAAACGAAACTAGTGCCTGCATTCTAACGAAAACTTTCCTAGGGAGGAAAGAAAGAAGATTCTTGAATTACAAATATCTACATGAATATAGATATAAAGTAATTTTGTTTCAGAGTCGAGCGACATAATTCATTGTAACGAGGATATGTCTGAAATTAATTGTAGATAATGAAAAAATATTGTAGCTGCCATTTTATAATAACTTGACTTGATTATTCCATCATCAGGATTGTTTGAAATGATTCAACAGATGATAACGTTCTGAAGTTCTCGTAAAACACAATCCCGATACATTGGGCGTTATCTACGTTGTTTTCAAGCACTTCCATTGAGAATAAAGCAGGAGTGATTTATAAGATGGATTGCCTAGAATGTGGTGTCCCTCATATAGGACAAACTAGGAGGAATTTGAAGACGAGGATCAAAGAACAAGCTGAAGATTGTAGGTAGAGGAAACAGAACATTAGCCTTTTCAAACATGATCCTAACCTGAATTTTGATGGTGTCAGAGCCACGGAATACCTAGTGTTGGCACTGATTAGATTTTGTTTAAAATTTCCTTGTCAAATGAAAATCTGAAATGGGGATCTACTTTTCATTTCTCTCGTAAGGGGTCGCGCTATTTTCCATTGCCCGTGGAATATTTCGGATCATTTCAGAACTAGGACCCGATCTACAATTCAGAATGCAAATTTGTTCTACAATTTTTGGTCACCATTTTCAGTTCGTAGTCATTACACCAGGGTTTCTATGCATCTATTGCCAAAGTTTTAAGATCACAGAATAATTTTTCTAAGGAAATTTTTTTTGTAATTTGTAGAAATATTAAAGCATCCAAATAATTCGAATTTAGTTACCGATAACCACGACATTACAGCCATCTATTGTAATGTTATCCGCATGATGAAGACCTCCGTGATCAGGGATGTTGCACAGATGCGTCCTTGACGTTTCGAGTCAGTGGTTTTTGTTTGTTCTGTGGACCAGAATGTCTGGGAAAAATTATTCCATACCCATAATTTGATCCTCGAAACATCTAGTCACTAGTGGATTCTGCCAAACGCCACTGAAAAACTATTGTGCTTGTGCTATTGGAAATATTGTGATTGGATAAACGGCTGCACGAAGAAAATTCCATAAGGTATGCATGGATACATAATGACACAAGTTGCGCTGGATATAGATGCATAGACAACTGGTGTTCAGATGTTGGCACTGATCAGATTTTGTTTAAGACTTTTGTCGATCGAAAATCTATGGTGGAGTCCTACTTTTCATTTCTCCCGGAATGCGTAGCTCTGTTTTCGATTACCGCAATAGCGCCACGAGAGCGAAATATTGCGGATAATTCCGGAACAAGGATCCGATCAACAATCTAAAATGCTAGTGGAGTGCCTGGAGCATTCAAGCTCGGACTAGAGTTATAGTGAATGAATTGATACGATCGATGTGGGATATTGTTTTTTAAACTATAAATTGCAATGTTTACCCATTTTTTTGGTGTGCAATCCATTTTTTCATTGTTTAAACAAATTATTATGAAAAATTAATGTTTGACCATATAATTTCACTTCAAACAGTAATTTTTTTGTATTTATATGTTGAATCTCACCTGAGTAGACATATAGGAACATTTTTCAAAGATACCTGTAATAAGAATACCAGTATACGGATCTCGAACGTGGAGGGGAGAGCGGAGCGACAGCTGCTATTATCTCTAATAGTCTAATACATAAAATTCTCCTTTCTGCATCTTCGTTACCGAACTACTCCGAAACGGCTGGACCGATTTTCGTGAAATTTTGTGTGCATATCAGGAAGGACTAGGAATCGGCCAACATCCATTTTTCATCCCCCTAAATGATAAGGATGGTCCACCCCTAACTTTTTTTTTATTTTTTCGGACAAAATTTCTTTATTTTTTTATGATTCGGCATACAAAAATACATATAACCCTAAATTTTCACCCCACTACGATCAACCCCTTTTTCTAACACAACCTAACCTAACCTAAATTGAACATCTCTCAGGCTAGATTTTTATTTTTATTGGCCAACATCTATTTTTCATCCCCCTAAATGTTAGGGGTTGTCCACTCCTAATTATTTTTTTAATTTTCTTGGTAAAAATTTTTTATTTTATTTTTTCATGATACAGCATACAAAAATACATATAACCCTAAAACTCTAGAATGGATCGTTTGACGACTCAAATTGACCCCTTTGCTTTTTTTGGCATTGCTGACTATACATAGAACATATAAATAAATCAAGTTAAAATACTCAAACGGATTAAAACCTAACCTAACGGGAAGGGTATTTGATGGATATAAAAAAGATGATATTAAATCAGCCGAACGGAATCGTCGTGCATTAAAAAATAAATGTGCAGATATTGAATTTGATGAACATATAGATACCTTTAAAAATTGCTCACGATAAATTTTTGACAAATAGTAAAAATAAAATTCGCTTGATAGAAATATTGAGAGTTAAATTAGCTGACAACAATATATTTACATGCCAAGCAGAAAGCGATGCCAACAAATAAATTGTTGAGACGGCAGTGAATTTGGAATCAAAAGATGTTGTTATAGTTTCAGAAGATATCGATGTCTTGGTGATATTAACGGCATTGGTAGATAAAGATTGTGAAATATATTTTCTAAAACCATCCCGAGGCAAAGTTCAACAGAAGATATTTTCATCGAAATGTTTAGAAAAATCATTACCAAACTGTAAAGAACATATTCTTTTTTTACATGCCTTGACGGGTTGTGACACTTCTGCATCTTTCAATGAAGGAAAAATTAAGTTTGCCAAAAATTTTGAGAAACGGATTGATTTACACGACTCAGTAACAGTACAGGTGTTCGAGGAACGCTACAGGCCCCTCATGTTGTGGGATCATCGCCCATAGATTAGAGTGGTTGTTTTTAGCGAAAAATCAGCAAAAAAGCAAGAGCTCCGTTATCCGTTCTCAGTTGGTGTTAACTTCTAGTTACCTGATCAAGGCAAAGCAATTTGCAGAAAGCTGCGAGAGTGCAATGAAGGATATTCAACTGATAAATTTTGACTGATTTTCCAGATAACCTGATGGTTGAAATATACATGGAAAGTCGATAGTTTCATTCGTATAATAATGAACGGGTTTGGCAAGTTTTCGAAATAACCCTGTCATACATAAATTGTGGAATTCGAATTTTGCAGGCCAATTTAGGATAATAATTGATTGTTTCTTTTTATTTACCAACTTTGAAATCATACTAGTTATTTTTCAACATTCAATACAATTGTTGATTTTTGGTTATCAATAAATTTGACTCAAACAGGAGCAAATAAATCACTCAAACTAACTCGTACTCCAAGTTTCACGTTTATTTTGGAAACATTCTGTATACATATGGTTGAAGTACGCAACCCTTCAACGATTCATATACAAATATAACCCAAAGAGAGTGTGGGATAAGAATATCTTCTTCTTCTCCTACTGCGAACTCCCGGAGACCATGCTAAAAGCATTCCGATTTTTCTACGAGCTCTTATCGATCTCTATGGAAGCAGCTATTGCGATGTTCCCGAAGGACTCGCAACGGAAGATGTATACGAATTTTCGAACAGAACTGCCAGTAGGGAGAAGATAGCGGGTGGTATCACCTATCTCCCAAAGAAGAACCAAAAAACTTCATAATTTCCTAAACAGTAATCGCAGATTTATGTGGATCACCTGAGCTGAGAATTGAAAATTCAAAAATAACAAACCTGATTCAGATTTTTGGGTTCCCACATTGTCTGAATAACAGAATTAAAGCTGCAACACTTAAAAATGATGAATTGAAAGTGAAACCGATTTTAGAGTAAAATGAACTCGGTCATGGTATTTCGATGATTCGAAACGAACGTGGAGAATCAAGAACCTAAGCGATGATTCTCAATGGATAATATTATGGTTCTCGATAATCATATCTTCTGCAATCGGTATACGGAAAATCTTAGCGGTAGAAAAAAGAATCCGCTATTTATGAAATTCTTTCACTGATCAGAATTGAATGCTTTAGTGAAAACATTCATTACCCAATAATTCCGTATTTCTATCAAGTTATTTTTCGGCAAAATAGAAAATGAGAACTTTCAATGCATAAGTTGAAGTTCAAATGAATTCTTCAATTACATTAGAAAGAAGAGCTTGAAACATCTAGAATTTAGATATTTTAAACTGTCCTTCTAGGTAAAGGTTACATAACATTATTCGAATAATCATCCTGCGAAAATCATAGGAATAGAATTATTTCTTGTATATCGTCCTAGCACATTTTACCTTTTGTATGTTTCATAATTCAGCATCGAGTATGAGTTCGCAATTATTTGTTGAGGATTTTCAATATAGGTAGGAGAATATGGCGTTGCCAATCCTCTATCTAGGGCTCAGGAGATGAAGACGACTTGAGCAAAATCACAAGGACGTACAATTGACCACAATTCGACACATTCTTCATGAAATGGTAGTAATATACAATTTGGATCAAAACTTTCTCCGAAAAATATAGTTTAAGTGTTATTCAGGGTGTACGATTCATACCACCAGAAGACTGTGGACCAGATAATTTTTGTTTTGTAAGTATCGTTAACCTCAATTGACAATTCGTTATTCGCTTCAAGCAGAACAAAATTAGCCGCAAGTATGTGTGTCACTGCTTTTTGTCGTCTAGTCGAACGTTAACGCACTTTATTTATGTAAATAAATTCTTGGCACAGAACTTTTAAGGAGAGCCCAAATAATGAGTGTGAGAATTGCGAGGAAAGTTTCCATCGACAAGAGAAGTGGAGTAGATAGAAGACTTGAAAGTTAATAACTTTACTTGATGGGTACAACGGATCTGAATTGAAAGCATTCTCTTGGGGTACACCGAAATGTCCTTTACTTTTCCTTCAAAAAATCAAATCTTCTAAATAGGAACCTGTATTACATTGTTACAAAGATAAATGTAGACTATTGTTGATTTATTTGGGTGTGAAGGATCAATTCAAACAAGAAACACTTTTTTGCTTCTAAGCCGACGTTTCGCTTATATTTAAAAGCATCTTCAGGGCACTATAAATACATATACAAAAAAACAGGTTGTTATCAATTATGTTCATGAAAGTAGGGAATCAACGTTACATTGATAGATATGCCTTTTACCACAGTGTATAAATGCATAAGTAGGCAGAATTTGAAAGAATAAATAGATACATATAGGTTAAAAACGAACAAATATGAAAATCACGATGTACACGAATATTTAACAGTCAGTGCGATGTTTAGGCATTTGTTAAAAACAGGCAGACAAAAATAGGTACATACCAAAGCTATAAGGTTTCTTTTGGTCTATAATTTTCATTTCATAGGGCTCCACACGGGTAAACAATTACAAATCGGAATACGAAACATCTATGTCCAATATTCAAATCGTTTTATTGATAAGGTCAGACAATGTGATGCGACTTTTTTTTTCCTTTAGATTACGTGAAAATCAAATTATTTCAGTTTTTGAATGAGATTGAGATATATGACGTTTAGATTTTCGATATCCGTCCTTTTGTTAATTGAATTGGAGTTTTTCTTTATTTCAATCATTTCACTCAACAGTCTTTTCTTGTATTTATGTTGTTCGTCTAATATCTCAAAACCGTCGAAATTAAAGTTATGTCCTGATTGTATGCAATGTTCTACTAGAGCAGTAGGATTTGTTTTTAATAATTTGTTTCTTTGGTCGTTTTCATGCTCTTTTAAGCGCGTTTTGATATACCTTCCCGTTTGACCTATGTAACAGACTCCGCAATTGGAACATGGAATTTTGTAAATCACGTCGCTTCGTTGATCCGGAGGTATTTTGGATTTTAGTTTCGTGAAAAATTTTTTGTAGATGTTGTTTTCAGGCTTTAGAATTATTTTAATGTTTGGCAAACTTTTTTGAACTGTGGATTTCAATCTTTCTGACAAGCCTCTTATGTATGGAATTTTTAAATATTTTGTTGTTGATAGGGCGTCGGTTCCGGTTGAAATAATTGGTTCAGGTGTGTGCGTGTCATTGCTCCGCATGATTTTTTTTATGAGTGAAGGGGGGTAGTGATTCTTTTGAAGAATTTCTGCGATGTAATGATAGTTTTTTTCGTGAAATTCCGGACTTGAAAGACTGGTTGCTCTTAATTTCAGATTCCGGATAATATTGATCTTTTGACTAATTGGGTGATCAGAATGAAAGTTTAGAAATCTCTCCGAGAAGGTTGGTTTGTGGAACCAGTCAGTAACCAGTGTTCCGTCTGGTTTTCTCATAATCAAGGTGTCAAGAAAGGATATTTTGTTATCTGTTTCCTCTTCTATAGTGAATTGCAGCCTCCGGTGGAACCCATTGAAAATATTGAGGGTGAAATCCACTTGGTCCTCAGGAATAGCAGTGATGATGTCGTCAACGTATCTTTTGAAAAAGGGTGGTTTAAACGGTAACAATGGGATACGATTTTTTTGAAGTTTTGATCAACGAAGCGACGTGATTTACAAAATTCCATGTTCCAATTGCGGAGTCTGTTACATAGGTCAAACGGGAAGGTATATCAAAACGCGCTTAAAAGAGCATGAAAACGACCAAAGAAACAAATTATTAAAAACAAATCCTACTGCTCTAGTAGAACATTGCATACAATCAGGACATAACTTTAATTTCGACGGTTTTGAGATATTAGACGAACAACATAAATACAAGAAAAGACTGTTGAGTGAAATGATTGAAATAAAGAAAAACTCCAATTCAATTAACAAAAGGACGGATATCGAAAATCTAAACGTCATATATCTCAATCTCATTCAAAAACTGAAATAATTTGATTTTCACGTAATCTAAAGGAAAAAAAAAGTCGCATCACATTGTCTGACCTTATCAATAAAACGATTTGAATATTGGACATAGATGTTTCGTATTCCGATTTGTAATTGTTTACCCGTGTGGAGCCCTATGAAATGAAAATTATAGACCAAAAGAAACCTTATAGCTTTGGTATGTACCTATTTTTGTCTGCCTGTTTTTAACAAATGCCTAAACATCGCACTGACTGTTAAATATTCGTGTACATCGTGATTTTCATATTTGTTCGTTTTTAACCTATATGTATCTATTTATTCTTTCAAATTCTGCCTACTTATGCATTTATACACTGTGGTAAAAGGCATATCTATCAATGTAACGTTGATTCCCTACTTTCATGAACATAATTGATAACAACCTGTTTTTTTGTATATGTATTTATAGTGCCCTGAAGATGCTTTTAAATATAAGCGAAACGTCGGCTTAGAAGCAAAAAAGTGTTTCTTGTTTGAATTGATCCTTCACACCCAAATAAATCAACAATAGATATTTACTAGGATCATCTAATATATTCTGAATAAATGTAGACATTTACAGATCTTTGTATGGATGAATCGATTGAATCAGGTTCAGGTTAGAGACTGAATCTGGGTGATTTAAAAAATTCTTCTCTATTTTGACTGGTTTGAATACCAAACATTGTGAACACCTCCACGAAGTCGGTGAAAAATTAAAAATATTCTCATGCATTCGTTATTAATGAAAGCTGAAATTTACGCCCAAAGTACTGATGAATCGATCGTTTGCCTTTGCAACAAAAAAATTGATTTTTCATTATTCAGAGCAGCGCTAAGTTTCTTTCAGATTTGTAGTATGGAAAGCTTATTAACGGGTTTTCTAATATAATGTGTTATTTTGAATAGCCCGCAATTTCGGTAGATGTCACTTTTGAAGCTGTCACTTTTTGACATTTGACAAGTAGGAACTACGTCATTAATCAAAATGGAACGATTCACGCTTCAACAATGCATTGAAATTATTAAAATTCACTAAAAGTGGATATTAACTCAGAAAATATCCATTTTAGGGCAAGGGTGTGATGCATACACTCACATTATTTTTTAACGTAGATTCAATATCTGCCATAAAAAAATGGGGTTCTAATTTGAAAAAATTGATTTTTCACGATTTTGTCGAAAGCGATTATTTCACCCCCTGTATCATGAATCACGATTTCGATTTTCAAAGTGGATACATCAATCTTACATCTTGAAAAATCCCAAAAATGAAAATTTTCCATCCAAGAACCTCGAATTTATTCTTGTTTCAGCGGAGCTCTATTTTCAATTTTTTTTTTCGAATTTTCCCGCTCAGAGAGAATTTTCCAACCAAAACTGAATAATGTTACATCAAAATAACTTGAAATTTTCTAAGGAATCTATTTCTGCAATAAAAAAATGGTGTTCTAATTTGAAAAACGGAAGTTGACGTAATTTCCGGAAAAACCGGAGGTGCTCATGCCTTGAAAATATTTTAGATTTCATCAGCATCGTGAAATACTTATAAGTGCTGAATTTCATGAAAATACGTTCTGTAGTTTCCCGTATAAATATGGGTGAGGTTCCTCGTGAAAGACCCTGTAGATCTTGTAGCCGCGGTGTAGTAAGGCTGTCGCAAATGAACCAATAAATTAATAATAATAACAATCGCGTGTTCATTCCTGATCGTATAAGACACTCTTTGATTTTTATCCGAGTTCGCCGGAAGGAGGGTAATGCTTCTCGATTGTATTCTTTGGCACGATATAAATGCTCAAAATGCGTGAAGGATTTTATTTTCGGTCATTAAATTTAAATAGTTTTTTTTTGCGGACTTTGATTTTATTTGATGTTTATTTTCTGATGGTTATAAAGGGGAAGTCGTTGACCTGTGAATTTTTCAACTGTAGATGAAACAAAAAAGAAACACTTTTCACAGATAGAGAAATGAAATTTCAAGGAGAAAACAATTTCTCTAAGAGCATTCTATCAAATGACCTGTTTATCAGCGATATGACCACTGTCAAAAAGAGATGTTTTCTATGGGACATTTCGCTTTTCAATTAAATGAAGAAAACTGAATCATTGTTACGTGATAAAAGAAAAACAAATAGATTCGAGGTGTTAAAACCATACCAGAAAATCAGGGTTTTCATCAAATGGCTTTATCCTTGTAACAAGGTCGAATTTTGAAAATGTGAAATGAAAACAAGTTTTCTTTTGACCCCAACAATATACAGTTGAAAAAATATACAAGACGCGGTTGTCACTGTTCGGAGTTATGCATCAGTTGTATTGTACAGGGTAACCACTATTGATGCATAATTAGGCAATCCCATGTGCTATCAAATGTATTTTGAGGTGGACACTGGTGGTAAAATAACTAATGGAAATTGAACGGTATTAAACAGATACGTTCATTGATATGAATATCAATGGCCACGCATCTGATGAGTCTAACTTGCCACAACCATCACCCAGGGAGACTACGGAGAGAGTAGATGTTGACCTAGGTTTCGATCTAGTTTGCTCATGGATATCGAACCATTGAAAATTGTCGAAAATGAATTTTTATTGAGAAAATACAGCGAATGTGTGCCATACTAGGACTTACAATCATGTCGTTCAAATCGAGTGTCTCTTCATTTAATATAAAAAGGTGGAGAGGATGCAGTTTGATAAATATTCCTTTTCCAATACTTCATCTACAATCGTTATGCTACTTACCAATACTAGAAGTTATTATCATTCATCAGTGTGAACTTGGCGGCCACTTTCTATCGGCCATTCTCGGATTCATCGGCCAGTTCACCAGTGGCGTCGGGTATTTATGAAAATCGCGATTAAAATTATTTGGAAGACAAAAAGTTCGGAATTTCTGCCTGAAATGAGTTCTTTGATTCTCTGTTGATAATTAACCACCAAAATTTCTATTTATTTTCATGATTATAAAAAGTTATAATGAATTATTATGGGTCGGAGGAATCCGATTTCGATTGTATTGAAGGGATATACTTCAAAAATGATTAGCCTGAATGAAATTTGGTGAGAATGTTGCTAGTGTGGTCTAGGATCTTATTCCGAGAGGTTTTTTATTTGCCGGAATTCTGAGGGGAGTTTTCACCCCTATCCTCCAAGAGTCGACAAGACATCTCAAGGGGGTCTGAAAAATGATTAGCCTGAATGAAATTTGGTGAGAACGTTGCTAGTGTGGTCTAGAATCTGATTCCGAGAGGTTTTTTATTTGCCGGACTTCTGGGGGGAGTTTTCACCCCTATTCTCCAAGAGTCGACAAAACATCGCAAGGTGGTCTGAAAAATGATTAGCCTGAATGAAATTTGGTGAGAATGTTGCTAGTGTGGTCTAGAATCTGATTCCGAGAGGTTTTTTATTTGCCGGATTTCTGAGGGGAGTTTTCACCCCTATTCTCCAAGAGTCGACAAAACATCGCAAGGTGGTCTGAAAAATGATTAGCCTGAATGAAATTTGGTGAGAATGTTGCTAGTGTGGTCTAAAATCTGATTCCGAGAGGTTTTTTATTTGCCGGACTTCTGGGGGGAGTTTTCACCCCTATTCTCCAAGAGTCGACAAAACATCGCAAGGTGGTCTGAAAAATGATTAGCCTGAATGAAATTTGGTGAGAATGTTGCTAGTGTGGTCTAAAATCTGATTCCGAGAGGTTTTTTATTTGCCGTACTTCTGGGGGAGTTTTCACCGAGGTTTTCACCCCTATTCTCCAAGAGTCGACAAAACATCGCAAGGAGGTCTGGAAAATGATTAGCCTGAATGAAATTCGTTGAGAATGTTGCTAGTGTGGTCTAGAATCTTATTCCGAGAAGTTTTTTATTTGCCGGACTTCTGAGGGGAGTTTTCACCCCTATCCTCCAAGAGTCGACAAAACATCGCAAGGGGGTCTGAAAAATGATTAGCCCCAATGAAATTTGGTGAGAATGTTGCTAGTGTGGTCTAGAATCTTATTCCGAGAGGTTTTTTATTTGCCGGACTTCTGGGGGGAGTTTTCACCCCTATCCACCAAAAGTCGACAAAACATCTCAAGGGGGTCTGAAAAATGATTAGCCTGGATTAAATTTGGTGAGAATGTTGCCAGTGTGGTCTAGAATCTTATTTCGAGAGGTTTTCTATTTGCAGGACTTGGGAGGGTAGATTTCACCCGAATCCTCAAGATTCAACCAAACATTGCGAGTGGATCCCAAAAATATTTTTTTTTTAAATTTTAGCCATTTGTGAACAATATTATAGCATCATGACTTATTTTTTTTAGGAAGTTCTTTAACTTCACAGGACCATCAGCACTCAAACTTGACGGAAAGTCAACTATGTATACAGGGTGTTTCACCATAAACTGGACAAACATATATAGCCGTGTAGTTGACACCGAGAAAGTCATTTTTGCCTAATGACATATACCCCGTTTTCGACGCATAAGCGAGATACAGGGTGTTTAATGTCAACTTTGAGCAATATTCTGATAACTGTTGTGAGTTACGGGTGATATTTGAAATAACGGTTTCTAGTCACATTTTAGTATTTTTGAGGGCTCAATTGAATTGTGGTGTAGAATTTTGCAAAAAAAAATTCAAAATGGCGGAAAACCTGCAAAGTTGGAATTTTTTTTTCTCGGTTGCTAATTTGGAAAGCATAATCTCAACGTACTCGATTTTCTAAGATTTTCCGTAAAAAAAAATTTCAAAATTCGAACTCAACTTTTTTTTTATGTCCTCAGTGAAACAAAAATTTCGGCCAAAATTTTTGAAATTCTTCATGGTTGAACTATCTTCAATTCTGAATACTTGGCTGAAAACAGAATGAAAAAATATCAATTGGTTTTCTTTTTGTAGCCTTCCGAAGATTACGCTCGGTGTACTTTCTTAATTTTTATTTGAGAAACCGGAGGCCGTACGGAGGTCAAAATTGTGCTGATGGGCTGCCAGAATGATCTGGATAAAAATATTAAATTATAAACCAAAAAAATTTTTTTCAAAAAATTTTGGTAGGAATCGAACTCTACGAGTATGAATTGGATTAATTCTAATCCTATAAATCTCCGTTACCAAAGCAACACTAGTTAATCGAGAGTGTAGAGTTCGAACCTTACCACAGTTGTTTGGGAAAATAAAAAAAAAATAAATTTTTTTTTCAATTTTGAGGGTAAAAACTACCCTCAGGGGTCCTGCAAATAGAAAACCTCTCGGAATCAGATTCTAGACCACACTAGCAACATTCTCACCAAATTTCATTCAGGCTAATCATTTTTCAGACCACCTTGCGATGTTTTGTCGACTCTTGGAGAATAGGGGTGAAAACTCCCCCCAGAAGTCCGGCAAATAAAAAACCTCTCGGAATCAGATTCTAGACCACACTAGCAACATTGTCACCAAATTTCATTCAGGCTAATCATTTTTCAGACCCACTTACGATGTTTTGTCGACTCTCCGAGGATTGGGGTGAAAACTCCCCCAAGAAGTCCGGCAAATAAAAAACCTTTCGAAATAAGATTCTTGACCATCCTAGCAACATTCTCACGAAATTTTATTCAGGCTAATCATTTTTCAGACAACCTTGCGATGTTTTGTCGACTCTTGGAGGACAGGGGTGAAAACACCCCCCAGAAGTCCGGCAAATGAAAAATCTCTCGGAATAAGATTCTTGACCATACTAGGAACATTCTTACCAAATTTCATTCAGGCTAATCATTTTTCAAACCCCCTTGCGATGATTTGTTGATTCATGAAGGAATTGAGGATAGGGGTGAAAACTACCCTCAGAGATCCTGCAAATAGAAAACCTCTCGGAATAAGATCCTAGACCACACTAGCAACATTCTCACCAAATTTCATTCAGGCTAATCATTTTTCAGACCACCTTGCGATGTTTTGTCGACTCTTGGAGAATAGGGGTGAAAACTCCCCCCAGAAGTCCGGCAAATAAAAAACCTCTCGGAATCAGATTCTAGACCACACTAGCAACGTTCTCACCAAATTTCATTCAGGCTAATCATTTTTCAGACCCCCTTGAGATGTCTTGTCGACTCTTGGAGGATAGGGGTGAAAACTCCCCTCAGAAGTCCGGCAAATAAAAAACCTCTCGGAATAAGATCCTAGACCACACTAGCAACATTCTCACCAAATTTCATTCAGGCTAATCATTTTTCAGACCACCTTGCGATGTTTTGTCGACTCTTGGAGAATAGGGGTGAAAACTCCCCCCAGAAGTCCGGCAAATAGAAAACCTCTCGGAATAAGATCCTAGACCACACTAGCAACATTCTCACTAAATTTCATTAAGGCTGATCATTTTTCAGACCCCCTTGAGATGTCTTGTCGACTCTTGGAGGATAGGGGTGAAAACTCCTCTCAGAAGTCCGGCAAATAAAAAACCTCTCGGAATAAGATTCTAGACCACACTAGCAACATTCTCACCAAATTTCATTGAGGCTAATCATTTTCCAGACCCCCTTGCGATGTTTTGTCGACTCTTGGAGGACAGGGGTGAAAACACCCCCCAGAAGTCCGGCAAATGAAAAATCTCTCGGAATAAGATTCTAGACCACACTAGCAACATTCTCACCAAATTTCATTGGGGCTAATCATTTTCCAGACCCCCTTGCGATGTTTTGTCGACTCTTGGAGGACAGGGGTGAAAACACCCCCCAGAAGTCCGGCAAATAAAAAACCTCTCGGAATAAGATCCTAGACCACACTAGCAACATTCTCACCAAATTTCATGCAGGCTAATCATTTTTGAAGTATATCCCTTCAATACAATCGAAATCGGATTCCTCCGACCCATAATAATTCATTATAACTTTTTATAATCATTAAAATAAATAGAAATTTTGGTGGTTAATTATCAACAGAGAATCAAAGAACTCATTTCAGGCAGAAATTCCGAATTTTTTGTCTTCCAAATAATTTTAATCGCGATTTTCATAAATACCCGACGCCACTGGTGAACTGGCCGATGAATCCGAGAATGGCCGATGGAAAGTGGCCGCTAACTTCACAGCCCTTTATCATTCGACAAATTTTCTTCGTCAGTATTCAGGCTTATTTAAGATAATACAAAATTTGGAAATTAGTTAGTTTATTCAGAAATTTACTTAGGTATATCACTGACTAACGACCTGTTAAAACATTTTGGAGGTTTACATCGGTGGAATAATAACGTGGTTTGGATTGCCTCATTGGAGGCGTTGGAGGAGTCGAAAACAACAGAATGGAGTGTAGGTACACCTTCAACCATAAATGGACGCACCTGAGTAATACCCCTAAATGACCATGTTTCGTTTTCAATTGGCTAGAATATTTGCAAAATTGATATTTTCTTATGACCTCATTTTTCGAGCATTCATGGAGAATTTTCTTCGAAACATTGACAAAGAAATCGCTCTTTTCCGGATATGCTTCCAGTTTCTGAGTTGAATCGATGGTACTAAATTTCGTATGGAAAAACCGAGACCTTTTGGTGGGTAATTAAATGATTATCTCCAGCCGTGCGATCAATATCACTATTCCAGCCAATTTGGGGGAGTTGAGGTCATTATTACTGCACTTTTTCATTATCTTCATCCACAGTATGGTGTAAGTCTCGACTTCGATAGGAACAAGATCGATGAAATCATGAATAGAGTCTCGATATCCAAGATTTCATACATCCGATGTGAGATCTTGAAATTGGGAAGTCGTCCAAGACAAAAGGAACGAATTTTCCGATTCTTCAAAACTTGCTATTCTGCGAATACACTTTGGAATATGGGTCGACTAAACTCGAATGAAAAATTCAAAAATTTTACATTTCGAAATTGAAAAAATACTCACCTCTTCTGTGTCGTATCTCTATGGAAGAAGCAAACAGAAAATAGTCAATAAGGCACAAAAACACTAAAACGTAAAACTTCATCGTAACAAAATATTCAACTTGATAAAAACTAAAAACAACATAAACACAAAGCAAATCACTACAAGTTCATCTCAACCGAGAAAAGATCAAAGTCATTTTCCGAACCGACCCGTTTATTGTAGTTTCCCTACAATTCTAGCGCGATCGATGACCGACCTGTTCACGTGGTATTGACAGTTCTTAGATGAGGAATAAGGAAATGTTGAGCATGTTTTGGAGCCGGTAGAAGACTGAAGAGGTACTTCTGGTCTGTCGGGTAGCAGAACGACCCATCTGGGTCACTGGGACAGTGTAGCGGTCTCCCCATATCACGTCTCATGCCCCTCTTGGTACCAGTATGCAGGGACGGAGCGTAAATTAGATTGTACACAGGTTATATGCGTCAGCACCGGAAACGAGTGGAATTTGGGAATGCGAGATGGATCTTGAATAATTATCCTCGGGATTGATTAAATGGTATTGTGCTCGAGCAATTGTCCAGTTCCGTTTCTAATTTTTCACGGTGGTACCATCACGATCAGATTTACTTGAAAACTATCATTTAATTATTCAATCCGCAATGGAAGCTTGATTAGGTCATATCTCCCAAGTGAATTTCATCTCACAAAGGGCCGGTATTATGAAAGGCGCGTTCAAACGGCGGTTATTCAAACGGTTGAAAAAAGTCCGGTAATATAATAGTTATTTTCATAACAAGTGCGGAAAGTGATATTTTCCCGCACGAAACTGCAGCTTTGCGTCGTTCGGGTAAGCAGTTGGGTACGGGAAACACACTTTCCGCACGAGTTATAGGAACAATATTTCTTCTACAAGCGCTTATACGATATCGATTTCATTTCAACACGCAGATCAAATTTGATTTTATCAATTCATAATGCACATGAATGACAAACGTAACTCTACATGTCGTTACCATAGTACTCTAATCGTTGAGTTCGGTGCATAGAGACTACAAGCGTATGAGATAATTCTGAACTTTAACATTCATAAATTCTTTATTGATTGAAAGGAAAACGAGTCTAACAGCACACAAAAATAAATTGTTATAAGGAATCTAAGTACATTTGGTTTCTTTTTTTTTGTAGTGCTCGCAATCAAAAGTATATACCTACCTATTATAAATATATTCATTAGTAATATTAAGTTATTAGTTATATTTATTGTAAACGTGCAGTTGGTCGCGTTATGCAAGTTTATAGCAGAAGCCATCATATTGGTCGAAGTCAGCTGCTTCTTGGAAGATGATTCTGAATTACAGTTTGAAGAGGACGGAGCATTCAAACTGAGAATTTTAGTGGACATTTTTTTTTCTGATTACAGATTCTTCCAAGTATCCCTCCTAAACGTTTGATATTTGTGATACCTTCTCCACAATTGGCTAGGAAAGTAGCAGAAGAGCGTCTAAAACTGTTTCATGTGTATAATTGCGGATTTTCTAGGCGTAAGCTGCAATTTCGAAGGGTATTCTTCCTATTCTAATAATTCCTACAGGTTGAATTGTACATTTTCCTTTAATTTACTTTATGAAAAATCGGCGATGAGGTGGTTTTTTTGGACGTAATTTTGTATATTTTCTGTATATATTCAGAAAATATCCATCGTTGGTGTCTTGGGATATAACAAAGGATCTTGATGAATGGTTTTTGGAGTCCTTAATATTGACGATGATCATTTATCATCTATATTGTCGATTGTGAGTTTTGAAAGTTCCTCTCGTCTGCAGGCACTAGCGAATCCGATAATTGTTACCCACTTGATCATTAGGTAAATTTCATCAGATGCCTCACTCATAAATTTTGTTATGTCTTCTTCATTAAATATTTTGGCCTTTTTTGGACGAAATCCAATTATCTGTCTTTTAATGACGGCAGTTAATTTATGGAATTTTCCAATATTCAAATTTTGTTTTACTTCACCAACACTCTTTATATAGAATATCGGGACCATAACGTGTTCGGTTTCCAAATTTTAGACATTTCCATGAAATATGCCAAAAACACTTCCTCTTTTCTCGGTTTCACCTTTTTGGAATTACACCGTTTCATGATATCAGAATATTGCTTCTCATATTTCTCATTTGACTTTGATGGTAGCAAACTCAAACTGGCTTCATAAGATGCTACTAATATTTCTGAGGGCAGGTCATCGCTGATCAAATTCGATTTGATATTATATTCAAATAATTTCATACAAATGACAAATGTTAATTCACATTCGTTTCCATAGTAACGTCGTCGGTGGCGTTTGGTTCATAGAGATATATCATAATTCAGTTTCTCTATTTCAGTATCGGAATGAGTTCATTACAGTACTAAAAACAGTGCTGTAATGAACGCATTACAGCACTCTTTTCAGTTATATTTTTCGTTTCGTGGTTTACAACAATGACTTTCGATCCTATCAATGTTCAACAAAGGTCAATTTGGAAATGTCAATCAGTCACCAACTGCCAAGATACAACACAAAAGTCACTAGGATGCATAATCTGAATTTTTCATTGAATTTCAACAGTATTTCACGAAATTTGACTGAAATAGAGAAAATATCGTCTAATACTCGTTGCAGAATGCAATTCCAACACTCATGCGTTCGAAAACTCGCTACTTCGTCGCTCGTTTTCGAATTTCGCATTCGTATTGGAATAGGAGCACATTTTGCGGGTTTAATATATACTATTATTCTTCAGAAAAAGCGTGCGGGAAAATCCCCTGCTATTCCTTTCTCGCACGGAAAGTGTGCGGGAATGGAATAGCAGGGGTTTTTTACCGCAATGTTTGGCAATGTGACTCTCTACGAATTGTAATGCGTGCGGAAAAAGAGTTGAAAGCGCACGCTTGTAGAAAATAGTTATTTTCCTATCAAGGGCGGAAAGTTGTACTTTCCCGCACTAGATTGCCGGCAAGCAATCGAGTGCGGGAAAGTACTTTCCGCTCAAGATAGGAACAATATTTTTTCTACAACCGTATTATAAAATGAAAAAGAACTTCTACACAACTCGAATATTCGTTTTGACACATTAATTAAGGAGTTTTTTTATTCTATGCGGAAAATCATAGAGCGTGACATAGAAATAAATACACAGATCCATGTATGCCAGTCATAATTTTTGAAGGATGTCAAATTCTCTTTGAAAATGCAATAATTTTCAAACGGAAATCTGCATTAATAATTAGTTTGACATGGATGAAACTGCATAATTTGAAATATTTAACTAAATATATAAGTAAGTAGATCAAGAGATTTCATGTTAGGTAAAGGTATTATTATACCCAAATTCAACACATATTTACTTTCCCGCACTAGTGCGGGAAAGTGACACTTTCCGAATAGAAAACAATGCGGGAAAGTAGTTAGTTAGGTCCGGTTGTAGAAAAACGTCTTTGCGGGCTCGGTTGGGGTCGCTTTTCATGGGTTGGCTAACCGGAATCTCATTTCTTGAAGTATTTTGGCACGTTTTATTATACAATGATTTAATGATCGTATAGTCTGATAAAGAAAAAACAAGAAGCTTATCCAAAAATGTTCTCGTGTTTTGTCACGGTAAAGGCAAAGAATTTAGAGAAAATAGAGAAATCTGATTTCCAACATCGAAACAAATCGAAACAAATATTTTGAAATTTATGAAATGGGGACGGACTTCGTAGGAATATTTTCCCCTCGAAGCTGTTAGCAAATACGCTGTAGTGATTATCACTTTTGTCAACTTATTTATCTCGAATGATCTATGTACAGGGTGGTCAGATTTCGATGATTCAGTACGACAACTCCTAAACTATAAGAGAGGGAGAGAAAAAGTGATAAACATGTCATTTTCTCTTTTTTCGGCCGGCGTCTAGTTTCCGAGCTACAGGGCGATTTTGGTATTTGGAACATTATTATAATTGACTATAACTTTCGTATTACAGGATCTAAGCTCTCGAAATTATCACACCTTCAGGGCACCTTCTTTACTGCTTTTCAGCGGTGCTATTGAATTTTTTGTATCTTCTCAAATTTCGGAGCTATAACAAAAATTTTTTTTTCAAATGGATACCATAATGGGAGATGATATTTTCAAATTGATCTGTCTTCAACGATTTCAAAAATATATCATGATATACTTCCGAGTCCACTATATATCGAAAATTTCGAAAAAACACTTTTCGTTCAACACAATCCAAGCAGGCTCGTATTCACGACCTTCAAAACTGAAGCGGTCATAGAATTTAATGTCTTATTCATTTTCACTTCTCAAATTCAATTCAGTTGCATATTATATCGTCTGGCGCTTCTAAAGATTTTATTTATATCACATCATGCAATTTATGTATTTTCCACTTTCTTGAAGAAGGATCAATTTGGAAATATCATTTCCCATTATGGTTACCATTTGAAAAAAAAATTTTTTTTATAGCTCTGAAATTTGAACAGATACAAAAAATCCAATAGCACCGCTGAAAAGCATTAAGAAAAGTGCCCTAAATATGTGTTAATTTCGAGAGCGTAGATCCTATAATAATAATAAAATAGTATATTATGCAACGATCATGTAATGATGCTCATTAGTATACGAGCAAAAACCGGGATACGAAATGAGCCGAAGGCGAATTTCGTATGGTTTATACGAGTGTATCAATGACCAACATGAGAGTTGCATACGCTATTTTATCTACACCCGATAAATGATGAAGAACTATAGTTATTATATTTTTTCCGTTTCAAGGCTATACCTAACCTGAAATGTAAACAATTCGGTCTTGCTTCCAAAAATGATTTCGGGCTGGAATTGTAAATGAAAAGTAAGAATATACGTTAATCTTCGATAATCTACCGAATAGTCACCTCCGAATAACGATTAAATTTGAAAAATATGCATCTTAAATTACGTCAGACCTCGGACATTTCGAACGTCAACGCGATAATTCGAATTCTCTGGCTAGCTCTATGACACCGAAAATTTTGCGGCGAAATTCGCGATTTTCGCGAATTTTTTCAAAATACTTTCCGATATCGCAGAGAAAATTCAAAAGCATCACCGTGGAGCTCGGTTCTTCCTCTTTGCGACGGCTCCTTCCCGTAGCGGACGGCGGCCGATTGATTGAAAAATAATGGATTTCTATTGATAAAAAATCTCTATCGTGATGAAAATCCGTATCATAATGGATACATCCTACGTACGATACAGATCATGGACATATAATTGTATTAGTATAGTACGGGTGTAGATAATAGTATATTTCATTACTAGTCCAGAAAGTAAGCTTTTTCCGTGCGCGCGCGATGTGTTCCCGTGTGAGGCGGAGCCGAACACGGGAACTCGTGCAAGCACGGAAAAAGCCTTTCTGGACGTGTAATGAACGATATTTTTCATTACACCTCTCTGAAAACAATAACACGGGAAAAATTTTCAGCAGAAAGCATTTCGATATTGTGAAACAATAATTATTCAAAACACTGACGTCTACTGTCACGCAATCGTTGCTCTGTGTCTCAGCATAGGAAGCATAGGATGCATCTATGCCTCAGCGCACCGTAAAACTTTTTGCGGTGCGGCCGCACGGAAAAGAGTCATTTTCGATGTTCTAAATCTACATGTTATGATAGGGTTTTCAGTGCGGTGTAATGAAATAGTATATTATTTTATAAGGAGGAGAAGTGTCACTTTTCATTGCGAGCTTGAGTTTGCCCGCCGAACGTAGTGAGGCGGGTAATTGAAAGCGAGCCATGAAAAGTCACTTCTCCTTCGAATGAAATATGTTATTTTATTTTCAAACATCTTGAAATTCCTGGAAATCTGAATAATATTGACATTTACGATCGTTATAATTGAGTGAAAAATGTAACATTTGTATAATTACGGTTGTCTTGCAAAATTAGCCCCTTGCATAACAACACTTTTCCTGCCGCCGCCCGGCGGAAAAAGTAAGCCATAGCAATCATTTCTCCGCCTAGGCGAAGAAATAGAACTTCTCTGTGATCCTGTCAGTCTAGAAATGACGTTGTTGTCGTACGTTTGAAAATAATAATAATTTATTTAATCCCTTACCCTTAGACATTTACAAATGTATGAGACAAGTCAGATATTGACTAGAATAAAAAAAAACAGCAATTGATAAGAAAACAAAAACTTAACAATTTTAACATCCAACAAAATCCTCATCTTCCAAATATTCTTTAATACTATAATAACTAGCTTAGCTATTAAAAATAACATTTCACATTCACAATAGTTTTGAACCTCATCTTATTCAAAGATTTAACTGTCTTTGGTAGGTGGTTATACAAAGTTATCGATCTATATGTAGGTCCTGATTCAAACTTTTCAGTAAAATGAGGTGGAATTAATGAAGTGTCAACATTCCTCGTTGTATAATTGTGAAAGCTAGATAATTATAATATAATATAAATTAAACAACGAAAAAAATATAGACAAGGAAGTGTCAATATTTCGTTTGATTTGAAATATTGTCTACATGAATCACGTGGTTTCAAATTGAACATCGATCTGATGATCCTCTTTTGTATAATGAAAACTCTATTAGAATCAACAGAATTACCCCATATTATCGCATTATAATTTAATAAGTTGTAAACTAAACTATAGTAGTATATATAATACGGAAGTTACAGTCATAGGGCTCCTGGTCCAGTGGTTAGGACATTGAACTCGCACCCGGCAAGTCCGAGTTCAATCCCGAGCTAGGAAAGAAATTTTCTAGTTTCGGTAGGGGCCTCCATTCACTGTTGGGTTAAAATTAACAGTGCTGTGCCTAAGGTGGCGTAAGGACACAGTAACAAAGCCTACACAGAACACAACTGATTCTCCTAACTCGCACAAGCTACAAGCTTCTGAGGGGTCTCCTCGGGAGACCTAGGAGTAATCAGTATAAACATAAAACATAAAACATAAATTATAATAATTGGTCAAATACCAAAATTGTCCTGTATCTCGGCAATTTCGGTTTCTCAAAAAAAGAGAACAAGACATGCACTTATATTACTTTTTCTCTATTTCTTATAGTTTAGGAGTTGTAGTAGTAAACCATCGTAATCTGACCACCCTGTACATGCACACAAAGAACAGATGATAAATTCATTTTTGTTACATATGTAAAATAATTTGTTATTATTTTCTGTATTTATATATTTTGATTGATGTTGGAAGATAAAATATTGGCTTTTTGTTTCGATTCTTGCAGGTGGTTATAACCTTTTATGTATTTCTGTATAGTTTGAGACAATTATTAAATAACTTTCAGAGCATCGATCCGAGCCATTATTTAATAACAGAAGAGAAGAATATTATACATAAATGTCCTCCTTCTTCATTAGGTCGACCAGGGCCCGTATTCTCGACAAATGATCTTTCGGTGCGTATACGTTTGGTATACATAAATACAAAACAGAAAACGTATACGCACCGAAAGATCACTTGTCGGGAATACGGGCCCAGAACCTTTAAGGGCCGGTATTATAAAGGGCAACCGACAGTTCAACCGTTGCGTCAACAACCAAATTCCTCACTAAAAATACGGAATCTGGTAGTTGACGCACGGTTCAACCGTCGATTCCTCCTTTATAATGAATTATAATAATAGGACTGTCACGACATCTAGGATTCCAGCTGTAAACGAATAATCTCTTCTCGCACAGAAGTACTCCATGTTGACTAGAGTTCATCTCTTCATGAGAATGGATGTACAGGGTGGGCAAAATTGGTGCTACATGAACTAAAACTTTTTAACCCGAGGAGATAGAGAAAAATGAACGGCACCTTATAATCCTCTTTTTCGATAAACTGATAATGCCATCAACGGCAGTCCTCTATCTTCTTTCGTTTCCGAGTTATAGGCCAAAATTGAAATTTGGGCGATTTCAACTTTGGTCATTATCTCCGTTTCTGTTAATGCTAGGATGTTGAAATAAAAACATTATACAGGCACTTTTCTGATAGCAATCCAGTGGCGTACTCTGGATTTTTCGAAGAGGTTTATTTGCTGAGTTATAACATAAGTTGTGTTTTTTCTTATGGAAACAGTAGTTTGAAATGACTTATAAAGAATCGCAATTTTTTTCCAGTTTCAGAATGTATCATATGTTGTTCATGCAGCACCAATTTTGCCCACCCTGTACATTCTGAAATGTCCCGAATTCAATTATGTTTCTTGCTTGGACAAATATAGTACCCAATGCAATACAGGGTCTTTCACGAGGAACCTCACCCATATTTATACGGGAAACTACTGAACGTATTTTCATGAAATTCAGCACTTATGAGTATTTCACGATGCTGATGAAATCTAAAATATTTTCAAGGCATGAGCACCTCCGGTTTTTCCGGAAATGACGTCCACTTCCGTTTTTCAAATTAGAATACCATTTTTTTATTGCAGAAATAGATTCCTTAGAAAATTTCAAGTTATTTTGATGTAACATTTTTCAGTTTTGGTTGGAAAATTCTCTCTGAGCGGGAAAATTCGAAAAAAAAATCGAAAATAGAGCTCCGCTGAAACAAGAATAACTTCGAGGTTTTTGGATGGAAAATTTTCATTTTTGGGAATTTTCAAGATGTAAGATTGATGTATCCACTTTAAAAATTGAAATCGCGATTCATGATACAGGGGGTGAAAAAATCGCTTTCAAAGTTAGGGATGACAATCGTGAAAAATCAATTTTTTCAAATTAGAACCCAATTTTTTTATGGCAGATATTGAATCTACGTTAAAAAATAATGTGAGTGTATGCATCACACCCTTGCCCTAAAGTGGATATTAACCGGAGGTGCTCATGCCTTGAAAATACTTTAGATTTCATCAGCATCGTGAAATACTTATAAGTGCTGAATTTCATGAAAATACGTTCAGTAGTTTCCCGTATAAATATGGGTGAGGTTCCTCGTGAAAGACCCTGTATAGGTGTCAATAGATATTGCATTCGCTCCTCTGAGAAATTGAAGCTCACGTGGAGTTGTTGTGAATTTATCAACATTGATGAAATCAATCGCATCCGCATTGTTGTTTCAATTAAAATAACACTAAACTTTGGGGTTCGAATTCAATCTGAAATACCAATTCTATCTAACGAGAATCATCCAAAATATATTCCTTCGGCTCTTGGGTGGAAATTATTCGTAAGTTATTTCAAATATTTTGGCATAATTAATACCCAATGAGAGGACCGTTACATCCAAAGTGTAAATCTATTTCATCGGGTCAGAGGTTGTGTTTGGTTCGAATAGTGAGAGTCCAGTGGCGCATCTACATATCATCGTTAGGGGGAATCATTTTTGAAATGATAATGCTCTTGCCTTTCGTCATTCTGATTTCAACATTATTGAAAAACAGATTTATAAATTTTGAAGAATTATTTTCTGGAGTGGCGTTTATGCCCAAGTCCCAATAAAACAGAAGTGTCGTGTTTTCCTTCAAATAACCGCCAAAAACATAAGACATTGAGGGTTAGTTTCAATCATACACTCATAAATCATAATTTCACTCCTAAATATCTTGGAATAAAACTAGATTCTTCTTTGAATTTCAAGAAGAATTTGGAATGTTTACGTCTCAAGTTGAAAAAGAGAAATAATTTACTTCAAAAATTAGCTGCTTCATCCTGGGGTGCCGATGCGAACACTCTTCGTGCGGCTGCTTTAGCCTTTTTGCTTCAGCCGAAAAGTGCTGTCCTGTCTGCTTCAACAATTCCCATGTCCATAAAATTGATGGACAACTTAATATTTCTATGAGGATTATCACTGGGACCATTAGATCTACTCCATCAGCTTGGTCACCAGTTCTTTCTAACATAATACCTCCTCGTATTGGAAGACAGGTCGCTGCTATGAAGTCATGGGATAAATTTCATTCTTTTCAGATTTATTTCCTATTATAAACTATACAGGGTGATTTTTCAAAGTGTTTCATTAGAAGTTTTCGAGGAAGGAATTGCGATACGAATTCAAAATTTTGCATTATTGTTTTAGAGTACATGAGCTCAATTTGTAAAATATTTTCAAGCGGAATCTACTTCCGGTTCTACCGGAAACGGATGTGAACTTCGTTATTTCAAATGGAATACCCTGTATATTTATACACATTTGATTTCTTTGTTTCATTCTGCAATGATTTGATGTATGATATGCGCGACCACATAAAGCGATTGTTGAGTTATTGCCCGATTCTCAAATTTTCTGAATTAGTAATTATATCTTCAAAATCCCTCACTGTAAGAAATTTTATTTGGTACAGTGGGACAAAAGTAAGTACGCTGATACTGCTTCTTGTATAAATTATAAGAAAATATTATACAGGGTGTCTGAAACAGGGCTTCAAAGTGAGCCTTCAAGGATTTACGAAATCTCATTTTTTTTTTCAAATGAGAACCATATAATTTTATAATTCCGATCGATTGCTCCTCAAAAACTAGTTGGAGTGTGCTGAACATTTCATGTCTTTAAAATGACTAGTTTCGCCGTTATCGAATGAAATTCGAATTTCACTTATCTAAAGCCAGGTTTCATTGTCTAAACATCAGGTTCATCAAGATTATTTTCAAGTAGACTATGTCAATGGTAAAAATATGTCAGTTTTAAACTAATATTTCTTTATTTAGTCATCATTCATCATCTGCTCTGTTTATTTGTCACATTCGCCGAAAATAAAGAACAGACTTTTGATATATCATTCTGGTGTACCTTATTATTATTGCTCGTTTTGCATAAAGCTTGATCAATGAAAATAAGTAAGAATGACAATTCCTAACATAGTCTACTTCAAAATAGACGAGCATACAACTCAATTCGGCAGAATTTCACGAATAAAGCCAGGTTTGTCCCATCAGTCGAATTCAGTATTATGCTCGTCTATTTCAAAGTAGGCTATGTTACAAATTGTCATTCTTACTTATTTTCATTGATCAAGCACTATGCGAAACAAGCAATAATAAAAAGGTACAATAGAATTATATCACAAAAGTCTGTTATTCATTTGCGGCGAATGTGACAAATAAACAGAGCACATAATGAATGATGACTAAACAAAGAAATTTTAGTTTAAAACTGACATATTATTATTACTATTGACATAGCCTACTTGAAAATTATCTTGATAAACCTGATATTTAGACAAAGAAACCTGGCTTTATTCGTGAAATTCTAATTTCATTCGATAACGGCGTAACTACTTATTTTAAAGACATGAAATGTTTGGCACACTCTAACTATTTTTCGACAAGCAATCGATCGGAAATAAAAAATTATATGGTTCCCATTTGAAAAAAATGAGATTCCATGGTTTTATTGAGGCTCACTTTGAAGCCCTGTTTCAGGCACCCTGTATAATATTTCCTCATAATTTATACAAGAAGCAGTATCAGCGTACTTTCTTTTGTTTTACTGTTGCGAAAAAAATTTCTTACAATGAGGGATTTTGGAGTAATGAACACTAATTTGTGACAATCTATCTGTCAAAAAATTTGACAATCAGGCAATAACTCAACAATCGCTTGATGTGGTTGCGCATATCATACATCAAATCATTGCAGAATTAAAGGAATAAATCAAATATGTATGAATATACAGGGTATTCCATTTGAAATAACGAAGTTCACATCCGTTTCCGCCTTCCGGTAGAACCGGAAGTAGATTCCGCTTAAAAATATTTAACAATTCATGTTTATGTATCGTTTTTGGTGCTCAAAATTTATTTGGAATGTGTAAATGGACAAAAAAAGGCTTCCTTATACGATATTCTAACGAAAGCGACCGGAAAGTCAGGTAGGATTTTCGAGGAATTATGAGGAAAGAACCGAGGAAAGAACTTGCAGAATGAAATTGCACGATTTTCGTAAGTAGACGGGTTCTAAGGATGGCCATCATCGGTCTCTAAATGATTTTTGTTGATCGTTTTCACGTTTCAGAAAAAAAACACATCGAAAAAGCTAAAAAAAAAGAAGAAATATGACTATATTGCATTCAACGGATTCAGATTCCGATGAATTGAAATGTGTCACTGGAGCTTTCATTCCTTTGCCGAAAGTAGAAATAGGCTATATATTGAACCAGAATACATCGGTTTTTTCCATATTCCAGGAGTTTGTGTCTTATTTTAGAACAGGTGAATGATAAATGTGAAGCATATGTTCGACCTATTCCATTTTATTTGTTCAAACCTACTGTGGTAGTAATGTATGAATATTTTTCAATCTAATAAATTACTATACGATCAGAATATTTTACTCCTTGTTCATAAGATCAAATAAATAAAATGTCGTCAAGTCTTGAACTTTCAGTTCAAAAGGATAATAAACATTAAATCTTCACAAGCATGCATATGAAAATTATGTGAAAGCAATGCAATTTTTTTCCATGGCGAAAAACAATATATTTCAACAGTGATCTCTTGTACTTTTCATGCAAATAACCAGTGGCGTAGCTAGATAGTCAGGGGCCCTGGTGCAAAAATCGGAAAAGGGCCCCTTAATGAATTGTTCGGTTTTTAACAAGTCGAAATATAAATACTTCGAAGAAGCAGAGCTACTTACTGAAGGTACAATTGAAGAGTATACTTGAATAAATGATGTTGTCATTAGGTAATGAAAAGAAATAGGTAATTCGAAATGTTTATTTATGTATTTAAGTAGGTATATTAAATTAATTATATTTAGGAGGATGAAAAAAAACTTTGAAAACAATTTTCATTTTATTGATATGTTAGATTATTTAGCAAAATAACAATAAGAATAACTTATTTAAGGAATTCATTTAAATCAATTATTGAGGATTCAAACCTGGAGGTCCATCAAATCTAGATTTGAAGTCATTGATTTCTTCGGGAAAAATATGTTTACAATCTTTCAGACTCATTCTTCTGCAAAAGATTTATTGACTTCACTCAAATCTAGACTTGATGCAGTTTCATTTTCAATTGATATAAGCAGTCGAGCTTGGCCCATAGTGTTCCTCAAATAATTTTTTATTATTTTTAATTTGCTGAAAGTTCTTTCGACTCCTACAGAGATGACAGGAATTTAATGGAATAGTAATATTGCTGTAAATACTTCTATTGGATCGCATTTCGTACTTCCTTATTATGTATTTTCATACAGAATTGTCCATGCCTTATTCAATTCAGGTAGTAATAGGTGATAAATATTAAGAAATTGAATTGAAAAATTGGTCCCTATCATATCGCAATATTTACTTTGAAATTTGTCGCAGCTTTTCGCCTACATCTATTAGAAATGAAGGTGACAGAAAATTAAAGTCATCCTCTCGAAACGTGTATTTGAGGGGCCGTTATAGGTACTCTGGCCGACGGCACCGATTCTCCATTCGAAAAGTGCCTATCATTTTTCCAAGTTCACGCCTTCGATTTTCCACCTGAAAGCTTGAAATTTTTTTATTATTCCTGGAATTTCAGACAGTTCTCTGCGATTTCACACTTTCTGCCTTTTCAGTATTTCCATTTTTGCATAAATTGAGCGCCTATCCAAATGGAATTTTTTCAAATATAGAAAATAGATTTGTCGAGGGCACTTGATGAACAAACGGCAAAAAACGATTATGAAGTCAATTTTCACATAGTCTCAAATTCAACTCAATTTTTTTATGCGAAAAAATAATTTTCTCGAAGAGATGAAAAGGGAGTGCCCTCAAGACATTTTTTAACTTCAATTTGAAGAAAAAATCAAGCTTTCAGGCTTGAAGGCGTAAACTTGTTAGCCGTCATCAGTGCCACATAGCCCTTCCTGCGGTAGCAAACAACTGAAAAATGAATGTACCTACGTAAAGATCCAGTTTTTGAAGGAACCTCTGTGCTGAAGCGTAGACATTTACCCGCTAGGTGTGACACTGTAGATTAAAACTATACTCAATTATTCCTGCTTGGGCGTAATATAAGTTTCAGTTGTTTGCTACTGCAGGGAGGTCTATGTGGCACTGATGACGACTAACAAGCCAGAAACTAGTCTGTCATGTCCTTTGGTGGCGGCACCAGTGGTGTACTTCGAAAATTAGATCTCTGCTTGTCCATTTCCCGCATGTACCAGCGTAAACTTGGACAAATAAAAGGCACTTTTTGAATGGAGAATCGGTGCCGTAGCCGATTTTTTCATGCGACAAAATGATTTCATCAAAGAGAAAAAAAATTGGAGTACCCTCAAGACATCCTTCAACTTCAATTTGAAGAAAAAATCAAGCTTTAAGTTGAAAAAGAGGGCGTGAATTTGAAAAAATTGAAGGCACTTTTTGAATGGAGAATCGGTGCCGTAGCCGTCGGCCAGAGTATAACGGCCCCTTAATTGTGAAATGATTGTGTCGAGCACTCTATAGCAAATATTCATTTCGAACAATTCTTCCCCACTTTGAAATCGGTGATCAGAATAAAGCTAATTCATCGAAATATTTTTGAACTTTTTTGTCTCTTTTCTTCGAAATGGGGATCTATACCATATGCTATGGCATTTTCTCTAGCCTTGCATTTGAAGGACTCGAAGTCACTCCTATAAATCTTTATCTTTGTATTCGTCTCTTCTAAGCTCTGCATGCGTCGTCCAAATGATATCGCATATTTGTAATACTTAAGATGCATAATTGATATCAATAAGAATGGGCATAAAATCGCAGAGAAAAGTAAATTCAAAATTCAACATTTTTTGTTATTATTTCTGCTTGGCTTCGCTCATTTTTGCACGAATTTTTCATAACTATTTCTGATAATGCACGAATGATATCAAAAAACGAAGTTTAATTGCTGAAATTGTGTTGACCCTACTGGACCATCTAGTAGTATTTAGTTTATTCAGAGATGTGTCCGATTCACCAGTGAATTTTGACAACAAATCCCAACGTTCGATGCTATTTCCGAAAAAAGTATACAAATCTTGTAACGTGGTAAAACGGTGGTCAGCGCTTGGGGCCTTGGGGGCCCCTAAGGTCGGGAGCCCTGGTGCACTGCACACCCTTGCACCTACGTAGCTACACCGCTGCAAATAACTAGAAAAGGAATCCTTTCTATCAATTCATATAAACGTTAATTATTTTCGTCCATCACATCTTTTCCAATTCATTCACATTCTGAGAAATACGCTAAGAATGTAGAAAGGGCAACATAGTGTTGACTTGGAACATAAAAATATTTTGGCAAAAACGTCATAACTTCGATACAGAGTGAAATGTGTCAAATTTCCAAAGCCAGAGTTGTGATTTTATAATTGTGAATGGAGTATATGCATGGTGCCCCGTTTGACATTTCCTCTGCTAATATACTGAGATTAGGAGAGGGGAATAAATCAATCTGTTTGTTGCCTTTTCATTACACATGCCATGATGTTTGATTTTCAGTAAGATTTTGTAACTTAACGTATTTAGTCATCCTGCTAGATCCCAGATACTTTCATTGGCGGAAATGAACAACTCCCTATGAATAGACCTAATTGCTAGGATGTATAATGGGGTGTTCGGCTGTTGCTCGTCCATGATATTGTAATCGTCTCCTGTCAGTTAGTTGTTCCTTTCTCTAGCCAAAAACACGAGCAACTCTCATCTATCTCGGTTGTTAGCACTAGCATTGAAATACCGATCAAGTTTTCTACGAATTTATTCCTTCGAAATAGTAAACTATACAAGATGTCTCACGGCCTATTATACGATTACGGAAAATACGTTTAATACGGGTAGGGTTTCCGTTCTGGATCTACCGAGCTAAAACATTTTCAGTGCGCCAAGGAACCGGTGCTACCATATGTCCTCTGGAGATTGAAGCGGTGGTCCAGAACGAAAGAGCTCGCATATGCTGGAACTATTCTGTCTCGACAACACGACAGATCAATGCTGTTAAACCAGACATACTTCTTCTGGACAAGGAGCTGAAGGAGTTATTTGTCGTAGAATTCTCCTCCCCTGCTGAAAATAATCTTGTGATGAAAGAAGAACAGAAGAAGCAAAAATACAAAGATCTTATGTTCGAGCTTGGAACTTTATACCCAGGTCATAAAGTAAGGATGGTCGTACTAATCATAGGATGTCTCGGTGGAATGAGAGCCAACTACGTGGATGAATTGAAGATTATTCCGGCCTGTAGATCACTGGCCGAGGTATTGGCGCACAGAATGCAGAAAGCAGTGTTGCTCGGGTCACTTCATATCATCAGGTCCCATGAACTCTAGAAGCCACTTGCAGCTCATCTCTTTTGTTAAGGGACGCTACGAGGGCAGGCTGAAGAACTCCTCCATTTAAGTGTGAGGGGTTTTTAGTGAGTAACCAAACAAGATCTTGGATTCTCACACTACCGAGAGTGCGGACCCTCTTTTGGACATGTGTATACATGCATAGGTCAAGTCAATACTTCGTTGATTTTGTGCGATTCGAATATAATAATTGAAATTTGAACTGGAGGCGTTTGCCTTGTTCATGCGACCAATAAAATAATTATATTCAGTTTGATGATGCTGATGCTTTATTTTTTGCGGATCTTTAACACCAAATGTTACATGATTGAGAAAAAGAGCATACGAGCAGAAACGGATTGCGGAATAAGGCAGGCCTGATGCAAAGTTCATATAGTCCATCTAAGAAGGATTGACATCAGAGCAGGCCTTGAAAGTCCAATCGCAGCTTTATTTCTAGTTTCAAAAAAGTAACTGAAAATTTTCTGTGCTTTCATCATAGATATAGAAAAAACCTAAAAATTGAACGAAAAACGAAAAAAGTAAGGAACTTTGAACATGAAAATGTTCCCAATTTTCACATACGATTATCTGCATGTGAATCTGTATACCAGCAGTATACTATTTTCATCTTGTATTGATACATTTTCGATCTTACGATCAATTATAGGAGCATACAGCCTGGAAATTCTAGTTCAATAACGAAAAATATCGTGGGTGGAAAGCACTGCATGGTCCTTTCCAAAGTTCGATACATGGTGGGCTTTCAAAACCAAACAGACGAGATAACAGGCGGAGTGAATTTATTTCGAAAAAATGCTCGGACACATCGATTTTTGTTTCGAGGGGGACAACTTTTAAGGTCAAATTCACAACTATATCGCTTCAACCCTTAGTGTTAGAACACCAACCCCTAAATTTTGAATAGAAAAAATAGGGTGAGTGATACCTCATTTGAAAGGCCCTTTTATCATTAATTCAGGGTAATAATTTTTCCCTCATTTAACGCATTCGTTTTTGAGATATTTAATTTTGAATTTCGTACAATACCATTCATCCCGCTAACCATGCTATGTGAATTCATCAATTATTTGACTAATTATTCATTGTTAAAATTTTAACTTTGTATTTTGATGTCTGGTGTGTGGCAGTTATGGAGTTTTATCAAATCTACAGAATGAATGAATAATGAATTCGATTGATTCAGACAGCTTGCTTGACGATGATACCATCTTTGTTTCAACTTCAAATGTCAATATCTCAAGAATCAATGAATCAAATGAAGAAAAAATCGATATCCTGAATTCAGGATAAAAAGACCTTTCAAATGAGGTATCACTCATCCTATCTTTCCTATTCGAAATTCAGGGGTTGGTGTTCTAACATCGTTGAAGCGATATAGTTGTGAATTTGACCTTAAAAGTTGTACCCCTCGAAACAAAAATCGACGTGTCCGAGCATTTTTTCGAGATAAAAAAAAATTCCGCCTGTTATATCGTCTGTTTCGTTTTAGAAAGCCCACCCTGTATAAATATTCGCTAAACCAGAAAAATCTAGTTGATAATTTGAATCTTGTTGCTGCAGAGTGAATGGATTGGGAAATTCGTAATAGATTTCAAGACAGAAACAAAACTTAACCAATGGATCTATTTATTAAATAAAGAATTTTGTCATGACAATGTAACTTTCAATATTTGTGAACAATGAAGGTGTAAAATATTATTCGGTTTCAACAATCACAACATGTTATTTTTTCCTCATCTGGGCAGAACTCGTCATGTTCATAATGAAAGTTTTTGTCAGGAATATATCATAACATTCCTTATATTTTGACTAATCTTCTCTCATTTTTTTTTCTACGAGCTCTGTGCAGGCTTTTCATTTTTAAGCTGTTCACTCTTCAAGAGTCTCATTTCAAAGATATTTATTTCACTTGCTCAATTTTTTGCCAAATTTGTCCGAAACATTAATGATAGAACAAAATGTCAGTGTTATTTCCAACACCAACCTGAATTCTGCAACTCAAAATATTACTGAATGGGCATTACCAACATAATTTCGATTTTCCAAAGCCCCCGAGATGTCGATCATTCTTGGATGGACTAAATTTCTCCATTGGAATTGAGTTGATACATTAAGGAAATACTCAAGTACCTACTAACCTTATTTGAATAAGAAAGTTTTAAACACGATGTTCCTTAACAAAATCTGTTTTTTTCGATTATTTCTGCAATTGAGGAGCCATGTTTCACCCACCCGAATAGGTCTTTCTTCGATTTCCCAAAAGATTGGTTAGTAAACACTGATAACGCAGGTGAACTGATTTGACATAACTGTTATTATTGGTCTGCGCAAAATTCTTATTGTACACGAGCAGTCGATCATCAAAATCATTGAGGTGTCATCACATGGTGTGCCATAGTTAATGGAATTCTCATTTGGCCTTTTCAAGATGTTTTTAACTCTTAATCTCAATCTCAATTTTTTGATTGAATTTCTACCAGGTCTTCCACAGGATGGTAATTTAACAACAAGAAGGCGTATTTGGTTTTCAGCATGCTAGAGCACCTGCTCATAGAAGTTGAGCAGTGCAACGATTTTTGTATCAAAGATTTCCCAGTAGGTGGATAGGAATTGGACGTGTTCAATTGTCCCCTCTATCACCAGATCCAACAAGCCTTGGTCTCTCCTTTGATGATATTCACGAAAAATGTTTATGCAGAGGCTCCTACGAGTAGAGAGGATATGAGAGGATGAATCATGAATTCATGCAGGCGCATACCGCAGCATGTGCTTTTATCAACTATCCGAAACAAAAAAGAGCAGAATGTTTTTAGTTTTTCACGAAGATTAATATTCTGCATATTCACTATTCAAAAAATCTACTTGACCTCAGCGATACGCTGCCCCCCTAAAAAGTAAGAAATTTTCATTTGAAACAGTTTTTGATACACTCAGGTCACCCTATATAATTTCTTATGTTTAAACAGTGCGCGTCAAAATTATGAAACAAATTCATTTTCTCAGAAGAAAAATATTTGGCAACAAAATCCTGGAACAGGTCAATTTTCGTTTCACTTTCACCAAATTTTTATGCATTCTTGAAGGATTCTTGTTACCCTGTGCCATCCCCATCAACCCTCTGAATTTTTTGAATGGGGAAAGTCGTCATGTGGTATTTTTTTGACAAGTTCTTTGTATTTTCTTTACAACAGAAATTTTCAAGAAAAATTTTTTTTAAATTATTTAGTTCAAAGAGGTTCTCAGTATGTGCAATTTTTTATGGCTCATTTACTTTGAGATGATGGTACCGGATGAAAGTCGACCATAACAGTTTTGTTCATGCACAACTTTCAACTGTACTGTAAACCTCTTTGAACTAACTAATCCTTAAAAAAAAAATTCTCTTGAAAATATCTGCAAGCCTGTCAAGAAGATGCCAAAAAAGTACCACATAACCCACTTGGTACAGGGGATGGTACAGGGTGCAATAAAAATCCTTCAAAAATGCATAAAAATTTGGTGAAAGTGAAACAAAAATTTACCTGTTTCAGGATTTTGTTGCCAAATATTTTTCTTCTGAGAAAATGAATTTGTTCCATAATTTTGACGCGCAGTGTATAAACATAGGAAATTATACAGGGTGACCCGACTGTATCAAGAAATGTTTCAAATGAAAATTTCTCACTTTTCTCAGGGGGGCAGCGAATGCTGAAGTATATATTTCAAGTGGGTATTTGCAAAGAACATTATGAAGCAGATTTTTCCTCAGCAACTCAAAAACCTTTCAAAAAAATTTTGGTTGACTCATGAGACGATAATTGGGAGGTAGGCGTTCATCTCCTGTCCTGAAAATAGTTGTTGTTCTTGCGGTGCACCATTTCACCGGCATTCAACCGACGAAAGGTTAGTATGCCATATTTTCTTAACTATGCGAGCAGGGTGCTAGTAATTAAAAAATTAAGATTAATGAAAAAACCGGAACAACAAATTTCAATAGAACCGTGATTCCGTAGGTGCAGGTGAAGAGGCAATAACATTGTCAGAGAGACGAATCTAGTGCGGTTGTTTTATCGAAATCTTGGCCTGACACACTGCGGTGTTAGAATAAACAGTATTTCACATGACCCCCCGGAGTTCTTGTGTATCCTCAGCATTGGCTTGGGAATTAGTATCGATTGTGCATAGAAATCAATATCATAATCACAACAATCCACACTGTACACCTTTGCTATTTCGAGTGAAACGGTTTGAGAGAATAGCGTTAATGGAATAATGGAGATATCCTTGTTCTCAGCCATCTGGGAGCACAATCGGTTGATTAGAATCGTAATAAGAAAGTTGCGGAGGTGCTCATAATAATTTTCTCGGTTACAATCATTATTTGCAGCTGTGGGAATTTGATTTAGCGAAAGCATTATAATCACCACAGCCCAAATATACGTCGATAATTTTTCAGATAATGCCCAAGAGGAATCACTGACTCATAAGGAGCAAAACCGTACACAATTCACAATTCGAAAGGAAATTTTTCAATTGTGAAATCGCACAACTACTTCTCAGTTATTTTGGGGTTGCGTTATGAAAAAGTGTACCTTCTAAAATTAAAGTTTTCACTCAATACATGCTGACTATTAGAGACCCATAGTTCGAATGTTGGTTGTTACGATTATTTCCTTTTTGGCAACACTGATTTAGACAGCTCACACGTTTCGTGTTTTGTATCTCTGTCAAACATTTTGAGTTTGGTCTATAATTCAACCATGAATCGTCTCACAAACGAACAACGCTTGGAATCATTGAATTTTATTATCAAAATGCGTGCTCTGATGAAACCGGACTCCCACTACTCGTGTATTTGGCAAATATTTGCCACTTGCCTATATTTGGCATGTAGTGGGAGTGGTTCACTCGGCCAATACTTGACAATCTTGTCATTCAAGTTCGAAACTTGTTCTACTTGCCAAGTAGGCAAATAATTGCATACTTGCCAAATATACGAGTTGTGGGTGTCAGACTGTACGCCTTAAGAAAAATCATCGCGCGCTTTTTCCATTTTATCGATTCACTTGGACTCGGATTTTTGGTGCCACCAGCACTCATGCTTCTTGTTAAAATATTACTTAGCAACGTGTTTTTTCGATTTTTTTCGGAAAAATTGAATGCCCTTATGATAACTTGGATACGACATAATTTTTGACCTTCGACCTTTCTCAAATTCATGGATAGCTTCGGGAATGAATACCATAGAGGAAACGAACAACGTTTGGTTGATCTATGATGAATACTTATTTGTCAAATCAAATAGCGCAATACAAGTCCAATGTGACCATGTGACCACACATCGCCGAAGCCGACTCGTCCCTCAGAAGAAGCCGACTCAGCCGTCGACTCGGCGAAAACCGCTGTGTCTGTTGGAGCCCTAAGGGCTCTCACAGACACAGCGGTTTCCGCCGAGTCGGCGGAATGGGCCTGTGCTTTCGCGCTATGAAACCACACACCGCCGCCCAAGCCGACTCGTCCCACAGAAGCTAACTCAGCCGTCGACTCGGCGAAAACCGCTGAGTCGGTTGGACACATTTTCTCGTGACATAGTCATGTCGAATACCACTCGGGCTGAAATTTAAGCAGGTAAAATTTCTCTCTTGTATTTTTCAGGTTTGTTGCTTTTCGGCTTCGCCTCACACGGGAACACACCGCGCGCGCACCGAAAAAGCTAACTTTTTGGACTAGTGATGAAATATACTATTTCCGCGCGCACACAGAAAAAGCTTACTTTCTGGACTAGAAATGAAATATACTATTTCCGCGCGCGCACGGAAAAAGCTTACTTTCTGGACTAGTAATGAAATATACTATTCCCAGAGTAGTCTCTGCAGATACTTTTCACTGCACATACCAAGACAGCATATAGCTCTGCTTCGTACTGTATTGTGTAACCGCATAATATCCATGTCGCATTTCTTTACAGCATACAGGGTTTTCATTTCAAAACTTGCCACCCCTATTATTTCCATATATATATATATATTTTTAAATCGCCGAGACCCGTCAATTTTGTTTTGGAGGGGGAACAATTTTGACGTATAAATTAGCTCTCCTCCTTTAACCCCCTACCCTCTAGAGCCACCCCTACAAAAATCTTAAATGAGAAAGGGGGTCGAGTGATACATCATTTTAAAGGGCTTTTTATTCTCTATATTTTGGCATATTTTTTTTCAAATTTGAGTGTTGTTGGTTTGTTGCGTTAGGCGCAAGATCGCGTTGATGCATCGAGTGAGCTCGTACGTAGAGTGTAAGTAATGCCGGCCATTCACGTTACGGTCTACCGGAGAGGTATACCTGCGCAGGCATGCCTGTGCAGGTCAACCGGAGCGTGTGTGGGATTAGACCTGTGCAGTTTTTTCAACCTGTACAGGCGACCGTTACGGTCTACCGGTGAGGTATACCTGCGCAGGCATGCCTGTGCAGGTCAACCGGAGCGTGTGTGGGATTAGACCTGTGCAGTTTTCTCAACCTGTACAGGCGACCGGTGCAAGATCGAAAATCAATATTTTTGAGTGACACCGTACGATGTGCCTGTGCATGTGTGCATGTACAGGGTGGGCAAAATTGGTGCTACATAAACTAAAACATATGATACATTTCTGAAACGGGAAAAAAAAGGCGATTCTTTCTAAGTCAGTTCAAACTACTGTTTCCATAAGAAAAAACACAACTTACGCCACTGGATTGCTATCAGAAAAGTGCCTGTATAATGTTTTTATTCCAACATCCTAGCATAAACAGAAACGGAGATAATGACCAAAGTTGAAATCGCCAAAATTTCAATTTTGGCCTATTACTCGGAAACGAAAGAAGATAGAGGAATACAGTTGATGGCATTATCAGTATCTTGAAAAAAGAGGACTATAAGGTGCCATTCATTTTTCTCTATCTCCTCGGGTTAAAAAGTTTGAGTTCATATAGCAACAATTTTGCCCACCCTGTACACCGGTCGCCTGCGCTGGTCACGTAATTTGCTGTCATAAACGTTGTCGCCGTCAGTTGTCTCCTCGTCGAGTAGTGAATGATATAGTATTGTCACCTGTATCGAAAATCAATACGCAAAAATGGCACCAACAGATTCTACTAAAAATTTCCTTGAATATTTTATTGAAATATATAAAACGCATTCATGCCTATCGCAAGTCAAAAACAAAGCGTACCATGATCGAGACAAAAAAGAAGCTGCAGAGACACGACCGACGTCCGGTATACCTGCACAGGTATACCTGCGCAGGTATACCTCTCCGGTAGACCGTAACGTGTATGGCCGGCATAAGTATGCGTACGCTTATCAGACGCATAAAAAAACAACTTTTTTATGTCGAAATATTTATTTACATGTATCGTCGAGTTACAAGAAAAACATATTCTCATTTTTTTGCTGTTTTATAAAAATAGTGTAATAATATGTGGTGGGAACTCTTCAAATTGACACACGCCTAACTCGGCAACTCAACACCCAAATTTGAAAAATAATATGCCAAAATATAGAGAATAAAAAGCCCTTTAAAATGATGTATCACTCGACCCCCTTTCCCATTTAAGATTTTTGTAGGGGTGGCTCTGGAGGGTAGGGGGTTAAAGGGGGAGAGCTAATTTATACGTCAAAATTGTTCCCCCTCAAAAACAAAATTGACGGGTCTCGGCGATTTTAAAAAAAATATATATATATGGAAATAATAGGGGTGGCAAGTTTTGAAATGAAAACCCTGTATAAGTAAACAGAAATTTTAATGCTCCAGAAACCACACAACCCCCCAAACGAACCTACATCATATCGACCCATCAGATTGCTTACCACTACGAGTGAACACCTGGAAAGACTTGCTGAGAAGAGTCGAAAAAGAATTTTCAGAATAACTGCCCAAAGCCAAACATCATTTCGGATTTCGCCAACACCATTCTACTATTCACCAAGCCCATGAAATTGCTACAGTACTCAGAAAAGAAATATGATAACGCAGGATTCCTGATATAACGCAAGCTTTTGACAGGTCTTCTCTTCAAAGTAAAAATTGTACTGAACTGTAACGACGAGTATTATCTTCTGCAAAAGTCCTATCTAACTACGAGTACATTCTCAGCCATAGCAACTTATGCCGACGACGTAGCTGTGTAATCGAAGTCTGGGGACCCTCAAACTGCCTCTGAAAATCTCCAAAATCACCTGAACCGACTAGCGAGCTGGTATGAAAGATGGATAACTGAAATTAACACCACCAAATCAGTCCAAATAACCTTCAGCAACACTACTTGTCCACCCGTAAAAATTTATTACTCTCTGATTCCAGTCAAAACCAGTATGAAATACCTGGCCTTCATCAACGTCTCACCTGACGGAAGCACATGGAAGTCAAAGAAAGATCTCAATTCTCTGCAAATGTACTGGCTCATCGGAAGGAAATCCAAACCTCCATTAGAAAGGACACACGAAAGTGAAATCTGTAAGATTTGATCTGGCGCCGATCAGGTCGCTCTAGTTATCTGACAGTTAATGCGCGATGACAGTCACGGTCGTGAAAGATACGGACTTTGAGAGTTCTCTCCCTTCGCAGAACTTTCCTTTCGTGATATCGTCCAGTTAGTGCGTGACCACGTTTTTTAGGTATTTATTTGACTATATGAAGTGTATACAATAATGAAAAAAATGGCGTGGACAAAATGAATTCTAACTGAGGTGAACGAAATGTCTGGAAAAAGGTCATGTTTATGGAAAATAAAGAATAAAACACATTCAAACAAAAATCTACAGACACAAGCATACAACGAAATATTGAACTATGTGAAGAGAATATAATATAAAATCATCAAGCTGAGACAGCAGCTACCGATATAATTGAAAGAAATAAGACACAAATCATTCGCCACTATAAATATTGGCAAATGAAATGTGAATACGAACAAGGTCCGTTAACCCCATCAGACCAAATGGTCCAACGTCAACTGAGAATCGCACCGACTGCAGTTTAGTCCTCTAAGTGCGGTTTGCACGGGTAGAGTAAATGGTTCACTCCCATACTTTTTACGAAAATACTCTACTAATTTCAGTAGAGTAACTGTTTACACGTTGCTAGTAATTTGAAAGGATAGTTCGATTTTACGTGCCTAATAATGAACAAGCAGGTTAGGCGAAAATATCGGGGCGTTATTAGAAAATGTTCAGTGCAAGCGGCAGATATTTTATTAAATGGAGTTGAGGAAATTATGGGGGAAGAAAATAGATGGGAAAAAAGAATTTGGGCAAGGGATTGGATTGAGAGACGTGATGAATTGAAAAAATCCGCTAATCTTTCGAGAGAACTGCATCGGAAGACCCTGAAGAATATGAAATGTGCTTGATAATGGCACCTAAAAGTTTTGAAACATCTGAAATTTTTTGATTTTTCCCTACTTCTTGATAACTTGATTATACAGGGTGTTTCACCATAAACTGGACAAACATATATAGCAGTGTAGACAACACCAGGGAAGTCATTTTTGCCTTATTACATATACCCCGTTTTCGACGCATAAGCGAGATACAAGGTGTTCAATGTCAACTTCGAGCAATATTCTGTGAACTGTTGTGAGTTACGCGTGATATTTGAAATAACGGTTTGTAGTCACATCTTAGTATTTTTGAGGGCTCAATTGAATTGTGGTGTAGAATTTCGCGAAAAAAAATTTAATATGGCGGAAAACCTGCAAAGTTGTAATTTTTTTTTCTCGGTTGCTAATTTGGATAGCATAATATCAACGTACTCGATTTTCTAAGATTTTCCGTAAAAAAAAATTTTCAAAATTCGAAGTCAACTTTTTTTTTACATGTCTTCAGTGAAAAAAAAATTTCGTCCAAAATTTTTGGAATTTCTTATGGTTGAACTATCTTTAATTCTGAATACTTGGGTGAAAACAGAATGAAAAAATATCAATTAGTTTTCTTTTTGTAGCCTTCCGAAGATTACGCTCGGCGTACATTCTTAATTTTTATTTGAGAAACTGGAAACCGTAGGCAGAATTATCTAGATAGAAATATGAAATTGAAAACCAAAAAAAAATTTTTTCAAAACATTTTGGTAGGAATCGAACTCTACCAGTATGAATTGGATTAATTCTAATCCTATAAATCTCCGTTACCAAAGCAACACTAGTTAATCGAGAGTGTAGAGTTCGAACCTTACCAAAGTTTTTTGGAAAAAATAAAAAAAAGGAATTTTTTTTTATTTTCTCGAAAAAATTTTTTTTTTTTATAATTTCATATTTGTGTCTGGGTCATTCTGGCAGCCCAGCAGCACAATTTTGACGTTCGTACGGCCTCCAGTTTCTCAAATAAAAATTGAGAAAGTAAACCTAGCGTAATATTCGGAAGGCTACAAAAAGAAAACCAATTGATATTTTGTCATTCTGTTTCCACCCAAGTATTCAGAATGAAAGAAAGTTCATCCATGATAGATTCCAAAAATTTTGGGCGAATTTTTTTTTCACTGAAGACATGTAAAAAAAAGTTGAGTTCAAAATTTGAAAAAATTTTTTCACTTAAAATCTTAGAAAATCGATTACTTTGAGATTATGCTTTCCAAATTGGCAACCGAGAAAAACCGACTTTGCAGGTTTTTCGCCATTTTGAATTTTTTTTTGCAAAATTCTACACCACAATTCAATTGAGCCCTCAAAAATACTAAGATGTGACCAGGAACCGTTATTTCAAATATCACGCATAACTTACCACGGTTCACAGAATATTGCTCAAAGTTGACATTAAGCACCCTGTATCTCGATTATGCGTCGAAAACGGGGTATATTTCATAAGGCAAAAATGACTTTCTCGGTGTCAACTACACCGCTATATATGTTTGTCCGTTTATGGTGAAACACCCTGTATGTACATCTCAAGTTTTTATTTTTTGTTTCAATTCGGCAACACCAAAATTTTTTCTTGCCATATATGTATTTGACATTTTCGACGTAGGCGGCTGATCTCATTGCCCTTTTTCTATAATCAGGCCTGCTAATGTTCCATATACATTCGTAATTTCTGTACACTGAGACTAATTTCATGGTTTCATTTTCCGTTCACTTCATTTTCGCTCGTACCTAAAAAATACCAAACGGAAAATTGGCCGACTAACACTAGGGAGTCTAGGAACACGCATTATACTCTACTGAAACTGAAAGTGTCTGTTTACGTTGGGATAGTCAACTAGCAAACCAATAGAGTAGAGTAGAATTGTGGAAGTGGGGATGGGATAATCGAGTGTACTATCCACATGTGCTATCCACTCTACTCTACCGTGCACTATCTTTAGTACTCTACTGTCACTAGCTCAACCTGCTTACATTATGCTAATAGGGGGATAGTAAGTACTCTACCACCGTACTCTACCATTTACTCTACCCGTGTAAACCGCACTATAAGGACTCATCAGGGTGGAATATCCCAAAGTTGACGCTGGTTGGATAACCTACTAAACTGCGAACGCCTCCGCGCATCCCAGGTGAATTGATTGTTTCGTTTTCTAATGTTGAAATTCACAATCTGGTGTGGCAATTTGGAAGAAAGTTTCCTTTATTGTTCATTCAATCAACGAGGAAGGGGCTTTTTGAAGGTGGACAGATGTTGCTCATTTTCACTCATACCGATGAGGTGAGCGACAGATATTCATATCTTGACGAAAAGATTCTCCATCCAGCATCAACTTTGGGATATTCCACCCTGATGAGTCCTAATAGGACGGAACTGCAGTCGGTGCGATTCTCAGTTGGCGTTGGACCATTCGGTCTGGTAGGGTGAGCAGTACATATCGGAGACCTAGTTCGTATTCACATTTCATTTGTCAATATTTATAGTGGCAAATGATTTGTGTCTTATTTCTTTCAATTAAACTATGTATTTTAAAAGCATAAATTTTGATATAACCATGAAAGATATGACATGGAAAATTGCAGAATTCAAGGAACGCATTCAGAAAAGAAACAAAATTAGGGCCAAATCTCTTTTTTTCGGCATTTTGAAAACTATATTACACGAAACCTTTCGCCAGGATTTTATACGCGTATAAAATCGTGTGTGCCTAGCTAATGGCTGACAAGCTGCTTTACAAAATCATGTTGAAACCTATATGGTTATACGGACTCTAACTCAGGGGATGTGCAAAATCATCCAACTCGAATATAATTCGAAGGTTTTAGTCAAAAATACTGAGAGTTACAGCATATTCACCTTGATACGTCAGCAATTAGACCCTCCATAATGTTCTTCGCACATCATAACGAACTACAACAACAAATTAATCGAGCTTTTTTCATGACGTTGCTTTGTCTTTTGTAAGCTTTCGTTGGCAATAAGGAATAACTTCTATGAACTAGTGAAAAAACATTTCAGATCCTCCCACTAGTTCAGGAATTTCCGCACGATGTGACAGGCTTGCAAAGCCACAGCCTGTTGTTCATATCCCGCAGTCTTCTGGGATAATTCGTCTTCACTACAATTCATTCTTGACTTCTTAGCAATAGTATCAACAAAAACTTCAAACAAAACCCTCTTTTTTCGGGCTTGGGACCAGAAACAGGCTACTCAATCCACCCATCGATGACCCAGGCAGAGCTCTCATTTTCCACGGCATGTGCGACCGCATTGAATAGAAAGAAATGAAAGATTTCAATGTCAATTCTCATTGTCAGTGAATTCTGGCCTCAGATATTGGTACATGAATTGGAGCAAAAATAATTCATTCTGTTCGGAATGATTGCATTCTGACTGAAAAATGTAATCAATGGTTTTCGCGCAGAAAACTGTATTAATTTTCAGAGGAAGAATGTCCTGAGATCAGTTCTCCACATTCTGGTCCTCTCTCCAGAGTTCCTTTGACAATGAGCAACACTTGAAATCAGCGAGATCAGAAATCCGACCAGGCGTTGCTCCACGGAAGCTTTACCCAAGTTATGCTTGTTGAAGTTTTCCTTTGTTGTGAAATTATTGATGCTCGATTTGGTTGTAACTCGAATTCGTGTGGATTAACATTCAGCAGACTGTCAGATTGTTCAACCAACTCCTGTTGATGAAATAATGATATCTTACGGGGATCGGTGTCCATGATGGGAGCATCGAATCGGATATTATATGGAAATAGTCGTGATTTCTTGTCAGGGCCGTTATCAATAGAGTTTAATGCCACTCAGTTTTTTGGGACATTAACCACTAGGTGGAGGCCCCCGAAGAGGGATGAAAAACATATGAGCTGAGCATTCAACTGAAATACTTGACGTGTGTAATTTTTGATAATTCCTTTGACGTCGGTTTCAGAGTAATAACTGTATTACAAATCGGAGGAGATGGTGTTTTTTGAACGAAATCAAGAGTCTTAAAAAAGGAACAGGATGCTATAAACCAGGTTTTTCCAGCAAAAATTCAGTGCTAGTTTTTACAAGATTTGGTATGGTAAAATTCCAAAAATCTAAGAGTCTACACTACTGTTACTTAGAATGATAGGGGTAAAACTTCCTGTGTAAACTCAAATCAGGATTCAAATAGTACAATTTACCACAAAGAAGACGCATAAGGTGTTACAGACCAACTGAAAATGAAAAAGATGTTTTGAAAAAAACTTTTTTTGTGAAAATATTCGCAGTCTGCGAGTCCCTGTCTTCGCCAATTTTTCCATAAGATTCCCAATAACCAATCGAATCAAATCTCTCATTCTCAATAACTTATTAACCCTGTCGGTACACCTTCTCTTAACTTGGCAATACCATCTAAACACCCCAATGTATACCTGTATTTCCTATATAATGTCCTGTTATTTTACCACCTAATCAGTTCAAATGTAGAACCTGACGAAGCCTCAGTGAGGCGAAACGATCGTTGTTCAAAATTAAAAAATTGTTTGTGGAAATTTTATTTACCTGTTATTGAACTTATTAACCGTTGAGTTTTTTACTGAAGGTATGGCATATTGGAGACATTTCCATCGAGAAAGCTATCTGATGATGGAATAATTAATGTACCTGCCTTCCTCAAAACTCAGAATTGTACTAAATCATACCACTACTTTCTATGAGAGGGGTCCCAAGTATAGAGCAATAAAAGCATTTCGTATGCTACCATTACATATAACTAATATTACAGACAACAAGCAGTTTAGGGGGGAAGTGGTAAAGTTTCTGCATGAAAAAATGTTCTACTCTTCAATTTTGCAGAAATGTCAAGTTCAGGGTAGTTGTGTTGTTTATTTTAGCGCCTATAGGTACATTGTCATTTTTAATTGTGTTATAATAATGTTTATATTTTAATTTACTTCAGGCAAATAATTTGCTAATTTGTGGTGACGTTGCTTTTATGATTTATGTATCATTTTTGTTGGCAATAAACGATTATTTATTTATTTATTTATTTATTTGAATATGTTTCGGTTTCTGATTCCAGATGACTGCGATACAATAAAGAGTAACCTATAGCTCATTTGTGTAAGACTGAATATATTATACTTTGCACCTCACACAGTAAAATTAAAAAAGCCACAAGGTTCCGGTATAATCGCAAGTTGCAGAGGTCTGAAAATGTGGTCAATTTCTAGTTTAGTACCCCCTCTCCGACTTTCACAATATTTTGTCTCGTGTAAAATTATGAATATTTTTACTGAAACATCCAATAGGCCGTAGCTGTGATGAATCGCCTTGTATATTGACGTACGTCACTCCACTTATTCTGTTTCATATAGGTACCTACTAATTTTTTTCACCTCTATCTATTGTTTTTTCAATAGAGTCATATAAAAAATTCGCTTGGAATATAAAATAATTAATTTTTCCCTCAACTCTTAGGAATCATCTAACAGAATAATTCCTTGTAAAAAGTTCAAATCTCCACTAATTCAAGAGCAAGAAAATTCAATGTTAAATTTAATAAAAACAAACTTCAATATAGAGTCGCTGAGGTTAAATATTTGGGACAGATATTTTTAAAAGATGGTGTTAAACCAGATCCTAATTATATAGAAAGAAGAAAGAAAGAAAGAATTTATTACACCCCTTTAGACAAACAATATTTGTATGGGACAAGTCAAATAGTCATACATTACTACGATATACAGTTATATAAAAAAAAGTAAATTTAGGAAAAGCAAAAAACAAAGTTCTTCATCAATTAATTAACTCAATTTACAATCCAAAAACTCACTAACACTATAGAAGCTATTGATCATCAGCAACTTCTTAACTTCTCTTTTGAAAACATTATAGTGTAGTGTTTTGAACCTAGTAGGCAAATGATTGAGAAGTTTAATGCCGTTATACAATGGTGACTTTTGGAATTTTGAAGTTCTGTGAATTGGATATTCCAGAGTGCTCTTGTGTCTTGTGTCATGTTCATGGTACTCGGAGCATTTCTTGAGATTTCGTGCGTTTTTCATCACAAACAATAGAGAGTTCAATATGAAGATACAGGGAAAACTCAATATTTTGTACTGTATGAACTTGGGTCTACAGGACTCCTGGGGCTGCATATCGAAAATTAGTCTCACTAGTTTTTTCTGCGCAATGAACACATCCCCGGCTAAAGATGAATTTCCCCATAAAACAGTGTTATAGCTCATGTAAGAATATGCCAGCGAATAATAAACCATTAACAGTGATTCTCTTGGTAGAACATTTTTTAATCTTTTCAGAGCGTAAAATGCGCTGCTTAGTTTTTTACAGACGGAAATTGTATGTTTCTGCCAATTCAATTGTTCATCCATCAATATGCCTAAGAACCTTACGTGATCAGAAGCTTGGATATTTCCAAAAGGGAGAGTTAAGACAAACTCAGCCACCGTGCCCCTATTCTGAAAAAAAATGAAGTCGGTCTTGTTCACGTTTAATATTATCGAATTCCTGTGGCACCATTCCATGAAAGAATGAATAAGGGTTCCGCATATTGTCCTGAGCTCTGGGATACTTCGTGCTGATATAAGAAATGACGTGTCATCCGCAAACAGAACAATCCTGACATCCGACAAATGATCAGAGTAAGTTCTTATATACTCTGGCAGGTCATTAATGAACAATATGAACAGCAGCGGACCGAGCACAGATCCCTGCGGCACACCCATCTCCACAGGATACCCCCTCGAGTCGTGATGGCCCACTCGAACAAACAGTGATCGATCCCTCAGATAGTCCGACACCCAATCCAAGAAAACACCTCGGAATCCTATATTATACAACTTACTCAGGATGAAACTGAAGTCAAAAGCACGAGACTCGTCAAAAAACAACCCAGCGACCGGGACTGCAGCATCTAAGCAGTCGTAAACGTATCCCACAAAGACACAAGTTGCAGACTCAGTCGATTTGCCAATACGAAAGCCATGCTGCCTACTAGAAATCAATGAAAATCTATCCAGAAACTTGATCATCCGCTTATGTATCACCTTCTCGAATATTTTCGACAGTGAACTTGATATGGATATTGGCCGATAGTTGGCTACATTTTCCTTTGAATTTTTTTTATAGATCGGTATAACCTTAGATTTTTTCAGTAGAGTCGGATATTTACCCGAGTCCCGAAGTAACTGATATATTAATGAGGTATGCAAGAGGCCCCGATATAACATTCGCCAAAACTTTCAATATTCTTACTGTGATCATATCATGACCGCTACTATTTTCCTTTTTGAATTGCCCGATGATATCTATAATTTCCATTACAGGATAAAAGAAAAAAATTTTATCTGTCATTACCTGAGTTGTACAGGAGGACGACTTTTCACTACCGTAATGTTCCTCAACACTAATTCGACCAATACTGGAAAAATATCTGCCAAACATATCAGCCACTGTCAGGGGATCGGATATAATTAAACCATCGTCGCTCAACGCGATCCCATGTGAAGCCGAATTCTGGGTAGATTCAGTCCTTACTAAATTCCAAATCGTTTTTGACCTATTGGATGAAGATTCCAAGATATTTTTGTAGTAATTAAACTTAGTGGACTTAAGGAGGGCCGCATACTTTTTTTTGCTGCAATATAAAGGCTCCTCGATTCTGGTGATCTCAAATTTTGATGCAACCAATGCAGATTTCTCAGATTTGAACTTGACTGCCCTACCTCTTTAGTGACCCATCTATAGAATCTATTCTGAAATTAGAATCACCAAATACTTAAAAAGATCTTTTAAAAATTAGAGGAATGCTGAATTGTTTGACGAAATATATCCCTAACTTATCAGAATTACTTGGACCTCTAAGAAACTTAGTAAAACAAAATATAGAATGGAAATGGACTGAAGATCACGATAATGCATTTAATAAGATGAAAACACTCATAACTAAGATTCTGAATTTAAAAATTTCTGATTCTAAACTGCCGATTGAAATTGAGTCTGATGCTAGTCAATTTGGCATTGGTGGTTGTTTAATGCAAGAGGGCAAACCAGAGGCATTCTGTTCTCGACGTCTCACAGACATAGAGTCTCGGTAACCACAAATTGAAAAGAAATTACCTAGTATTTGCTTTTGCTTAAAAAGGTTTCACGATTTTGTATATGTTAAGAAAATAAAGATTAAGACTGACCATCGACCGTTAGTATTTATTTGTTATAAAGATTTTTATAAAGTGAGCGGTCATTTACAGAGATTAAAATTTAGACTATCAGAATATGATTTTGATATTGAGTACTTACCGGGTAAATTAATGTACATAGCCGATTTATTGTCTAGATCCTTCATTAAAACAAAAATTGAATGTGATCAAGCGATTACTATTAGAGTTCACTCAGTTGAAATTGATCTGCCAATTTCTGAGGATAGATTAAAGGGAATAAGAGACGCTTCACTGAAAGATTCGACATTAACAATGGTTAAAATTATTTGTGAGATTGGTTGCCCAGAAAAAATAAACAGTTAATAGATAGCGAATTAGCTAGATACTTATCACAAATCACCGTCGGAAATATATGAAAGGAATAATGTATTGTACTTCAATGATAGAGTTATAATACCAGAATCATTGCGTGAACTTAAAATGAATAAATTACATGTAAAGGCGGACTCCCACTACTCGTATATTTGGCAAGTACGCAATTATTTGCGTACTTGGCAAGTAGATGAAGTTTCGAATTTCAATGACAAGATTGACAAGTATTGGCCGAGTGAACCACTCCCACTACATGCCAAATATAGGCAAGTGGCAAATATTTGCCAAATACACGAGTAGTGGGAGTCCGGCTTAACTCACTTAGGTTTTGAGAAAACTAAATCAAGAGCTCGTTGAATAATATTTTGGCTAGGAATGGTCAAGGATATTAAAAACTTGATAGAAAATTGTGAGGTCTGTATGAAATATTGTAGAAATCCAACTAAAGAACCCTTAATTCCACATGATAGACCTGAAATCCTCTTTTTTAAAGTAGAGGCTCATATTTTATATTTTGGCGGCATTGACTATCTGGTCATAGTTGATTATTACTCTAATTGGATAGTTTTAGAGAAGATAGAATCAAAATCAGCTTACTCTGTTATTTCAAGCTCAAGCCTATATTTGCCAGATTTGGTACACCTGGTATTTTTAATTCGGACAATAATCCTTTCGATGGTACAGAATTTTCAAAGTTTGCTCAAAAATGGAATATTAAGGTTATAACGTCTAGTCCAAGTTATCCTAAATCTAATGGACTTGCTGAACGAGCAGTAGGTATAAGTAAAAGTTTATTAAAAAAATGTTATGAAGCAGATATTGACATTTTTGAGGCATTATAAGGATACCGTAATATACCTTATCTGGTTCAAGTGTGTCAAAAAGCGAACCTTTACAAAATAGAATATCAAGTACCCTTTTGCCTGCAACCAGCAGTGTTTGAATGAATTCTGCCATCATAGATAATAAGACAATCCAAAACATACACTCATTAATAATAGTATATTATTTCATAGGGAGAAGTGTCACTTTTCATGGCGAGCTTGAGGTAATTGAAAGCGAGTCATGAAAAGTCACTTCTCCTCCGAATGAAATATATTATTTTATTTTCCGTCGACCATAGAATAAAAGCTCATTTTAACGCACTCGAAATCATCCATTAATGACCTATTTTAATGCATGATTTCTTATTAATGCATGATTGTCATGGCAACCGAACATAAAATATTCAGTCAGAGCACTATCGAGCTTTGTTGGAAATCAACTTCTGTCACAGAGGGGTATATTGACAACTCCATTCAAAATTAAATAGACTGCAGAAGAAATTTCTGGTGATACAAGTTGTAAAGTAGATAATACTTCAACCTCCACTTTCTTCACACGTTCCTTACCGGATATCATAGGTTATTATATAAATGTGAACTAAATGTAAATATTCAGAATGTCACAACATGTCCAATATTCCGTCTATAAATTTTTGGAATTGTTCCATAGGGAGCATAAATATTAATATATCGAAATGAACATAGAAATTTACATTTTGTCAAATTTGTCTATTATGCAAAATAAAAATTCATTTCTATCGAGAATTCATATTCAATTCGTGATGAGGTCGACGGAAAAATCTTGTAATCAACTCGTTTATTAATTCAGCGATTAATTGTCTCAAACATTAACGCGCTCGCTCCGCTTACGCGTTGAAATATTTCGACCATTAATCGCTGTCATTAATAAACTAGTTGATTGAATAACTATTTCAAACATTTAGAAATTCATGAAAATCTGAATATCCTATTTTGGATTGACATTTACGATCGTTATAATTGAGTGCAAAATGGAACATTTGTGTAGTTACGGTTGTCTTGCAAAATTCATCCTTTGCATAACGACACTTTTCCTTCCGCCGGAGAGAAAATTAAGCCATAGCAGCTATTTCTCCGCCTAGGCGGAGAAATAGAACTTCCCTATGATCCTGTCAGTCGAGAAATGACGTTGTTATCGAAGTTTGGAAATAAAAAATATTATGAAATGAATGCTCATACTCGGGCTGATTTCAAGGAAGGGGATAGTGTGATAGTAATAAGAGACGATGAAAGGAATTGTTGGATACCAGGGGAGATAGTTAGGAAGGCTGACACTGCCAGATCCTTCTTTGTTAGAGATCAACAAGGTCGTGTTTTGAGGAGAAATTCATCGTTACTTAGGTCGTCACCTCGATCCTTTGAGCTAAATAGACCAATCAATGTTGAATATGATATTGTCAAAAATCATTGTAAAAACAACAATATAGGTTCAAGCAATGATGTGCTAAATAATGAATGTGTTCTACCTGTTTCCAATCAGGAAGTTTATACTCGAGCTTGCAGAAAAATTGTTAAGCCTGTTCGATTCAGAGATTGAAATGTTAATTAGTTATTTAGATTTAGAATTTTGTTCAAGTTGTAAAAGGGGGAGATGTAATAGAACGTGGTTGGTAATAGCCGTTCTTGTGAGGTTGGCGCCCCTGTTATACAGAATGTCAATCATCATCGACGTTAGAGACAAGCCAAGATGGTTGTACAAGAGTTGTGTAGATCCGAAGAATAATAAAATTAATAAAAGATACAGTGGTCTTATTATTTATAAGTAGAGTAAAGTCTTCATATATGAAATAGTATCCTAACTAATATGGAATACCTTCATTTCTTCAAGACTATAATATAATGAACGGATCATTCGTCCATCTGTTTCATTCGGTCTACTAACTATCGCACTCACACCATCGATTCAGTTGCGCAAACGCTTAACGTGTGGCAGGCGTGTTTTGTTTTGCTGTCGTGAAGAAAATGTTAAAAGGTAAGTAGTAAATGAGTATTACCAGCTGTTATGTTTGTACCTATTCATAAGTGTTATACTATTCAGTATATCGGTATTATGTTTATTTCACCATTTCGTGATCTTTTGTCATTAAAATATTGTGACTCGAAAAAATATTCAGAAGACTTTGAACTAGTATAAAAATCTAAATATGGACAGTCGTTGGTGTCTAATTATGAAATATGCTTGATGTGTGGGCTCTAGGCACATTATGATTGTGCTGGTCCAGAGTTTGATACTTGGATCTGTAACTTTTGCAAGTAATTATGTAACTTCTTTCATTTATCATAATATGTTATATTCATTTAATTGATCTCAAAGATAATAATGTCCATTTTTGATATTGTTATGTTGATTTAAGCTTATATTCCATATATGGGTTCCTGTTCCATATTTGGTTACTCATTTGTGATTTTTTGTGTGTTAGATTTCGATTAGATAACTAATATATTTGATCAGAGGCTGTTAATTACTACATATAAATGTATGACTGATCAGTATAAACATTAAACTGATTTAATTAATATGAATTTTTCCTTTATATCCCAAAAACAAAATGGTATTCCATATTTGGTGACCTTCCTCCAATAATGATCCAAACTTAACAACTTAATAAACAATGGGATGGTTTATGAATGAGAATAAAAATGATGATATGAGTCGATTATATTCATTGAAAATGAAAAGAGACCACATTAGAAAATGCATATTTATAATAAAAACCAAATGAACACTTCAGCAACGACAAAAATCGGACGAGTACGGCTTACCATCATTCTCCACCCCAGCACAAGCTTCGTGAGACCAAAGATGAGAATCCTGGTACATTACCCAACAGTCATCAGTCTTTGATTTGGGCGGTTACTAAACGTGAAAAATTATTGTGCCAACCAGGTTGCACAATATATTGATGGCAGCCCCTAGACGCTCAATGTTATGGCACAATTTTTTCGTTTGTGCGAAAAGTTGTACCGTTCGACGTCAAGGCGACATTGAAGGTTGTGCAATATATTGCGCAATGTCACAGTCAGACGTGCAACAACATTGTGCAAACAGTACCCATCCTGATTCCATCAGGCCATTAAGCGACAGTAGGTATGAATTCAAAAACCTCTTTCAAAATCTGTAAAAATATATAAGGTGTCCCATTTAAATTAGAAAAGTTGATCGCATTTCCGGTTAAACCGGAAGAAACTATAATATTAACAAGAAAATCAGATTCATTCTGTTCCTTTGCACTTACCTGCAAATTTTCATAAACATCGTTCTTTTCGTTTTAATTAGTCCAATTCCCTACGATACCCTGAATTCTGAATATTTTTCAGGATTTATAGGAGAAAAATTTATTTGTCGAATATAGAAATTTCACAAAATGTAGTCAATTGTCCAAATTATCGTTTGATATACTTACTGTTATCAACTTTTTTATCAGAATTGAAATATGCTTCAGTCGCTTCCTGTAAAACCCTGAAATAGTATAACTCTGCTTTTACGAACTGTCGAGGTCACACACTACAGATTCACCATTCAACTGAATGATTACCTGCTACATTTGAAGATACCATATTTACAGCGAGTTATGCTACCAGTAATCAGATAGCTCTGCTCATTTTCGAATAGATAGATAGATAAAAAGTGTTTATTGATCCTTTTTCTTCTTCCGCTGCTATGCACTAATGGATGTTTGCGATCATTTCCGACCATTCAACTCTGTCTCTTATGCTGTGGATCAACTCCCCAGTCGTCCTGATCCCCGTCCAATGTTTGAAATTTCGGAGCCACGAGCCACGACATCCTCTTTCTGCCCTGCGCCCTTTCATCCTCTATCTTTCCTTCAATCAACAGTTGGAGCAAATGGTATCTCTCGTTGCGTACTACATGTCCCAGATAATATGCTGTTTTCCTGCGTTTTATCGTGAGCTGCAATTCACGTTCTCTTCCTATCCTCCTCAGAATTTCCTCGTTGGTTTTCCTTGCTGTCCAAGAAACTTTCATTATTTTTCCGTAGATCCACATCTCGAATGCTTCCAGCCTATTCATGGTATTAACCTTCAGTGTCCTGCCTTCCATGCCGTACAATAGCACGGACTATACGTAGCATTTTGTGAATCTTATTCTGAGGTTGAGGTCAAAGTCCGAGTTCGCAAAGACGTTTTTGAATTTCATAAATGAGTTCCTCGCTTTTTCTATCCGGCACCTGATTTCTAAAGCGGCCCCTAGACGGTCAATCATGAATGACAGTCTGACTGAACAATGAGATTGTCAATCCTGCCTTCAATCTTGAAGCCCCTACACATATCATTCAAACTGACAGTCTGATTGAAATGACTTCAGCTCAGTTGAAATTTAAACACCGAATAGTACGCTTCTGATTATTATTAGTATAATGTCTCCAAATAAAAAAAGTAAAGATAAGGCTTGTTTGGCCATTATCCTTGCATTGGGCACCAAGAAGACAATAAAACGTCTTTCACTGTGGCATTTGGCTTTATTTCTTTATATATGTTGAGGAATTTTTCCAATGCAACATTTTTTTATATTTATTCATGTAACTGGGATGGGATTTATTCCACAGTTCGGGGAAAAATTCATAAACACTTATGAACCTTTGAAGGCTGTAGGAATTACACTTTTAATGATTCTGGGTGCTTTAATGAAACACACTTTGTAAAATAGTGGACTGTATTCAATTGAGTTTATAAAAATTTACTGAATATGAATTATGTGATTCATTGAATGTCTTTGATACGCCTTCTACGGTATCTGGAGACGTACTACCTGCTGTCCCGTTTCTTCACGCGTTACCCTCTTCGGGGGTTGGCGTGACGTAGTTGGGTAGTGGGAATCGTTCGTAGGGATTTCGCGACAAAGGCAGTTTCGATCGTCAACCCTTTGGGGCAACTCGGCGAAATCCTCGTTAAAGTTTTGCGAGCATCCGTCCTTCATGATTGCATTAATAAGACTGAGGAAAAGAATGATAGAATCACTACACCACCATTCAGACTGTGAGTCTCCCCTCCACTCAACGTGATTGAACCTCGGATTTCAAAAAATTTGGAAATCCGTCAGTCCATTCGTCATTCCATCAGTATAGACCCTACACCTTCAATCGGAATGTCAATCTTCGCTCTGATTGTCATTCCGAATGATCGTGTAGGGGTCCTATAAGTCTGAAGACCAGTTTTCAGCCGAGTTCCCAGATGGTTGAATTTTTCCACTCGTTCTATGTCCTCACTATTGTATGATAGTTTTGCATTCTGGAACTCATCTGGCTCACGGGTGATTATTAGAAACTTTGTCTTTTTTGTGTTAATGTTGATTCCCATAAGCTGACTGTGTATTCCTATTATGTCCAAGAGCCTTTGAAGGTCATTCATGTTGTCTGCTATCAGGACTGTGTCATCCGCATACCGTATATTATTGATGCATGAACCGTTCACTTTGATACCTAATTTTTGTCCCTCAAGAGCTTTTCGGAAGATATTTTCAGAGTAAACGTTAAACAGCAGGGAGGAGAGGACACATGCCTGTCTTACGCCTCTGAGTATGTTTTGTGCCTTTGTAACTTCGTTGCCACATCCAACCGCAGCTGATTAGTTCCAATACAAATTTTCAATACAGCGTATATATTTGTCAAGTCGCTTTAGTATTTGAACGAGTTTGTGATGTTGCACTCTGTCGTAGGCTCTTTCATAGTCTATGAAACATATCGCTACATTTTTCCTCTGGTCGTAGCAATTCTGCACTAATTCTTGAGTTGCGACCAGTGCCTCTCACGAGAGAAGGGGTTTAGGTACGAACCTAAACCCCTTCTTAATCCGAATTGTGTGGACCCTATAGAGCTTTCGCATTTTGTGGAATTTCGGTAATGCATGACTTTAAGAAATATCTTCAAGGTGTGACTCATCAAGCTGATCAATCTGTGGTGTTCACATATTGTTGCGTTGTTCTTTTTTGGTAGTGGAATGAAAATAGGTGTAAGCCATTTGGTTAGGAAATTTCCCGTGTTGAAAATTTGGTTGAAAAGTCTTTGGAGTATCTTAATACCTTCGTTGTCTAATAGTTTGAGCAGTTCAACAGGCACTAGATCCGGCCCAACCGCTTTCTCATCTTTCGAGCTATCTTTTGCTCTACTAATCCCCTCTACTGTGATTGATGGTCCAGACAAATCATCCTCCGTATTAACTTCTAGCTGTGGTCTCTCATCTGCAAAGAGATTAGCATTATATTGTTCCCAGATAGCTTTTTTATGTGCGTCGTCTTGTGCCACTTGTCCTTGTTCATTTCTTATGTTTGAGAAATTCTGTTTCCTGTATACTCCAGCTGTTTCTTTCATTTTCTTGTGCAAGATATACTCGTCATGCCGTTCTTGCAGATGTTCTATTTCCTCGCACTGTTCCTTCAGCCATTTATTTTTTGCTGCTCTTATTGCCCTTCTTATAGTATTTTGCAACTTAATATATTGATCTCGATTGCCTTGGTTCTTATATTTTCTCCTCTCTTCAAACATTGCTAGTATCTCGTCCTTCATCCATCTTTTCTTTTTAATCGTTTGCTTGTATCCTATTTCTTCCCTTACCCTTGCTGTATCTATCATAATCTTTTCTGTATCGTTTCACGCTCTATCAGGATTTGCCTCCTCAGCCGGCCGTGATGTGACCAAAGTTGTTAACGTTCCATTTAACTTTTTGCTAGTTTTATTTCTAGTACTTTGATCTCGAAGTTTATCATAATCTATTCTGGGTTCTCGTTTTCGTCTTTTTCCATTAATAATCCTCATTTTCAATTCTGCTAACAGAAGGACGTGGTCTGATGTGACGTCAGCTCCAGGGTATGTACATGTTTTTGTTACTGATGTTTCAAAACGTTCGTTAATCAATAGATAGTATATTTGGTTTCTAATTATGCGATCAGGGCAAACTGCTGGGGCTCTCCATGTGTAGATACGTCTATACTCCATTCACTTTTATAAAGTATCGCGGTTGGCCATGATTTAGGTTTATCAAGTTTTTCCCTTTAAAACAGACGCAGGTTGGCACTCGTGAAAATAGAGCAACATTGCCAGGTCTACTTTCTATTTACTCTTTTTCAAATTTGTAAATGGAGTTAGTTCTACGAAGATTTAACTGTGGCCCAGGTTTCGTAGAACTACTACATTTTCATGCTGGAGTATTTCCGGTTGTGCAAAAATGTATTTAAATGTCTTCTGAATTCACATAATATTTTCTCAAATTCATTAATTTCCCAAAGTAAATGAACTTTTTGATAAATACGTAATTACTACGATTTTTTAGCAGAAACGACAACGTTGTGGGCGTATCTGACAGTGCAATGACCATAACCGAACATTTTCAAAACATACACGGTGAAATGTGTCAAAATTTCATGGCAAACCGCGATACTTTATAAAAGTGAATGGAGTATAGGTGGTAGTCGAAACCAAGTGTTCGTTATTTTTATCTGTTCCTCCTGGCAAAACTGGTGCAGCCGCCCACCCCTTTCGTTCCTCTCTCCCAATCCATAAGGGCCTACTAGTTCATCAGGTATGCCTTCTCCAACTTTGAAGTTTAAGTCACCTAGTATAAGGTTCATTTCATGTTTTTTAACATTTTCATGAACTAGCTGCCTCAGTTCTGCATAAAATTACTCAATATTGATCCATTTAGACACAATACAATCCATAGGACAAGTCAGTATAATGTATACATCAACAGAGTGGAGAGGAAGAAGAAATCAAATCATTGAATACAATCATCATTGAGAGGTTCATTCACACTGAAATGACCTTTGCTTAGTAGTAGAGATTTAATTTTCCTACAGAAATGAGACAAATCAAGTGACTTTATTGAAGTAGGTAGGTGATTGTACAATATAATGCCCTTATATCTATACTCCATTCACAATTATAAAATCACAACTCTGGCCTTGGAAATTTGACACATTCCACTCTGTATCGAAGTTATGACGTTTTTCGAAATATTTTTATGTTCCAAGTCAACACTATGTTGCCCTTTCTACATTCTTAGCGTATTTCTCAGAATGTGAATGAATTGGAAAATATGTGATGGACGAAAATAATTAACGTTTATATGAATTGATAGAAAGGATTCCTTTTCTAGTTATTTGCATGAAAAGTACAAGAGATCACTGTTGAAATATATAATTTTTCGCCATGGAAGAAAATTGCATTGCTTTCACATAATTTTCATATGCATGCTTGTGAAGATTTGATGTTTTTTATCCTCTTGAACTGAAAGTTGAAGACTTGACGACATCAATTGTTGATTCTAATCAAGAATTCATTAAAAAAATCAACCGAAAGATATAAGATGAATTGATGGGTAATTACAAGAATCAAGAATAATGGAACATCATATCCCTCTACTGGAATCCGAATATGTGATATGATTGTGAGGGTGCATAACATTTCTATTTCTAATATTTCTTTATTTCAAATAAATAACAGTTTTATTCATTCATCACAAATAAAATAAACATAATAACTAAATTAACGAATTTGTTTACAGAGAAACTAATAATTTCAATGCAATATAAATTAATAAGCCTGAAAGCTTTATAGATATACATTTCATTTATTTGATCTTATGAACAAGGAGTAAAATATTCTGGCTGTATAGTAATTTGTTAGTTTGAAGAAGATTCATACATTACTACCACAGTAGGTTTGTACAAATGAAATGGAATAGGTCAAACATATGCTTCACATTTATCATTCACCTGTTCTAAAATAAGACGCAAACTCCTGGAATATGGAAAAAAACCGATGTATTCTGTCTGGTTCAATATAGCCTATTTCTACTTCCGGCAAAGGATTTATAGGAATGAAAGCTCCAGTGACACATATTTCAATTCATCGGAATCTGAATCGTTGAGTGCAATATAGTCATATTTCTTCTTTTTTTTAGCTTCTTCGACGTGTTTTTTTCTGAAACGTGAAAACGATCAACAATAATCATTTAGAGACCAATGATGGCCATCCACAACCCGTTTACTTACGAAAATCGTGCAATTTCATTCTGCAAGTTCTTTCCTCATAATTCCTCGAAAATCCTACCTGAACCATATTTTCCGGTCGCTTCCGTTAGAAGATCGTATAAGGAAGCCTTTTTTGTCCATTTACACATTCGAAATAAATTTTGAGCACCAAAAACGATACCGAAACTAACCAAACTTCTGGGGGACCGGAATTTCGTTTGAAATCTTTCCAAACGGCCAGATACCTAAAAAAACTTCGTGTTGATTGGATATTTTCTGAGTTAATATCCACTTCAGGGCAAGGGTGTGATGCATACACTAACATTATTTTTTAACGTAGATTCAATATCTGCCATAAAAAAATGGGGTTCTAATTTGAAAAAATTGATTTTTCACGATTTTGTCATCCCTAACTTTGAAAGCGATTTTTTCACCCCCTGTATCATGAATCGCGATTTAGATTTTTAAAGTGGATACATCAATCTTACATCTTGAAATATCCCAAAAATGAAAATTTTCCATTCAAAAACCTCGAAGTTATTCTTGTTTCAGCGGAGCTCTATTTTCGATTTTTTTTTCGAATTTTCCCACTCAGAGAGAATTTTCCAACCAAAACTGAAAAATGTTACATCAAAAAAACTTGAAATTTTCTAAGGAATCTATTTCTGCAATAGAAAAATGGTGTTCTAATTTGAAAAACGGAAGTTGACGTCATTTCCGGAAAAACCGGAGGTGCTCATGCCTTGAAAATATTTTAGATTTCATCAGCATCGTGAAATACTTATAAGTGCTGAATTTCATGAAAATACGTTCAGTAGTTTCCCGTATAAATATGGGTGAGGTTCCTCGTGAAAGACCCTGTATACTCCGCCTGTGTTCAAGACAATTTTGCTGTTTTTATTTATACTTCTTCCAGTCTCCCGTATCCCGTTTTCACAACTATTAACTATCCTGTTTGGTCCAACCCCTCCCCTTATGGGAATTTTCTTTATTCAAATATTTATATCGCTTCAATTTTAATAGGGCTGAGTTCTTGGTTCTTGGAGAGTCCGAAACAAATTTTTCATACAAAAGTGATCTGAGACATTCTATTTTATCACACTCATGATACATCCTGTAAGTTAAACTGCTACATATTCCTAGTAATTATCACTAATCAGTAAATCTATTTCAGTTGGGGTTCTTCAAATAACTTTTTTGAATAAATATCAAAAAGGTAAGAAAGAAACATGATTATTCATATTGAATTCGCGGGGTATATTTCTCAAAGAAGGTATTGTTTGAAAAAATGTTTTTATTATATAAATATATTTCATCTTCTGGCATCTTTATAAATAATTTACACAAAGCAGGAAATCAATTTTGGTAATAAATAACAAGTCATAACAACTAATGAGAAATCGAGTACGTAATCCATAAATATAGTTCGAATTCCGTGTAATCACAATTCAGTCCTGTACACACGTCACTTATCGTTTTTCAATCACTGCAATTATAGAATCAATTGTCATTATGAAGAATATCATGGATGATATTTCGAAGTTATGCACATTCACTTTATCGTTCGATTAAAATTGAAGAATTTGATTGATCCATTCTCTGAATTCACTTATTCTGGTATATACTCCAGGTTGATTTGGCTCTGCACATCCGATACCCCAGGATATCACGCCGGCAAGGAGAAACCTCTTGTCCTCCCTTTGAATGACCATAGGACCACCAGAATCACCTGAGAAATTAAAAATCAATAAAGCAACTTAGAGATCAACGTCAGCTGGAGTTTTATCTCAAAAGAAATATTTTTGATTTTCGCGAATAGTAGAACTACCAAGATATTTTTGGGATATCGGGTGTGTGTTATTGTATCAATCCAAGCTTTCGGTCATCATTGTGATCATCTTCAGGGAGAACAATTCGAGATGGTAAAAAGTTATTCAATGTCCTCGGAATGGAAGGGTAATATCAAACATACAATTTAAACTCTAGAAAACACGTCCTTTTTAACGACGCGACGTGACGATTAGTGTCAATGAAACTGCCTGAACATTATTTTTGGAAAAGCGTTGAGATAGCGTGACTATATTTGTGAAAAATAATTCCTTTACCAATTGGCAGAACTCAACTTTGTTCGAGAAGTACAGGGTGTCCCATTCGTTTTGTCCTATCCCCTTATATAGGAACTCACACATGTAATAGAAAAAAGTTTCAGATAAAAGTTGTTCTTGTTAATGTAATCTTTTATTGTATAATAATTTCAAAATGGCGTCGAGCTTATACACAGGGTGGTGGCATAAAGTTATACTTTTTTAAATGGAACACCCTCTATATTATTAAATTTTTGAAAAGAGCTCAAAAACACGATTTCAGTCATATATAACATTAATAGTCTATTATGTTCCGTTCCGGATTTATGGCTAGTTTTCAGTGAAAAGGGGTCCAATTTAGGACTGCAATAAAAAAGTCTCTATGGAATGGATTTGAATGAAACTTGCACTGGGAGTTTTTCAATTTAGTTGTCTTTCCTATTTGATCACAAACAATTTGATAGACAGCGATTAAAATAAATGCGATTGTCTTTCTTCAACCTCCAAATATCTCGAATTTTTCAAATGGAACACCCTATATTGAGTTACATCATTTGAAAGATCTCTTCAAGACGAATCTAAATATGTAGGGTAGCAAAGGTCTAAAATTTATTTTGGAAAACTTATAGACGAACTCATTTATGTAATGTTGAAATTTTATAGCATAATCATTCGAATATATCGAAATTAGCTGCTTCGTTTAGAAATATTTAAAAGCAAATTCATTCAAAATAAAAGTAATTTATTAATCATCCAATCAAATCACAACAGTTGTTGAGCCGCATAAAATTTGAAGCTTTTTTTGCGGTGAATTTCTAAACATCTATGAATGCCACTTTTTGGTAATCGCAGATTCAACGATGCTCGACGAACAGAGTCCTCAGGAAAGTCTTCAAAATGTAAGACAATGTCGAGTTGAGTATCCTCAGACAGAACTCTTTTCGGAGCGTTGGTTTTCTTTCTTGTAAATGCACCTTCAGATTTAAACTTATTGTAGATTCCTTCAAAATCTTTTCTTCCAGGTAACTGTTTTTCTGGAAAAAGAGCCCTGAAACTACGAGCATCTAACGCAGCACTCTTGCCGTTAGCCAGATAGCACTCAAAAAGTTTTATTTTATCTTCTTTAATAAACATAATTCTTGTTTCAATCAAATAAAAATACAGTCAATAATAGATAACCGGAACAAATGTCGTACCCATGACAACGATATACTCAAATGATTATTCGATTTTTTTAAAATTTCATTAATAAATCGTCTTCAACTTTTTGCAGATAGATTTTGGGCCTATGCTACCTTACATATTTAGATTCGTCTTGAAGAGATCTTTCAAATGATGTAACTCAATATAGGGTGTTCCATTTGAAAAATTCGAGTTATTTGGAGGTTGAAGAAAGACAATCGCATTGATTTCAATCGCTGTCTATCAAATTGTTTGTGATTGAATATGAAAGACAACCAAATTGAAAAACTCCTTTAAGTTTCATTCAAATCCATTCCATAGAGACTTTTTTATTGCAGTCCAAAGTTGGACCCCTTTTCACTGAAAACTAGCCATAAATCCGGAACGGAACATAATAGACTATTAATGTTATATATCACTGAAATCGTTTTTTTGAGCTCTTCACAAAAATATAATAATATATAGGGTGTTCCATCCAAAAAAGTATAACTTTATGTCACCACCCTGTGTATAAGCTCGACGCCGTTTTGAAATTATTATACAATAAAAGATTACATCCACACGAACAACTTTTATCTGAAACTTTTTTTTATTACATGTGTGAGTTCCTATATAAGGGGATAGGACAAAACGAATGGGAAACCCTGTACAAGGTGTTCGAAATTCATTTCAAGAACACTTTTCTTTCCATGTCTTCAGAATCGTTATGTCCAAAGATCTGAATTTTGATGAATAGTTTCATATTATCATTGTTTGTTTTCCTCAATCAACAATTGTATATTTTTCCTGATATCTAAGATCAGACTGATGGACAATTAAATCCACGAGATAATACAATAACACTACTTGAAAACGATGAACACTTGATATTTTTGGAAGAAATGATCAATTTGGAAAATGATTCAATTATCGAGTTGTGGAAATGACCACGTTTTCAAGTTATTCCTCGTCATACTAGAAAAGAGAAGTTGAGAACATCAGTATTTTGAATGACAATGAACTCAAGTCCACAATAATTTTGTCATCTTATATTTCAATTGTGAAGGATACTGATAGAATCAGATGATTCGATTATCTTCAAATTCAAATGATGACCATTCCTTCATTTTCCATGTATCTGCAATTTCAACTAGTTATTTGAAATATTGTATTTTTTGTTCCAAAGATGAATAAGCCGACCTGATTTTTGCAGATATTGATATTGTATGGTTTTCTCCGTGATAGAAACGCCTGGGTTCGATAAACTATTTATTCACACTACTATTGACACTAATAATTAACAACTAATGACAAAAGTCTACACAGTTTATTTCCACTGATTTATTTGCACTAGTATTTATTTTCACTCGTCGCTTGCCTCTAACTGAATGAGCGAATTCCCTCATCCGCCGATGGGCCCCTTATATGTATCACGCCGATTGTTTCTCGTTAAGTCCGGACCCGTCTGGAAAATTCCCGAATCATTCGCGGCCGCTATGTCGGATGGAACAGTCCACGCGGTCTCAGAAACCTCCAGATCGAGGCGGAGCGCTGAATGCACACTTGTCACATAATTTTTTCGAAATATTTCAGAACCGACATCATAAACGGATTCAGCCTACTCTTTGTCATTATAAGCAAACATAACACAGAATATCTAACTCTCTTTTTTGGAGTTATTTTTGCATGAAATATTATAGATATGTTTATCTGAATAATCACCAATTAATGTTGAGAAAAAATTAATTTGGGGGAGGAGTAAATTACAATTGCAAATATGTTCGAGCATAATAGTATTATCTAATATTAGTAATATAGAAAGAAATCTGTTAGTCATTTCAATTCACACCTAAAAACCTTATCCAGGCACATGCTCTCCCAAATACTTTTTGAAAAGTAGTTATAACTTCCTAACAAAGCCACATTCGTAAAATCCAAAACAGTTTTTCTTGATTCTTTGGAGCTCAAGCAGGAAAAGCAGTTGAAGGAGTGTTAAAGTCAAAAACTCATCCGGTTTAACACAAAACAAATTTTGGAATTCTGTTGTTTGAAGATGATACAAAATTATTAAAATGTATTGGACTTTGATTTCGATGAATAAGACAAAGTTGGAGACACAAGCCCGACGCCTTCGCCAATTCGTGAACATAATTGTGAAGGAGGTCTGATGTTTGTTCGAACTGAATGGGTTGGAAAATAATTTACCTTCACATGAGTCGAAGCCACCACGTCTCCATCCAGCGCAGATGAAAATGTGAGGTATGTGCTCGATGTACCCAGCAGATCTGTACATAGACTCGCACACCGAGTTGTTAATCACTGGAACAGACACTTCCTGGAGAATGGAAGGCAGGGGACCATCTGAAAAATGAGAAAAAAATGAGAAAGATTGCCCATCTAATCTACTCGCTTCCCTGCTGCTTTTGTTACGTGTCTGGAAAGTATAATCATGGAGAAGCGTGACTGCTACTTCATGGCTTGTAGATTTAATCAGGAAGTATCCCCGAGGTTCATGATCTCCCATAAAATATCACATTAAGAAAAGTATGGCTCAAAATTGAATATCTGGCAAGTCAAAATAAATCAATATTTTTCATTTACTCTTCACAGTTTTGGTGACAATATTTATCAATGACGATAGATTCGTTCAAGCCGGGTGTGAATATTAATATTTTATTGAATTCAAATAAGAACCTCTCATTGTTCACGCATAATTATGTAAAGAAAAACAATTGATATATCATTGAAATTGATCAGTTTATCCTCGAGACAAATTTGTTATACAGGATGGCCCACATAAAATAGTCCAACCAAATATTTAAAACATGGAGCTGGTGCATTAGTGGAAAATTCTCCATGTATTTCTTGAGAGCGTATTATACTCAGAATAAATTCATTATACCCTCTCGCTTCAATAAAAAAGGAGAATTCTGCTATGAGATCCATCGTTTCATACATTAATACAGCAAGTTCAAAGTTCTGTGAATATCTCAACTATATTTTTTACCAGATTCGATTCAACATAGCTGGGTCGATTTCCTTTTGATGTAGTGAATTTCTACCTTCACAGACTTGTTTCCAATTACCAGTTATATGACAAACACATGACTCGCTCGATGGAAGTCATAAAAACATTTATTGGTTGATGATTTTCTTTTGGCGGCTTACACACCGAGGTGACATGCGACGCAACATGTGTTGGGCTCTGTTCGAGCCTGATTTATGCAGGTAAAAGATTGGTTTACATATGAATTGGATTCAATCAATATATCTTTGTCCTCAAATAAAGAACAGAAAAACCTAATCGAGCTCTTTGATTCTGATGTTATTATTTGAACCAGCACTAAGAAATAATCTCAGAAATAATAACCTTATGGTTATTCTCGCTCCTGCATTCAGCAGTTACAAAAAATTACATCACAACATTATTTTTTTTTTCAATAATGACCATCATAACTGACGGATTTTGAAAATAGTTGCAACAATGGAAACTTCGCTGGAAATTATACAGATAATATTCGGTAAACATATCTTTTGCTCTTTTAATGATCCACGAGATGTTCGAAGCTTTGTCCGCTTCTTGCCAAACACGAAGCAATCCATCATGACCTACTAACTTTGGTCAGTATCGCAGGAGTAATGCTCCGAAAAGCATTCACTATTCTCTACCCCATATTGAGAGCTGTTATTATATCTTCATCACTTTATGTGAACCAACAGAAAATTGAATTGAGAAATAGCTTTTGCCTCTAAACAACAATAACTCAATTGATAATCTATTTTTGGAAAGTCGAAATAACACTGATGCATTGGTTGAAGACACATATGATGAATATGTGATGTTCATTCGAAAAACCATTATTATTTTCATGTTTTATTATGGTTTTGTGAATTTTCGAAAGTTTGGAAGCTAGGTCAATGAAATTATTTATTGGTAGGGGAAGTACCTACGTACCAAGACATAGGGTTTAATTTCAGAGGCATAACTTGTTAGTAGTGAATCACAGTAATGTCATATTCTACACCTATTATCTTTACAGAATAGGTTTTTCTTAACCCTTTCACTACCAGACCCCTATCCATTAAAAAAAAAAATTTTTTTCTTATGATTCAGTCAAGAGAAGCCCTAAATATGAAACATCTTTCATGAAAAAGAGACAAAATTTGTTTTTTCATAGAAAAAAAAATGTCCATAATTATGGACAAATACACCCATAGGTATCGCTTGAAAATAGAAGTTTTATTATTTCATCAAAGATTTTATTCAACAAAAAATAAAAATTCATAATAAAACAATAAATATTCTGAATGAAATAATGACGATAAATACAAAGAATAATTTTTTTTGAAAATATCACTCAATGTACCCATGAGAATATGCAGACCAATAAAAACTTCCATTTTTTTTTATTGTTTGTTATAAAACTACTATTGTTTTGAAGAGCATATAAGTTGGTATTATTTACCATTTTCAATACCAATTCATCTGTGATATATTTTTTATAATATTCTATTGGGTTTGGCAGAGAATGTTGATCATTTATACCTATTTTCATCACTTTCCGCTCTCCTCTTCCCAACCTCAAATTGCAACGCCGGTCGTTTGGTCCATTTTATTTCAGATTTTTCCGTATAAATAATTCTTTTGGTTTGTTCTTCTGAAGCATGGGCGCCTGCGGGGGGGAAGGGGCAGGGTGGGTCCATCCCCCCCCCACCCTGAGATTTTGGTGGCCTTATAGTTTTTCAGCACAACACCATCAATATTTCAATAATTTTAATTTTGCCCATCTGAGAAAAATTTCTGCGGGCGCCTATGTTCTGAAGTATTAGTGAAATAATTGTTTCGATCATCTTCTTCATCTTCATATTCGTTCGCATTTAGATTTTCCGATTCATGTAATTGATCGAAAGTACTTTTCCAGTTCTTCAGCCGCGGTGTTCAGCAATTAATCGTCGGAAAGATCTGATAAATCGGAAAAATTACCGTCCTCAAGTTTGTCGAACAATTCTACCAGATTCTTTTCTATTTTGAAACCTCCCCTTTGTACAAATACACTGGACCTCTCTGTAAGTGAAAGATAAATTTTATTACCCCTGACTCGATTTGTCCATAATTGTGGACAGACGATTTTGAAATAAATTTGTTTATGGAACCGACTGCGTTATGGAAAAATTTTTGTTGGATATTGAAAGTACCTACTGCCTTTGACTATTTCTAAATATTTTTTTTATGTAAAATCAAGATATCGAGAGCCTAACCAACAATAAGAAATATATACCACTTACCAGTCGACTTGCGGACACTCGTGGATGCCATCATTATTTGTTCAAAACAAGCGACCTCTATTGCTAGACATGAAAACTTATTGCTCATGAGAAGAAGGAGAGTAGATGCATGTTGTGTTTTATTTACAGAAACCTGTTTTTCTAAACAGTTGATATTTTAGTGCTCTGAAATCGATGTCCATAATTATGGACACCAGTAGCGAAAGGGTTTCTGAATATATGTTAGATGAAGAATTTCCTGGAATGTCTGGTTTGTCCTGGTGGTAAGTTTATTAAGAAAACGTAAAAAAATCATTGCAGAAACGACGAATACAGTTTTACGTCAACAACGTGATATATCCAACATTTATGCATACTTATAGAATATATGTTAAGGAATACTATAAGGAAATTCTTTATAATGTTTGAAAAAGCAATTGCTGACACGCCGGCGGAGGTATCATAATGGTCTCAACATCAATAGAAGGTGGAAAAAATTTTCAGTGAAACTTAGAATACAGATTTTTCAGTTTGCTAGAAATTTTGGTTGTTGAATAGCGCATATTAAATGCTTATGTAGTGTTTTATAGTTCGAATTGAATAAACGTTGAGGAAGCACGATAAAGGCAGGTTTCATAATGGTAGCTGCCTAGCTGCATTAACGAGCTGTATTATATTGATACTAAGTATATCGAATATTGAATAAACGTTCGGAAGAATTTCGGTATCGAAAGTTTCGTAACCACAATCAACGTAGCAATGCTATACAGGGTGTCCCACGGTCGAGTGCCTATTAGACGTTTCTGGAGAACTGTTCATAGTTGAAATCTGAAAATTGGGATTACGATATCGTTCGAAATTCTCTACAGACCTAAAATATTCTTGGAGCTTGTGCACTTTCGGTTAAACCAGGAAATGAAATAAATTTGTTCAAAAAAATTTTTTTTTCAATATTTTCGTTTCTGATATGATTGAGTATGCTCAATATATTTGTGTTGAAACCATTGTATTCATTCGAATAGTTTTCGAAATATCGAAAAAAACCTGAAAAAATTTCAAATATTCATAGTCAGTGTTATGTTCATTATTGTCATTCTGAACATCCCGAGTGTAAACCGTTCTCACAACGTCAAAGTAGAATAATGTGGAAAGGTCATGCATCTTTTGAATTTCATAAATATCATCAAAGGGTGTTTAACATTTAGTGTCGAAAACTGTGATCGAAAATTGGCCATAACTTCTCTTTTTCAAATTAGAACCCTTTTTTTTATAATTGCGTTGGATTCTGCGAAGAAAAATAATGATATGTATATCACTCTCAGATGCTCTTGCTCCTAAATTCAGTAATTTCCGAGTTCTTTGAGCTTTTCTGAATCCATGTTGTACGTAGAGTCAAATTCATCGAATCTGAATTCGATGAATATTCTATTAAAACTATAGTAACAATCAATGATTAGCCATGTCGCCTGTGAATCATTAATGGGATCATCTATCTTCTATGTTCGCAAAATATTCCCATGCCAACAGATTCGATGACTATTCTTATGAAACCATAGTTTCTATACATAAGGCGCGTTCGGTATATACATATCCGTCAGCTCTTTTCTATTCGCTTGCTCCGTTGGCGTTCGATAATTCAGTGTGTTGACACCAAGTTGACACTTTCCTCTCTGTTCTGCGCTCTGAAGTCACGTGATTTGTATCCGTATTCTCTCGCTCCACTCCGGGATCGAAATAACGAACCCTAATAGTAACCATTGAAGTAAAATCGAAAAGTAAGGTTAAGGCCTAGAATAAGACCTGCCACTTGTGAATTATCAATCAGATAATTTATCTTCTATGGTCATGGTCCTGCGAAAGATAGGATGAATTTGACTCTACGTACAACATGAATCCAGAGAAGCTCAAAATCTCGGGAATTACTGAACTTAGGAGCAAAATCATCTGAGAGTGATATCTTTTTTTTTCTTCGAAGAATCCAACGCAATCATAAAAAAATAGGGTTCTAATTTGAAAAACAGAAGTTATGACCAATTTTGGATCACAGTTTTCGACACAAAATTTGAATAGCCCCGATTATTCTATGGGAGAAAGTGAACGTTTTTCACACGTGTGTTGTTCATTGATCAGTATTTCAGTTGACCCATTTTTATATCATAATTAATTCATTCATAACTCTTTTTGAACAGAAGTTCATTAGTGATGCTTTCTTCACACAAATTAGTCTGGGGTTCCGCAACAACTAGTTCGCTATATTTGTTCAGCATCACTGTACTCGTATCATGTCGTCGTAGTGGTCCTATTTCTCGAATATTCAGATATTCGAGAAATATTCAGATAGGGGATTATAAATATCGACTCAATACCTGAATTCCCAACCTCGAATCTCCGTCTAAGTCGATTCATACACCCAATTTCATCTCCACCCCGAATATATTCTAAAATCCAGGTCATTCCTAATTAACCCGTTTCATTCCATCCAGGCCCATATACCCCCTGGAAAGTCGACGAATCCCGGAATCTCACCTTCGTAGAGCCTGCCCCATCCGGTGACGTAAGCGGTCCTCCCAACGAAGTTCTCGTCTGTCTGTGGGACGCAAACCGGTATGATGTTAGGCTGGAACGTCACGGGCTCGTAGAACCTGAGGAGTGCCAGGTCGTATTCGAAGGTCCTCGGGTCGAATTGGGGATGGGAAGCGACTATCTGCACCCTGCGTTCCTGATGCAAGTAGGGTTCGGATTCGGTGGAGAGATCGTGCTCCCCCAAACGCAGAAGTAGGTCACTGGGTGGCACGCTGAAATCAATACAAATATTATCTGTGTGTGCAAAAACAGCCTCCGGCCTTGATATGTTTCATTTTGGGGGGATGGCTATGTTGAATTTCAGTAATGCTATTTTCATTTGTGATGTTATAGTCTGGAGCAGATGCACGTTTTGTTTTTGGTTTGTTGAGAGTTAATTATGAATAACGTTTTTTTTCTTATTCTCTCTTCACCTTGACAATACAATGGGGTGCACCAGTGGTCCGACCATAAAAATGTGGCGTTCATTCAAAAATTAAAGAATTCAACTCGGAATTCAATGCTCTAATTTAGGTATGAAGGGACTATATGCCATAATCGAATATAACTTTGCTTATGTTAAAAATGAACATATGATTTTTTGAGGATCATTTGAGAAGGCTGTGCTGATTGCTATCATTCTGTCCGACAAAAAAATTAGGCAATTTCTCAGTCCAACGAATGAAAATTATTGGTCTCATCAGACTCCGTTTTCATAACATCTTCAATCATCATATTTGACATTTGAATTTCAATGAAAGTTGCCTTTTTTCATCGTTTTGGTTGCTTTCCTGAAGCTCATTTACTTTGCATGTCTCAAAGAATTCCAAGAATCAGTTAGATACGGAAATCCGACTCTAGACTAGAAGTGAAATGTTGCACGAAGTGGTAGAAGGTACCTGGAACACCTTTTCTGTAATACATCTGGGGTTATGAAAAGAATGTTTTCAATTGTTTTTAACTGTAGCTATTTCATCTAAAGGCTGTAATAATGAATATGAGAAAATGTACTATCGAAATAAAAATGCACAAACTGAATTTTTTCTGCCCTAGTGCATGGAATATGGAATCTCTACCAGTTTGAACCAAATTCTTCGAAAAAAAAGTGGCAGTTTCATGGAATTCCGTTTGAGGAATACCAAGGGTTTCAAAAATAGTTTGGTAATTTTCCCTATAAATATAGGTACGCTTTCGGTTTTGCACCACAGTCCTCTGCAGTCTGAAACTGCGTAGACGAATTATACAGGGTGAGTCTTTGACTTGTACATATATTTTAACTGAAGATTCTTGAGGTCAAAAGAAACCTTTTTTTTCATTTTCCATTTTTCCGAATTCGGCTCTGTTAAAAAGATATAACCATTTGAAAAAAAAAATTGGGCTCAATACGTTCCTGAAATGATCTTCTGGAATTGTTGCAAAGTTCATATTTCTCGATAGGAATTGAGCTTATACATTTAGGGAATACTCAAGTACTAACCTTACTGGAATAAAAATGTTGCAAACACGATAATTTCAACAAAAACATGTTAGTTTCATCGAATTATATCCTCAACTGAAAACCCACATTTCTCACACCAAAATAAGTTCCTTCTTCGATTTTTCTGCAGATTAGTTTGTGAACACTATTAACTTGTTCATATCTTCCACGAAATTCCCGAACAATATCATGAAAAAAGACTTTTAATTCAGATCATCAGAATTCATTATTAAACAACCTAACCTAATCTATTTTGTATCCATTCTGTGAATGTTCGCACAGAAATTTCAAGGAAATGTTGTCAGCTTTCTGATATTTCCATTGAGGTTAAGGATTTATTACGAACCATAGAATAAATCACGATACACTTGTGTACCGTGGTATAAATATCTATGAATTTTGCCGTTTCCATCATAAATCGAGTTTGCCACGCATGCGTCGAGCGAAAACCGAAAGATTGGTTAGGTATCTGCAGGTCAACTATAAACAATAACAAACCAGAGTCTCTGAACAAACTGTAAACATTATGTGATGTTCTGAATACATTCAGTGAATTATTGTTCTAATGTGTTTTATTATGTGATGTGAATTATTATAATCTTAACCGTGTCGAGTTTATAAAATTCCAGGAGGATATTGTTTAGATGAAAACATCGACTCAGATTATAAGGTATCATTTCAGTTTTCATTAATTTCAATAGAAGTAGGGATTGTCGGATGAGGACAAAATACTGAGTACTAATTATCAGCCAACGTTTCGTTTATTTTTATGAATAAACTTCATCAGGGCCTGTAAGGATACAACTCAAATTACAACTCTGAATAAAACCCAAAAAAATTAAAAGGGGGTCACAATATGAAAAAACACACAAGGGGACAAGAACAAGGTCATCAAACAAGATGTTACTCCTACATACCTCAATTAGAGAAGCAAAATATGCAGTCATGAAAATAAGAGATCATCTACATGGATAAAATCGTATAAGCTCAAAAGCAGGAGCAACCGGAATAATCAAGTTTGAAAAAGTTACACAAACTACACAATAACAACAAAAGTCACAATGAAATTCGTATCTAATACTAGGATTCAGCGTCATCTATATCAGGACGCACAAAACAATGAAATAAAATAACCGTGTACAAAGTTTTCTGCCTTAGGCAAGATCAAATAAAAACACAAAAAAACAGAAAACAGAAAATTACATTGTAATAATCCGGTACAGCACAATTACAGGTCTCTAAACAAATTGGCATACATAATACTGAGATTTTGTGTATCAGTGCGGAAGTTGACAGTATCATTTTTATATTTATTAATGAGTAGCATTTCGGCTATAGGCAACTTCCGAGAGTTTGCTTCACTATGCAACACCACAGCGTTGTTAAAATCGAATATATGTCCCGTTGAGAAATGGTGGGAACTCAATGCAGTCTTCTCTCTTTTGTCAATGTTGACCACTCCACAATCATATCTGTGTTGTCTCAACCTCACATTCAATTTATTCTTTGTAATCCCTATGTACCTTTTCTCGCAATTGCCACACGGAATCGAGTATACCACCCCTGATCTTTGGAGCGTGGGTGTGGGATCTTTTAATCTAGAAAACAGATTGTTGATAGTTTTCTTACTGTACTGGACAATCTTGGTATCCTCTCTTTTTAACACCTTACAAAGGGCACTGCTCAGACCTCTCTGCAAGGGTATCTTGAAATATGTGACCCTTTCTCTGGAATCCTCATGATGTACCGGTTGTTGTTCATTGAGGACGGCACTGACAATATTTCTGGGGAAACCATTCATCCTTGCCAACCTCATTATCAGATTAAAGTTTTTCTCCTTAAACTGCGGATGTGAAAGCCTTTCGGCTCTATGTTTGAGAGCCTTGAGTATTGCGACCTTTTGAAAACACGGATGGTGTTGCGGCGAATTCCCGCTAGAGGTTGCTCTCAAAGGAGTGGGGACGCGGCGACTACGACGACATGAGGCGAGCCACTTCACTTCGTCTCCAGACATCGCAAGAGAAACATACTATTATAAAGTTATTCATTTTCATCTATTTCGTGTACAGCCAATACAGTCCACAGTTACATATTACTTGTTTCAATACCATCAGAACCCAATAATCATTACAATTTCGCTACAAAAATTGGACCTTCTGAGCGGATTGAGTTATTCAAGAACCAGCAAGTGAAGATACGATTCATTCAATTCGAAGCAGTAACGGCTTTCCTCTACAGTCCAGTCGAATTCGAGTTCCGACCTGAACGTCGACGTTGCAGAGTGTGGAGCGGGAAGGAAGAGGGAAAGAGACAGTGGCCCGACAACGACGACAACGAGTGAGATCAACAAGGAAGGATCGATGAAATTGACTCGGCGTTTTGCAGCGGTAGCCAATGAAAATTCCCAATACATCCTGTGAGTTCTTTCCATGCACATTACCTTTCCGACATTGATATTTTCTACCTAAATCATATTCATATATTTTATTTTATGGTTCACAAAACAACTTAGATCTACATACGTAGTTGATAAGATTTGCGATTCTCACGTTCCGTAATTTATTTTCAATTCAGTAAAATGGCAGAATTGGCTCCACTCGTGGCTAAGCGTGGTGTTTACAAGGCACAGCTCACACGATTTGCAACATTTCTCAATTCATTTACCGACGAATCAAGCATTATTCAATTAAAAAAGCGTTTGGAAAAAATTGAAAATTGCATATATCCCGGTTTTTGTGATATTCAGATGGAAATTGAAATGCTAGATAATTCATTAGATCAAGCAAATGAAAGAACAGAATTTGAAAATACTTATTTTGACCTAGTTTCGAGTGCCACAGAAAAAATAAAGGTTTTCGAAAATTCAAATCAAAGTACAGAAAATTCAATAATATCAACTAATGTGAGCACAAATATTGCATCTTCGCAAATGTCAAAATTGAGTTGCGTCAAGTTACCAACTATCAAGTTGCCTACATTTCAGGGTGCATTTGATACTTGGTTGGAATTCTATGATACTTTTGAATCGCTCATCAATAAAAACGATCAGATAAACAATATTCAAAAATTCCATTATCTGAAGTCGTGCGTTGCGGGAGAAGCGTCAAGAGTCATAGGTGCATTAGAAACTTCAGCTGCTAATTTCGAAATTGCTTGGGATCTATTGTGTGATAGATATAATAATAAAAAATTACTCATTCATAATCACATTAAAGCTTTATTCAAATTGCCATCAATCACGAAAGAATCATCGGTTCAGTTGAGAAATCTCATAGATAACCTCACAAAAAATTTACGTTCACTTGAACAGCTTGATCAGTCAGTTGACGAGTGGGACGCTTTATTGATATATATGATCACAGAAAAATTAGATTCCGCCACTCTACGGGAATGGGAAGAACAAGCTCAAAAAGATGAAGATAGCCCTACATTGGAAACACTTTGTAAATTTTTGAAAAATAAAGCCAATTTACTAGAAACCATTGAAGTTGACAAAGGCAATACAAGTGCATCAAATCAAAATAAAAATCACCTGCGCAATAGGGGTGAAACAAAACAAAGAGCTCTTTTCACTTCAAAATATGCGTGTTCATTTTGCAAACAGGCACACAGGATTTTTAAATGTCCAGATTTTCAGAAGTTGTCTATAGGTTCACGAATTGATCATGTCCAAAAAGCCAAACTTTGCATGAATTGTCTTAATTCAGGGCATACTGTAGATAATTGCAGATTCGGGGCATGTAAAAGGTGTTCTGTCAAACATAACAGTTTATTACATTCGGACGAGAATGGTCCTATACAGGGTGTTGAAAATAATTCTAATAGCACAGGGAATACATCTACCACTCTTACTAGTTATGCCAGTGTTATTAGTCGTACATTATTGTCCACTGCCATAGTCCATGTCCAGGATAGGCAGGGTAAAGCACATCCGTGCAAGGTTCTTTTGGACAATGCCTCAGAATCAAGTTTCATTACAGAAAAATTGTGCAATCAATTGGGATTGCAAACAACTAGTGTTACCATTTCAATTATTGGGATAGGTCAGGTTTCATCAGCAATCAAGCATAAATGTGAAGTCAACATTCAGGCCACGCATACAGGTTTTCTAACCTCACTGTCTTGTTTGGTTATTTCGGAAATATGTGATCATATGCCCTCTCATTATATTGATTCATCTACCTTGAATATTCCTTCGAATATCCGTCTTGCAGATCCACATTTTAATACCCCTTCTTCCATTGACATGTTGATAGGTGCCGATTTATTCTGGTCTCTTATGTGTGTAGGGCAAATAAGGCTTGGGCAAGGTTTGCCAATCCTTCAAAAAACTCGTCTGGGATGGATCATTTCAGGTCCTATTGATACAATTCACAATTCTCGAACAGCTTATTGTAACTTCACCAGGAACGCTCATGTTCAAGATCAACTTGAAAAATTTTGGGAAGTTCAAGAAATGGATTTTTCACCCCATCCATTGTCAAAAGAGGAAACCGATTTCGAGAACCATTTCGTCTCAACTTTCAAGAGACATGATGATGGTAAATTTATGGTATCAATTCCATTCAAGGACAATATCGACCTATTGGGTAATTCCGAAGAGTATGCTAAAAGACGATTTCTCAGTCTTGAGCGCAAGCTTCAAACAAACTCAGATATGCGTGATAAATATGTAGCTTCCATAAATGAATACATAAAGCTTGGGCACATGTCGAAGGTACCAGAAGATTCTTCATCACGAATCGTGAATTTCTTTCCACATCATGGGGTTGTTAAGGAGGACAGTCTGACAACCAAATTGCGCGTTGTTTTCGACGGGAGTTGTCCTACAAGCAGTGGGGTATCGCTCAATCAAATCCAGATGGCAGGTGCGACTATTCAGGATGACCTTTTTTCTATTTTACTGCGTTTCAGACAATTTTCATTCGTAGTATCATCAGATATTGAAAAAATGTACCGCTGTGTATGGGTAGTTCCGGAACAAAGAGCTTTGCAACAAATATTTTGGAGAGAGAATCCGTCAAAACCACTGCAAGCCTTTCAGCTTAATACGGTTACTTATGGAACGACTAGTGCTTCCTTTCTTGCAATAAGATGTTTGTACCAATTAGCCATGGATGCAGCGGATGCATATCCTCTAGCTTCCAGGGCCATAGAACATTCATTCTACGTTGATGATTTTTTACATGGCGCAGATTCTGAAGATGAACTGTCAACGGTCTGTATAGACGTAGCAAACATATTGCAGAAAGCAGGGTTCATATTGCGAAAATGGACTGCAAATAATCCAAACATTATCAGAGGCATAAATGACTCAGAAATGTCTACCGAATTAATGAAGCTCGGACCAACAGATAATTCAAAAACTCTTGGTATATTTTGGGCTGCCAATTCGGATTACCTGTGTTATAAAATAGCGTCAAAAGATATAAATAAATTCAGCACAAAAAGATCAATTCTTTCAGGAATTTCCCAAATTTATGATCCCCTTGGATTGTTGAGCCCATGCATTGTCAGCATAAAAATTCTACTTCAGAGGCTATGGTCTGAAAAGCTGAAGTGGGACGAATCAGTTCCTCTGGAAATACATACTCAATGGGCCAAATTCAGGGAAGAAATACCTCAATTGAATTCTCTTCAAATACCTCGTCATGTTAGATTCAAAAATAGTGTTCGTACTGAATTGCACTGTTTTTGTGATGCATCCAAGGATGCCTATGCGGCGAGCATTTACATAAGAAGTGTAAACAAGGATGGCGAAATTATGTCACAGCTCCTCTGTGCCAAATCTAAGGTGGCCCCGCTTAAGGTCCTCACGATTCCGAGGCTCGAGCTCCAGGGGGCCTTGATATTGGCAAGATTAGCAGACAAGGTTATCACTTCTTTATATATTGACTTCGATGAAATCGCATATTGGTGTGATTCTACTATTGTCCTTGGTTGGATTAGGACAGCTCCAAACCTTCTCAAAACGTTTGTTGCCAACCGAGTTTGCGAAATTCAGTCAAAAACCGACATAACTAAATGGCGACATATTAGTTCGGGCGATAACCCAGCCGATTTGGCAAGTCGTGGTGTTAGCCCTCTTACATTATTGACAAGTGAACTCTGGTGGCATGGACCGGCATGGATAGCGGAAGACCAGGAAAATTGGCCAATTCCGGTTATCACCCTCTCTGAAGAACTTCCAGAATTGAAAATTTCAGCCACCACATTGGTGTCTCAAAATGAAGGATTTAATTTTCCCTTCGAGAGGTACTCCAACTATAACAGGCTAATTCGTAGTGTGGCTTATTGCTTTCGCTTCATCAATAATTGTAGGAAAAGGGGCCCGCGAAAAATTGATACATTGACTGTAGAAGAAATCGACCAAGGAACCTTGGCCATTGTAAGACTAATTCAACGCGAACATTTCCCTATAGAATATTCTGCATTATCTCGTGGAAAACCGTTACATGTCAAAAGTCCATTGTTGAGTTTGGCGCCATTTTTATCTGAAGGAATCATGAGAGTCGGTGGAAGACTCAGGAATTCAGAATTTGGATATGACAAGCAACATCCAATTTTGCTTCCAAAAAATCACGTCTTTGTAAAACTACTCTTTCGCTATGAACATAAAAAATTGGGTCATGCAGGTCCTACTCAATTATTGTCTTTAGTCAGGAATAAATTTTGGCCTATTTCAGGGAAAAATTCAGCAAGGCAAACTGTGCATGCATGCACCAGGTGCTTCCGCATGAAGCCTTCTAGTATAGCACCGATGATGGGTGACCTACCCTCTTCCAGGGTGACACCATCTGCTCCATTTTCTATAACAGGCGTTGATTACGCTGGACCTTTCACTTTAAAAGACAGAAAGGGGAGAGGTTGTAAACATATAAAGGGATACGTTTCATTATTCATATGCTTTAGTACCAAGGCCATACATCTTGAGTTGGTCACCGAATTATCAGCTGAGTGTTTCATTGCCGCTTTACGCCGATTTATATCGCGAAGAGGTAAACCGCTACGCATGATGTCAGATAATGGTACTAATTTTGTCGGCGCAAAAAATGAATTAAATGACTTAGGCCATTTCATGATCAGTCAGAAGGACAGAATCATGGAGGCCAGTGCCTCGGAAGGTATTAATTGGAGTTTCATTCCTCCTTATTCTCCACACTTTGGGGGCCTTTGGGAATCAGGTGTTAAATCCATGAAGTTTCATTTGAAAAGGATAATGGGAAACGCAAATCTTACTTACGAAGATTTTTCCACAATTTTAGTTCAGGTAGAGGGTATTTTAAACTCTAGACCATTATCACCTTTATCCATGAATCCTAATGACCTTGCTCCTTTGACTCCGGCACATTTTTTAATTGGCAGACCTATTACAAGTATTCCCGATCCTGATCTTAGAGAAATTCAACAGAATCGATTGTCTAATTTCCAATCTATGCAGCAACGACTGCAGCATTTTTGGTCGAAGTGGTCCACAGAATATATTAATGAGCTCCAATGTCGAAAGAAGTGGAGATCCAAGCAAGACTGCCTACATATTGGTGCCTTAGTGTTGATCAAGGAACTCAACCAACCACCCTTGTGCTGGGCACTCGGACGAGTTCAAGAAATCTTTCCTGGAAAGGATGGTGTTGCGCGCGTAGCCTCGGTGCGCACTGTGAAGGGGACTATCCGCCGTGCAGTTACCAATCTATGTCCCTTGCCATTGGAAGATCTCGGCAGTGATGACGTCAAGAACAATCACTGTTAGCTCTATTTGAAAGCCGATACTTTCAACGTGGGGGAGTATGTTGCGGCGAATTCCCGCTAGAGGTTGCTCTCAAAGGAGTGGGGACGCGGCGACTACGACGACATGAGGCGAGCCACTTCACTTCGTCTCCAGACATCGCAAGAGAAACATACTATTATAAAGTTATTCATTTTCATCTATTTCGTGTACAGCCAATACAGTCCACAGTTACATATTACTTGTTTCAATACCATCAGAACCCAATAATCATTACAATTTCGCTACAGATGGCCAGACCTGAAATGTATGATCCTCCCTGAACTCGTAGGTTTCTGGTACCAATCCGTAACTATAAAATTATTGGAATCTCGCAACAGCAATATATCGAGAAAAGGGAGTTTTTTGTTCACCTCATTTTCGATGGTAAATTGTAGGTTGTCATTATAAGAATTGAAAGCATTCAGAACCGCATCGTCTGACCCCTCAGGAATCGATATGCAGATATCGTCCACGTAGATGCACAATATTGGTGGCTCAAAAGTCAACAATGGGAGCACATTCACCAAGAGTTCATGCATGCAGAGTTCAGCAAACACTGGAGACGCGGGATTACCCATAGCACACCCGAAAATCTGTGCATAAAAGTTGTTGCGGTATGTAAAGAAGCTACTGTCGAAAATGAAAGAAATTATGTTCTTAAACATTTCTTTGTTCACTCTGGTTTTCAAGCAGATGGTTGGCCAGTGCTTTTCAATTACTTCCAACACTAGTTCCTTGGGTATGTTGGTGAACAAGGAAGTCACGTCCAGCGACACGAGCTTATAACCATCAGGGAGTTTCAAGTCTCGAATCTTGTCCACAAATTCAAAAGAATTTTTCACTGAGAACTGAGGAGTGGGGTTCACAGTCGAAAGGACCTCACTCACCCATTTTGAGATCTTGTAGCATGGAGATTGCACGCATGAAACTATAGGCCGCAATGGAAAACTTGGCTTATGGGTTTTAGGGAGACCATATATTTTGGGTGGTAGGGAATTCTTTGAAAGAAGTCTCATATAAGTAGCCTCATCAATACCTCCATCATTATAGATTTCCTTAACAATCTTATTAATACGGTTTTCAAAACATGTGGTCATATCTTTGTCAAGTTTGCGATAGACATCTTTATCCTCAACTAACTGTGTCATCCGACAATCCCTACTTCTATTAAATATTAAAGGACGCAATTACCTATCAGATATTAATTTCAATTTTATCTCCAACATTTTCGGGATTTTATTATTTAAATATCTCGACAAAATTGATAAATATTGTGACAACATTGCAAACTCGTTGAAAGACCAGAGAAGGAATAATATTCGATGATATTTAATTCAGAGACGAATTCAGATTATTCTTGAAATTAATGATTTTTTCGTCAAATTTCTCCGGGTAAAATTGGAAATAACTCGGAAACGACGCGTTTTATTGAAAAAAAATAAGAATACTTTTAGTTTCTTAAATGATTGATTCTTTCGAAAATATGAACCGTTTATCTTTTCAAAGTGATTTTATGGTGTTTTAGAGTGTATTGATGAGTCGACTACCCTGTAACTTTTATACTAGGAGAGATATTAAATAGGTTTTGATTGAGGAATATGCACCATGAATGGAGTAAAAACTCAACAAAAATTCAGTTCATTCGAAATAACGGTTCCGAAGATATAAACAGAAAAGTGTTTTTTTCATGGATTTTCGACACCCTGTATCTTCGAAACCAAACCGAATTTTGAAAAATAGTATAGGAAGAAAGTGTTTCGTTTGATGAGAGGAATCTACAGTTAAAACATATGTACAAGTCAAAGACTCACCCTGTATAGTGCGTTGTCGAATTTTCTCAATTTTTCGATATAATATTCTTGGTATTGGTGGAGTTTTCATGTAAATATTTGAAGAATAACCCTGGCTCCTAAACGAAAAGGGGGGAAGTAAGAAAATTCACAGCTGACCTCTTAGACAGTGTAAAATATTTTTGGCATCAAGAAAACATCATAATCATAAATATGGAGATGTCATTCTACCTTACGATTGGTGTGATACTTTTACTGCATACCATTCGTCCTGTTACAGAGAATTCATTGTAAGGAAGAAGTATTTCCATTGTTTTTTTCATCAGATTTGAATAAAAATGTCAGTAAAGAATTAGAATCATACAGTTTCAATGAAAATCAATAGATTCGTTTCAATAATAATCGAAGAAAGATTCTGAAACAAAACCATATTTTTTGAGTAGTTTTTTTTCCGACTAAGCCTAAGGATTTGCCGCATTTCATATGGTGGGCAGTTGTTTTTTCTTAAATGAATGTAAAGTATAAATTCAACTCAAAAGAATCGTCGATTTTCATTTGTCGGACAAAAAAACGCCACACTTTTTTGTCGGACAATTGCATTTTCATATTTCATATAGTTATGTCAACCGATTCTGAAAGAATCAGGAATCAGCTCAATTTGTTGTATCACAAATGAATTTTCGAAATGAGTTGGAGTTTATCTCTAAAACCCCATATTCGTTTTTTTGAATATGCAAACGTCATTGAGTTACGTGAGTGTTTATAAAACAGAGATTTTCGGAATAGTTGAAAACACGATTAGAAGAAGAGTCTACCTTGATCTACCTGTTTCTCGAAGCATTGATCACAGAATCGAGTTTATTATGGAATTCAATTAGGTACGCTCTTGCTCTTTCTATCAACGTTTTGTGAAACCAATGGTAGACCTGTTACTTATTCTGTTTCATATTACATATTTTATTCAATATTATACAACATAAAATGAATATGAGGACATCCAAAGCATTAACGTGAGGTTCAGAGATTTTGAGAGCTCGTTCATCCACCTTTTAGGTATATTCATTCGTATTCTCCAGAATTCAATTGAAAACAAAATTTGACTGCAGCATTCTTAGAAATAGTCAATGGTCCCGATTCATTTGTCACAGCAATGTTGGAATAGGGATGTTGACTATTTTTTGGAAATGATTTTAGTTTGTAGATAAAAACACAAAAAAAATATTTTCATGGAAAAAATATAGCAAATACCAATAGAAAATGCGTAAATGAAAATATTTCAAAATTCCCGCTGAAACGCTTCATACTGATAAGTGATTATGATTACGTCACTATACGGTAAACAGACTTCGCCGTCTGTCAAAGCGAACTGATCTTGTGTGATTTCTTGAGAACAAATCGTTTTTGTAATAACAAATAATCGTGAAATAGTTCGCTGGTGATACATTTTACTCACTTCTGTTATTCGTGAGTTCGTACTCGTGATGACACATAGGATTTAGTAAGGTTATAGGTTAGCTTGTTTACAGAACAGTAACGTCACGTATTCTCATTCGTGTTTGCAGTCACGTGATGAACGGTAATAGATTAAACATTTTAAATCGATTATATTCAATTTAATGAGAGTAATTAGATCACTAAAATATTTTTTAGTATTTCAAAAACTACCTTCAATGTGGAAAACCTCAATTTATATGAATTTGTAACATGTGTCAACATCCCCATTATTCTGTTATTTACCTAGAATTCTATATGGTTCTGGTTTTGCGTATTTAGCTTGAATACGTCGTTCTCCCTCCGAATGCGAAATTTCATCTCTATCAAATTCGTAGTTCTAAAAGTGTCAGGAAAACGAAATTTTGAATGGCTATATTCATGGAATCCCTAGTGAATTTTTTCCTTCAACAAACGTAACCGCTGCAGGGTGAAGAACGAATAGAATTACATTTGACCAAGAAGTCTTTTGCTACTATTCTCGGCTCGAAAATCTGAAAAGACAGACATCGTGTGAGTAGAACGAGCGCTCAAAAAAAATTTTCACTTTAAAAATTCTAAAGTTGGAATCATCATAAAATATGTGGGTCATAACAAAGCTTAAACTCACAGAGATAATCAATAAAATTATAATGTCCCCGGCCCCAGGCATTTTCGAGGATAAAGATTATATAATTGATTATCGAATGGAAGCCAGAACCGTCTCCCAGAAATATTCTGAATATGGGCATCACATCACCAACAAATATTTGTTCAAGACAACACAACTGGAATCGTCAAGATGCTTGTATTTTTCAAAATTTGAGCTGAAAATTTTATGGGTAAAATCGGTCCAATGGATGCAGAGTTAGTTACCATTGAAATTATATTTTCACAATATGCATTTCGGAAAATGAATTATTTAGATTTAAATTTGGTGATACTTTGCATAATTACAATTTCTCACTAAATTATGAACAATATTCTGACGGTTGATAACTGACCTAATTGTCCAACTCGTCTGAAAATTCTCATGTTATACAAGGATGATCATGCCTTTGAAAGAACTAAGATGTAGTTTCAGAAATATCAGGATAATTAAATTTTTTAACCATTGGGTAAGGCTTTATCCTCATTATCATATTAACATTGGAAATGTTTATGTTCGTATATTACAGGCAAGTTACGAGTTTTCGTTCAAGGTCAAAAGACAAAGGTGTCGCCAGTAGACCAAAAAAGCATTCGAAAATTATCGCGTGATTTATATACATAAGTGTATTGGGCCAGCACACGAGAATCGGCGACCAGTGAGCGGCAGTGGGAGGTCCGTCAAATTCGCCGCAACGTTGCCAGATTGGGCAATTATTCCGGTATTTGAAGGATAGATCATTGTTTTATTTCCTTCATCACCATTTCGAGTGTTTATATTATTGTTTCATCAAGTGAGATCTGGGCCGCGGTGAGTGGTCCGTCAAATTCGCCACAACATTGCCAGATTGGGCAATTATTTCGGTATTTGAAGAATAGGTCAATAGTTGATCCGAGTACAGATAAGATTCATGAATTTTAGTATAGACAGAATCCTACTATCTAAAGCCAATTTCATGAAAACCCGGATTATTTATATCTTCATTTTTTTATTATTATATCTTAAGAATACTTACTTTAGAAAAAACATTTTTGTTTTAAAATACGGTGACAAGTTTCCTCATATTGGAAAGCGCTATGTACGTTCATTCGAATAAAAGGCAGTTTAATATTCAATCTAATATTCATGATCATGACACACGGGGGAAATCTTTGATTCGTAAGGATTTTCTCAGACTTAATAGGTCACAGCATGGTCCACGCTACAGCGCTGCTACCCTGTATAACAAACTTCCTGGCCTGGTGAAGACTCTGCCAAGCAAGCAGTTTAAAAGTAAGCTGATTAGATTCCTGCGGAATGCAGTGTTTTATTCGGTTGAGGAATTTTACTCTATGACGGTGGATGACTCAAATTTTATTTCGAATTAATCATTATTGAGGAACATTTCACGTTGAATAGCCAATTTTATTATTGTCTTGTGTATGCGCTATCATTTTGCCGATTTTTTCTATGCTCTTTATATTATATTACTATCTTATACTGACTTGTGTAAACAATATTGTATTGTAAAACACCAATAAATCTCTCTCTCTCTCTCTCTCTTACTTGTCTATGTTAGGAATTAGGAATGTTGATTGTTTCTTGCAATTATTTTTGCTTATTATTATTATTGAAAATACTATTTTATTTTAAGTTCGAATGCAAATAAATGTTGGTAATATTTACATGTGGTGTTATCATTTCCAATGTCTCTGATGGTTGCAAGGATTGCGAAATCTGTAAATTTTTCAAGTATCACGTGCCCATTATGTGTCATTTAAAATTTCGAAATTGATATCTCAATTAACAAAGAGGTGGCAACCACAACTATGTACCTACATAGTGTAAATCGATGTTTCCTCAAATTGAGAATTGACCTGTTGATGTGAAATTGAAAAATACCAACTGAATATTCAATTAAATATCACGGTGCAATGTTTTACATAGAACACCCCGTTTGTATAGCTTCATGTATGACTAGAACATACGAAAGTGAGTTTCAAATTTGCTATTCTGTTGTGCTGTAACAAGCCTTACTCATCCTTCCTGATTTTCAAATCCATTTCTAGAGCTTTCCGTAATTCGGTTGATTGAGACGCAAAAATCAAATTAAACTTGTTGAATTTTCTCGAAGCAGTGGAAAACTTCCTGAATATAAATTGTAGGTATTCGCTTAAATTTCGAATTCTATTTGATCCCAGCTTCCTACTCTGGTGTGATTTTTTAATCATTGTTACGTTAATTCATGTGAAATATGGTCAAATCCTTTTGGAAAAGTAAAAAGGGAACTCTTTTCAGTTGATATTCAATTTGACAGTTCGTTACGGATATGAAGTATATCAGAACTCTAGGGACATGTACCGGTTTCTCGTTTGTGCTTTTAGCTCTGATTAATTCACAAAGGTACTTTTATGGCACAATAAACCTCATCCGAAAAAACTCAATGCGGTTAATGTTGTTGGGTGTTCACCGGTCCTACGTTTCGACGGAGCTTTATAGACATTAAATTAATAATGAATATTCCCCTACATTCATTATCGAGTGAAATGAATATTAATTTCGACTTTGAAGGGATATAAATTGTGAAGTCAGGAGCCGAGAAAGGTCGTTTCATCTCAATGCATCAAAAAAAATCAATGTTGAAGATTAACATTTCGTTTCGTCTTATTCGAATTTTATGGATTTCAAAAACGTTTCTGTGAAAATATCTAGATTACGAGAATACAGGGTGAGTCTTTGACTTGTACATATATTTTAACTATAAATTATTGAGGTCAAAAAAAAACTTTTTTTTTATTTTTCATTTTTTCGAATTCAGCTCTATTTAAAAGATATAGCCATTTGAAAAAAAATGGGCCAAATACGTACCTGATACGATTCGCCGAAATTGATGCAAAGTTAATTTTTTTCGATTGAAATTGAGTTGATACATTTGGGAAATACTCAAGCACGTTATTGGAATCAAAATATTAAAAACACGATATTTCCTAACAAAAACACTAAGTTTTGCCATAGCCATCTTAAACTATCGAGCCCCGGCATTGCCAAAAGCGGCAACGCTATACTGGGGTATAGAGAGCAAACGTCTATTGGTGAACAATCCACGTGTTTTTGTATCATCCGCTTAGTTAAGTGTTTATTCTGGTCATGTAACCTAACCTAACAAAAACACCAAGTTTTGCCATAGCCATCTTAAACTATCGAGCCCGGGTATTGCCAAGAGCGGCAAACCTGGACTGGGGTAAAGAGAGCAAACGTCTATTGGTAAACAATCCACGTGTTTTTGTTCGAGTGCCGTGTACAGTGAAAGTATTTGTGATATTGGTATATCTTTGGAATAACAGGATTATTGGTATCTAATATCTAACCTATAAAGTCAACTTGGAATTGAGGTCATCTGCTTCGAAAAATGGTCAAAACGTGTTCTATTCATGTACTTCATCGTGTAGAAGTAACTATCCGTCTACAAAAAATTAAGGATATTTTAGTTTTCCGAAAGATGAACAGCGTAAGCTTTTATGGATGAGGGCCATATCGCGAAATTTCATTCCAACGAATAGTTTTGTTTGCGAGAAATATTCTGATTCCGATGGTATAATTAAGTTCGATAAACGTTTGGAAGCAGATAGAGCCATTAAATTACTCTCTTTAAGATTCCCAAAATTTAAAGAAGGCGAAATCCCGAAGATTTTTGCAAATTCACCCTCATACCTTGCGAAACCAAATCAAATAAAAATGAACCAATCCTCAGTGTTGAAAGGAAGCAATTTTTAATATGGGAATAATAATGAAGTAGAAGCTTTTTTGAGTTCCGATTTGAGCAAAGATTTCAAAGACTTACTTGAAAATTATTCGGCTAAAATTGATATATCTGGATGGGAAATTAAAAAATGCGATAACGCAATCTATTTCTGTACCTATTCTAAATTATGTAACATCATTATCTGTTCAGAGTTCTTTAGAGATTAATGAAAGTCTCCAGATTTAAATATTTCATAAAGATTTCCGCTAATGAACTAAAATGGATACTTCCTTCTGATTTGATTCTCAGTAGATGGTCTCAAGTTACTCGTTACAAACATGTGTCTAAAGAGAATACAATTAAATCTACTTAAGATTCATTGAGAGATTCCTTCACTTCATTAGAAGATAAAAATAATGAGAATTTTGGCGAGAGACAATAAATTGAATAAAACATCAACCAAATCGCTTCAATTTCAATTTTATTTTCCATCTATATTCAATTTATTGACTGAGTCGGTCATACTTCCACTCTTTTTTCGGATATTCATCGGAAAACACATTCATCAACATTAGGAAATGAAATGATACGGTCGAAATATCGTGTATCTCTCACGCTAAGCATCGTAAGTAGTAGGGTAAGCAGGGGTAATGGCGCTCACCGGGTAATAGCGCGCACCTCTATAAGTTTTTGAAAATAGTGCAAAACAATATGCAATAAACTTATAACGGGGAAGTGGAAGGGCCTCTAACACGTAGCAACGCGCAAGAGTAGTCAGCTGGTGAAAAGCGACGGGAAAATGCGTTTACTTGTATGAGGCTGTGCTGAACTAATTTTCGTCGCGATCTTTTTTTCGGTAAGTTCAGAATTTTGATATTCATTAAATTTTCAATATAGTTTTCCTAGGTTCTAAATCATTCTATTTCATGATGAATTAATCAATTTTCAAGAATTGCTTTTCAATGTTTGTTTAATTTAATTTTAAATTCAAAACGACCGTTCGGGGTTATCCCGCTCACATGAGCGCCATTACGCCTTAGTGACTTCTTCTTTTATTTTTATGGATATTCCCAGAAATCGCCAAAGAACAACCGCCAAAGCGGCTTGGAATGAAGAAATCCTCAAATCCGCTAAAAATTACGGTTGAAAATTGGATGTCCAAAAGACAATCCGCAAAACAATATGACATGCCATTATTCCCATTCACTACTTTAAGGGATCGACTAAAAAGCCAAAATATATGCAATTTTATGATTATAGCTGTATATCATATGATCATAATGGATCTCACTTGTTCTATTGCAAAGAAACAGGTATCAAATCAAATCAAATCAAATCAAATAATTTATTGAACAACTCTTACGTAAATACAGCAAATACATGACTAAAAAAACTGGTTGATTTTGCACCTAACTCCTAAGGAGTTGTGTTGTGCATCATTTGAAAAGAAAAACTCATTGTATAGACAGGTATTTTCATGGTAAACATATATACATATTCTCAGAAGTAATAACATAAAATTAATTCACTATTCCATCCCCCTATCCATTCCCCCCCCTGATCTTTCCTCTTTTGGATCACAATAGGTAGTAGCCCCCCTCAACCGATATACCGAAAACTGCCTTTATTCTCTATAATGAACCGCTTCAATCTCTTAGAAAACAGCTTGAAATTTCTGATATCTCTCAAATCCTGTGGAATACAATTAAATATCTTCGGTCCAGTGGTGCAGATGAACCTCTGGAACATCGTAGTCTTTGCTTGAGGTACTTTTAAATTCTGCTTTTTTCTTGTTTCATACATGTGACAACCTATGTTCTTTATAATTTTGTTTTTATACATGAACTTAGAAACATTGAATATATATAATTGTTGTAAGTCCATCATCCAATCATTTGCAAACAGTTCCTTCGTTGGAAACATCTTGGGCTTCGAAATTATCACCTTAAGAATCCACTTTTGGGTCAAAATTAGAGTTTTTATTTGGCTCTCATATGTACCACCCCAAATAATATTCCCATAAGAAAGAATGGACTCGACCAAAGATCTATAAACCATCCTCAAAATATTTATAGGTAAAAATTTCCTCAACTCGTAAAAAGTATATACCAACTTTCTCAATCTATTTGTTAGATGATTCGAGTGGTTGTCCCATTTCAGTGTATTGTTCACTACAATACCCAAGTATTTGATGTTTTCTTCACTACATATTTTTCTTTCGCATATACATTCAGACAATGAGCACTTGGAATGGCATACTATAGTGGAAAAAGTTGGCTGGGTGACCACAGATCTTGAAAAGGCAAGAAATTTGGTCTTCCCAAAATTGAGACTTAGTAAATTCTGATCCAACCAACATTTGATCCTGTAAAGTCCAACTTCAGAATTAAACTTCGTGTTTTCCCAGGTGTCAGCTCCGAAAAGCAAGACAGTATCATCAGCGTAAGAGACGATATCTCCTCCGCTGTCTATCTTCAGCATGTCATTAATGTACAGTAAAAATAGTTGGGGACCAAGGACTGTTCCCTGTGGAATGCCGTAGGTTTGATTTTTACCTTCACTGAGATGATCACCTATTTTCACATATGATATACGATCTGTCAAATAACTCTTTAGAAGTTCATGAGCCACACCACGTATACCACAAGATTCCAGTTTCATTAATAGTAACTCATGGGAAATGCTATCGAAAGCCTTCGCCAAGTCGATAAATATACCAATTACTTTTTCATCCTGGTTCAGGCGCTCATGTATTTTGTTGGTGAAATGATACAAAGCATCTTCAGTGGAAAGATTCTCTCTAAAGCCAAACTGCTGATCGCAGAGAATTCCATTTTTGGTAAGGTACTTATTTAATCTAGAAACTATGCACTTCTCAAAGATCTTGGCCATTACTGAAACGACAGAGATCGGTCTATAATTTCCTGGATCAGTTTTATCCCCGTTTTTAAAAACCGGGGTAATCGTTGCTTGCTTTAGGACACTTGGAAACTGACCAGTAGTGAAAGATTGATTTATTAAATGTGCTAATATCGTTGTAATATTTTGTTCTATCGCCTTCAATGTTTTCGTATTTATTTTGTCAGTTCCATAGGATGATTTATTTTTCAAACCTCTTATAACACTAGATACCTCATGGCTAGTTACTGGACTCAGGTACATTGATTTCAGTAGTTGATGATCAGGTGGATGATAGTCTGCAAAATCTGAGTGGACGTCATTCCTTATTACTCCCGCCATTCTTTCCCCTATTGTAGTGAAGTAAGTATTGAGTATGTTTGCTACTTCAATTGGGTCCGATGTTTTAGTTCCGTTATCATTTAAAAGTTCCAAATTGTAATCACGAGTTTCTTCACCTCTTATAATTTTCCAGATTTCTCCCATATTATTCCCCGCATTTTCCAATCTGCGACTGTAGTAATCTTTCTTGGTTTTCACCAATAATTTTTTGAGTAAATTTCGATACCCTTTATACTGTTCTAAAAGATCAGGTCTGTATTCTCTATTGAGCTTCCTCTTCATATTATCTCTCCTCCTTATGGACTTCATTAAAGCCTCAGTAATCCAGGGTTTCAGCTTGTTGCGGAATTTTATATTCTTGTAGTGACTAGATCTGTCAATGAAGGATATCAGCTTGGTACAAAACATGTCGTAAGCTAAATCAATGTTGTTTTCAGCGAAAACCTCTTTCCATTTCTCATCCTTCAGCATGCTATTTAGTTCTTTGTAATTAATAGTTTTTATCCGCCTACTTTGGTTGCTATCACTCTTCATAGTATTTCGGACTTGCTCTTTTATATTTATAATAGTGCTGAAATGATCTGTTGTAGTGCTTTTGATGACAATTGGTATAATCCTTATATTCCTTAAGCAGTCATCCTTTTTAATGAATGCGTGGTCCAAGCAGCTATTTAACCTAGTGGGAGAATTTATATAAGGCCTGTAACCATAAGAACTGAGAACATTCATGTAGGAGTTTGATATTATGTCGGAATTTTTTGTGTTGATATTTATGTCCCCAATCAGCATATTGAAATTCGTACTTCTTTGGAGATACAAGAAGTTTTCTAGTTCATCAATGAAAGCCCTGACATTTGTTGCTGGTGGTCTATAGATGGCAAAGATATTGAGTTCTGAGCTATGTAATTGCAATTTTATTTTAGTGACATTGATATTTCCTACTTCCACAGGTTCTATAGAGAAACGCCATCTGTTATGGATAAATATAACGACCCCATCATTCTGGTTTAGATGGGAGTCATTGTAATAAGACGAGTAGTTCGGCAACCTGAAATTGTCTAAATTCTGAATATCCCACGTTTCGGTTAAAATTATGACATCATTCTGAAAATCGAGAGATTCCAAATATACAACAAACTCATCAAAATTCTTTCGTAAACTCCTAATATTCTGCTGCATAATATTTATTCCAAACTTGAGATCATCTCTCACTTTCCGCTCCAATTCATTACAATCTTCAACAATATATTCATCTACCCTATTGTAATCCTCTAATTCATTTACATATTCGATCATTAACAAAAAAAAAGAAAAGCAGGCAAAGAAAACAAAAATCAACAAGCAGTCCCTCCAGGAGAAAATGATCAAAATAACAAACAAAATAAGTGGGATTTCCCCGCTCCTCGAACCCTTATGTGTTCGCAGACAGCACACCTTCCGATATCTCATTACGTTTAAAAATATTTACGTTACAGCATATGAAAACAAAACATACATACACGCTTATTCAGATAAGAAGTCCGCTGTTTTTACTTCTTTTTTATTTCCATCAACAAAGGTATATATTTTCCCATTTTGACTCCAGACATTTCTAAAGCCATATTTCTCAGAAGCTTTCTTAAGCATTTCCACCCTAGGTTTTGTAAGATCTTCCTTGATGTGGAGCCCCGTCCCCTTCAGTTTTCTTCGATTCTTCATTATATGAACTTTTTCTTCGTAACTGGATAATTTAACAAAAAGGGGTCTGGGTTTATCAGCAGGTTTAATTTTTCCAATCCTAAAGCATTCAATTACAGGTTTGTGTTGAATTCCCAACTTCCTCATTACATCTTCGAAGTCATCCATGGGTGTACTTCCTCGAACCTCGCTGATACCATATATCCTTATATTATGTCTTCTCGTGTGTTGTTCCAGTGAGTCAACTTTTTCCTCCAGTTTCTTTATTTGTTCTTGATGTACTATTTCAATCTCTTTCAATTTCGCCTCCAGTTTCTGTTCGTAACTGATACTCACTTTTTCGATAACTTTCTGGATGAAATCATCGTTTTGTAAAATGTTATTGAGTGTTGATTTCACGCTCAATTTGATTTCTTCTCGGATTTCATTGAGTTGGTCCCGTGTAAAAGGCATTATTTTAATGGTAAGAAACGTAAATTAAGAATTTTTACTTCGATTATTTTATATCGGAGTGGCTTATCAACACACCTATACGTATCGACACATGAAATATTAATATATGGGCGTCATTTCACCTTTGCTTGAGCGGTATTACCCAATGACAGGGGCAATGACGCTCAAAGCTATTTTTTTTTTAACCTTTACTACTTCTCATAATTCTAGGATGTACACGATTCCTTTTAAAAGTTTGATCATTTAATAGTTAAAGTTGAAGTTAATGTTCTGAATTTCAGAATAAAACCATTAATTTAAAAAATATATTGCGTTTTCCTTAAGTGAACGCCATTCCCCCTGTTTACCCTATACCTCCCTAACCTCGTTTTTTGCGGCGTTGCCGCTAAAGGCACCTGGCCATGTCTTTAGGAGGCCGTGGTTTTTCCCGATTATTTGTGTATTTGAAAAGTCATATCTCTACCACCAAAATGAGTTCCTTCTTCGATTTACCTGAAGATTAATTTGTGAGCACTAATAACTTGTCAATATTTTTCTCGATATCCCAAAACTATCTCATAACGAATTGTTTCAACACTACCTAACCTTACTCCATTAATCTATGTCCTAGGTCATAGGATTCGAGGTTCGAGGTGAATGACCTAACCTAACCAACTTCTATGATATTTCACAGAGCGTTTGAGAAGACAATGCCAGATTGTGTTGATTTTCTCTTTAAATAATGGTATAGGCAAAACCAAGGAAGCAGTACGTCCCCGTTAACGGATGAACTAACGCAAGGGCACTGGTTTCGTTTCCCTTTCGCTTATTTTGCGTCTAGGCGTTATTCTTTGGAAATGCCCAACGAGTATTTCTGATTCTAGCCGATATAGCGCTACGATCTTAATTTCAGTCGCCTATAACGACGCGCTAATGCGAGGAAGCCGGCGCGCAAGAAGAACTGTTGTTCTGCGTCTCCAACGTGAGTCCCATAAACAACGCATGCGTATTGCGATAACCGGCGTGATTGTTCCATTCATTTATTTACAGGGAAGAGTGCATAGATGATGATCACCTATGTGAATTTATGTGAAAATAACCGTGTATGTCGAGTTTATAAAATTCCTAGAGGATATTGTTCAGATAAAAACATCGCCACAGATTATCTAGTGCTGAGTATAATTCTATTTCTCATTTATTTCAATTCAATACGTGGTTTGTATCTACATTCATCAGTAATATCTCAATTCAATATTTCATCGTCATTTATTTTTAATATTGACCGGCAACAATAAATTTTCAATAGAAACTGTGCGTATTAAATGTATAATTCAATGCTTCTTAGAATTCAATTTTATCTACCACATTTGTGGGATCTCATTATTACATATCTCTACATCAAACGTTTTTCCATCATAGAGATTGTCATCGTGACAAAATTGATAAACATTCTGACAACATTGTACCTTGTATAGAGATCAGAGTGTTTTCAAATTTCAGTCATTCTGTGATATTGAAAACCCAACCCAGGAAAGCATCCAGATTATTCTTATGATTTTTTATTTTTTCGTCAAAATGTATCGGGTAAAATCGAGAATAACTCGAAAACGACGCGTTTCGTTGAAAAAAAAACTTTTATTTTTCAAAATGATTGATACTTTCGGAAATATAAACGGTTTTTTTTCAAGTGGTTCTATATAGTATCTTTAAGTAGATTTATGAGTCGGCTACGCTGTAACATTTATACCAAGTGATCAAGTTTTGATTGAGGAATATGCACCATGAATAGATTGAACAATCGAATAAACTTCAGTTATTTTGAAATAGCGCTTACGAAACGAAGATATGAACAGAGATTTAGATTATAGACAACCTGTATCTTTTAAAGGAAACCAAATTTCGGAAAGTGGTATGGGAAAAAAATGTTTCGTTTGATGGGAGGAATCAACAGTTAGAATGAACAAGTCAAAGCTTCACCCTGTATGATGCAGTATAAAATCGATTTTTTGAATCGATCAGTTCATTCAGAATCACGATGAAATGATTTTGAATGATCAATAATGAGTTATCTGGAGTTATTTTCGAATCGCTATAATGGAGAATTAGAGGTACAATCCCTCAGAAAAACCATGAATTTATGAAAATATTCTGTCATCATAGGTTGACAATGACAAGGTGAGTCTCACAGTTTGAACGACGAGATTTGGCCATGTGAAGTAATTTTCAACACGAACCCAGGATGCTTATGTTCGTTAGTCTACCACGGGTCTACCACGGGGCAATCACTTGGGACCTTAAGTATTCCTATTTAGTACCTACCTATTTGGTATTAATAACGGAATAACTTGTTTCAGATATGAGGGATTCCTTCTGAGTACCAAGGACCTTGGGTTTTTTTGATGGTCAACAACTTGGCTGACATGTTGGGTCTTTATTCTGATTCGAAAAGGCTGAACGGTGTTGTGGGTGCAATGGGGTAATCATCAACATCAACAAGTGTCAGCACATGTTGATATTTAGGAGAACCAATCGTTCCGGCTCTCATGACATTTCAAATGGAGAAACCGAGGGAGAAACTGTATCTATCATCAAAGATTTGGGCATTATGTACGACGAGAAGATGTTGTTCAGGGTCTTGGAATGCTTGGTTGCATTTTGCGACATTCATTCGAATTGAGAAACACTTTTATGGTAGACCTCATTTAGGTTTTTCCTCTAGTACGTGGTGTCCATATGCTTATTTTGACTGCGACAGGCTGGAAAGTGTTAAGAAAAGGATTCTCCTATCTATGTGTTACTGGATGAATATTCCTCGTAATGATTTCTCCACTACTCATATAGAAATGGGATTTGCTTGTCTACATCAAGAACTCGGGGCAAGACAGGTGATGTTTTGTTGGCGACTCGGGTTGTTAGGGAGATGCTATCGTCAATAGCACTTCTCTCCCTCTTTGGTATCCATAGACCAACCAGGAGCTCTAGGGAAACCGTTTTGCTCAACGTTCCTCATCATGAGCACAATTATGCCACAGCATCGCCATTATTCAGAATTTCCCCACATGAGTTTGGAAAACATCGATGAAATATTCGTATTTTGCTTCATTTGAAGAAACGTTTTTCATTCATTCAACATGAATAGTTCGTCATTCAGAATAGCAAAAATGGAATGTCTCATTTTTTTAGCACACTTAAGATACACCGTAGAATATAAATCATGTAATTTTATTGAATAACGCTGGCCAATATTTATATTAGTCTCATCTTCTTATTACCGTCGTCAAAAATACCGTTTTGTAAATTGAATCACAAAAAAAAATTCATCTCGCAACATTACTATAATTCTAGGGCACGTTGGTTTTGCTTGCCATTTCGAAGTGATGCAACAAATCTGACTACAGGGCAATAATCATATCGGAAATATAATCATTTCCGGGAATCCATTCCTGAACCCAGCATCCCACATTTAGTATTCATGGATATAGGGATCGTGTCACAACCGATATCCAATTAGGGTTGGATTCACGCGTTCATATTGCTCGACTGCATCCCAGGTACAGGTTTTCAGCCGACTAAATCTCTCGTGGCAAATATTCATTATCATTTCTCTATAACCAAATCAGGAATATCGATATCAGGTGGTCACGGCTGGTTTTAGTATCCACTTTCTATTTCATCTTCAATCGACTAATTTTGATGAAGACTTCAGATTTAGATTTAGAACCCTACATTGGTAGATCCATAGAGTAAATGAGGTTTACACGGCACCAGCGAGATTTTTGAAATCATACTATAAGGATAACTTGAGAGAAGTATTCGCCAATGTACACAGTGTCTCAAAACATTAAGCAGGTACCTTGTAATATCAAACCTGACAAAAAATGAAATGAAGTCAAATTACGAAACAATGTCAACCTTAGTCACATCTTTGGGATTACAAGTTTTCCTTATCCAATGGTAATTTCTTTCAAATTCAGAGATAGAGAATCATGCAATTATGAGAATGTCCTCTCAAACAACGAAATCCACTAGTTGAGTTCGAAAATTGTTGGATAAAGGTTCAAAAACTTCAAGTCAACTAAATTTGACTCTTAACCAAAACTACAGTGGGTACTGAAGGCAAGCAATTTCAATGAAGATCTATTTGGAGACGATTTCAAAATTTTACCGGCCTGCGTCAGAAACAGGGTTATGTGTAACGAGTGTATATTTGCATGTATACAGGATGTCGCATTGCATTGCCCGTTTGAAGTAAAAAAAACAAGATTGCAGAAAATCGCTCGGACCCTTCGAATTCGTTCGGCAGAGAGACATTTTTTTCACATAAAAACCATCATCATATTATTCAAATTTATATTCCTTCTATTAAATTCATGAGATGTAGAGTCTACTTTATGAAAAGACGAGGAAAAGTGTAAAAAGTTCTGAAAGCAAATAGTAGTGTTCCATTCTAAGAGAAAGAAATGTTTTACTCGTATTTTGAGTAAGTGAAAATTTCAGGTAAGTAGATAAAATTCTACTTTATCTCGGTTATAGATTTAGGTTCAGTTTATTACATTTGGAAATTAAACAACGGTTTTCATTCTGATCAAGTGGATTTTGGATAGTGATAGCAATTAATTTTCTGGTTCCCTTCCTTTTTAGTTCTTTCTAACAACCTCAATTAGGAAGTTCTTTTACAAAATGGACAAAATTCCTACTCCAAGGTTGTTCGACTTTGTTGTTCCAGTACCAAGAGGGGACACTCTGGGTACTGGGTATCTGAATCATGTCTTCTGATATAAAATCACCACATACTATTCGTTTTAGTTTCATTAGAAGAAAATAGGTAACTATTATTAATTCAATAGGTAATTCGAGTAAGTAGAATGAACATGACATGAATTAACAATTGATACTCACTTGTCAACACAATGGGCTGCGGTTATCGCCCAATTTTCATTCAGCAATGCAGCGCCACACTTGTGTAGGAAAGTTGATGTTCTCCATTGCCGTAACGATATTTGCCATGGCCATTTTCCGAACGGAGCTTTCTCGCCGCCTACGATCCTTGCCTCTGGATACATTCGCCTTCCGCACACTGTTGCCAAAAGAAGGGCGGAACTTATTATTACCATTTTTATGGAACTAGATGTCACTTATTCAAACACTTTTGGTCCCAATTTGTCCGACTGATAAAACAGATTTCAGTGAAATAGGGAAACTGCCAGTACACACAAAAACAATGGAAAAAATCCAAATTTTCCTTATAAAATAACTAATTCTTTAATTCATAATGGAAACAACTTATATTCATATGAAACTTGATCAAAGAATCAAAATATAGATGTTTTGGTCCATTATCATAATCGAATTAATTGTACCTTCCAATTGTGTTTCATTTTAACATTTTGTCATATATAATACCACTACAGAGATGAAATGTTGCCGGCAAAATTTCTCGATTGTAATATGGAAGTTTGTTGCTTTTCGGCAATTACGCAAATGAGACAAATTTTTGAGATGGGCATTAGACGCTGCCCTGGTTTGTTAGGAATAAACAAAAAGTCGTAAAATCGGAGTTAATTACGAGATTCATCAATTAAGGAGCTGAGAAGCCTTTGAAGGAGCTATCGAATATCCAAATGACGACCATGGAAAGTTACTCGATCGACCACGCCGAAAATGTAAAAACAGTGAGACTTTACCTCAAAAGACCCAGAGACCAGTTACGAATATGAAGGATTGAATCGCCACACATAGAAAGATATATGCAATTGGAGGATAACCACAAATTTTCAAAATATACAGATGTAAAGATGAATAGTATATTATTCGATGAGCACATAATAATAGTAATTATGTGCGAATAGAATACTATACTTTGTCCACGACTTCCTCAGTAAATTTCGATTTAATCTGCATTTTCAACAACGATAATAGTTATCAAAAGCGTTGACATAACCTTCTCTGTGCTCGCACTGAATAATGCAAAATCTCGATAAACGTCAAAAAGTTCAGTTGGCATCGATTCATTTCCATACTTTCACTCTGATGAAAATGAAATACAAATGTATACAAGCTAGTGTTTTACCTTCATTACATGATATTTTTGATCGCATGCTTCAGGAATAATTTCTTCGCAAGAAAATACTCTAGCTTTCTTCCTTCTGATTTCCTTCTCAATAGTGAACGCAGTTTTTTATAATTTCCAATATCGTTGCCTTCATTTATGTTGAGAGTATTCTTAAGCATGGAATAATGGCTCCATATAGGGTTGTTTGTTTATAGGTAGCTGATATTTTCGAAAAATACGCCAGTAAAACTGACTCCGAAAATTAGTGGATTTCATTAGCTGCTCCAGTCCATGAAATTATTAAAAGCTTTGAGGCAGAGATTCCTTGATTTTTCCGGCAATAGATGTAATGCAGTATTTCTTGCAGCCTCCCTTATTTCAGTTATTTCTGGTGGAATACACAACATTTCTTCATGACTCTGTTATGCAGGTATCTTCGAAAAAAAATTCAGTTTATGGGAGGCACAATGCGTTGAAAACAGACGTTTCGAATATTTTTCAGCTTGTCAAACTGAATGGGAATCATAGAAGAAAACATTAACTGGTTATTTTTGTCTCTTAATTGCCATCGCGCCGATGGCTTGGTGCGGTTAGCAGTCAATTTTCCATCGTGGAAAAAAAGGCGTCTCGGGTTCGAATCCTGACGAATTAAAAATTTTCAGAAGTGATTATTCAGCAGTGATTAATGAATCATTATTCACTGGTCATTATTCACCGGTGAATAATGACTACCATTACATTTCTCAAAGATCATTCAAAATGTAAGGATTATAGGGAAGTCGTGGACAAACAAAATAAAGTGAACATACAGGTCGAACCGATGAACAAACTGGTCTTCAAACTTTTCTACAGTGCGCGTCAAAATTATGGAACAAATTCATTTTCTCAGAAGAAAAATATTTGGCAACAAAATCCTGAAACCGGTCAATTTTTGTTTCACTTCACCAAATTGTTATGGATTTTTGAAGGTTTTTTGTTGCACCCTGTGCCATGCTCATCAACCCTCTTAATTTTTTGAATAGGGAAAGTGGGTTATGTGGTACTTTTTTGTCAAAGTATTTGTATCTTCTTTACAGGCGTGCACAAATTTTCAAGGAAAATTTTTTTTTTTGAAAAATTAGTAAGTTCAAAGAGGTTTTCAGTATGTGCAATGTCATGGCTCATTTACTTTGAAACGATGGATGGTATCTGATGAAATTTGTCATCGAATGAAAGTCGACCATTACAGTTTAGTTTAGTTTAGTTTAGTTAAAAAATCCAAATGATTGCCTGTTACATATCCGATTAATTAAAGAAAGACATTCCGGATTCTTGATTTCTTTGGCAACAATTCTAATAGCAGTATTCACTGCCTCAACCAGCTCTGGAGGAGTCCCAGAAATGGAAAATTCATCATCACATACCTATTATTTAACACTGTTTTGTCTTCGAGAAGACCAGCCAGTTAATTAATATTCGTCAAATTTTACAATTATTCAACATTCATACGTTTCCATAGTTACGCAACCAATTCCATTCCGAATTTCAAAGCTCCATTTATTCATGAATGGAATAATTCGCGATTTTTTCTTAAATTAATCGAAATCTGTCGAATTTCAAACTATTTGCGGAAAAATAGTATGTTCACCTCGTAGGACAAGCCACATGCCTGGACTCTGTGTTGCTAGTAATCTTCACAATCGTTCAGGGCCTCTATTCTTGAAAACCAGGGAGTAGAACGATCGAGAGAACGGTGACGTAGCCCTACTAATCAGTAGGGCCACGTCGCCGTTCTCTCGATCGTTCTACTCCCTGGTTTTCAAGAATAAAGGCCCAGGCATGTTAGGCTTTTCCTACCCGGTAAACAATGAACTATTATGTTCTCTTGGGTGGATCAGAATTTTTTGAAGTAAAATGCAAAATTATGGAAGTGCCAGCTGTCAACGTTTATTTTCCTGCATTCTACAATGGGAATCTACTCACAAGGTTGATGAACGAGCGCTCAGAAGCTTCTAACTTCACGTCACTGCTTCGACAGGTGACACATTATGAGGTTAGCATTTATTTAATCGGGAAGCGTAATAAACATTTCTTCGTGTTTCATTGTTATATTTGTATATTCACTGAATAAATGTGGTTGATAAAAATTATCGAAGAACGATTGGACGGATCTTCTACGGTAGATAGGACTTTTCCAGGAGAAGTATTTTCTATATATTTAAAGCACAGTTATCCGATTTCGAAAATAATAATAATTCGAGTAACGAGCAGCTTGCACCAGCAATTCTCACATTAAAACCTTAACTGTTCCGAATTACTAAACGACAACAATGGACCCTGAGCAAGTTCACACATAAACAACTATAATTTACACCACTGTAGTTTTTCGGACGAAACCGACCGAGTGTTGTAATTAGCGCGAACTGCTAAAAAGCCAATTTCACATAATAACGACATGTAATACACTTGATTTAAACTTTCACGTTACGTCTCTCGGTAAAAAACTCACAGAGCTTGAAAACGCCGATGTGCACGCAGATAGGCCATTATCGAGCTAGCTGAAGAACTGAATTCAAACTTGTTTATCTTGACCATTGTTTTGTTTTCAAGAATTGCTATTGGTTAGGCGAGTTTTACCTTGAGAGGTCAAGAACCAGCTTTTCAGTCTGCCGATCGAAACGTGAGAGGTTTTTGATGATAGTATAATGATATTTCACGAATTTGCGACGTTCAATCAGAGGATGAACGTTGAATATCAATAACTACAGGGGTTTCCGAATCGATATTCCATTGCAATGACCGGTTGTCAAATTGAGAGCTTCCATTTTTCGAAAATAACGACAAAAAACTATCTCGAATTTGATCAGAATATAACGTTCTTTCTGCGAGCTATCAAAGATATCACTAATGTAACCAGAACAAGAAATCATCATCACGAGCTCTGAATGATGACTAGAATACAACCTTAATGAGAAATTTGCGACCTCCCAAAGATATCCTGAATATAACCAGAATCAGAAATTCATATTGCGAACTTCAGAGATATTTTGACAACCACGAGAATAAGAATTCATTTTAGGTTCGAGTGATTCGAATTTTGGAAAAGAACTTCTTCTTCTCGTTTGAGTAAAACTAGGTATAGTATAAGTAACATAAGATGTTGAGTAGATTTGTTTCCTGAATATTGTATAGATATAACGTAATACACAAGGTGTATTTAAAGGTGAGGCCTTTCTTTTGACCGATTGAAGAACTCATGAATAAGTCATTTTAGCAAAAATTTTTTATAGATATGAATTATGCCCCTGTTTCGAGAAAATGAAACTAGAATATTTTCTAGTTTCTATGTGAATCTAAATATTCCTCAGTCCGAACCTGCTCCTGCTCCCTCGCCTGCTCCTCCATAGTATCAACATCTCTTGTTTTTCGTCTTCTTATCATACATGACTCAGAATATCGATTGTGATTAGTATATTTTCGATCGTGTTACGGCGAGGTTTATGTTTCGAAAATGCCGCACCTTTACTCAAATAATGAAACTTGTTGATATGCTTTTAATTTATGGTGAATCAAAACAAAATGCCAGTTCAGCGTATAAGTTGTACAGAACAAGATTTCCGCTGAGAAATCACCCAACTTCGCGGTTGGTTGTTCATAAACCTGGTTCAGAGATGTAGGCCAGAATAGCATTAAGGTGTTGATGCTCAAAGTTTTTTATGAATTATTTAAATTGAACATTTCATATGAGAAATTTTCGTAAAAATACTTATTTTGATGAGTTCTATCACCTGTCAAAAGAAAAGCCTCACCTTAAATTACACCCTGTAGAAGAGGTTCTGTGATACGATAATTGACAGCTATACAGGCTGTCCCAGAAGTCGCGCATTGAGGGGATCGAAAGTGAAAAATATTCTGAGCCCTAAAATCCATGTTTGAAATTTTCTGATAACGTAGTTAATTAGTAATCAATTAATAAAAATGACCAATCAGCAGCGCCCTACAGAAGAATAAGTAGGCAGTGGGGACGCGTGAGTGAGACGCCAGTCTCAGTTCACTGCGTGAAAAGTCGGCAGCAGCTCTGGCGTCTCACTCTCGCGTCCCCACTGCCTACTCATTCTTCTGTAAGGCGCTCCTGATTGGTCACTTTCATCGATTAATTATTAATTAACTACGTTATCAAAAAATTTCAAACATGGATTTTTGGGCTTAAAATATTTTACACTTTCGATCCCCTTGAATATATGTAAGTGCAATATGATACTGGTTTACTTCCTAGGGTGAACTTTTTCTATTTTTTGTGTATTATCGCAACTATTTCACTATTGATTTGTTCAATCATTAAATTAATTTTACAGTATTCCCAGAGAAAATTTGATCTTTCAAATTTTTCATTCAAATAAATTTTATTGTGGTACCTACTGAAATGTTTCCATCGGAATTACTGCTGTTTTGGATTCAACATAACTTCTTCATAAAAATTAAAAAATTTTAAATGTCATCTCATATATTTTTCGATAGTTTGAATGACTTCAATGATCCCCAGGCGTTGAAATTGGTGTATACAGCAGATGTAGGAAGCATGTTAGAGAATTCATCGGTAGTGTGGTCACCTCATTATCATGTACATATAAATAGTATTGAACGAGTACAGAAGAAATTTTTACGTTGGGTAGATTTTAAAGGCAACATATCCCTCTCAGATTTCAGTTACGAAACCGAGCATTCGAGTCTTGGTTTGAAAACATTAGAGCAGAGAAGGAAAAATTTTGAGTTGAAGAAATACGAAAATAATAGTTTCGCATTTCTTCAATTTATCAAACAAAATCAGCCGAAACCATACAAAATTGGTATGACTGAATAGGTATTTTCAATACCTTTCAAACGAGCTGTCAATTTTGTTTGGGTTTCGGCTGATTTTGATTGATGAATTGATGATAGATTATTATATATTATATCTTGAATAAGGTTCATATGAGTTTTTTCCGCAAATCGCCAGGAAATTTTCACATTCCTAACAAAATTTGTCATAGAAAAAGTCAAGTTTTCCCAACTGTTAGGAAATATTGATTTCCTTACTAACCTAACCTAACAAAATTTGTCATAGAAAAAGTCAAGTTTTCCCAACTGTTAGGGAATATTCATTTCCTTACTGTTAGGAAATGATATTTCTTTACAGTTGCCAGTGTTCTACATTAGCATATTGGTACTTTTCTCTAGATTTCTTTGGCAATAATTCTAATGAAGCAGTATTCACTGCCTAAACCAGCTCTGAAGGAGTTCCAGAAATGGAAAATTCATCATCACTTATCATTTCACACTGTCTTGTCTTGGAAACGACCAGCAATTAAATCAATATTCGTCGAGTTTGACAATTCAGCATTAATACGTGTCCATAGTAAAGCAACCAATTCCATTCCGAATTTCAAGGCTCCATTTATTTATGAATGTAATATTTCGCGATTTTTTCCAAAATTGATTAAAATCTGTCGAATTTCAAACGATTTGCGGGAAAAAAGTATGTCTACCTCGTAGGAAAAGCCACGTTTCTGGACTCTGTGTTGCTAATCTTGCAATCTTTACAATCGTCCAGGAAAGTAAGGCTTTTCCTTATACTAATTCCCCTGCTACAGCATAAAATAATTCTGATATTAACATGATTTTGATTAAACTGACCAATTTTGGTAGCTATAACAACTCAGACAAAAGATTTACACACCAAAGTGAAGGAACGCCTATTCCTTATCAGTTCCGTCACAATGAAAGTTTTAGGATTTCAAGTAAATCATATGAACTATCGACAGGTGAATAAACTTCAAAAAAAGGAGCTTCTGAGCTCTCGATCATCAACCTTGCAGCAGGGTCTACCTTGTAGGTATAGATTTGAATTCAATAACATCAGGGAAACAGTTTTTCCATCATTCCCTAGAATTTTATGTGGTTCTAGTAACACGATCTGGACAAAATTTTGCGTGTAGCTCAAATACCTCATTATTATCCATCTAAGCGCAAATGTCCACTGGATCGTATTCGTATAATTATGAATTTATCGGTAAAAATTTTGAAGGACCGTATAAGCGAAACCCTTTCTGAATTCAGCCCATTAACGATGTTGAAAAAATTATAACTCAAAGAAAAGAAAGTGTTCCACGATGAGCTTCGAAAATGTGATTCTTGAATACCTACCCAATAAAATGATCTTTTATAGTTTGTGCGTCTCCAAGAGTGGAAATTTGAGATTGTTTATCAAAAAAGAAGAATATTATTTATTATTTCTCCCCCAAACCTCCATTCCTGGGTTCTCACAAACTATAAGGAAAATTCCATTTCGTTCTTTCTGCATTCAAGAAAGAATTGTCCAAAGCTAATCGTGGAACATCTTCATTTGGTCGATATATGATTCTTTTCAAGAACCGTGGGTTAACAAACTGTGAAGGGAAATGCATTTTATTCTTTTCGCATTCGAAACTGATCGCGAAACCCTCTCTTTTCTCAGACGCATGAATTGTTTGATTAATTTGCATAAACATCCTTCAAATTTTCATTTTTGTTGACTATAAACCTGTATGGAGTATAGTATTTTATTCATTTTGCATTTTAGGAAGACACATCCGAGGCTTATCTAGGATTACTTTTTCTTCGTCGAGATATGAATTTTTTCTTTTTTTCACAAACAACCCCCACTCCCATATTATTATTTAATTCCTACTAAAGGCTCAAAAAACTACAACAAAAAGAGTTATAAATCTCTCTGCGACTCATCAAGCTCCCATCGAAATCTGAATGCAATACGATCTCATTTCTGTGAGTTATGAATTTTTTCCATCGATCACGTGTCTGTGTATGTGGCTTATGCACCCTGTTACAATTCTGTATCGCAATATTCTGAAAATAGCAGAATATGTCCAAGAAAGTGTGAAGCAAATACAGACGTTCTTTAATCATCCTTTTTGTTGATTACTCGAATAATAGGTACTGTTTTCACTTAAGCCTAGAACCGACCCAATTTCTGTTGTAAATTATCAGATATGAGAGATTCATAGCTCATTTCGCCTACATCTGCCCTGAAACCTCATCTTGGTTTATACTGTTTCATTAATAAACCTTATAATTTAACTTTATGCCTCCGCGTCTGGATTCTTTTCCTTCCATCTCCGTTTATTGGCTCATTTTTTGTAAGGCGAACATCATGTTGAGATCCAGTGTCGGACTAAGATGTTATCTATCCATGTCCAACAAATACAAAACCTTTAGAGAAGGAGAACTTTATGTTCGTTTTTTATATTTCACTAATTGATGTTCCCTTATCGGTTGCAATTTCAAAAACAAAACTCAAAGATATTGATATTCAGGACTTCGACTCAGCCTATCGATGTTGTCTCTAATCTCTCGAAATATAATCGAAAACACCAATACCTACCATTTAGGTACTAAATCCTGCAAAGCCGATGGTTTCGATGGAATTTACCCAGAATTCGTCAAACATTTGGGTGAATGTGACTTGTTTTAGTTATAGTATTTTTTAATTGAATTAATGTGTCTCGACTGCTTCGGCCATTGACACGGTTACAGTCTATTTTACAAGCTTTTATTTAGTTTCACCTGTCCCGGTGTCTGTCTGTCTGTCTCACTGTCTCTCTTTAATCAAATCTTGCAAGTTGAATATGACACACTTCTAATGGTCCGATTGATTTGAAATTTGGCAGGTGTACATAATTCTGGTGACAATGCATCATGAAATAGTTGTTATAGAAAAAAACAAAATGGCGGCTTCAAAATGGCGGATGAGTTTTGTGATTATGATCCGATTCCATTCAAAATTAGTATCTGGGGTTTTGGGATTGAATGATAATTCTTTGGTCAAAATTGGAAAATTCAAGATGGCGGCTACAAGATGGCGGACGAGTTCTGTGATTATGATCAGATTCTATTCGAAATTGGTATCATGGGGTTTTCTGGGTCGGAAATCACGATTCTTCAAAATTGAGGAATTCAAAATGGCGGCTTCAAAATGGCGGATGAGTGTTGCTATCATAAAGGCTTGTCTTGAAAAATGTTTTTTTCATTATAGCTTGTTTACAATGAGTGTAATGAACAAATTATAAATTTTCAAATATGACTATACAGATGAATAGCCTTAAGAAAGTTCATTAAATTGTTGAAGTTTGCGGAGTTGTGAAGAATTGCCTTTAGAGACAGCTTTATTATATTGATTTTCCTTTCATTTTCGTATTCCAGGCACTCCACCAGAAAGTTTATTGATATTCAGAATACTGGCAATTTTTCAGCGAGGCAAACCGAATGGGGAATTTTATAACGTAGAAAAAAATCATCCTGACCCTAGTGGATATCGGAATTAGTTTCTTGAGTGTTTCTACTACAATATCAGAAAAGTTGTTCTTTTTCAGGATTGAATCGACAATAGAAGACGCTTCAGGACAAAAAATAGTTATTGTTGTGATCAGGTTCTTGGTCTAAGTACCTTCATTGAATCCTATTTTGATGATAAATTGAAAATGGGAAGAGAATTCGTGGAATTGTCTGTAGCATACGATACAGTATGGAAATATAGTTTGATTTTCAAACTATACGGGTGTATCTGAATAACACCAAAAACATAAAAGGGGTGATTCTTTGTAGAAAATGAAAGTGGGCATTTGGAATAAAATTTTTTGAAAAACCTCCCCCCGGAAACTTCACACTCCTCTGAAGATCAATAAAAAAAATTTTCTTTTTTTATATTTTCCCTGTATATTGCGCTAAGGACACGAAACTTGATAGTTGTCATTTGTCAATGAAATTACACATGTTGAAATTTTTTCAACCCAGAAGTATGCTCAGAAATGGTTGAAATATTTATTTTTTCTCAAACTTTCTTTCTGTTGAAAATTTTCCTTCAAAAAATTATGGCTGAGAAGCCCAACCAATACAATAACTTTTTTATATCTATAAGTTTTTTCGAAAACACAAGGATTTACGAGAAAAAAATTCAAAGAGTTTTCAAAATATGAGCTAATGCGAGGGTATTTTGCCTCAATACCTAGTAGTTCGTGCCGAGGTTCGTGCTTTGCAATGACAATTGTGTAATTTCATCGACAAATGATGATTACCAAGTTCCGTGTCCTTAGCTTAATATACAGGGAAAATAAAAAATTAAAAAATTTTTTTTTTCGATATTCGGAGGGGTTGTAACTCTGATGGGGGGAGGTTTTTCAAAAAATTTTACACTTTAATTTTCCTCAAAGAATCACCCGGTGTTATTCAAATACACCCTGTATAATCATATGAAGTGTATCAGTTAGAAGGTTTCATGTTTTTGTTGATAAAAATAGTTGTAGTTCCACAAGAATCAAGAATTTTGTTTTAAAACAATTGTTTTGAATCAGTTTTTTATTGAAGGAAGAAAACACTGGATAAGTGATAATTTAATAACAGAAATAAATCAAAAAAAAAATTTCTACTCTGTAATAACAAATTATGACTTTTCGTGAAAATGAATAAGATTATAAAATTGAATCATTCTGATTTTGTCTGAAGTATTAGTAGGTTTGAATTTATTCCAAATAGTATTTCATTTTCCTTCTGGACATTTTATTAAAAAACTAACAATCGGGATCCGCAGAATTCTGATTTACTGTGTCGCGGCGTCATCCCTAACCTAATACCTTAACTGTAAATAATTAAACAATATACAAGTTCTATTCAGTGTTGCCAGATTTGAATATTTCACCCAAGACTATCAATGTTGCCAAAACTTTGTTTTAAATATGTTTTGAATGTTTTAAATCGTGTTTTTTAAATTAAAAAAAAAAAAACATGAGTTAAATCAAATAAAACATTTTCAAATAAAAAAAAAAACACAATGTTTTTTTTAAACATGATTTTTGTCAACTTTTGTTCAGAAACTCGAATTCACTGGCTTTACGTCAACTAGAAACGGGATTAGGGAAAGACTTATTCCAAAAACAGATCACAGCAATTTAATGGGTACTAGAACATCATTTCTTGTGGATCCAGATGGCTGAGGTCCCAGTCATTAGTAAATAAGACTTCTTTCTACTATAATCATCCAAAATGCCTGGCAATTTACGTACCACACAATTAACCTAAATATGTGTTCGAAAATGGAAATTTTGACGAAGGGATTCAATCTACGAATGTTTCGCAGTTTCTGAATAATTAACATAATAACGATCTCAGATTTTGAACCACCATAAAAAAGTTTTTTTTTCGGAATCCAATTCCAGGCGAATACTTTTTTGAGTACGAGCCTGGATATATTTCACGAGGGCATCATAAAGATTCTCAGGATGAGTCTCTTTATGTTTGTATTCTTTAGCTGGAGGCGGCCATCCTTCCAGTTTTACTGTGGAATGTCTCCTGGGCATTCACTTAACGTACTTTATTCTACCTTTTGTTGATCGCAAAAGTATTCCACTCGAGTGTGTCATTCGGATATTCATGCCGAAATAACGGAATTAGAAGCCCAGCCGGAATAGCTCGAAAATTAGATGAGATGTCGTGAAATTCGCTCAAGAAAAACATGAGGAATGACAAATTGCCATCTTAATAGAACGATGATATATATATTTCTACTCTTATTATTATACAGAGTGAGTGAAAACTAACTTCATTTCTTCGGTATTTTTGATTCTGTATAAAAACGTTGCAATAGGCGAATTTTTATTTTAAATTACCCAACTTTTCATGTATGATTGAGGAGTTTGTCACGAGGAATGGGGGTGATCATCATTTTTTTTTTATTTATATGGAGAAACAAGTTTCTCATTTCGCCCACCTGCTGTGTGCAATATATTTTACATCCAATCTGGAGTATTACGGGTTGTCCAGTCGTGATCCAATAAGAATTCCACCTAACGTTTCGTCTACATTTGCGGTAGGCATCCTCAAAAGTTCCTTGATCGGAAGTTGTTACCCGACGAATGAATGCTCGAAACTGAGAAACTTTTGAAGATGCCGACCGCAGTTGTAGGCGAAACGTTAGGTAAAATTTCTATTGAACCACGGCTAGAAAACCTGGAATATTATAAATTGGAAGCTGAATCATGCCTTGAAAGCTTTCATCAATAAATCTATTCTACATTTTCTTTGATTTTTATTTCAAATAATTTCGCAATAACTACACTACGGAAAAAGCAAGCTTTCGATGACTATTCAAAAAAAAATTATAGCAGCTGTGATGGAAATCGACTATGATCTCGAACAACAAAAGGTCTATGCATTTCTGGCATAAAAATGTAAAAACTCAACAACACCTCTCACACAGGTATCATGAAAATTATGTATGAAAAAATGTATAATTTAAAAAAAATCGACCGGTTCCTACCATTTGTTTACAAAATAGTGAATACAGAAGAAACTTTTCACTCATCCTGTTTATCTAGTTCGAGACAATTATCTTTATATGAACGAAATGATTTTCCATCAGATCCTCCAAGGACGAAAGGACGTTATGATTCCCATCGATGTCCAATTTTTCCAGGGTAATTTAATATTCGAAGCCTCATCTATATTAATAAAAGAGGATCTATGGTTGGTTCAAAACTTCGAAATGCCTTATTGTTCAAATGATCGCACCAAATTGGACAATTCTTTTTTTGTTGTGTGTATTATTGTTAGGGCAAGGTTTATATAACAAAATATTCCCAAAAAAATCCTACAGAAAAGAAAAAAAAGGCATTCCTTTTTCTCGAGCAGTCATAGAGTACTTATGTAGGTTTTGACATTTGGACAAAAGAGGTTAGTTTTTCTTCCACAGAATCGCATGTCAAGTGAATAGTTAAAAGTGCAGTAGGTCTTACCACAGAATACCTAATAACGGTATAAGAATATTCCATGGGGATTAATAGTGGCAGAACGAAGTTCCACGGTATTCAATAGAAATGCAATAATAAAATAGAACGAGAGAAATGGACTTGCTATTTTTGATAAAATAGAACGTTGTGAAGTTATAAGCCATGAAGTAGTCTGGCAACGGTGCATTTCATTTTCTTGAAGGGTAGGAAATTCAGAAATGGTATAGACTAGAGTATGAATGGCGATGTATACAATTATTGTGTAATTTGCATAGAACTTATTAATAACATGAAAGGCTATTATCAGATCAAGTTGGTGGAACAGTGAATTTTTACCGGAATGTAAAGTAAATCGGATTGTGACGATCAGCATCAATCGTGAATTGTCCATTTTCATCTTTTCTCTATATTTCTGAAATGTTTTTGATTTATGTTTGGGTAATAAATATATTTGCGGAAATAACTGAATTCAAAATTGCCCATAATTAGTAATTGACATATTATTTTTGTATTTCTGTTTCGTGTGACAGCTCATATCCATGGAAAAGATGACGTTTGACAGATGACATTTGACAGATGACGTTTGACAGATGACAGTTGACAGATGACATTTGACAGAACTCTTATTATGCCTAATTTATCTCCTGCTTGAAAAAATAGCAATGGTAAGTTTATACAACTTTAACGGGGGTTTCACAAAGCATATCTCTGGTGATCGGAGCTTGATCTAGAATCAACTCGATTTGACAGTTCAGAAATCTAACCAAGCCGTTGATCTTCGATCACTGGTGATTACGTTGTGAAATCTACAGTAAGAATAGGCATGGCCTTCTTAAGATAAAGATGGCTATGGTATAGGTATTATTTAGGCGAAACAAAGTTCGCCGGGGCAGCTAGTTATGAATATTTTGTGTGTCGAGATAATTTTTGAATTTGATTCCCAAAGCTCTTCAAAACGTTCCAAATATTGCATAATTATAAGTGCATAGTTTGCTCAGTACTGGTTGACTCTATTTCACTGAACTATTAGACAAATCAGAGAACAAATCGAGATTTCCGCAAAAGCATCCTTAGGAAATGAATGTTCGAAACAGAATACTTATCTATTTTACTCACCAGACGTGAAGTCGCTCATATTCATCGAATTCGTAACTCCTGTTGTATCACTAGATGTTGTAGTTGGTGATGACACTTCAATGGAAAGTGTACTCGTAGTGGCGGGTGAGGAGGTTACCGTAGTTTCAGAAGGACCAAATGTTGAAGGTGTAGCCACTGTTGAAGCAATTGTGACTGAGATTGTGCTGCCGTTTACTCGATCAATGAATGGCGGTGCAGAGGTGGAAGGATTGGTAGTTGACAGCGAAATAGTTGAATCATCTATCGTTGACATTGTTTCGTTAGTTTTCGGCGACGATGTGGTTATGGTTTCATCTTTGAATGGGACACCAGAAGACGTAGATGGTGATACAGAAGGGAGAAGGACCCAACCGTCTGGAGTAGTGATTGGTCTCCAATCTAATCAAGTCAGAACAATAGGGTGGTTCAGCAATTGCTTTGAGTAAAGAATAGTTCAATAGTCGGATTCGTTCATATACTACACCGGGCGGCATATTTCCGTTCCCTATACAGTCAGCGCGACAGGTCGCTCTCACCGTATAGGAAACGGAATGCACAATGGAACACTCCGTTTCCTAGCAGATATGCGCGATGTGTTCACTGTCCTGTTAGTCTTCTGGGTGTCTATGGGACAAATTGCAACTTATTAATAAAGTTTTCCTACTTTCTGTATAGCTTTATTAGTCCACCACATTTTTTCTCTGTGAACATTTTTGTATAGTCGCGGATTTTTTTCAGCAAACCTCATGTAACTCGACCATATTTTCATTTTTCTTGAATCAAACAAACTTTTTTTTGTAAAATGCAATCATAAAAACAATCTTGGAGAAATAAGAAAACATGATTGTCTACCAACATAACCATGACTGATAATCGCATTTTTTCAAAGTTATCAAAAATACCCTCCCGAATTTTTCAGAATCGGTTGATACAACCATATGAAGTATGAAAATGCAATTGTCCGACAAAAAATGTGGCGATTTCCTTGTCCGACAAATGGAAAACGAAGATTTTTTGGGATAAAAAATTATGAATAATGTCTTTTTTTCTTATTCTCTCCCCACCTTGAAAATACGTCGCGTTCATTCAAAAATTAAAGAATTCACTGCTCTAATTAGGTTATGAATAGACTATATGCATTTATCCATATCGGATATAACTTTGCTCATGTTACAAATAAACATATGATTTTTTGAGGACCATTTAAGAAGGATGTGCTGAATATCATCCAGCTGTCCGACGAATAAAGATCGGCAATTTCAGTTGTTGCCGATATAATATTCTCAGTAGTGATTGAGTGTTCTTTGTGCAAACATTTAGAAAATATCCATGGCTTTAAAACGAAAAAGGAGGAAGTGACATCCTCAAACTGTGCAAAATATTCTTGGCATCAAGAGGACATCATAATCACAAATATGAAGATGTCATTCTACCTGACGATTGGTGTGATACTTTTACTGGATAGCATTCGTCTTGTTACAATGAATTCAATGTGAGGAAGAGGTATTTTCATAGTTTTTCTTATTAGATTTGAATAAAAATGTCAGTAAACAATTTGAATTATACACTTTCAATTAAAATCAAAAGTTTCATTCCAATAATAATCGAAAAAAGTTTCTGAAACAGAACCATTATATTCAACTATATAGACTAAGGATTTGCCGCATTTTATATGATTGACAGTTGTTTTTTCTATACAACGAATCTCTCTTAAATATAAATTAATTCTTGTTCAATAAATATTAATGAATTTAAAAACTCAAAAAAATCTTCGATTTTCATCTGTCGGACAAGAAAAACGCCACATTTTTTGTCGGACAAGAAAAACGCCACATTTTTTGTCGGACAATTGCATTTTTATATTTCATATGGTTATATAAACCGACTCTGAAAAAATCAGGAGTGTATTGATAATCAAAAAAATGCGATATTCAGTCATTCATATTGGTAGACAATCAAGTTTTCTCATTTTTCTCAGATTGTTTTTATGATTGCATTTTACAAAGAAAGAGTACGTCTGATTAAAAAAAAAAGGAAAGTATGGTCGACTTACGAGAGGTTTATTTATTTATTTATTTATGAAATAAACGGGTCATACCCTTTTATACAATAATAACAAACAAACACGAGTAATCGTGTGCAACACAATGAAATGGAAAAGATTTACAAATTTCAGTATAAGCAAAATGATAACAAAAAGCAGTAAACAATACCAAACTCAAACTGAGGCGAAACTTGAAAGGCAGAGCAAAAAAAAAAAAAAAAGAAGAACAAAACATTCTCAAAAATTAAAACAAAGTTCACGCTACGATCGCCCGACATATCTCCCCCCTCAACCTCGACAAAGACCGATCAAAAAGTCAACTCCTGAGACAGAGGCAACGTTGACGTGACTGCTAATCCTTGGAACAGGAGAGTTTTTAGAGTAATTAAATTTATAATTATGTATATGAAGAAGAGTTCTACCCCTGGTTCGCCTAGGAGGAACCAGAAAGCCGAAAAGTTCAAGCAGATCTGGGCAGTTTAGTGCTCCACAAATCAACTTAGAAAAGAACATTACATCTCCACGCTTGCGTCTAAGGAACAAAGAGGGAAGATCGATTCTAGATCTCATGAGGGAAGCTGAAAAATTTATCCTCTCAATGCCAAGGCGAAAAGAAATATACATAAGGAACTTATTTTGAACCTTCTCAATCCTCTCAGAGTCTGTGTACGTATAAGGAGACCACACAACTGAAGCGAACTCCAGCGTCGGCCTAACAAGCGTCACAAAAAGATATCTAAGTGTCTCCTCCGACTGAAAATCATGTGAGTGTCTGATAATGAATCCAAGCAACTTTACACCTCTATTTATAATGTAATCAACATGAGGCTTGAAACTCATGTTGCAGTCATAAAGTACACCCAAATCTCTGATTTGATCTACTCTTTCAAGGAAATGGTTAGACAATGAGAAAGTGCAGTCAACTCGGGGGCTACCCCGACAGATGGCTAGGTGTTTGCACTTGTCGACATTAAGATGCAATCTATTATAATCACACCATTTCACCAATCTGTCAAGATCAGCCTGGATATTGCGAGCGTCCTCTATATTATCAATTGAAAGAAAAATTTTGAGATCATCCGCAAATATCAGGAACAGAGAATGCCAAAAACAACTGGATATATCATTTAGAAAAATTAGAAATAGTAGAGGACCCAAGTGGCTGCCCTGAGGAACACCAGAAGTTACCTGAATTTCGTCAGATAATGCATCCCTAACCTTAACAAATTGAGTCCTATACTCAAAGTAGGACACCAGCCATCTGAGAAGAGCACCCCATATTCCAAATTGGATAAGTTTAGACTCAAGGATTGAGTGGTCGACAGAGTCAAAAGCCTTCGAAAAATCGGTATATATGACCTCAATCTGACGCCCACGCTCCAGCGCATCAATGGAGTACTGCGTGAATAGGATCAAATTAGTTTCGATACTTCTGCCTCTCAAGAAACCATGTTGCCGAGGGGATATACCAGGCAAGATCTTCTCATAGATTCAATCATACACCAGGAGTTCAAACAACTTAGGTATGGCACTTAAGATGGAAATAGGGCGATAGTTACTTATATCGAGTTTAGTTCCTGACTTATGAACAGGCTTGACAAAGCTTTCCTTCCACCTGGATGGGAAGGTACCGGTTTCAAGAGATCTGTTGAAAACTATTTGAAGAGGTAAAGCCAGGGATGAAGAACATCTGCGCAAAAAAATAGTGGGAATCTGATCAGGACCAGGGCCCTTATTAATATCCAAGCCATCAAGCCTTTGCAGAACCTCGGTCAATTCCAGTTTCAAGATACCACCCACATCGCAACAAGAAACAGAGTCACCCTCCGTCATCCCAGAATGTGGATAGGAGGCCGCAACAAAAACTGACTGGAAATGATTTGCAAATCCGTTAGCAATGGCCTGATCACTGTTGAGCAAATTCTGACCATACCGGACCTCAGAAGGAATATCGTTATCATGACGTTTTTCATTAACGAAATTCCAGAAGGCTTTAACATTATTTTTTATATGGCCCTCTACGCGATCAATATAGGAGGCGTAACAAGAATTAGCAAGCGACTTACATTGGGTTCTCAGATTGCAGAATACAAGATAATCATCCCAAGACTTAGACATTTTGTATTTAGCAACACTAGATTTTGTATTTTTTATGAAACTTTTTCTTCTCCAATACAAGCCGCTTCAAGTCGTGTGAATACCATACAGGAAATTTAGTTCTCTTCAAACGCATTTTAGGAACAAACACATTAACACCCTCGTAAATATAATCGTAAAGAGTATCTACCAGAAAATCAACAGGAGCATCAAGCGGCAACGAATTTACCCAATCAATTGAACTGAAATAGACATTCAAACTCTCAAAATCGCCATTCCTGAAATTATATGCAGTGATGTCATACTCATTCAATACATTACTGAAGAACTTGAATGTAAACGAGAGTGCAGGATGATGCGCATCCAATTTAGAAAGAACATCAACCGCACAATCAACCACGGCATCGTGTTGTTGCGTGAAAACCAAGTCCAATATTCTGCCATGAACATTCTCCACTGCATTTGCCTGGTGAAGACCATAAAATCCGAAGGTATCAACCAGAGCTTGAGCACGCAAATCGCTCACACCACCAAGACCAACACCCAAATCGTCATTCACCCATACACATTTACCCAAATTATAATCACCGGCTATGACCACATAGTCCGGTTTGACCGATTCCATGACATGTTCAAAGTTGGAACAATGACTCTCGAAATACTCAACACCAAGTAAAGGAGGCATGTACGCTGCACCGAACAAAACACTTTTAGTACCACGGACTAAGACAAATAAATCTTCTACGTTCTCATTAGGAGTAACAACAATTTCAGATCTAAAACACTTTTTAACAGCCAGCAGCACACCACCCCCCACCCTTTTAGAACTTGATTTATGCGAACGATCGCAACGATAAATATTATAATTATTATGGATTTGAAGTTCAGAACTCTTAATAGATTGATCAAGCCACGTCTCAGTTAGAATAATAACATCATAGGAAGAAATGCTAACATTTTTATAAAACTCGTACAACTTAGATTTACCCCTTATACTACGCACATTCTGATAATATACCATTAATTCACTCCGCTCCCCCCCTGCAGCACTGAAGGATCCTGTATATTGTTTCTGTTTTTTGATGATTTTACAAGTTTAGGAACTCCGTTAAAATATTTTATAGTGAGATCTTCTCCGTTAGAAATACGGCAGTTTAATTCCTTGTGTAAATCCTTCAAGTGTTGGATCTGCGTGGGAGTAAGGTCCGAGCGAAGTTTCACATTTTTATTCGAAATTTTGTTTCTACCCTTCAAGACTCTAATTGCCGACTCAGAACTTTCCATCGTGATCTTCAGGGAGGCATCCGAAGCACTTCTCCTGCCAACTCTAACGGCCTTAATGGCTCTGAGGTTTGGATCAACTTCGGCTAGCATATTATTCACAGGTATCAAAAGGTTTGTGATGTCGTTTTCTATAGGCAAGTTATAGACCATAATGTTCCTTGACCTCTTTCTGCGCTCCTCAATCTCAACATAAAGTTCATTGGCCGAAGTTGGGCTATTTTGGCCTTCGTGAGGGGTCAAGTCACTCATTCGCTCAATCTGTGTCCTAATCAAGGAAACACCATTATCGAGGGAAGAAAGCTGAGCAGTGTGAGCCTCCACCTGACGAGCGTGCTCTGCGAGAATCCGATCATGTTCTACGATGTTAGCGCTGCAACTCGCCACCTCAATCGAGAGCTGAAGCTGACCAGATTTTATGGACTCAATATCGCCCTTCATGCAAGAGATATTTGAGGAGAGATTGTCAAGCTTTGCCATAAGAAGGTGAAACTCTCTCATAGTTACCGGAGCCGCATCATCCTGAGTCTGCTGCGACGGAACTGCCTGGGAGGCTGAAGAGGTTGAACTGGATTTTTTATTTCTTCTGGATGAAGTGCAATAATGACAGGACCATTTTTTATTAAGTTCAATCAGCGTCCTGAGATCAGTGCTTGTTATATTAGCACATTCATTTGCTGAAAAAAATCCGCGACTATACAAAAATGTTCACTGAGGAAAAATGTGGTAGACTCTACCTAATAAAGCTTATACAGAAAGTAAGAAAACCTGAAAACTTTATGAATAATTTGCAATGTGTCCCATCGGCACCCAGAAGACTAACAGGACAGTGAGCACATCGCGCATATCTGCTAGGAAACGGAGTGTTCTATTGTGCATTCCGTTTCCTATACGGTGAGAGCGACCTGTCGCGCTGACTGTATAGGGAACGGAAATATGCCACCGGGCGAGTCTTCAACTCGCACAATTTTTTTAACTGAAGACTCTTGAGGCAAAAATAATCGTCTTTTTATCTCCATTTTCCAATTTCTGCTTTCTCAAAAATATAAAGCCATTAAAGAAAAACACTGGGCGAGGATGTGGCATGAATTTTGGTATGAATGTAAACACCTCAAATTATTCATTTTATGAGTGAATACTCGAAGACGAACGTAACTTAAGCCAAAATTTTTAAAAGAAATATATTAGTAAAAATAGGAAAATTCGCGTCCGTTAGGACCGTCCACTAGGGACATATAATCAATGAGAGAAATATATTAGTGTGTGACAGATTAAGGATACACCATAGATCTAGATTCAGGTTATATTACCTGAAAACGTTTCCGGTTATTCAGTTTCATCCACAAGCACATTGGCCACGGCCATCTTTATAAAGACGGCTCTAACGTGGCCCAAATCTATTTATGATCTATCTAGGACCTTATTGGCGACTTACACGCGACGAAACAATTGTAAGACACATTCGTTTCTCATTCGCATGTCATCGGTGTGTAGCTCCTATTTGTTTCCCTGGTGTCGTTATCACCGACCAATGTGTTCAACAAATATTGCGACGGAAGTACAGTTCACCGAAATTTGGTTCAATAGAATATATCGTGTATTTAGCTGATATTTTGAGATGTGTGGTATTCACTGGCCAAGTTCTAATGTTGAATTGATGAATTTGCCACTTTAACCTACTTTTAAGAATATACTACGATTTTAAAGTGATACTTGATCATAATTATTTCCAAGTACAATGATCTTAATTTCCCTTGCGGCATCAGAACTCATTCATATCCAGATCAAACTTTATGGCATGTGTGAATTCGTTTGTGTTGTTATTCTGTAGTAAGTTTCCATGCAAATAGAGAACTTTATTTCCATAATTCATTAGGATTAAAATTTCAAGTAAGATTTGAATCATTTCGAGAAAAAGGGAAATGATTTTTAGGTATTTTTTAACAGTAGGTCAGCATCATGGCACTCTTCTATTGGAAATAACGATTCCTTAGGTAGATATGTATACAGAGTGTTACAGCCAAATGGAATAAATTCGATAACGAATAAATGAGGGCGTGTTGGGAAAAACGGTCCGACATACGATTTGTAATTTTAAATGCGCATATTTTTCGAGAAAATAATATCATATAGGGTGTTCCATGTGACCGTGGCCAATAACAACTTTCTTATTTCAAATGCAACCCCCTGTATATTATTTATTTTTTGGATTCTTCAGAGGATTCTAGACACAATGCATGCACAATGTCACATACCTATCTTTAACTATTTCGGAAGTATAAAGTGTTTACAGATTTATTGCAAAAATCAACGTTTCAAATAAAAATTATATTTTTTCACTAATTCGGTACATTACACTTAAAACCTAATTAGTAATACTGATTATTTCTTAATTATTGAAAAGAAAACAAAAAAACATTGAAGTCAATGTAGGAAATGTTCAAAATGCTCGCCGCGAACGTCTTGGCAACATGCTTATCTGGTGTAGAATTGTCTTCTAACGTTACTCAACATCTCTTCTCAGTAATGGTTTTTGCTCACTTTCTTCATATCGAGAGGTAAATGGGAAATAAGTATTGAGTGTAATGTATCGAATTTGTGAAATGAAAAAATTCTCATTCAAAATGTTAATTTTTGTAAAAAATCTGAAAACACTTAATATTTCCGAAAATGTTGAAGATAGGTATAGACCATTGTACATAAATTATCTCTGAAGAATCCAAAATATGAATAATATAAAGGGGGTTGCATTCGAAATAAGAAAGTGGGTATTGGCCACGGTCGCATGGAACACCCTATATAGTTTTATTTTCTTTAAAAATATGCGCATTTGAATTTACAAATCGACGTGTCCGAGCGTTTTTCCTAACACCCCCTCATTTATTCGTTATCGAATTTATTCCATTTGGCTGTTACACTCTGTAGAAAAGTATCATTTTCATGGATTTTGGACATCCTTCATCTTTCAAACGGAACAGTGTCTTGAAAAATGTCAAATTTCAAATACCTTGGAACAATTCTTTTGCTATTAGATATCGTACCTTCAGTTGTTGCAGTTATTGAAACAGTATCTTCGGTAATATTCTTCTTTGCTGTTGTCTCTCCTACTGTCCAGGTTACCAGGGATGGCGGCTGTGTTGTTGCATCAGATGGTACGGCAGGTTTCGGTGACTTCGTCACATCAATTGGTATCTCGTTTGAAGTGATTTGTTCACCAACTAACGGATATTGTTGAAATGAAAAAAGTTAGTGTTGAAATAGAAAAAAAATGTGGATTGGAGATGGACTCATCATTTTCAGCACTACTTCTTTTCAATGCTTGCCCAGGTGAAATGTGTGAAATGCTATTTATCACAAGGCATGTTTGCGCATATTGAGCATATTGATTCATACAGGTGTCCAGAATGTAAGGACAAGCGGAAGCCGAGAGGTAAAGCACCTATTGAGCTATCCGAATCACCCAATATACCTCATACCATTTCGCGTAATTTGCGAATTATATGTTTTTTCTAGTTTATTTTTAGAAATCCTTGAAGAAATACAGGCTGTTAGGTAAACATGCGGCAAGAGGATATTCCTTGGACTTTTTTGAGGATGCTTTATGATTATTTTTGAAAGGATAAAATATGTTTGAAATTGGTGATTCGGAGAGATCAATAATTGTGATGAATGATTGCTTTTTTTAAATGAGCTGAGCAGTAGTGTGCATTATTTACAATCAAGAGAAATTATTATTTAGAAGAATAGGTTTAACGCCTGTAAATATAACCAAGGAAGGAAATAACGACATGCAAAATATTCAATTGTCTGCACGCCGTTATTTCTTACCTTTAACATTATCTAAATTCACCACAAATTTCTACTCTTTTGTTTGACTCTATCATTGTTTGAACCATGACTCTATTCAATGCTCAATATCATTCAGTGTGTATCGTATTTTTTCATTACTTACAACTCGAATGAAAGGGGAGGATAAAAAAAAACCTTCGTTGAAATTTTTCATTTATACCTACAGTATGGAAGTTGAGGTGGTCAATATAAAAGAGTAGAAAAACGGATGCCTTAAAACATCCTTGTGTTTGGAAGGTTTTATTCACAAAAACAACCGATGAAATCATTGAAAAAAAATTACTCGCCTGTCGAGGGAGATTCTGTAGTAATATTGAACAGAATTTGGGTTGTTGGCACCTGCGTTGTTATGACCGTGCCAGTTTCAGACTTGAGAGTGGTAACTTTTACTGGACTCTCCGTACTAGGTTTTCTAGTAGTCGTCACCGTGGTAGGCTTCTTCGTCGATTTTGTCGTCGTGCTAGGTTTCCTAGTGGAAACTGGCACTTTCACCGTCACCACAGGCCGTTTCGTTGGGGTTTTCCTAGGTTTTGTCGTTTTCGGCGGTTTAGATGTACTGGTTATCGGCTTCGGCTGACCTGTCACTTTGACTGGCTTCGAGGATGGCTTTATACTAGGTTTCGCCGTCGATTTCGTTGTTGGTTTCGAAGTAACCTTTGGCGTACTTTTCGTTGGAACCGTAGTTGGTTTTGGTTTCTTCGTTACAGTCTGCGTAGTTTTCGTTGTTACCTCTGGAATTCTCGTTGTACTCGGAGATCCATTTATCGATAAGAATGTTGTGAATTTTTGACCAATTGTCGTCGCTTCAATATCTGGAGAAGATTCAGCAATTGATGGTAACCTTGTGAAATTCTGTATGTTGAACTCCGTCAAAAATTTCGATTCTGTTGTAGTCTTTTCATCTTTGGTTGAGAAAGTTGTTGATTTCAATGTTGTCGCTGTAATTTGTGGTTTAGTACTAGGCGTTGTTGGGTACATAAGAGTTGTAATTACTGGCTTGAGAGTGGAAAGCCTATTGGGAGGCTCCCTCGAAGGTATTATATCTGTGTCTATGCTATTATCTATTTCGTTCACTGAAGGTAGTTGGCAGCATGAACCGAAATAAAATTTGTCTATGCAGGTACCTAAGTGGGTCCCATTTGCTTTCAGACAGTTTATGGCAAACATACATATACCCTTTTCGTTCGTTTTCCGGGATATACATGGCAAATTTCTTATATTCCTACCAGTAGTTCCTGAAACAAAACGAAGATGTTAATAGGTATATTTTAAAATCGAAATATGTTCATATTCAATCAGTTCTCGATATAATCTGTGAATACGAGTTATTCAACAAGTGACTAGTTGTTGAAATAGTTCTAGTTCAAGATGTCGAACTTTTCGGATGTATGTCGTCATTGCTCCGATAATTTCATAGAGAATTCGAAATCAATCAAGTGCAATTTATGTGGTGCTAATTATCGTTCCATCTGTGTCTCCTCGAAGGATGCATGGGTGAAAATACTCTTGGAAAACTCAAATCTAAAATGGTTTTGTTACCCTTGAAGATATAAATTACAATAATGGGTGATCATTTGGTGCTCTCCGCTTTGAAATTGGAGGATGCCACTTAAAAATATCCAATTGGATATCTAAATAGGGGCAATTCCCTCAAGAAAAAGTCAATGAATGATCTAGATTTAAAGGTTACTCTGCAGAAATCTAGATCTTTAGATCTGACAGACACACAGTGGTATCGTCAGCGAACAAGACAATTGAAGCCTTCGATAGATACTTAGGCAGATAATTTACATATATAAGAAATAGTATTGGACCCATAATGGAACCCTGAGGCACGCCATGCTTTAACGGTTTCATTTCCGAGCATTGCCCATCCATATGTATGGCCTGATATCTGTCCCCAAAAATGAGGATAGTGAACTCAAAGCTGATTCATCGATACCATACTTTTCACACTTACTCAGTAGTCTGTCGTGTCGGACACAGTCAATTGCCTTACTGAGGTCCAAGAACACAGCCAAGGCACAGTTCCCGCTCTCAAAACAATTCAATAATTTATACAAAGTCCAATATTGCATCGCAGGTTCTCATCCCCTTACGAAATCCAAATTGTCTAGGTGAAAAATTTTTATTCTTTTCAAAATAATCAATAAGTTGTTTACAAATTAGTTTTTCAGAGTGCTTAGAGAATATAGGAACCAGCGATATTGGACGATAATTAGATACCTCATTCGCGTCTATTTTTTTAAAAACTGGTATCACATTCGATATTTTGAGGCATTTAGGAAAACACCCTGTCTATAGCACATCTGTTGTAGAGCTTAGTGAGAGGTGAAATAATTGAACTGATATTTCTTTTGAGAACAGCAACACAAAGTTCGTAGAAGTCAGAAGACTTTGTGTTGCTGTTCTTTCAAGGCATATCTCACATCATTGAAGGTAATTTCCTTCAGATCAAATTGAGCATGTTGAACTCCTACAATCCAACCGTCCCCATATCAACTCAAATACGAAAGTCTCCATCTCCCAGTAAAATTTTAAGGATGCTTGGAGCAAAGAAATCTGGCCCCAGCACGCACTTGTAGTATCTCGGTACTCTTATTCAAAAAGAGGGTACCATCAGTACAAGAAGGTGCCCCTCTAGAACCGAAGGATTAAACCAAACCAATTCGTATGTTTAACCTTCATTTTATGTTATTTTGTACTTTGTTATATATTCATGGTTACTGACATTAATACTTGTGAACTGCTGTTGCTATAATGCCATACGATAAATAAATAAATAAAAATCAAGGTCAACACCATTAATAAACTTGAAGCATTCGACATGTGGATACATCGGCGAATGCTAAGAATCCCTTGGACAGATATAGTAACCAACACTGAGGTCCTAAGGAAGGCCGAGAAAGAGAGAGAGCTGTTGACTGACATTAAGCTGAGGAAAATTTCCTATCTCGGTCACGTTCTGAGAGGATGCCAATACTCTATGCTGCACCTTATAATGAAAGGCAAAATAGAGGTGCGACGAGGAGTTGGTCGCAGACAGATATCGTGGCTGAGAAATATTCGCGATTGGACCGGCATCAGAAGCGCCGAACAACTTTTCAGAGTAGCTGTGGATCGTCAGGCACTCTCCGAAGTGATCGCCAACGTTAGGGGGACCTGACACGGCGCGTTAAAGAAGAAGAAGAATTCGTAATCGTTGGTTTTGCAAATTGTTCAAAGCCTGAGCACTGCATTGGAAAAATGGAACTTGTTTATTAGGGATGAGTGAATCATAAAAATAAGAAGATTCCGAAAACACACTTTCAGTAAATCTTCAAATTATTGGCTACCGGTTTCGGCTTACGCCATCTTCAGGCCAGCTGAAATACAATATGTTCTTACAATTCTTTGATGTCACATTATAACAAAAATTACAAATATATATAACAACACTAAGGACTTTTCACATTCAGAAAATCATGAATTTGTAGGATGAATTAAATGAAACTCACCGTCTGTGAAGTAAATAAACTTTATCATCTAATATGTTCAAAATATTCAACCAACATCAACAAAATCTTGTAATTTTTTCTTTTTCGTGATGTTTGTTTTTATTAAGTTGTTGTAACGAATAACTTTCTGGTTGTTCTCTTGATTATTATTAATTTCGATCTTTCTTGAAGAGTTTATTCATTCAGATTGAAAGTTGATGTCCAGTCATGGGAAAGGAAAACGTATAAGGGGGGGGAAGGAAAACAAACGTCATACATGTCAACTAATTTGAAATAATTTGAAAATATTGTTAGTTCCGCTAAACTCTGATATGGGGCATTTCACGTGAAGCGGACAGCGAAAAAAAAGTGACCTTCTGAAATTTGTTCATATTCGGTTTAATTGTACTTCTAGTAGGTATGAATATGGACACACAATATTTTTTTCGTATGACGTTTATTTGTCTAGTTATTGGCTTCTGAAGAATTGTCATTCTGAAAATTCGAATTTTAAGGTGAATTTTTTTCGGAGTGAGAATTTTTTTTTCAAAATATCAAAAATTGCGATTCAAATAGAAAATAAACTGTTCTTCTCGAATACAAGATGAAATTGAATTTTTAATTTTTTTTCAATATGAAAAACCGGAAATGAACTTTTCAAATAAGAATTTTGGTAACTTCGACCAATTCAAAAATAAAATTGCAGATCCCATTTTGAAACTTCAGGTGTATTATGAATGTACTCTAGGCTATATTTTGAAATAATAATAATAATAATAATAATAATAATTGTCTTTATTCCCAAATAAATGGATTACAAACAAAATTTTCAAGAAAACAGTGGGAAAAGGCGAAGTCCAGATATGTGCGACAAGCACACATTCTGCTCTACTTAACCTATCCAATTTGAAAAAATTTAAAAAACGTAATTTTAAAATTATATGGCGTACATTCAGTACTGTTCTACACCCATCAATCCAAGTTAGAAGAAACAAAAATTAAACAAAAAAAAAAAGGTAAATATATCCTCATCATGAGCTTTCAAAGTAATATTCGAATACATTCTTTCTAAATCTAGACACATTCATAGACTTGAAGATCATTGGAAGAGAATTATACATAAAAGCTATATTGTAAGAAAAACTCCTCTCAAACAGAGCTGTCCTGTGGATAGGTGGTGTTATCAAGCCTTTTGATCTAATATTGATGTTATGAACATGACTCCTATATACAATTTTTCTGTGCAAATATGCTGGTTTTCTATCTATAATGATTTTATGGAAAAACAACGTCATATGAAACCTCCTTCGATTCTCCATATTCAACCATCCAGCCTCCCTGATTTTATGTGATATTCTATCAAACTTTCTGATTCCGTAAATGAAACGAAGGCAAGAATTCTGCACCTTCTGTATTCTCAACTTCTGCACAGCTGTCAAACAAGTGCCATATACAACATCGGCGTAATTGAATCCCGATAATACTACTGAATCGCATAATAATTTTTTACGTTCTTGAGGAATGAAACGTCTATTGCCGTAGAAATGTCTGAGCTTATTGTATGCGCTTTTTACATTGTTCGAAATATGTTGTTCAAATCTCAAAGAAGAGTCAAATATTAGTCCCAAGTTCCTCACACTGTCCTTAATCTCCAATTTCATTCCGCCTATTCTCACGTCGATCATATCCCTCACCTCCGCAACATGATTTTTTGGACCGAATATCATTAAGTAGCATTTTTTTGTATTTAAAAAAAGATTGTGTTGCAATGCATATTCTCTAAGTTTGTCCATTTCTTCATTTATGATCTTGCAAGAATCTAAAACTTTTTCCTTATAGAACGATAAAAGCACCTGAGTAGTGAGTATCATCCGCATAGTAATGGGCCTTATAATGTTTGAATATATGTCTCTGCGTTGATGTATATATCGTATAAAGCAAAGGTCCCAGAATTGATCCTTGTGGTACTCCCGCATCCGTGAGTAACTCTTCAGAAAAACTATTGTCTACTCTGACTATTTGGGATCTGCGCTCAAGATACCTTTGGAAGAATTTCACAGCATTTTCACCAAGACCAATATAGTGCAAAATAGCCAGTAAAGTTTGACGGTTGATTGTATCAAAGGCTCTTGTATACTCAAGTAATACCAGAAGGGTTATTTTATTACGATCTGTGTTTCGCATTATTTCATCGGTTACATCAGAAAGAACAGTTGTACAACTATGTTTCTTACGAAAACCTGATTGAGTGTCAGGCAGGATGAAGTTAGATTCCAAGTGCTCTATCAGTTGTTCGTTAACAATCTTTTCTAATATTTTAGAAAAACAAGGCAATATACTCACAGGTCTAAGGTCTTTGTAGCCGTCAGGATGGTGTGATTTTGGGAGTGGAATCACTAGCGCTCTATTCCATGATTTAGGAAAAACCGAATGTTCTATACAGAAATTGATTACATGAGTAATGAATGGAAGGATGAAAGGAGAGCACAATTTAATTATATAAATATTAATGTCATCAAGACCATACGACTTGGACTTAATCTTCATTATCATTTTCAAAATATCCGTTTCGGCAACTTTTTTGAAATCCAGAAAAGACGACACTGAATCTTTTATATTGTCTGAGTAGAATTTAACAATTTCGTCATTATTCAGAGAAGACTTAGGTATCGAAGATATGAAAAAATTATTTATCGCATCTGGGTTCTTCAGATGATTAGGCATTTCAACTTTTCCTCTTCCAATATTACCACAATAATAGTTTATATCGCGCCAAAAATCTTCCGTATTCGAGAATTTGTGATTCAAGAATGCCTTTTTCTCGTGATAAATTGTAAGGTTTGTCAAATTCCTGATTCTCTTATAAATGATTTATTTCATTTTCGAATTGGTCGAAGTTACCAAAATTCTGATTTGAAAAGTTTATTTCCGGTTTTTTCATATTGAAAAAAAATTAAAAATTCAATTTCATCTTGTATTCGAGAAGACCAGCTAATTTTCTATTTGAATCGCAATTTTTGATATTTTGAAAAAAAAATTTTCACACCGAAAAAAATTCACCTTAAAATTCGAATTTTCATGATGACAATTCTTCAGAAGCCAATAACTATACAAATAAACATCATACGAAAAAAATATTGTGTGTCCGTATTCATACCTAATAGAAGTACATTTAAGCCGAATATGAACAAATTTCAGAGGGTCACTTTTTTTTCGCTGTCCGCTTCACGTGAAATGCCCCTTATGTCGTTTAATAGGTGTTGTTCATTTTTATGTTTAAGAATTTCCAGTAGAGTTATTTTCCAGTAGTTGTTCTCTTTATGTGACAGTCTAAGATTCTCAAGGGCGATTTTATGTTCATGCTCTTTCAAATGACTGCCTAACGATGAGGTGGGGCGATTCTTTTGGTGTTTTATGAATCTCTTTTTTGAACTTGATAACTTCTGAAAACGAAGTGGATATCTAATTGATTGCTATGCATTGGGAATCTATGGAGGAAATTAAGCTGTATCAGGTTGACGGCTATTTATTGGTATCCCAGTTTGGTCGTCAGCGTGGTAGTCATGGAGGTAGTGCCATATATTACCGTGAGTCATTTGATGCTTTTGAGAGAATAGACCTTGTTTGACTGAGCGTGATAAACTTGATTAGTGCTCTGCTGTTCAATTTGATTTCGATGAACTAACCGAAGTAATTGTTTGTATAAAGGGTGTCCTAGAAGTCGCGCACCCCATTGAGAGGATCGAAAGTGAAAAATATTCTAAGCCCATAAATCCATGTTTGAAGTTTTTTGATGACGTAGTTGATTAGTAATTAATTAATGGAAGTGACTAATCAGGAGCGCCCTACAGAAGAATAAGTAGGGAGTGGGGACGCGAGAGTGAGACGCTAGAGCTGCTGCCGGCTTTTCACGCAATAATCCGAGACTGGCGTCTCACTTTCGCATCCCCACTGCCTACTTATTCTTCTATAGGGCGCTCCTGATTGATCACTTTCATTAATTCATAACTGATTAACTACGTTATCAAAAAATTTCAAACATGGATTTTTGGGCTTCGAATAGCTGTGAGTGATTGGTGTCAGAAAAATGGCCTAGTTCTCAATCATAGCAAGATTCAAGGTATATTCTTCTATGATAGCCAGTCTGTGAAGGACTTCACTAACTTGTTACACCTTGGTAACTGTCAGGTTACCATGGAGGAGTCGGTAGATTTCTTGAGTGTTACTGTGAATAAACACCTGAGATGGGATCATCATTCAAATAAGTTGAGAACGACTTTGAACTCCGCTGCTTGTATGTTCATCATTTCTTATAGATTTTGTTTCTGTCCGATAAATTCCATTATCAAATGAAACCGATGTCATCTATAACTAACTTCATGTGAATACTTTCGATCATAACCTTACATTTTTTTGTTATCATTCAATTGCTTTAATCCATTACCTTCATGTTTTGTATATCGTTCTCAACTTCTATTCAGATTTCAGAATTGAACTGAAATTATTCTGGTGACATATTTGCACTCCGATATCTGTTTTCTTCTTGGCACTCGGAATATACATAACCTCTACGTTTCCTGCGATTCTTGAATTTCCAGTTGACGCATGCGTACAATTCAATTCCTACCGACGATGTGGCTTCACTTCGTGACTGTGAATAGTAGGCGAATGATCCATGTTGATGTTATGAGACATATCTGTCTAATGGTTTAACATAGATGCATAGAAGTAGAAACCCTGGTGTGTTAGGAGCAACTAAAAATCGTTACCAAAAATTGTAGATCAAACGGCACTCTAGATTGCCCATCGGGTCCTACCTCCGGAATAATCCGCAATATTTTACGGTTGTTGCCTTAGACCATAGAAAGAGGAGACACACCTTTCAATAATAAATAGTGAAGCCAAATTTCAAAATCATCAGAACTAAACTGGGTAACTATACTACTACGGAATCAAAATGTAGTAAAAATTTTTGCAACGTTGTGACGTTCTTTGAATTTTCAAATAAACAAACTCTCAATCAAAATGAAAAGTACTTTAGATTGAAATACATTTACTCATTTGTGCGTGAATGTCAGAAATGAGAATTTGGTTTTTCAAATATTGTGCCTTCTTCACATTTCATAGACTTAAGTATCTGTAAATGTTCGCGAAACGGATCGATCTTTTTGCCTCAGATTAATGTATGGGAACATTTGGCAATACGGTTTTTTGAATCTATGTTCAGTTCATTCCTCAATTACGTGCCGCCATCTTCATTCTATGAAATTTTTGACAATTTGAACAGTGTTGTCAACTAGAGTTTGAGCTTCATTGTATGTTGAAAGCGTTATTCGGATTCATTTTCGAATATTTCCAGCTAAATACGATAAGAAAATGGTTCGTAAGTGTCTTGTGTGTGGTGAATTGAACTATTTGAATCATAACTTGAGTTTCCACAGATATGTTCTAATCTTTTCATACTAAGTATCAGAGGCGTAGATTTTTAGAATTTCACTTTTCAGATTCCCTTCTGATATTGAGAAGAGGAACATCTGGTTCTCAATTCTGAATCTGACTGACTCTGACGATCTTTCTCCGAATCTGTTTATATGTTCCAAACACTTTGATCTCAAAGATTTCGTTATTGGAGTGAATGGTAGGTACCAGATACCTCAAAAACGAGCTCAAAAATGATGCCAATCCCCTTGCCAAACCAATCTTCGAACTTTCGTCCTCAAGGTAGGTTTCTGAGAATTTCCAGAGAAAGAACCAGAATATTGAAATCAAATATGTATTAGTATTTCACCAAAAAATCATTATTGTGCCGGTACTCTGAAAACTCAACAGAGGGATGGATCAGATTAAAGCATTTCACATATGAAGTATAGGTATAATTCGATAAATTGATAAGTTATATTTTTCCACAGCTCAAGCTCAACTCCCAGTGAAACTTCTCCATTTAATTAATTTATTCAATGAAGTATTCATTGTGTGAATATATTTTTTATTTTATATGAAATATTTGCAGCTTTCAAGATTCTTCTCTCAAAGCAGAAGTTGACGAAAGAATGGAATCTCTTTTCAGTAGGTACCTGTTCTCCTAGTGGCAGGTAAAATGGTTGTAATTTTTATTACATTAGTGATTAATTATATCTGGTGTAATCTGTTTTGCAGGGTTGAAAAAATTGATAAGAAAATGGATTCAGCTTCCCGTTTTACTGAGGCACTATCTTGTCTATCTTCTTCTAAAATTAGAAGAATAAGGTGAATATTTCATCTCAAATCTCTTCAATTCCATTTACTTTGACAACTGTATATTCACAGAAAGAGAGTTCATGTTGACCATATTCATACAAGTGATTTTTCTACACTCCTGAGAAGAGGAAAAAGAATGTGAAGGTCATCAGGACAAAAGTTGACAATCAGAAAAGAAAGATACGTTCACTACAACAGTCTGTTCGAAGAATGCGACATAAAATAACATCCATGAAAATATTGATAGACTATCTAAAAGGAAAATCTCTTGTGTCAGAAGCTTCAGAGGCAACTATACTAGTATGTTGTATTTTTGTTTATCTTTCAGAAATGAAAGAACTAAGTCATGATCAGATCAAAGAGTCTTTTATTCTTTTCAGGCATCAGTTAATTCAGGAGCTGCAAGTGATTTATTGGAAAGAATGTTGAAAGGTCCAAGCAAACAGAAGTACAACCCAACATTGAGAGCCTTTGCCTTAACATTGGCCTCTTATTCTCCCAAGGGATACAATTTTGTGGGAAAAACATGCCACAACAGCCTTCCCCATTTCACATTATAACTTGCGAAAAAGATTGTGAATTCCTATTGAAAACCTCGAATGAGTATAAGTATAAAAAATGTTAGGAATGTCTTCCAGAAAAAGAGAACTAGTATTTTTCCATCAGATTCTGCCCAAAAACTATAACTATGACTATCTAATGGATAGGGCTTTGGGAAAATCAAATGCACCTGTTTTCAATTTCAATGTTAATTATGATATCTACCTTATTCAGTAGATTAACTATGAGTTCATGATTGTATTATTATAGTTTAAATATAATGGTTGTTGGGAATAGGTCAATTATGTAGAGAAAAACCAATTACTCTATGGCCGACGTTTCGGCATATATTATGCCATCTTCAGGGCTGCTAAAATTACGGAACAAAAGGTATGAGATATTTAAAACATTTCCAAGACTTTCTTATTTCAAAATACACTTAACAGTCAACCTAATGCACAAAAAATTATCGGCAATCTAAACACAAAAGGCTTGAATTTGACATAAATACTAAAATCTCTCCTTCTGGAGTTATCACACAAACTGAAATAACATTAAACAAATCACAACATAATTGGGAAGCAAACAACATGCTAAGACGTGAACTGCAAATAAATGAAAATGCGAACACCAAACTAATTTGTCAAAATCTTGAAATGGCTCACTTACAAGTAAAACGGTCCTCTTTTGTCAAAAACAATGATTCGTCTTTTCGATATTTTAAAGAATCAAAATGAGCTGATGTGGGCTGCATGAAGGATTCAAACATGCTTACTGAACCAAACGATGTTATATCTATTGGTTATACCGTCTAAAAAAACCCACAACACTTGCAGAAGAAAACAATAAATGTAGGAGCAGATTGTTGTTAAGTCTTATTATAGTCTTATTATAGTTATTATATTCTTCTTTTTGATGTTGATTTATAGATAAGGTTTATTTTGTTCAAAGAATTATGCTTAATTTTGTGAATAAAGTCATAAATTATGGATGATTTCTTCATACTGAACGCCGTTCATAGGTACAAGGTGCGGCACGGAGGGCGGACGTTTTTCAGATGGGTATAACTTTCCCCCACTGAGGACGAGAGAAGTGGGGAAGGTGCCGTTAGACTCGTGTGTTCCTAGCATTTATTTACCAGTTACGGTTTGGTGCGCTGTATCGCAAACTCGCATCATTGGCCCTTACTTCTTCGAAGACGTTAATGGTCGTGCTGTTACCGTGAACTCAGAGCGGTACGTCGAAATGATCAACAACTTCTTTATCCCCGAATTACGACGGCAACGTGTTCCAATCCGACGTGTGTGATTCCAACAGGATGGGGCGACCGCCCACACAGCCAGAGCATCAATTTCCAGGTTTGGCGATGTTCATTGGCCTCCCCGGTCCCCAGATTTATCCATATGCGATTTTTTCTTATGGGGACACCTCAAGGCTAGAGTATACGAGACCAAGCCCCGAACTCTGGACGAATTGAAAAGGGCTATTCGCGTGGAAGTTGCCCAAGTTGAGAGAGCGATGTTGGAGAGAGTCTACGCGAACTTCCAAGAGCGCCTCCAGCACTGCATTACCGATTTCGGCCACCACATGCCTGATGTGATTTTCCACACTTGACTGTCTCAAATGCTATTTCCTTGAGAATCTGATTCCGTCAATAAATGTGTTTTTGAGTAAAAATTAACGCTTTTATTATTTTTTTAAAACCATCCATCCTCCGTGCCGCACCCTGTATATAAAGTACGCTCGGCAATTAGCCGCCCCGTAGATTTTCATCCCAAATATTGATGACTCAGTTTGATGCTTTTGCAGTCATAACTTATTACATATTTGTGATAACGTGATAAGACACTCAATTTATTATAAAATCCCGTGAAGAGAAAAATCTGATTACTTCACATTTTTGTTGTCAGTTTCAGCATTGAATGAACTGTGTAGTTTATGTTAAATACCTCAATTGACTTCCTGGAGAATCATTCGTTTTTCAATAATTTTTCATACTTATTTTCAGTAATTTCAAGTTATATGAAAAAGTTACGCATTTTTATATTTTCAATAAATCATTTGCATCAATCTTCAAATATATTTATAGTACAAAATGATTCCACATTTCTTTAAACCGCCCCAGTACCAATATTGTAAGAATTCGCCATAAAAAGATTATTCACTCGTAATTTCATTTCCATTCTTCAAAATCAATAACTCCACGCCACTGGATTTTTCAAAGTTAGATTCTGCAATGTTGCCACATAAAGGTGAAATGATATTGCTATCCTTATGTTATGTTTGTCCCACTCATTGAATACTGACTGAATTTTGGCTTCATCAATTCCCGAATTTATGAATGAGATGCTGTGTCTCTTCTTTCTATGGTCTAAGGTTGTTGCGCTATCGTAGCAATGGAAAATATCGCGACCGTTTTCGGGAGAAATGAAAGATAGGACCCCACCACAAATTTTCAATCGACAAGAAAGTCTTGAACAAAATCCAATCAGTGAAAACACCATGTACTCTATGCACCTATGGTCAAACCAACTGATCATTGAAATTCAGACTTTGCATAATAGAATATGTGAAAGGAAATCGAGATATTGCTCTGATTTCCTTTGATATCACGCAGAAATATTCTGAATGGAGTACCATTTTCCACTGAATATGTGTTATCGTTACATCTGATAGCATATTCTATTGAGGTAATTTTCTGTTGAATCATCCTGCCACTGAGTAAAAAAACACCAGCAACATTGATCCACTCCGTGCTGTATGCTTCTAAACTTAAATTTCCTAATGCAAACAGTGAAATTCACTTCTTACATTAATTGAACAACTTCCAGAAGTCGGTATTACAAAATCAGATACGGTGCTTCGAAAGAAAATACGGTTACCGTTATCTCAACCACTTTCGTATTAGTTAACGCGATAGCGAATTACCTCCAGTTACTTGTTGCTCCATGAATTAATTCAAAGGGTCATAGTTTGCGGAACCTCTTCTTATATATATCCTGCAGGTAAATTTGGAGTGTTTTTTGATAAACCTATGTTAGTCATTCATATTTCCATATTTATTTAACTCTTATTCAAATTTTGAAGTAACGAACTCGGCATTCTCGAGGGTTTTTTTTTCGTGAGTAATCGTCTATACGGACGAACATCCAGAAGGACATAAGCTGACGAAATGGCCGCCAGTTAGAATACAGTTGCCAATATAAATTTTTATTACTACGGTGGGTTTCACAAAGCGTAATCACCGGTGATCCGAGCTTGATCTAGAATCAACTAGAATTGACAGTCCAAAAATCAGAAAATCAAGCCGTTGATCTACGATCACCGGTGATAACACTTTGTGAAACCCACCGTAAAGAAAACACCTTTTAGTTTTAGACCATTTTCGGCTCAAAATTCGAAAAATACAGACATTGACATAGTGACCAAATAATGGATCACTCATTGAAGCAGGGTGGGTTCGGATTTAAAATGCCGCGATTTAGTTGAGAACCTGTCCCTTCGAAACTTTGTTTTCCCGATAATTTAAAGTGAAATTCCGCATCTAGATGAGGAATGACTTATTCGAACTACATAAAAAATTTTGTTCAGATGAGGTGACCAGAACCATATAAAATTCATGTAATTTTTTTAACATTCCCATCGATATTCTATAACATATCCGGGATCAAGAACCATTCATCGAATGTTGTCTGAAAATTTTGCGTTCGATTCTCGAATGCGAATATATGGACCTACAAGGTTGATCTGAAGTAACAGGTTGGATGAACGAGCGGCCTAAGGACTGAAGTGGTATTATTGCCTTAAGTATTCACTCATAAATTAATTTCCTTGAATACGCAATTTGAGTTCCATCAAATTTATTTTCATTTCATCCTCACAGAATTTACCTACCTACGGTTCGGGGTGTATTCATTTGAAAAACCACTAACAAGAATTTAATTATGCATGTCTCAATTAAAGTTAATGAATTTGTTTCTCTCGGAAATTTTGGTACACGATGCTAACGGAATATCTTATGCGCTTGACCCACATCGGATAGAAACTACCGGTTTTAAGGCAACAAGATTGGTGTACGTTCAAAGAAACTGAATCACCCGCCTGTTTTGTTTTTCCGGTTTGGATGACAGGAATGATCACAAGAATCCACCCTCGAGGGTTTCCACTCGAGATACGAATTATATGTTTCGTCCTTCTCTCATTGTTTTGGAGGAACCACACAACATATATTAAAGTACATGAAATGTAAAAAATTGCAGAGCAGAAAACATGTAAACAACTAAGAACTGGTGAATGATGACTATTTGCGAGCTCGAAACTGGGTTAACTAAAGCATTTATGGAACTCAGGACTTTTTGAATGCTCGTCCATCCGTTTCGTAAGTGGATGCATCTGATGGGTAGATCCATCATCTTGTGAGTAGATTCGCGTGCAAATTCCCAAAAAACATTTTTCACGGCTGTCAAAAGATCGCTTTCAGTCTGTCTGATTCTGTTCGAGGGATCTGGACAAATTTATACGTGGCTTGAAGCGGAAAGTCGCGAGTTCAATCCCGAGGCTAGGAAATAAATTTTCTAGTCGGTAGTGGGCCACCATTCTACTGTTGGTTCGAAAATTGACAGTGCTGTGCCAAAGGTGGCGTAAAGACACAGTCACAAAGCCTACACAGAACACAACTGCTTCTCCGAACTCGTACAATGTACAATACAAGTTACAAGCTTCCAAGCTTATAGTTTCTGAGGGATCTCCTCGGGGAGTAATCAGTATAATTAATTGATCCGTTTGAGAGTTCAAATATGATTAGATAAAAATTGATGAAGCAGAGGTTGTTTAGATGTTTCATCGATTATCTTTTTTTCCAATCTTATTCAGGTGAGCTGGTTCCACTGGAACGAGGGCTTTACCATTTCGTAATGTTGTCGACTAGGGGTTTCGTAAATATGAGCGTTTACTGATCATGACTATACGGATTCGATCCAGTTGAAAATTCACGCATAGATGGAAAATGAGCTACACGCTTTTGTCCAGATCGCGTTAACTTATCCATATAAAATTCTAGTGGATTATGGAGAAAAATTCATAATATTTCTGTAATATCAGATCAACTCCGAAATAGCAAACGTGAATTTCAATTTCTTCCCAAAAGAGCTGAATCGATAGTAAACAGAGGAAAATCCAACTTGAGTGCTGATGTAAGAAACTCATGAATTGTGAATATTGTACCGTAAATGTATTACGTGCTCGAAATGGAGGTCAGTTACTCATATCATTTCATCACGATAGCTGTAATTTTCGAATTTTGGCCAGAGAATGGTCTATAAAGGCTGGACTTACAAATCAGGAATCCGTGGTCAAATTTGATTCTATCCTTCTGGCCGGCCGTCTCTAAATTAGATGACCGTCGAACGGATGAACCCAGACACTTGAAATTTTTCAGGGTAGTTTCGGATCTCGAATGCCGAAGTTGAAGACAAAATTGGACCAGGAGTGCCGTAAATATGACCGTTCGAAATTTTCCTTATAATTTTGAAACTGCAGGTTCGATCAAGAAGAAATCATTGACGGAATAAGTTCCCAATATCCTGTTCCATAATATCATGGATATTATGTATTCTATAAAAATAGAGGATCACTTCTCTAGGACATCATGTATTCTGTAAACCCAATTTTCCATCCTTTTCCACATAAATTTCGCATTAATAGAGCGTACGATGTTGATTTTGTATATTATCAGGATAAACTTGTAACTTAACATATACCCAAAGAAAGAAACCACCAGATGTTGAATCACACGACCTGGAAGGATTACTAATTGGACCATTTCTTGAGATATTTTCATCGGCAATTTCTTCTAAATGAATATAATGTTAAGGGGGCTGTGTTGCAGGTGCGAGGTGGCCCGTATTGTTGAAACCACTGATCCTCAAGGTTATTCTGAACAAGAGCATTCGACATCGTCCATTAACTGTTACTTTTCGACCATTTTCTCCAAAGGAATATGGACCTCTCTGTCAGCATCAATTGCACATCGTACAGTGACTTTATCTGTATGTAATGGTGCAGACATCATGAAAATTTTCAGAAAAATTTCCTTGTGGATTCTCATCACACCAATAGTGAGTTGATATCCTGTATAATGTTGTCCATGCATTCTTTTTGAATTTCTCCTAGTATTCAAAAATGAGCACTGATTTTGATGGAACAATTTAACAATTTCTAAACACGGTTGGAGCATGGATCTTTTTTCAATCATTAATCGGATTAACCAATTCAACACAAATTACGTAAGAAGATATTTATTTTCAAATACCTTAAAATGAATCAAATAGGGTAAACTTCATAATCAAGAATTCATCAGTGAATTCTGGCAAGAAGACAAAACTCGGTCCAATGTCGGTGGAAAATGAATATGACTGGAAGTGTATAAACGGTATTCCGTAAAATACGAAGCTGCCATTTGCATGAATTCAATTAAAATTTTACTCACTCAGCACCTTCATTCTGTTTTATATTAATATTAAACAGTGCTGATTCTGAAAAACAGTTGACACTTAAAATTCAGTTCTCCTCGAAATATGACTGTGATGTTAATTTAATTTGAGTTACATTATTCTTGAACGTATACTTGTATTAGCGACAAAAAACTTGTGAATAGATTCACCAACACAGGAACTGCAAGTTTTACTGTTATATTATAAATATCTAAAACTAAACTTCCAACTATCACTTGAAGTACCAGCTTATAAAAGTTTCAATGAATATACAGGGTGTTTCACCATAAACTGGACAAACATATATACTATATAGCCATGTAGATGACACCGAGGAAGTCATTTTTGCCTTATGACATATACCCTGTTTTCGACGCATAAGAGAGATACAGGGTGTTTAATGTCAACTTTGAGCAATATTCTGATACCTGTGATGAGTTATGCGTGACATTAGAAAAAACGGTTACTGGTCACATCTAAGTATTTTTTAGGGCTCAATTCAGTTGTGTTGTAGAATTTGGAAAAATAGAATTCAAAATGGCGGAAAACCTGAAAAGTTGGAATTTTTTTTTCTCGGTTTCCGATTTGAAAAGCATTATTTCAACGTACTAGATTTTCTAAGATTTTCCGTGAAACAAGTTTTTCAAAATTCGAACTCAACTTTCTTTTTACACGTCTTCTGTGAAAAAAAAATTTCGGCCGAAATTGTTGGAATTTTTCATGGTTGAACTATCTTTCATTCTGAATACTGTGGTTAGAACAGAATGAAATAATATACATTGGTTTTCTTTTTGTAGCCTTCCAAAGATTACGCTCGGAGAACTCTCATAATTTTCATTCAAAAAACTGAAAGCCGTACGAAGGCCAAAGTTGTGCTAATGGGCTGCCAGAATGACCCGGACGGAAATATGAATTAATAAACCAAAAAAATTTTTTTTTCAAAAAACTTTGCTAGGATTCGAACTCTCTACGAGTATGAATTGGGTTTATTTTAATCTTTTAAATTTCCGTTACCAAAGCGACGCCAGTTAGTAAAAAGTGGAGAGTTCGATTCCCACCAAAGTTTTTTGAAAAACATTTTTTTGGTTTATGAATTCATATTTCCGTCCGGGTCACTCTGGCAGCTTATTAGCCTCAATTTGACCTTCGTACGGCCTCTAGATTTTTGAATAAAAATTATGAAAGTTCTCCGAGCGTAATCTTTTGAAGGCTACAGAATGAAAACCAAGGGATATTATTTCATTCTGTTTTAACCACAGTATTCAGAATGGAAGATAGTTCAACCATGGAAAAAATGAAAAATTTTAACAATGTCGGCCGAATTTTTTTTTCACTGATGACATGTAAAAAAAACGTTGAGTTCGAATTTCGAAAAACTTTTTTCACGGAAAATCTGAGAATATATAGTACGTTGAAATAGTGCTTTCCAAATTGGCAACCGAGAAAAAGAATTCCAACTCTGCAGGTTTTCCGCCATTTTTATTTTTTTTTTAAATTTCTACACCACAATTGAATTGAGTTCTAGAATATACTGAGACGTGACCAGAAAACGTTATTTCAAATGTCACGCATAACTCACCACAGTTAACAGAATATTGCTCAAAGTTGACATTAAACATCCTGTAGGTATCTCGCTTATGCGTCGTAAACGGGGTACCTATATGTCATGAGTCAAAAATGACTTTCTCGGTGTCGTCTACACGGCTATATCTGTTTGTCCAGTTTATGTTGAAACACCCTGTATTATCGAAAGTATCTTTCTATGAGCTCACAGAATCTTTCGAAAGAACTCAATATGAATAAACAAAACGCCTTTTGCAATGGTGTCAACCTAACCATCATAGATGAAATGATGAGAATTTTAATGACACAAGAGCTTCCATTCCACCTTCATTTCCGTCCTCCTGATGATTCAAATTTCATTAAGTCGAAATTATGCTCGAGTTTTTTGAACGAAATTCAGACCTGAACAATTTCTGGCATCAGATAACTGCAATCATTAAGGCCTATTGTATTTTCTCGATTTATTTTGATACTGTAGTGAGATATTACGGCATGTATGTGGAAGAAAATAACAATAAATGTATTATTACAAACAACTCAGATATTCACGTCGAAAATACAAGGAAAAATCAAACAAAGATGAGGAATCAGGAGTTTACAAGTACAAGAGGTTCTTCTACTGTTGAACGGAGTTCATTCACACCCTACTTCATTTCAAATATTTTGCATATTTCATAAGATATACTGGAATTTTCAGCATCCTTCTTATTTCCTCGTTGTCATGTTCCTTAATTGTTCACATATTGTTTCTCTGTTATTTCCTCGATATTTTCTATTTTGAATTCTTATCTTATTTGTATGTTCTTCATGTACCATGAGGGACCTCATGATGATCTGATTAATCTGGCCCACTAAAGCCAGCTACACCCATGTTCCCTTAATCACGATCACTTTCCTAACCAGCAGAATTTCCGCTGAATCCTGAATGGAAATATTTTTGTAACATTCATTTAATTCATTACGTTCATAACCTAACCTATCATTTCTAAAATTACAGTGTTTATGTTCGAACATTTCTCGAAATTGAGGAAAACAGAAGGAAATGATCATTAAATTTTTTTTAGAGCCAGGAAGTCCTAAATGTACGATGAATAATCACGAAGAAGGTACCGTTGGAAACATTTTTGTTCCGCTGCCATCGCGAGAATCTCCGTAGAAAATCCCATCATCCTAGCCTGAGGATAGGTACAAACCCAATCAACTCAAACTAGGTCGTCGAACCATATACCAAACACCTTTGCACTTCTGCATCTTTCCACAAACCCAACCGCACTTGGTGTTTCTATCAACCCATTTTGGTATCTACATCGTTCGATATTTTACAACCGATCCCAAAGACCATATCGGGATGCAGAGTGTCAGATAAAAGATGTTGGCCACGCAAGTTATTAAAGTGGACTTCCACTGGGCCAAGGTAACGGGACCACTGACGTCATATTGAGTTAGAGAGAGACAGTCAGCTGTTTAAGATGGAATGTATGCACCGTTAGTGGCAGGCACAATCTGTGAGATCACAATCGATGATATCTGGTTTTCTGTTGACGGATGTTACAGCATCTTCAGATATGTTATAGCATAATAACCAGCGACCATAGAATTTTGTCGTCTAGAATGTGTAGTAGTTAGAGTTGTTTTGTCTGTGGTTTGAAGTAGCGCTTAGCTTAAATCATATAGTTTCCAGATTTGAAGTATGCTATGCGTAGAGATCATATATCTACTAATACCGGAATTATTAGATATATGGAAGAGATGCCATATAATTCCCGGTGGAGTACCACCTGTATAGAAATCGTGACCAAAAAATTGTAGATCTTTACGGCACTTTTGATTGTAGTTTTCGATTTATTCCGGAAAAATCCGCGATATTTGATGTTCGTGACTCTATTTTTTGTGTGAAATAGTTTTGGTTGTTAGAGAGATATGTTTACTGCTTTACGCAGAATCTAATTTTGATGAACTCGGGTGTCTCTTGGAGAACAGTTCATTCTATTTACTCAAACTATCCATCTACTATCAATCAAGACCTGCAATCCCATTATGGATGAATTTACAATGGTGGCGTATTCTATTGATTGATTTTATGTTGACTGAAGCTAAAGGCTCCAATGCATGGCTTTTTTTGTAAGGCGTATTAATCGTTAAGTGAAATTTTTACACATCTCCTGGTGATGGTTCAAACGTTCATAAATCCAAAAAGTGGAAAAAATTGTATAGTGTACAAAATCATCAATTTACGTATTGTGATTCAATTTAATATGTTTATATTAATTTTACTGTCATTAGACCAGGGCCGAAACCTTCAAAAATGGTAAAAAATGAAAAAAAATTACAGTAGGATGAAACCCATTAGAAAAGGAGGGGAATATGATCAAAATGAAAGGAAAAATAAATTACGGTCTATCCGAGTTCGGGAAGTGGGAGGGATGAGTTTTTAAGGGTGAAAAATGGTTTTCCTTGATTTCCGGCAAAACTACAAGTCCTATGGAAAAAAGTTAAATGGCAAAGTTGTAGGTAATGAAAAGATCTACAACTTTTGTATTCGCAATTTTTTTACATAACCTCAAAATTCAGGTGCAAAATTGAAAAAACCAAGTTTTTGGTTTTTAATTTATATCTTTTTCAAAAAAATATTTTTTCCTACGAAATTTTGTGGAAACGTACCTTATTATGTCCCAAATACACTGTAATTTATTAGATTCAAAATATTCATGTTTTCGCCTTATTTCAACTTAATATCAAAAAAGCCCCCTAATTTTCAATCGAAAATTCTGACGTCAAAATATCAGCTTTTTTCAAAAAGTTTAGGGGCTTTTTCTACCTACTTCCTGATGGTGTAAAAAAAATATACATTACTATAGGAAATGTTCTCAGAAAATGCAAAAAATTGAAAAAACTCAAATTTGAAATTTTTTTTAATCATTATGTACACTTTTGAGGTATTTATTAAAATTTACTCTTTAATTACTCAAAAAACGTAAGATTTCCTGTTTCATTTATGAACGAAAAAATTGCAAATTGAAATATACTTCTATAATTAACAGAAAAATAAGTTAATAAACTTAATATTCAATAAGACATCTACAATATTTTGAAAAAGTTGTAGAATCTTGTTTGAATAATATTTTTAGATTACTATTTATTGCTGTTTTAAGATAATTCATATACCTGAGTGACCTTTGGTTAATTTTCAACCCATTGTAAGTTGTGGGTCAAGATATTGATATTTTGGTCCTTTTAAATCAATCAAATTCAAATAATCATGACATTTATTTTCTCAAACCAGGCTCTGGGAATGGAAAGGATCTATTTTTCAAGTCTAATAGTTTCAAACATGAATCCTTCAAAAATATTGTTGCATTTCTGCATTGTTTTTCTGGTTGCGATACAACATCTGGATTTGCCGGAAAAGGAAAGAAAAGTATCGTTAATTCGTTATTAGATGCGAAAAATTTTTCAAATTTAGCCAATGTTTTTTATATTGAAGATGAAAGTGAAGAAAATATAAAAAAAAGTGGATTACAATTAATAAAATCTATTTATAAATGTAAAAAAAATAACACTAAATCAATTGAGGTTTCAAAAATATCAATTGGCAAAAATTAACTCATCTTTCACTTTGGCAAACCTCCCACCCACAGAAGGAGCAGCGGAACAACATTGTTACAGAGCATATTATCAACTTCAAACTTGGTTGGGTAACGAATTGACAGCAACAGATTGGGGCTGGAAGCAACATCAGCGTGGCATTATGCCCAAATTTACAGAAAAGGATTTAATTCCGGAAGTATTGCTCAAAACTATTTGCTGCAGCTGTGAAACTGGATGTAACAGTTTAAAATGTGGCTGCCGAAAACATGGTTTAAAATGCACAAATTTATGCACTAATTGTCATGGTTCTGAAAATTGCTCCAATATAGAAGAAAAAATCTATGAGGAAGTAAATGATTCAGATGAAATTGTGGAAGAAGAAACAATGCAGACTGGAAATAACATTGGAGACGAAAATGATGGTCTTGAAGATTTCGACGATCAACTAGAGTTGGAAAGGTTTTTCGAATCTGACGATGAAGAAGTGCCTTCGAAGAGACAAAAACTAATGAATAACTGATTAGAATTTCAGATAAGGTGTTTATGAATAACAAGATTAACGTTTTCGAAAAAAAAATAAAATGCGTAATCAGAATTGAGTATCTAAATTCAATAGTACGATTTACCTGTATATTTATATTGTATAAGATTTTCTATGACATGAATGTTATTCGAATTAAATAAATAAACTCTTTATCCTAAAAAAAATGCAGCAATCACATTTTTTTGATGAAATTATACATAGTGATTAAAAAAAATTTTCGAATTTGAGTTTTTTCAATTTTTTGCATTTTCTGAGAACACTCCTTATAGTAATGTATATTTTTTTCACACCATCAGAGAGTAGATATTTCAACGAACAAAAAGCCCCCAAACTTTTTGAAAAAAGCTGATATTTTGACGTCAGAATTTTCGATTGAAAATTAGGGTGCTTTTTTGATATTAAGTTAAAATAAGACGGAAACATGAATATTTTAAATCAAATAAATTACAGTGTATTCGGGATATAATAAGGTAAGTTTTCACCAAATTTCGTGGGAAAAAAAATTTTTTTTGAAACAGATATAAATAAAAAAATTAAAAACTCACCCCCTCCCACTTCCCGGACTCGGATCGACCGTAATTTATTTTTCCTTTCATTTTGATCATATTCCCCTCTTTTTTTAAGGGTTTCATCCTACTGTAATTTTTTTTTGTTTCAAAAATTATCGACCCTGGTCTACATAGGTAGGTCGTCGACATACTTCATTCGTTTGGAAGTTTTCGAAAGATACATTTTGCCGAAAATTAATGAGAGAAACAATGCTTCACTGTCCATATCTTCGGAACCGTATGGTGTATACCGATTGAATCGTTCTTCATGATACCTATGTAATTCACAGCGTAGTCTTTTAATGAATCCACTCTGAAATACTATAAAACTATTCGAAAACGCTAAACGTTGCATTTCTTTGAAAGGAGAGATCATTCTGGAAAACGGAAGTAATCCTGACTTTTTCCATGACACGGACCGTTTTCGAGTTAGGTATTCCTAATTTTATCCGCCAAGATTTGTCACAAAAATCGTACATTCTGATAATATTGCGGATCTTTCTCTGGTTTCAAATAATCAACAAATCACAGACTAACTACTTTTGGTTACAGTGGCTTTATACAAGACAGTGGCGACAATAGGGTCATAGAACACGTTTTTGCACAAACATGGCGGATATTTGTGTCGTGCTGTTTGACATTTGACTCGATTTTGAGCTTATACACTATGACATGACAACAAATCAATGAAAGTCCGCCATTACTGCTCGAAAACAGTCCGACCAATCAAAACGTGAACGTCTATTGTCGCCACTGTCGGCACTGTCCTGTATAAAGCCACTGTACTTTTGATTCTCTAAAAATTCATATTCAGTATTCGTGTCCTATTCTTCAAATATGTCATATACAGGGTGAGTCTTCGGCTTGTACATATATTTTAACTGTATCTAGATTCCTTTCATCAAACGAAACACTTTTTTTACCATTTTTCAAAATTCGGTATGTTCGAAAGATACAGGGTGCCGAAAATCCACGAAAAAAAAAACACTTTTCTGTTCATATCTTCGTAACCGCTATTTCAAATGAACTGAATTTTGGCTGATTGGTTACTCTAGTCATGGCGCATATTCCTCGTTCGGAACTAATTCAATATTTTCCACGGTATAAAAGTTGCAGCGTAGCCGACTCATAAATACACACAAAAATTTCATAAAACTACTTGAAAAAGACAAACGGTTTATATTTTCCAGAGAATCAGACATTTTAGAAACAAAAAGTATTTCTATGTTTTTCTTATAAAACGCATCGTTTTCGAATCATTTCCAATTTCAACCGGAAAAATTTTAGAAAGAAATAATTAATTTCAAAAATATTCTGAATGCTTCCCTGGATTGAATATCGTCGAATATTATTCCTTCTCTGGTCTTTAAAACAGTTAACAAAGTTGTCAGAATATTTGTCGAGACTAAAATTCAAATGATGGAAAAACGTTTGATGTAGAGATATGTAATAATGAAATACCACAAATGTGGGTGATAAAATTCAACACCAAGGATCATGAAATTATACGTTTAATACGCACAGTTTCTATCAATAATTTGTTTCAACCGGTCCATATTGGAGTTTAATGTCGATGAAATACAAAATTCAGATACAGGGTGTCTCAAGTTCGAGTGCCTATTAGACGTTTCTGGAGAACTAGACATATTTGAAATCTGAAAATTGGGATTATGATATTGTTCGAAATGATCTACAGAGCTAAAATATTTTCGAAGCCCAAAAACTTCCGGTTATACAGGGAGTGAAAATAAATTCGACGAAAAAATTTTTTTTTCAAGTTTTCCATTCCTGGTATGATCGAGTATTCAATAGTGAATACATTTCTGTTAAAACCATTGTATTAAATCGAATAGTTTTCAAAATATCCAAAAAAAACTGGAAAAAATGTCAAATATTCACAGTCAGTATTATGTTCATTATTCTTATTTTAAATATCCTGAGCGTAAACCGTTTTTACAACATCGAAGAGGAAGGATGTGAAAAGGTCATGCATCTTTTGGATTTCAAAAATATCATCACAGGGTGTTTCAAATTTTGTGTTGAAAATTGTGATCTTAAATTGGCCATAACTTCTGTTTTTCAAATTAGAACCCTATTTTTTTATAATTGTGTTGGATTCTGCGGTCGAAAATAATGATAGTTTTCTCACATGATTATGCTCCTAAATTCAATAATTTCTGAGTTATCTGAGATTTTCTGGATTTATGGTGTACGTAGAGTCAAATTGATTGCATCTAAAAAAATTCAATGAATATTCTTTCGAAACCATGGGAACACTCTGTACCCATAGAAGATAAATTATCTGTTAATAATTCATAAGTGTCAGGTGTTATTGTTATTCGTTATCTTCATTTCTCGATTTAACAAAATGAACCGTTATTCTAATTACGAACTTCTGGATCTATTTTTTATACATGGTGAATGTGACAGAATTATTAGTAGAACCTGCCGGGCCTTCAACGAGAAGTATCCCCATTTACCTTCCATAACGGAGAAGATCTTTAGAAAATATGTTTCAAACTTTCAAAGTTTTGGATGTGTAAGAGCCCCTAAAGAATACAAAAGAAGGGTAGTAGATGATGAGGAAAATGAAATTAGTGTTTTGACTTATTTCGAAGTGAATGAAAATGCATCTATTCGAAGTGCAGCTCATGAAATCGATTTAGACAGAAATTCAGTGCACCGAATTTTGAAAAAACACAACATGCATGACTACAAATATGAGAAAGTTCATACATTAGAACCAGGTGACTACACAAAAAGGTTAAATTTTTGTAGAGGAATATTAGAAAAACTTGAAAATGATGAAAATTTTTTGAAAAAGATCATTTGGACAGACGAAGCAAAATTCAATAATGAAGGACTATTTAATAGAAAGAATTGCCACATTTGGAGAAGTGAAAATCCTCATAGAAAAAGACAGAGAAACCCCCAGAACAAATTCAGTTTTAATGTGTTTGCTCTTTTGATGAACAATAAAGTGCGGTACTACATTTATGAAGAAAATTTAAATACAGAAAAATTTTTGGAAATCCTGAGAAATTTTGTTTCTGAGTTTTTGGATGAACTGCCGTTGAGAATGTCGACTACCGCATATTATCAATTGGATGGGGCTCCGGCACATAGTTCGCACGAGGTGTCTGAAGAACTGAATGCAATGTTTGGTAATCGGTGGATCGGACGCCGTTCTTCACTGTTTTGGCCCCCACGATCTCCCGATCTTACTCCCTTAGATTTTTATTTATGGGGTAGAATAAAAAACATAGTCTATGAATCTCCTATTCCTATTGAAAGCAAAGAAGATTTGAAACGGCGTGTGGAGGATGCTTTCCACTCACTAAAGGAGGAGGAAATCGAGCGAGCGACTAACCGAGGTGTTTCAAGACGTATTCGAAAGTGTGTGGAACAAAATGGTTACCACATTGAAACTCTTACCTGATCATTTATTTTGTTAATTTGAGTTTTGAAATGTATTTTTATTTTTATTATCATAATTTATTTAAATAAATCATAATTCGGTGTACTGAGAGAGCGAATCTATTTAATGTGTTTCCTATTGAAAAGATGAATTCTCATTCGCTTCGAAATAAGTCGAAATACTAATTTCATCAACTGCCCTTTTTTTGTATTCTTTAGGGGCTCTTACATTCCAAAATTTGGAAAGTTTGAAACATCTTTCCAGAAATTGTAAAAAAAATGGGGATACTTCTCATTGGATACTCAACATGTTGTGTCATCCACCATGGATTTGAAATAAACAATATCATTAAGTGCATTTGAATGTGTATTTCGTATACAATTGAAAAAATACAATATAAGAAATAAATCCAAAATCTCATTATTCGAATAGCAACGATTCATTTTGTGAAATAAAAAAATTTCATAACGACTAACAATAAGACCTGTCTGACACTTGTGAATTATGAATGGGATGATTTATCTTCTATGCTCACAGAATATCCTTATGAATCAGATTCGAACAATTTGACTCTACGTACTACATAAATCCAGAAAATCTCAAATAACTCAGAAATTATTGAATTTAGGAGCATAATCATGTGAGAAAACTATCATTATTTTCGACCGCAGAATCCAACACAATTATAAAAAAATAGGGTTCTAATTTGAAAAACAGAAGTTATGGCCAATTTAAGATCACAATTTTCAACACAAAATTTGAAACACCCTGTGATGATATTTTTGAAATCCAAAAGATGCATGACCTTTTCACATCCTTCCTCTTCGATGTTGTAAAAACGGTTTACGCTCAGGATATTTAAAATGAGAATAATGAACATAATACTGACTGTGAATATTTGACATTTTTTCCTGTTTTTTTTGGATATTTTGAAAACTATTCGATGTAATACAATGGTTTTAACAGAAATGTATTCACTATTGAATATTCGATCATACCAGGAATGGAAAACTTGAAAAAAAAATTTTTTCGTCGAATTTATTTTCACTCCCTGTATAACCGGAAGTTTTTGGGCTTCGAAAATATTTTAGCTCTGTAGATAATTTCGAACAATATCATAATCCCAATTTTCAGATTTCAAATATGTCTAGTTCTCCAGAAACGTCTAATAGGCACTCGAACTTGAGACACCCTGTATACGATTGATGAATCTCGATACAAACCATATAATTAATTTAAATTCATGAAAAAATAAAATGATACCTAATAATCTGTGGCGATGTTTCTATCTAAACAATATCCTCCTGAAATTTTATGAACTCGACACTACACGGTTACTATTATATTGATTCACTAATTCACATAATGATCACATTATTACAATAATTCTCTGAATATTCATTGTTAACAGTTTGTTTAACAATTGAAAGCGCCTCCAACGGTATTTGATCACCAATGTCCTCCGCCGGTTTTCGCTATACGCATGCGTCGTGAATTTTGCGGCGAAGTCGATTTTTTATGGAAATGGCAGAATTCATTGATATTCTGATATTCATACTTCGTTACCTGAAAAACTCTCTACCTCAATGGAAAAATCAACAAGCTGGCAACATCTCCTCGAAATTTCTGTGAATTATTCACAGAATGAATACAAAATGGGACAGGTTAGATTGATTAGTGATAAATTCTGAGGAATTGATTGAAAAACAAACTCCATAAGATATTTTTGGGCTATCGAGGAAAATATGAACAAGTTATTACTGTTCACAAACTAATCTTCAGGAAAATCGAAGAAGGAACTTATTTTGGTAGGGAAATATTGCTCTTCAGTTGCAGATATAATCGGATAAAACTAACAGTTTTTGTTGAAATATCGTGTTTGTAACATTTTTATTCTAATAAGGTTAGTATGTAATTGAGTATTCCCTAAATGTATTAACTCAATTTCAATCGAGGAATAAGGACTTTGAGGTGTTTGCAGAGAATCGTATCAGGCACGTATTTGGCTCAATTTTTTTCAAATGGCTATATCTTTTCAACAGAGCCGAATTTGGAATAATAGAAAATGGGAAAAATGTATCTTTTGGCCTAAAGAATCTACAGTTGAGATATGTATATAAACAAGTGCAAAATCGAGAGAAGACTGTGACAATTGAGTACAATAAAGTGGTATCCAATAAAGTAGTCAATTATGGACGCTAAACGAATTCATGAATCAAGTGTTTATGAAGCAGTCGAGCATAAAGGACTTTTATTATCCCAACCCTCTTAGCCACTACCGCCTTAACTATATGTTAACTATAATTAACCTTCAACTCATCTTCACGAAAATGAAAGCAGGGAGAATACATAAATGTCCGGCCGTCCGGCTGTAGGCACGATAACTCTCGAACGGAAAAACCTAGACGCCTAGACCCTAGAAGAAATTTCCAGGGAAATGCGGACCTTGAATGTCGCGGTTCAGTTCTTTAATTCGACTAGGGATGCCGGAAATAGGGCGGTTAAAATTCAATTTCAATAGGTATTTTCAACTTTCAAATGCCAATCTACCTACAAGGTGGTTCAACTGGCAAGGTGGATTAGTGAGCTTTCAGAAGCTCCTGAATACACCCCATTGCTTTTATTAAATCCAAAATATGAATACAAAATTTCCACGTCCTGAGTGTAAGGAACTGGGAGGAGGAAAAAGGCGATCCATAATAGCAGTTTCGAATATATTTCCAGGATCATTCATCAGTAATTAATGATTCGTTTGAAGGAACCGAATACCCAGCCATCAATCTCCATTGTTACCTTCCGCTTTTCGCGGGCTTCTCTTTGTTCCGTTCGTCCTATTCCCGTCTCCATCACAGAGCAGAAAGCACACTGACCTAAATTACGTTGGAACGTGTCGCTGGAACAAGCTGTAATATTTCTGAGAGCCGCCTACGCTATCGTTCACCTTTAAGTTTACGGCCTTTCTTTATGACCCTTACCTTTCTCATTTTCACGATAAGTTCATATTTTTCAGGAATTGAGCATTACAAAAATGAAATTTCACATTCGACAATGACAGATTCATGGTTCAATCTTTTCATTATTTCCCCATGAAGTATTAAGAAAAGTCGATCTCACCTTCTCACATCATAGCAAGAACCTGGTGTCACATTGAAAACGAAACACAAGTCGTTTCTAGCAGAAAAAAAAAGAAATGTTGGAAATCGCTCGGACCCGTGTCTCTTGTTCATTTAATTTTTTACATAAAAAAGATCATTTTATGCATCTGCGCAGCAACCCTCCCCTCCAATTTGATTAGGAAGGATGGGTGCAATATGTTGATGAATAGGTATTTTTTCTGAATATGACAGTAATTATTTATTTGAGATTTGATCAGTCGTTTACGAAATATTTTCAAAAATGCCGAATAACTCAATATACTTGGAGCATAAGATGATAATCGATGGCAAAAGGATAAAATTTCTTCAGAAAAACGTGATAAGGTTTCTGAATAAGTGAATTGAACAAATGCTCAAATTGAGCCCCACCAACTTCTATGCAATGGTACCTATCGTAGAGGGTCTTTCACGAGGAACCTCACCCATATTTATACGGGAAACTACTGAACGTATTTTCATGAAATTCAGCACTTATAAGTATTTCACGATGCTGATGAAATCTCAAATATTTTCAAGGCATGAGCACCTCCAGTTTTTCCGGAAATGACGTCAACTTCCGCTTTTCAAATTAGAACACCATTTTTTTATTGCAGAAATAGATTCCTTAGAAAATTTCAAGTTATTTTGATGTAACATTTTTCAGTTTTGGTTGGAAAATTCTCTCTGAGCGGGAAAATTCGAAAAAAAAATCGAAAATAGAGCTCCGCTGAAACAAGAATAAGATTCATGATACAGGGGGTGAAAAAATCGCTTTCAAAGTTAGGGATGACAAAATCGTGAAAAATCGATTTTTTCGAATTAGAACCCCATTTTTTTATGGCAGATATTGAATCTACGTTAAAAAATAATGTGAGTGTATGCATCACACCCTTGCCCTAAAGAAGATATTAACTCAGAAAATATCCATTTTAGAGCAAGGGTGTGATGCATACACTCACATTATTTTTTAACGTAGATTCAATATCTGCCATAAAAAAATGGGGTTCTAATTTGAAAAAATCGATTTTTCATGATTTTGTCATCCCTAACTATGAAAGCGATTTTTTCACCCCCTGTATCATGAATCGCGATTTCGATTTTCAAAGTGGATACATCAATCTTACATCTTGAAAAATCCCAAAAATGAAAATTTTCCATCCAAAAACCTCGAAGTTATTCTTGTTTCAGCGGAGCTCTATTTTCGATTTTTTTTTCGAATTTTCCCGCTCAGAGAGAATTTTCCAACCAAAACTGAAAAATGTTACATCAAAATAACTTGAAATTTTTTAAGGAATCTATTTCTGCAATCAAAAAATGGTGTTCTAATTTGAAAAGCGGAAGTTGACGTCATTTCCGGAAAAACTGGAGGTGCTCATGCCTTGAAAATATTTTAGATTTCATCAGCATCGTGAAATACTTATTAATGCTGAATTTCATGAAAATACGTTAAGTAGTTTTCCGTATAAATATGGGTGAGGTTCCTCGTGAAAGACCCTGTATATCTAATAACATCAGTATGTATTATACCTCTGCTTTTCACAGTCGCAACGTGAAGCTAAATCTTTGGTAAGGATCGTACCGCTCGCGTCAACTAGAAATTCAAAAATTACGAGAAATGTAGATTTCGATTGTCAACAAAAAATTAGATATCATGGATGAAAATGTATCACTTAATTATTTTCAGTTCAATTCCAAAATATCAATGGGAGTTAAAAACGATATGCAGGACTCAAGGAAAACGGAATGAAGCGATTGAAACATCTCACATGAAATTGTGAGGTTATGATCAAAAGTATTCACATGAAGCTCTGAATGACATACGTTTCACAACATAATACGATGTGTCAGAGAGACAAACATTAGGAAATTATTTTTATTCTCAATATTGCTGCACACGCGCAAATCTGAATTCTTACCAAAGCCCAGCTTCAATTTTCATTGGCTCATTTCCCATATTGGAGTTATTATTAGATATATAAATTGGTATAAATTCTGTTCACACTTCTGCCTCACGTTCTTTACCATTTCAAGGATACTTACTCCTCATTTCTCGACAATTCGTTGGCGTAATTCTTCTAGAATTGCATTCTTTTGCATGCATATTCGGTTTTTCGGCCCCAATATAGAGAAGTCTAGATGAAACAGATCTTTAGATCCGGGTGATCATTGTATATATTTCTTGACCTTTCTAGGGCCTTCGACAACCTCTTTTTCATCTTTATTATAGATAATACTACAAGTTAGGTTTCAGGGTTATATTCCTGGAATGATGAGGTAGATATCTCAGGAAAAGACCAGCAAATGTCAAAGTCAGGAATACTTTTTCATCTGAGTACATTCTGAAATTAGGAATACCGCAGGGATCCGTTTTCTGGACCTCTGTTGTTCCTTCTTTTCATTAAAGATCTTCCTAAAAGTCTGAGAGGCGAGTTGTCCCAGATTTGTTCACAGAACGGTTCGTTATCAGTTATAAAAATATGTTCCTAATTATATTCGCTGGCGACACCTCTTTTGCTGTTAGAGCTTGTTCTTTCGAAGAGCTCCAAATATTGTGCATGTTTTCATTAGGTTTTTTTGTGAAATGGTGCCGTACGAATAACCGATTGACATCGACAAGACCGAAATCATTAATTTTTTTATAGGTGAATACACTAGGAAACTTGTTCTTCGTCACCTTGATACAGTTATCACATTCAATGATGCTGTAAGCCTTTTCTTTATAAAAATCTTAGATGATTCAATCACATTGATTCGGTTTGTAGGCAATTAAATAGGTCTCATTTTGCCATAAATAAAGTAAGAAAACGACTACCCATTTCATCTCTAATCAATGTCTACTACAGCTTAGTTTTCAGCCATTCATCTTACAACTTACTTTTGTGGGGAAATTCTTCAGAACTTTGTAGGGTTTTCATCATTCGAAAACGCGTTCTGTGCAAAATCTATAATGATGATAATAATAATAATAGAATTAATTTATCTCAACAATTATTCACAACAAATATGGAATGTACAGAAAAAAATAGAGACAAGTCAAATAAAGAGATTATTTTCTTCAAAAATCAATAAATTCATTGATCGAGTAGGGTTCATATTCAAAGATGAAGCTGTGAATGCGGTTTCTGAATAGGGCAACCAACTCAATAATTTGAAACTGCTTAGGAATCAAATTTAATAAACGCATGACCATGTAAAGTGGTCCTCTTTCAAATCTGGAAGTATCATGGACAGGAGGAAGGAAGGGGTGAACTTGCGGAGTGCTATTTCTATTAATATAAAGCAAAAAAAACCTTTATGTAATTTGAGGAAGATGAAGAGGCGATAAATGTACAGACCGAACAAAGTCTGAACCCTGTTGGATCTAATAACTCCGCGACAGGACTCTTCAAAGCCTAATTTGCACATAATTCTCAATACCCGTTTTTGGATGACAAATTTTTCATCTGCTCTTGACGAGCTACCCCAAAATGTGACCCCATACATCAGAGCCGATTGGAAACTAGCAAAGTAGAGAGTTCTCAAAACACTAGCATCCACCTTATTTCGGATAATGATGAACATAATTATAAGCAGCAGAGTTCAAAGTCTTTCTCCACTTAGCTGCATGATGATCCAATTTCAGGTGTTTATCCGGAGTGACACCCAAGAAATTAACAGACTCCTGCATGGTAACCTCACAGTTACCAAGGTGTAACAAGTCAGGAGAGTCCTTCACAGACTAGCTGTCATAGAAGAATATACGTTGAGTCTTGCTATGATTGGGAACTAGGCCATTTTTCTCACCCCAATTATTCACAGCTGCAACTTCACTTCTAGCAGCTTGGACACAGGACTCAATGTTCCTTGGAATTACTAGGAAATTGCTGTCATCAGCATAAAGAATAGATCTACAATCAGCTTAGGGCTTGATATATCAAAGGGAATTCACATATACAATGAAAAGTATAGGGCCCAGCATACTTCCCCGCGGAACTCCTCTAGTAACAACTCGTTCCTCAGAGGAGTGAACTGCTATCTAAAGTGAGAACAGTTCTCTGATGACGGCCGCTTAGGTGGCTTTCAAAAAACCTCAAGGAGACATCCCTAATCGCACACATCTCCAGCTCAACCAGTAAGGCCTTATGATCTTGGTCAAGTCGAACAGCAACGCCAATGGAACTTCACCATTCTCAAGCGCCATAAGAACAGCATCCAACATCTCGAAAATAGCAATTTCAGTGCCTCAATTTTTTGAAAAACCATGCTGACTCTCGGCAAGGACCCTAAACTTCCGAAAAAACCCAAGTAGTCGGAGAGCCAGAAACTTCTCGATTATTGTAGAGGAATTGACAAGATGCTAATGGGTCTGTAGCTGCTAAGATCATAGGCATTCCCTTTTGGAATAGAGGGTGTCCCACGGTCGAGTGCCTATTAGACGTTTCTGGAGAACTGGACATATTTGAAATCTGAAAATTGGGATTATGATATTGTTCGAAATTCTCTACAGACCTAAAATATTGAGTGAAAATAAATTTGTTGAAAAAATTTTTCTTCAATTTTTTCGTTTCTGATATGATTGAGTGTTCAATGCTGAATACATTTCTGTTGAAACCATTGTATTCATTCGAAACGTTTTCAAAATATCGAAAAAAAACCTGAAAAAATTTCGAATATTCAAAGTCAGTGTTATGTTCATTATTTTCATTCTAAACATCCCGAGTGTAAACCGTTCTCACAACGTCAAAGTTGAAGAATGTAGAAAGGTCATACATCTTTTGAATATCATAAATATCATCACAGGGTGATTCAAATTTTGTGTCGAAAACTGTGATCGAAAATTGGCCATAACTTCTGTTTTTCAAATTAGAATCTATTTTTTATGATTGCGTTGGATTCTGCGAAGAAAACTAGTGATAGCACTCTCAGATGTTCTTGCTCCTAAATTCAGTAGTTCCCGAGATATTTGAGCTTTTCTGGATTCATGTTGTACGTAGAGTCAAATTCATCTTATGATTCGCATGAAAATATTCTGTGGCTTTAGAAAATTAATTATACTTAGACCATATTTATTATGGTCTAAGTAATTATCCCATTAATAATTCACAAGTGACAGATCTGATTTTAGGCCTTAACCTTACTTCTCAATTTCCCTTCAATGGTTACTATGGTTTCATAAGAATAGTCATCGAATCTGTTGGCATGAGAATATTCTGTGGCCATCGAAGATAAATGATCCCATTCATAATTCACAGGTGACAGGTCTAATTATTAGTTGTTACTATGGTTTCATGAGAATATTCATCGAATTTCTTCAGATTCGATGAATTTGACTCTTATACGTTCAACAGGAATCCAAAAAAGCTCAAATAACTCGGGAATGACTGAATTTAGGAGCAAGAGCATCTGAGAATGCTTTCATTATTTTTTTTCGCAGAATCCAACGCAATCATAAAAAAATAGGGTTCTAATTTGAAAAACAGGAGTTATGGCCAATTTTCGATCACAGTTTTCGATACTTAATTTGAAACACTCAGTGATGATATTTATGAAATTCAAAAGATGCATGACCTCTCCACATTCTTCTACTTTGGCGTTGTGAGAACGGTTTACACTCGGGATGTTCAGAATGAGAATAATGAACATAATACTGACTTTGAATATTCGGCATTTTTTCAGGTTTATTTTCGATATTTTGAAAACTATCCAAATGAATACAATGGTTTCAACAGAAATGTATTCAGCATTGAATACTCAATCATATCAGTAACGCAAAAATTGAAAAAAATATTTTTTGAACAAATTTATTTCCACTCCTGGTATAACTGGAAGTGCTCAAGCTCCAAAAATATTTTAGCTCTGTAGAGAATTTCCAACAATATCATAATCCCAATTTTCGGATTTCGAATATGTCCAGTTCTCCAGAAACGTCTAATAGGCACTCGACCGTAGGATACCCTGTATAATATAGGTCCAAGATAGTCCTGTAGACCAGTTTTCGTACAGAATGGTATTCTCACTGTGTCCTGCATTCTTATTATAGAAACATTATTATACAGGGTGTTTCACCATAAACTGGACAAACATATATAGCCGTGTAGACGATACCGGGGAAGTCATTTTTGCCCGTTTTCGACGCATAAGCGAGATACAGGGTGTTTAATGTCAACTTTGAGCAATATTCTGATAACTGTAGTGAGTTATGCGTAACATTTGAAATAACAGTTACTAGTCACATCTCAGTATTTTTTAGGGCTCAATTCAATTGTGGTGTAAAATTCTGAAAAAAAAAATTTCAAAATGGCGGAAAGCCTGCAAATTTTGAATTTTTTTTTCTCTGTTGCCAATTTGGAAAGCACTATTTCAACGTAATGGATTTACTGAGATTTTCGTGAAAAAATTTTCTCAAAATTCGAACTCAACTTTTTTTTTACATGTCTTCAGTGAAAAAAAAAATTTCGCCCAAAATTTTTGGAATTTTTTATGGTTGAACTATCTTCAATTCGGAATACTTGGGTGAAAACAGAATAAAAAAATATCAATTGGTTCCCTTTTAGTAGCCTTCCAAAGATTACGCTCGGAGAACTTTCATTATTTTTATTCAAAAAATTGGAGGCCGTACGAAGGCCAAATTTGGGCTAATGAGCTGCCAGTGTGACCCGGACGGAAATATGAATTTATAAACCAAAAAATTTTTTTCGAAAAACTTTGGTGGGAATCGAACTCTCCACTTTCGATTTACTAGCGTCGCTTTGATAACGGAAATTTATAGGATTAAAATAAACCCAATTCATACTCGTAGAAAGTTCGATTCCCAACAAAGTTTTTTGAACAAAATTTTTTTGGTTTATAAATTCATATTTTCGTTTGGGTCACTCTGGCAGCTCATTAGCTAAAAATTTGGCCTTCGTACGGCCTCCTGTTTTTTGAATAAAAATTATGAAAGTTCTCCGAGCGTAAGCTTTGGTAGGCTACAAAAAGAAAACCAATTGATATTTTTTTATTCTGTTTCCACCCAAGTATTCAGAATTAAAGATGGTTCAACCATGAAAAATTTCAACAATTTCGGGCGAATTTTTTGTTTCACTGAAGAAATGTAAAAAAACAGTTGAGTTCGAATTTTGAAAAAATTTTTTCACGGAAAATCTTAGAAAATCTAGAACGTTGAAATATTGCTTTCCAAATTGACAACGGAGAAAAAAAATTCCAACTTTGCCGGTTTTACGCCATTTCGAATTTTATTTTTCAAAATTATACACCACAATTGAATTGAGTCCTAAAAAATACTGAGACGTGATCAGTACCCGTTATTTCAAATGTCAGGCATAACTCACCACAGTTATCAGAATATTGCTCAGAGTAATCACCCCGAATCTCGCTTATGCGTCGAAAACGGGGTATATGTCATAAGTCAAAAATGAATTCCTCGGTGTCGTCTACACGGCTATATATGTTTGTCCAGTTTATGGTGAAACACCCTGTATATCAAGGAGAAAGAGAATAGCCCCTCTAGATCATCTAGCTTTCACAGCTACCATACGAGTGGAGCAGTACTGTTTATACCTAAACATAAATCCAGAAAATTTGAGATGTCGCCCATGTATCAGGTCATCAGGACATAAAATTATTTAATCATTTACCTCACCATTTTCGATCTCTGAATATCTGAGAATTCAAGGAAAAATGTAAAAACTTTTTTATTGAAGAGGTGCTATTATACTGTTCATGAAATTTTGAATGATGTTTTTGAGGATTTTTTTCCTGACTTGTTTCATACATTTCCCATGTCCATGAGGGACCAATAAATGATTTATTATTTATTTATAGAACCCCTTCGACAAATATCATGTTTCGCGAGGAGTTGTTTAATCTCACAGAAAACGGAATATAGACATTCGAAACTGCATTTCCCACATCATTGGACAAATGTGATTGAACTCGATAAAAACTTGTTTGACGATGAACCAGAATACGTTGTTTTAATCGTTATAGATAATGTAATTAAAAAATATTAACTTGAGACTGAAACTACACATCTTCGAAAAACATCAACATCGTTACTCTTGACGATCAGTTTATTTTTCTGGGGTATTCTCGTAATGAAATTTCCATACTCGAATGGACCTGGCGTTGATATGAAAACATTCCGAAACTTTTCCACATCACTAGAAAATGTATGAGACAAAACCAAACAACCGTTCCATTTCATTACCGAAGAAAAATGATAACAGAACATTTTCCCAGTGTTTGCTCACAAAATCATCCTTGCAGAAGGAGCGACCTCGGAAAACATTTTATAATAAAGCTGAAAGCTTTCAACATCGAAAGCACCGGAACTGTTCGTTCGTTTCGCATTTTGAGACTCGATAAATAATTAAATGGTATCGTTAAGGGGCAATAACATCACGGCGTATTTATTATTGTTTCTTGCACCTGACATTCGATATGGTTGTTCGCTCGATTTCGAGCCCGTTCTTCTGATTTGCTCTCCGGAAATTTCAATCTGACCGGACAGAATCTTGCAGTGTTTTCAGTTTCAGATATCTTGATTAATGAAAAAGGTCATGCTATTTTTCAATAATATCATAATTTTATGGCTTTCATTATGTTATATGTACCGGGTGATTGTTTATATTTTACTCAATAGCTATCTCAGTTGATATTGGTCGTACATAAACGTTTAAATGGGCAAAGGACCATGCTCTTTTTGTATGTAAAGTGGCGACCGGTCAAATTTTCTGAATAGTAGGTATATTATTCTATGAGCGGTAATGTACACTATACTTCATATACGAATTGAACACTATAAGTACTTTATCTTCGACTTCTTCAGTAAAATTCTAATTAATCTGCATTTTCAAAATTGACAACAGTTGTCGAAAGCGATTTCTATGGTCGAAAATCGAATCGATATCGAGTCCCGTAGAAAACGTCAAAAATTCACGTTTTCCAAATGCAATTTTTGGATATTCAGACCTAAGAAAATGTAGAAATGGATGGCGAGAACGTTACCTTGATGTCTGAAATGGAGTTCCCCATTAACCCGACTTTTTATTGATTTCGTAAGTTACATTTTTCCCCTTTTTGTATTAGAGTGAGTTATAGGCGTGAGTTATTATTAGGTGCCTCACACTATTGGTTTATAGAGACTATTACAGATCAAATTCAGTTGAATAATGGATATATTATTCTATGGGAGTAGATAAAGTATTTTATATATATTGCGGTACATAAGATTAATCTTTTAGGTCTTTAGGAGCACATTTTCTGTTTCAATGATTCCACTGAGATCGGTTTTCATAGTTTCACCAAACTTTGCACTATATGTTTCTTGTTGAATTCTCTTTACGACATTTTTTAACTGGTTAGTATTATTTGTCATGTGTGATGTACACTGTCCACTACAAATAATCTGTCTGTAACTCTTTGGCTACTGGACTCGTAAGGTTTAGATTTTTCAACAAAAAAAGCAGTTTTCTTGTTTTTTGCATCATGTTCAGATTTGAAGTACCAATTTTCAGACAAACGGTTTGTTTTTTTGCAATACGAACAAGGTGGTTTATTTGTTCGTTGACTATTGTTCTGTTTATTCTTGTTAGAAAAACATTTATTTTCATTGTGAATGTCCTTTTTACATATTTTACAGAATTTTTCTTCAGAACACTTGTTCCTTACATGACCAACTGTTCCACATTCGAAACATGTCACATTAGGTTTTCGCTGATTTTTGCCTTTTGAATGAGCACTAAATGCAATACCCATATTTTCTTTATTTTTCTTATGTTTATATTCTTCTTCAATGCATAATTTGGACACTAAATTCTCCATTGTTTTTGACTCTGGAGCTGTAGCTTCCCAAGCACTATTAAAGAAACGATACTGGTTTGGTAACGTAAACAATATTTTTGCCATAACCATTTCATCATTAATTTCTTGTCCTAATTGTTTTAGTTTGAATACCATATTTTGTAGTTGGCTTATGTTGATCATAACAATCATAACATCTTTATTTTTGTCAAACTTGTATGCATGAAAATCCAATAACAATTGTTGTTTTATTTGACTTGTATCTTTTCGATGAATGTTTTTAAGGGTGTAGTAGATTTCCTTCGAAGTTTTACATGTTGATATATGATTTTTCACCATTCTATCATTCATTTATCCATTTATTATTTATTATTTGTATACAATGTCCTTTTTTGTCTGTGCTTCTCATTCGAAATATGTATATAGCTATATACCATTCTATACACAGTTCTTATAATATAGTATTGTGCCTTAGCATCCCTTGTGTTCCATGATTTCTTGAGTTTTTCGTCGTCTTTACACTGGGGTAGTGTTTCTTCTCCGGAGACAACTTCCCATATTTGTTTCGATTTGAATAATTTTTGTATTTCAAATTCTCATATATGATATGTGCCTGCTGTTGTAGACACTTGGATTCGACTCAAATCTTTTTCGTCAGACATTTTTCCAGTGCGTGTTTGCACATAGGTTTTTGGATCACTTTTTACTGATGGCCCTAAAACTGCAAGTAACTGGGCACCATAACCTGTTTTTATATGTATTTGGTTTTTATATTTTCCTAATTGAGAAAATGATCAGCTCGATTATTAACGGAGATTTCATTTTTGGATTTTACAAGAACGTAGTGTTTTTATTATTATGGTTATATTCTATTCACAGAGTATATTGACATGACATATGTGTTCATAGAAAAACATTTCTTTTGGTCTTGAATAATAATTTTCTAACCATATCCTATCACCAAAGACCCATTCCAAAGTAGAGTCGATTTCAACAGAATTACTTGGTTGGTTAGTTTAAAATTTGGTCCCAAGTGAACCAGTTCCACTAAGTCCTAGAATAAAAGCAAAACTTATATCTTGCATCACGAAAAATCATTTCTATGACGCCCACTTATTGGGGGAATTCTTTACTCAATCCAATTTCACCTCCGTGTAGCATAATCTGAATTCCTGCGAAAAGAAAGCTGGAATTGCAACGATGATTCACATTTCCGCTATTCCAAAACGGACAATCACCACGAAAATAACGTAGGCAGGACCGGGTCAATTCGAGTTCCAAGTACGACATAAGATCTCATTCATACTTTATTGTTCTTCGCCATCGACAGCTGACAAATGTGAAAGCGTACATGACACATTTAGATGCTATATCGCTGAGTATGAATAATCAATTCCGGATTTCGAGAGAACTGATTTCGGGTAGATGCAAATATTTCAATAACTATTTAGTGACAAGAAAATCGATATTTTGAGGAAAATAACCCAAAATGAATAAAAGGGATCAGCTCCAAACACGGTGTCACATTGAATATTAAATGTTCTTTTCTAGTAACAGAATCAAGATTTCGGAACATAGTTAGGAGCAGTTAGTTTTGTTCATGATGGGGTATAGTTTTTCATATAAAAATCATCATCATATAGTTTCATTCCTCTGCGTGTCAACCACAACCCCGCATTTTACAACGGAAATGGCGTTCCGTCAAATTTTCTAAAATTTTGGTATAATGTAGAACTCGACATACTGATCAAAAGTGTCCATGGCCCCAACTCAATCCTATGACTAGTTTTTGAGATACAGGGCGTTGAAGTTGAGAATTACCCACTTTTACTACGTCCGTATCTCGGAACAGAATCGAATGAACTTCAATTTTTCTCAAGAAACATTTCATTACATCCCCAAGGAGCAAGCATATAGAGGAATATGACCGAAAATCGTTACGAATACAGGGTTATCCATAATTGAATGCATGCCCGAGTTTGAAAGTATAAAATATGTCAATTACAGAGCGAAAACGTTCGCAAAATTAACTATTACACTAGATATGTTGTTGGTTCCTCGAAAAAGTCTAAAATACCCAGACTTTATACTGGGTGATCCATAATTATATAGAAACTATTCTCAAGGAAGGTTAAATGGACACCCTGTATTTATGTGTTGATTCAAGGTGTTTGTTTGATTTTTTTAGAACATATCATCATGGACTTCAAAGAATACAGGGTGATTCAGTCATGAAATGAACTTTGAACCTCACGAAAATACCCAAAAACCACTTTTTTTTTCATCACCCTCTATTTCAAGATTGAATACGACGAGGTGGGAGTTTTCTTTCACCACTGTACTTGATATGAAAACAACAATACGGCTGAGAGTTTTCATCCTCTTCCTATGACCAGATTTTCTGCTGGAATACGAATAGAATCACATAAATAAATAATTTTCATATTACATAAAAAAAATCTGGTCATAGGAAGTGGATAAAACTCTCAGCCGTATTGATGTTTTCATGTCAAGTACAGTGGTGAAAGAAAACTCCCACCTCGTCGGATTCAATCTTGAAATAGAGGGTGATGAAAAAAAAAGTTGGTTTTTGGGTATTTTCGTGAGGTTCAAAGTTCATTTCATGACTGAATCACCCTGTATTCTTTGAAGTCCATGATGATATGTTCTAAAAAAATTAAACAAACACCTTGAATCAACACATAAATACAGGGTGTTCATTTAACCTTCCTTGAGAATAGTTTCCATAATAATGGATCACGCAGTATAAATTCGGGGTATTTCAGACTTTTTCGATGTAACAACAACATATCTAGTGTAATAGTTCATTTTGCGAACGTTTTCGCTCTGGAATTGACATATTTTATACTTTCAAAATCAGGCATGCATTCAATTATGGATAACCCTGTATTCGTAACGATTTTCGGTCATATTCCTCTATATGCTTGCTCCTTGGGGATGTGATGAAATGTTTCTTGAGAAAAATTGAAGTTCATTCGATTCTGTTCCGAGATACGGACGTAGTAAAAGTGGGTAATTCTCAACTTCAACGCCCTGTATCTCAAGAACTAGTCATAGGATTGAGTTGGGGCCATGGACACTTTTGATCAGTATGTCGAGTACTACATTATACCAAAATTTTAGAAAATTTGACGGAACGCCATTTCCCGCAGTAAAAGTGCGGGGTCCTGAATAGGAAAGATGGGTTGTGCGATATGTTGTTAAAAAGGTCTTTTGGGCCTGAATATGACAGTAAAATTTCAATTGAGATTTGATGATTCGTTTATTTAATATTCGACTATGAATATACAGGGTGTCCCACCCCAGACGCGGTTCTCATTTTGAGGCAGTAAATGTAGACATTTTGGAATTTTTTTTCGTGAAATGTAAAGGGCAATCAGATGCACAATTTAAAATTGTTTTCACATATACAGGGTGTTCGATAACGAAGATTTAGACCATAGTTACACTTTTTTCAATGTAATACCCAATATATGAATTCAAAAATTGAATGGCAAGCTCAAATGATGATTGTTTATAAAGATCATTTTATGCCTTAGGCCCCTTAGGGGAACCATTTAAAATAAAATGGCGAAAAATCGATAAAAAAGGATATTCAATTTGCAATTAATGAATAATCCCTTCAAGCCAACAGGACAGACAATGTTTTTTCGTGTAGACATATTGGCTACCCTTATGAAGAAGGAAAAAAATTAAGTCTGTAATATACTGAGTGATCCTTATTAATATTCAAACATTAACTACAAATAATGATCGAAAACTTTCTTATTTCAAATGGCTCACCCAGTATTTCTGTACCTTGTTGAACGTAAAAATTTATATCGAAACTATCTTCATTCCTATACCTGAATCTAATAGTTTTTCAGTAATTTTCGATTCTTATTAGTACTGGTAAACTAGATGGAATTATAAGATGAACAGCGTCAGGTTTCATTGGCAGATTTTGAATTTGGACAAACTTCCGTGGGTGATTCTTCACGAATTATGCTCGGAGTTGTATCGATAAGACTTTATTTGATTGAGATTTTGTATTCTGCACTTTCAAACCTCAAAATATGGCCTCCCCACTAGAGGATTCGCCATTCTTCAATTGATTTGAATCCGAGATAGACACTAGCAAATACTGTTATGAATCTCTCCAGGCAATAATATCCAAGAAGTTTGCGTTATTATGTAGTTTGAACGAACAGACCCAATTAACCAAACCACAGAGGACTCAAGCAAACAGACATTCCGCTGCATTGAACAATTCAGCTCCATTGCAGCGTTATCCTACTGCCGAACTAATTTGCTAAGAACTATTGGGAAACTCTTAATGAAATGGGAATCTGAATTCGCCTCATAACTCAATTTCAGTTTGCCCCATCGTACATCCCAAAGGGCGTCGAATGAACTTGACACTTATTTGAGTTTATAGAACGCATACATATTAGGGGCACGTTCTGCCATAACTTCGGAGCTTTATTTGGTACCGAAGATTTCACATCCACGCGGGAAATTCGGAAGGAAAAGGTTGTGTAGGTGATGAGGATGTGAGGGGATTGAGAATGAGTATTCTTGGAACGTATGGGAAGGGTCTATTTCTTTTTGCCCTGTTGCGAAAACTAATACCATTCATTCGGATGGAAGTCTGGAAGGTTGTATTTGATTAATCTGAGAACTAACAGAATTTTTTGACAATGTCCTTTCCTTAGCTCATATTATGTTTGTTTTCTTATCAAATTTATTTTTATTGCCCTGTTATGTCATTTTCGTGGTTCCACGAGGATCGTTCCTTTATGATTAATTTCATTGATATTTTGACGATTTATAAAGAGGATTTTCGAATTTCTACATAAAGACATTTGCAATCAATGGACTGAGATTCCATCCAATTTTTCGTAAAAGTCGTGTTATACCCTCCTGAAATATTTCCGCCTTGTAACTAAGAGATTCCCTTCAGAAACCAATGTGGAAAGAGACACACCGTCGAACTTTAAGAGTAGATCATTTGGTTGTAGTTCTATAAGGTACAATTCATCGAAAAACTGAACAGAATCTTTGATAAAAGCTTCTGTGATTTCCACATTATGCTTCAACATAACTTTAGAGCCGTCGAAATATCATAAATTGGAGAGTCATTGGTGCTCAAAATAGGTCCTAATAGCTCACCATCTTTGTGGATATTTGTCGGTGAATTCGCGGTGCCTACTCTCACTGAGCCTCTTTTTGTGTTTTTGATCAAGTAATAAATCTTTCACTAATGACTTTGTTTGATGAAGTTGGAACAACATGAGAATTCTCTTGAGTTTTTCTTTTTGGATAGCTTCAGTGATTTTTCATCATATTCTGATTATTCCAAGTCCACCATTTCATTGCCTCTGTCTTCTAGGAGAACAATGATCGAGTTTTCGTTTTTTAGACTTCTTATAGCTTGGCGTTGTCTGCTTCAATATTGGCTACGATCTCGTCAACAGCAAAGAGCAATTGTGTTCTTCACCAACCATTGATTTTTCCCTAAACATCAATGCTTCTTGTGGCACTAGAGACAGAATATGTATAATGCAATCGCGTAAACTCCTTCTCAAGTGCTATCTATTAGAATACCGCCTATCCATTCGGTTTCGAGTCATGTTTCAATTGATTACCAGACTTCGTTCGTCAAAACGAACCATGTTATCCGTAAGCTAGAAATTTGGAGGAATAAACAGGCAAACCGTCTGAGCAACATCACATTTTTTAAACGTTTTCGAGATTTTAGTGTCTGATCCAACATGGTCAAGTTCGAAAGACGTCAATAGACAAACTACAAACGAGCAGAAAAGGCAGTATTGCGAGAAAAAATTCATTACTGCCGTGAGAATCTGCAAAGTTTCGAAGACCAAGTTCCGTATCAAAGAAAATCTGACTGATAATTCGGGCATGGATTGAAAACATGGAGCAAAAATCTTTGGATGTATACTATTAAACAGCGCCTTGAAAAGTAGATTACGTGATTGCAGGAAACATCTGTCTCTGTGGTTCTTCACAGGAAAGAAACCATTGACAATTAGTTCACGAGGACATAATAAGCATAATAAGCTTGTTAAAGGTATCGTGACCAATGGTGAAGTAGCTTTACTAGTCTTCACTAGAGGTCACGGCTGGAGAAGTGATGGCTGAGGATTTAGAATCATCAGGAGCTCAAAACCACCTAAAAGCAACATAACGTTCAGAGAAAGCCACGCTATAAGCAGTATCAATGACGATATGTCGATCATAGCAGACGAAGGCAATGCAACGGAATCATTAAGATATAATGATAAGAGATGAGATGAGGAAGTAACTGAATCCATCCAAATATCAAAATTAATTCTTCGTCATGAAGAATAAGCATAGGTGAAAACTTCGTCGCTCAATGAAGTGCACAAAAAGAGGCTCTGAAGAATGGAGCGCAAGTTCTGCGGATTTACAGAAATTGAGATCTAACTCGAACACAGGAGCTTTCATCAAAGATTCCGGCAATTTTCTCGATAAATTTGCAGCTTATAGCTCGTATGCTTTAATAATTTTTCATTCTTATGAATTCCTATAAAAGAATCTCCTCCTATATACACATCGAAAATATTTCCTAAGGAAATAACTTGTCTTGTTTCTAAGGTCAATTGAAGACTCGTGAATTTTGCCTCGACTTTTCACAAATTCAGGTGTTGATGATGTTAAGGCCAACAGCAAGATGTTGTTCTTTCAGCATATCTTGAACCCTACGAGAATGATTGTCCTTATTTCCGATCCTACATGCTGAACTTTTCGAAGAAATCAGCACGTTTTCGAAAGGTGAAGTTCAGCATTCTTTTGAATTCAGGGAAGTTATAAAGGAAGCATATTCATCTATATATATAAAACAGAGTTGTTGGTTACACCATTTATAACTCGAAATAGGATGTACTGTTTGTTATGAAACTTCATTTATGTATTCGTCTACGGCCTGGTTATTATAAAATACATTAAAACTCTGAAAAATTCGATGGAAAACTCGCTTATGTAGGAAATGCTTTTCCTCCTTTTGAATAAGGCCACTAGGTGTCGCTTCGGTTAATGGCTCTTATCTAGACACTCTAGCGTACTCATGAAGGTACTATATTTGATATTATCGCCACTAGATGGCGATGGTAATTACGATTTGTGAAATCCACCGTAAGTAGGTATCATTTAGGCGAAACAAAGTTCGCCGGGCCAGCTAGTATGATATGAATACATTCAAATTTGGCAGATCGTTGAAGTTCCGGTGAAATACCAAATTCGAAATATTTTCATAGACTATTTCATTCGTTCTATTTTGGTGAGGAAGTTTCCATAGCAATTCTCGTTTCACATCGATAAAATATGCAAACCGGCAAAACTAACAATTTGGTTTTCCAGCGATGAAATTTTTGACTTTTCTCAAATTCATATTTGTCAAATAGCGCAATACGTGCCCAATGAGACCATAATACTGTTAGACACATTTTTTTGTGAAATAGTCATGTCGAATAACACTATGAAAGACAGAGTTGGCGGTGACGCGTCGACTTTTATTCTAGGGTCCAAATGAACGCACACGCAATAAGTGGCAGAGTGTGTTATATATTTTTCATTAATAGCGCTTGAATTTGGATAGAGCCATAGTTTTCGTGCTAAATCAGCTGTCTTCTTTGTTAGCATTGTCGACTTTGTCGAAGTCACTAGGTAAGTCGACGATTCGACATCGACACCATAAATGCCGCATCAACAATTAATTGTCGACATGACATTCCCGACATCGCCCAGCTCTGAATTGAAAAAATTAACTGGCCCCTCTAATATGGAATTATTTTGTGTTCATTATCCGATTTATAAGAAAATACAGAATCAGAAACAAAAAAAATAGAATTGAATGGGGAAGACTCGTGTATCTGTCATAATTACTCAACAGATGAACAAAAACTGATTAAAAGATCAAAGATTCGAGTTTCAGGGATAAATATTCAGGATCCTTTAATTGAAGCGACGGAACAGATTCCGAACCCTCCGGCTGGCAAGTTGCATGTATTTTTAGTATTCGAATATTCAGTCCCGACTCCCGATTCTATTCATTCCGAATAACAGGAATCTCTTGAAGGATGAAAGAGAATGTAGAATTCAAAAACTCGAAAATTCCCGGGGATCAGTGATGTGTGGATATTGAATTCTGAAACTTCATACGGTTCCAATATTGAACATATAATATGAAAGCAAATGAAGAAAGAGTTGACTCTCGTCCGGGAAATCGAAATGTATTGTGGGAAAACCAACAACTATACGCAGAATAGAATTATTGTCGTAATATCAGAGAAAACTAGGTAATGTTTTTAAATTGAAGTAGATTTCATACGAATTTAGATGTTGCAAATTTTTCAACCGGGAACAGCAGCATCAAATCCAAAATAAATGCATCGAAGGTAATCACATCGAATTTAATCAAAGCGTCAAAAATAAGAAATCATAAACATTCACTGAACAATCTTCGACCTAATATCGTTCGCATAATTCAGCATGAGCACACCTCAACGTGTTAAAAATTATACTAAAGTAGATTAACTATTTCGACACGAAGATGTGTTCAGTGTTGATATTCATGAAGAATTCAATGTCTAACAAATAGACAATATCGATTAAAACAGAGAAAGAAATACCTTCGGACATAGCAATTATAAAAATTAAAAAAAAGGTCTTCTGCAGATACAAAAAATTAGATTTTGTTCTATAAAACATCATCTCAGTCGAGGAATATAGTAAGTCCAAATGGGTTCTATGTGGAGATTTCAACTGTGACATGATACAAGATAGTAGAGAAAAGAGCAACTTCTGTAATATTCTCAGTTTCTTTGATGCGTAATATATCATGAATGGGCCATCAAGTTGTAAGTTCAACATGCATTGATTACATCTTCTGCAATCAGCACACATCATACAGCAAAAGTCGGCACATGGGAGCTCAATTAAGCCAAACTATTTCAATCGTACCTATATGAAAAAAATGTTTTCCTCAAAATTTTTATTGAAATTCAAGAATGCAAGAGCGATCTGATACAGTTTTCAACTGGGCCCGTATTCTCGACAAGTGATCTTTCGGTGCGTATACGTTTGGTATATACACTTAACACTGTGTCCGTAAAGTATGGAACAAATTCATTTTTAGCTAAACAGATCATTTTAAGAAATAATCCTGAAACACGTCGATTTTTGATAATGATTTACCGTATTTCAAAATAATAATCTGATATACAGGGTGAATTACGTTCGAGTAATGACGTCACCGTCATTTTTTTTAAATGGAACACCCCCATTTTGTCTCAATTTTCAGATTACTCTTGCTGAGCTGATTCCAAAAATTTATCACATGTTGATTCCAATTGGTACAGGGTGTACAAAAATACAATAGTCTGCTAGACCACAAGTACCAAACATGTTTGGAAACAGTTCATTTGTATTACTCTTAACATGTAGCAAACTACGGGCTGTTACATTTAAGCGAATTGCCGCTAGACAATAAGTATTTTTGATACTATTGTTAATTTACCTAATGAAGAATGTTACGCTTTACTTTATGAGCACATACAAAACTATTGCATTATTGTCCACCCTGTAGCAATTGGAATCAACATGTGATAAATTTTTGGAATCAGCTCAGCTAGAGTAATCCGAAAATTGAGACAAAATGGGGGTGCTCCATTTGAAAAAAATGACGGTTACGTCATCACTCGAACATTATTCACCCTGTATATTAGATTATTATTTTAAAATACAGTGAATTATCATTTAAAATCGACGTGTTTCAGGATTATTTCTGAAAATGACCTGTTCACAAAATGAATTTGTTCCATACTTTACGGACACAGTGTATAAATACAGAAAACGCATATTATGTACGCACCGAAAGATCACTTGTCGAGAATACGGGCCCAGATCGCTCTGAATTGGAATGGAGAACTGATTCCATTATAAGCCGAAGAATGTTTCAAGTATTTGTTCAATCAATTGAAAAAAAATTTCGATTCAAAGTTTCCGGCGTAGGAAAACATTTTCGGAAAAAATGCGAATAGAATAGGTACACACTTAATTGAAAATGAGTACATCTGAAAAATCTTATGTGACATTGAGTTTTTATATAGGTGTTTCGAAGTCATACTTTCAACCGATGTTCATAACACCTTCAAAACATGTGGAGAACCTCTTTAATAATGAAGAGAAATAAGAAAAATTGAACAAAGCAGAAAAAAGCGTGGAAATCAATTACAACTGCAGATACCCTCGATGACCGTTTTTCGAAAGTGGGTGACAGAATAAAAAAAAACGAATGTTCCACCCAGTTACATAAAAGAGGCTTTGTAATTATTACCACAAACCAAGACTACAAATGAAAGACTCTATAAATTATATGATACAACAATGTGGGGTAATACGCAGAATCAGAGTAATAAAAAGAATTGAACATTATTGACATACGAGGATTACAATGATATTCATCAAAGAACCTAGAGGTTACCAAACCAGTCACCCCGTCAATGAATTAGTGCTCGAAAGACGTTTTTTTGCGAAATAACTGAAGATGGCAAGATCCAAGGATAATTATAAAAAGAAGACAATGGTTCGACAATAGTTTTCCAGAAAAGTATGTCTCAAATTCGATTCTCTTGAAAATATTCCACCAGATTTTGAGATCGAGATCGTGGAAGTATTCGGAAAAACACAGTATATCACGTAGACAACAACGTGGAAATCAAAGCACTAAATTTACAAGAAGCATGCTACTAGAACTTGACAGAATATAATCACATGAAAATGGGCCAAGAATTTCTGAAGGAACTAATATCACAAGACTTGACAAAGGCTTTTGATGAGTAGGTCACGAATTACTTAGAAAAAATCTTTTTTTTCATAGTGTTCACGCTGAACGTGAACGTTTCAGAATAAAATATTCTGAATTTTCAAAATTCGAATAATTAAATTAATTTCTCCGAACTAAGGAATTCCCATAACATATGGATCATCCTTTATGTATAAGAACAATTCGTCAGCTGTGGGGCACATATGTCGTATATTTGTTTCGTTTCCGTATAATTAATTCAGTTCATTGACTGACCTAATCTTGAATAATTCTGCATCCGTTAATTCCTAATTTTCTGCTTCCTTTTCGTGAATTCGGAAAAGTTTAGTTTTCCTGTGATTCGCAGTTTTTAGTAATTTCGATGCAATCGAATTACATTCATTTAAAACTTTCATTTGTGCGACTTATTTCGAACAAAAAGACTGTTACCAGTGGCGTGGTTATTTTATAATACCACAAGGATGAGTGTGCACAAGTTGACATTTTTAGCAACGGATTTTCACGTCAGCTTCATTCCATATTCGTTTGTCGAGCTCGATCAATCTTATTGGAATAGGAGTCATCGACAGGATCCTGTTTGCTGATAACTTTTGAGTCATTTATCCTTTCATTTGTGTTGGGTTTCAATTAATTTCATAAATATTATACAGTCCACTAGCTCTATCTTTTTCTCACTCAGAAAATTATATTTCGAAAGTTAAATTTGAATAATTGAACCACACTTCAGTTGGTTAACTGAAATTCTACCCAACACATAGGATCACCATTACGCATGATATTGTCCTTCCTCTCTGACAGAAAACAAAAAGTTTTATGGCAATATGCCACAAAACAAATATGAAATTTGGGGTTCTCAAGGGTTCATATTGGGTCCATATTTGAATAATAATAAATGATATGAATATTACAGTTGATAAACTTGCTTTTTTATGGGTGCACTATCACTGAGACGATTTTGCTGATGAAGATTTTTATCTATCAGAGGGTTTTTCAAAGAACGAATCCGTAGGGATCTAGTCCGGTAAGCACCATACATTTTCATACAGAAAGTATGTGTTGATTCATATAGTTTTTTTTCGTTATGCTACGGAGGCTCAAATACCCACCTACATAAAAAAATTGTGCGCTGTTCTATGTTTGTTTTATGTTTCTCGGCACAACTCCTTTTACCGAAATTCAGACGAATTGCAGATCATTCTGTGAATATGTCTGATCATCACAATATATGAAGGAATTTTGATACTTACCTATATGCGTTGTTATAAATGTTGGCTGCATATTATATACAGGGGATGTACTGCACAGCTCCAACAAGAATGACAGAAGGGTGATGAGTGAAGTTGGTTGCATCTGAAATGGAATTTAAAAAATATTTATTCAAGGACTTTCCTGTTGAAATCGAGAGTCACCAGAGTTCATTTGCATGAAACGATATCAATATGAAAAAATACGATGTATTGACTAAGAGAAACCCGCAATGCCCGCAGCTGAAAGTGAAATTCGGATCGATGCTAGAACGATTCCGTTAGGTGTGAACAATTGAATTCGATTGCAATGAAAAATGCCCATTTTACGAACTGTTGGGAAAATCTCAGTTGTATTTTTATCTGATGATTTCTAGATTGACAAGAACAATATTTTGAATCAAATCACTCAAAATGTTCAGAATGTTCGACGTTCGCCCCCTGACAATGCAATTCTTCTTAATTTATACAAGTATGACAATTAAGAATAAACGTATTTTCAGATCATTCTTAGCATTAATATGACGTAGTGTGAAATAAACGAGTACTACCTAGTAGATTAGCCCATTAGGCAATTGTCAAAAATATTTTCATTATAAGAATGGTTCATTTGAGTGAACAAGATCGTTTTGAAAAGGTAATTATGACAGATTATGGTAATCGTGTGATCTCATGATGTGTGCCATATTTTCAATTATTTACATCTTGAAAGAAATTTACTATCACGTTCAACGATTACTGACATATTTGAACATGATAATGAAACTGGGATGGAACATTCAATTCAAACGGGATGTCATAACGTTTGATTCACGAGGCTACGTACAACACAAGTTCCGTCCCATTCGGATCAGGCAGTGACAGTGAGCTGAAACGTTGTCTGTAGCTCTCAATAATAAATAAACATCGCAAACCCGATGAATGAGATAATGGAACAATATTGTTCGCATTATATTTGCTTTCGTCTAGTTCTAATAGAGTTCCGAATCTCTGTTCGATCTGGAGGAAATGTGTACGCTGGTTAAGACAAGACATTGCAATTGATTCAAGCCGCGTACAAACCCGAGTATTTCCTCTGGATAGAACAGGGATTCGGACCCTCCATTCGGGTGTGAACGGGACTCAGTAATTAGCTTCGAACGTTCGCCGGAATTCCGAGGTATGTCGATAAAGCCCTGAAAGATCAAAGGCAAAGACATATTCGGGGCGTGTTGATTTGAACGAGGGATAGAACTAGGAAAACGAATGTATTCACACAGGATGTTTGAATTTAGTTCGATGATTCAATGAAACCAGAACTGGCAACGATTGATTTAGTATCCATTACCGCTTGACGCGTATCGTATGTTGAATTTACAAAACACTGACATAGAGTGAGGTTCAGCGTACCCTCTAACTTTCAGGTCCGAATAGGGCAGATCTTTTGTTGCATGAACCCCTCGAAAATCAAATCCCGTTTTACTTAAATGACAGAAAGCGGATTCAGGGCGACATGTCTGTGTGCAGCTTCACAGAAATCATGTCAAATTTTTGCAAGGAGGTAAGTAGAATAGCGTAAGCTTAACTTCGCTTCATGACTGTATTCCATAGAATACAAAAGGAAGGCCCTTTATTATTATCATTACTATCATTTGGCAGTAACCAACGTGTAAATCGACGTTGTGTAGGGGGACTACTGAAAAGTTTCAACTGTAGGTATAGGCTGAAACTGGTTCAGGATTTGTCAGACGATGATTTCGACCTTCGGATGGACTAATGGACAATTTTTTGTAATGACGACTAACATTTTGTAGCTAACGTACCTTCTGTTGTCCGATCAGGTAACTTTTTGTTTAACTACCTTAACTTAAGATATTGGATCAAATGAGAAGCCTCATTGGATTCATGAAGCACATAACCAAGCGTCCACAAAAGATTAATTTCTAGTTATGAAGAACCAAATTCTTCCTGCACTTCAAATGAAAAATGAAAAGTGCCACCGCACTATGATCGACAAGCAGAGCTGTGACGAGCACTGAAGAAAAGTGCTTCGAGCACTAAATACTAAGCACTTGAATAAAAAGGCTCCCGAGTCTCGAGCACAAAGCACTTATTTTCACAAAAGACTCGCACATTGTGGAAGTAATTCGACATTTCGAGCACTAAGCCCTAAGCACTTTTTTTTGGGAAATATTGAATGTGAGGTTATTTTAATCGGAAAAGAAATTGTAAGTTGGCATAGGTATGTGATATTGAAAATTTTGAATTCGATTCAATATAATATATGTATAATAAATTCTTATTGGTAATGAAAGAGAAAAATGCTATTCGCTCCTGGATCTCTCTATTTGATAATATTCATAAATATACTGAATTTTTCGAGTTTACTTTTTTTTCTGAAAACTCCCAGTCCTTGAAACAAAATTAAATAAAAAATTCAAGGAAAAATGGAAATGTTCCTCTGTCAATTCTTGCACTGATTTGTCAGGAGCAAACCAGTTTCAAAACATTGTTGAGTGACAAATGACGAAGAAGTATCAAAATTAGAACTCAATGAACTGTGTTTCGTTTTGATGTTGTCCATAAAAGACTTTTGGGTCAGATGAAAACGTAAAAGAAATCAGAATGGTGGCTCTTGCTTTTTCTATTGATATCAAGTTGTTGACGAACAAATTTCCATTTAACAAAATACACATGGGCCCTTCAATTTTCCTTTCATATTATGAGAGGAAAATTGCAATTCAAACAGTTTTGGGATGTTAGTGTCATGTAAGGAAATGTTGATTTAAGATTTTATTAATGTAAAAATGAATTCGTACAACATTGGCTCAGGGCTTAGTGCTTAGTAATCCGCAAAAGTGCTCGGAAGCACTTTTGGAATTACTAAGCACTAAGCCTTTGGCCGAAGCACTCCAATTACTAAGCACTAAGCACTGCTTTTGAAAAGTGCTTGGGAGCACAGTGCTCGGGAGCACAAAAGAGCTCCGAGTACTTTCACGAGCACAAAGCACAATGCTTTGGCACAGCTCTGTCGACAAGTGGTGGAATTTTTGGATACGAATTTTCCGCATCGGTGGATTGGATATAGAGGTTTCATAGAGTGGCCTGTTCGTTAGACGGTTCTGAAGCCATCAGATTTTTTCCTTTTGGGATGATGTATTAAAGCAACATACCAAATTCTTGTTCATATCACGTTAATCGAAACATATGTCAAAATCTAAATGATTACTGCTGTGAATTTCGTTTGACAGCTGCCGCCATTTTTTTTTCGACAGCTGATGCCAATTTATTTTTAACAACTGTAAAAAAACTCCGTTTGATTCTCGAGAGCCAGTCTACCTACAAGGTGGATGCATGAGCTCTTAATATCGTGAAATTTTTCAGTTAATGAATATAATCATCCTGATTTTCCCAGAATATTATGAATTGAAGTTAATAAGATTTTGTTGTCACACTGTGTTCGTGAGGTGCATAAATGACATTCGGAGACCCATTTCATGTGTTGTACCTAATTATTCAAATGATTGATGTTTTTGGCTACTCGTTTTACTTGCAAGAGGTTCATATCTTCTTTTTTAATTTTGGGCCGAGAAATGCCTCAAACGATAAGATTCGACTCAGTGAGGACGAATCTGTGGCCAAATTCAATAATGTCCCTCTGTCCGTAAACACAATAATTTTCGAATGGAAATACCTATACTCCATTCACTTTTATAAAGTATCGCGGTTTGCCATGAAAGTTTGACACATTTCACCGCGTATATTTTGAAAATGTTAGGTTATGGTCATTGCACTGTCAGATACGCCCACAACGTTGTCGGTTCTGCTAAAAAATCGTAAAAATTACGTATTTATCAAAATGTTCATTTACTTGGGGAAATTAATGAATTTGAGAAAATATTATGTTAATTCAGAAGACATTTAAATACATTTTTGCACAACCTGAAATACTCCAGCATGAAAATGTAGTAGTTCTACGAAACCTGCGCCACAGTTAAATCTTCGAAGAACTAACTCCATTTACAAAGTTGAAAAAGAGTAAATAGAAAGTAGACCTGGCAATGTCGCTTAATTTTCACAAGTGCCAACCTGCGTCTGTTCTAGGTGAAAAAACTTGATAAACCTAAATCATGGCCAACCGCGATACTTTATAAAAGTGAATGGAGTATACCTGAAAAATTCACATGTTTTGGGTTGGTTCGAATCTCGAGTACTGCGTTAAGGGTCTACATCCTTGAAAAAAAAGGGAGTCAGAAACGATTTATTTTTTCCGATTGATGAAGGGATGTATGAGTGTATAAAGATAAAAATAATAAAAAAAAAATTTTATAATTATTAAATGAATGAAAGAGATATTCCTCATCATTTTTGATTATTTTTCAACATTTCCACCATCAAAACTAACAAATATTTTTGTGTTTTTTCATTTCAGTATTGAAGTCTTTTATTTAGTTAATGCAATGTCTATCTCCTTTTTCTTTTAGAATTTACCGTTTTTTTGTAAATGATAATACAAGAATGTGTTGTTTTCGCAAAATTTATTTCCTTGAATTTTTCTATTTGGTGTGATAAATATCCATTTTTCTCAAAGACATGTCATTAAGGTTTGTTTTAGCCGTCGATTAGTGAAAATCAATTGTTAATAACAATTATGGATTTCAACATGGAATTGAATTTCTTTTAAATGACACGCCCCGCAGGTATCTCCTCCCAGATGACTGATAAAGGAAAAATAGAGTATTATACCAAATTATACAGGCAGTATAATATCTAGTTCAGGGTAGTATTTCTAGTTATATTCCCTGTGTCCCAACATTTGTTCTATTAAGCTGAATAATCCAAAAAATAAAAATTAATGCAATGCACTGCCATCTGGCGGTATACGTTTGTTACATTGAAGGCGATAGACTCTTAAGGTTTGTTCATCGGCAAAATTTCATTATCGGGGTTCAAAAATGTTTTTTCCCGATGGTTCCCAAAATACGTATTCGATCTGAATAAAATTCGATATTCGGATGGAGAATGACGTATTCAAGCAACAGGCAGAATTTTGTTCAGATCGCCCAACCGGAATCTCATGAAACTCCCACGAATTTTCGAAAAAAAAATCTCAATTTTCTGCAACAACATATTCCAGGTCATAGACGATTTTTTCGATAGCTGCTGTGAGATTTTATTCGCTAGCCGTCAACAATTTTTCTCAATTGGTTTATAGCACTAGAAAATGACAATTTACCTACAAGGTGCCCTTCAGAAGCTTCCGACTTTTAGTCAGAGCTTTCAGCTTTTTTAATTGAACACATGTAATTTGATCCTTTCGTCGAAAAAAGGGTTCTATTTTGATGATTTCCTCTTGCAAAACCCTCTTCCAAAGTAAATCCTGAGTTAATTGCTCGTCGACTTGTATTGTAAATGTTTCCAACTCAGTTAAAATTTCTATAGATCGAAAATAAAAGAAATGAAGAAAAATTTACAAAGGTTAAAAAAATCGGCAAAAGTGGTAGCGATTCTGAAACGTGGTAAAAATTCATCGGATCCATGGAGTTATCGTCCTATTAGTTTATTGAGTGTCCCTTCCAAAATTTAAGAACGATTGATTCTCGTTAGGATTGAATCATATGTTGAAGATGGCTTACAGAATTGTCAGGGAGGTTTTAGGAAAAAATAGAAATTATTCTGATTAAGTCCTTATAGTCTTACCACTTTCATTGAATCAGGTTTCAATAAGAAGTTAAAGACAGGAACTGCATTCATTGATTTAACATCGGCTTATGATAAAGTATGGAAAGATGGATTGATTTCTGAACTTTATAAGCAATTGAAATGTGGAAAAATGGTTAGTTTTATCGAGAATATGTTGACGGACAGAAGACTTTGTGTTTTCATTGATGGTGACAGTAGTAGTTTCAATACTTTGAATAATGGACTTCCCCAAGGATCGATTTCATCTCCCCTTCTTTTTAATTCATATTTAAGTCATTAGCTAGGCACACACGAAAGGGAAATCTGTGAGATCTGATCCGCAGTCCAGATTTGTTACAGTTCTGGACTGCAGATGGAATCGCTCCCGCCGATCTGGTCTGTCGGGATCATTGAGATATATGATCCGCGACAGACCAGATCGGCGGTAGCGATCCCATCCGCAGTCCAGATCTGTAACAAATCTGCACTGCGGATCAGATCTCACAGATTTCCCTTTCGTGTGTGCCTTGCTATTAAGTGATATTCCTGATACTTTCTCAGAGAAATTCATTTATGCAGATGATATTGCCCTTGCCATTCGTCATTTTGATTTCGACATTATTGAAAATACTCTAACTGCAGATTTAGAAATTTCGAAGAATTATTTTCTGGAGTCCCAATAAAACAGAAGTGTCATGTTTTCATTTGAATAACCACCAAAAACATAAAACATTGAGAGTTAGTTTCAATAATACACTCTTAAATCATAATTTCACTCCTAAATATCTTGGAATTAAATTAGATTCCCCTTTGAATTTCAAGGTTCATTTGGAAAGTTTACGTCTCAAGTTGAAAACAAGGAATAATTTACTTCAAAATTTTGCTGGTTCATCCTGGGGTGCCGATGCGAACACTCTCCGTACGGCTGCTTTAGCCTTGGTTTTTTCCGCAGCTGAATACTGCTGTTCTGTTTGGTTCAACAGTTCTCATGTCCATAAAATGGATGGACAACTCAATATTTTTATGAGGATTATCACTGAAACCATTAGATCTACTCCATCAGCTTGGTTACCAGTTCTTTCTAACATAATACTTCCTCATATTCGAGGACAGATTGCTGCTATGAAGTTTTTCTTCTTTTTTTCTATTTTTATCTGTGCTCTTGCATCATACGTAGAACTGTATGGTGCCCCGTTTAACATTCCCTCTGCTAATACTGAGATTAGGAGCGGGGAATAAATCAAAATTTTTGTTGAATGATCTATTCCTTGCTGCCTTTTCATTACACATGCCATGATGTCCAAAACAAATATGTACTACTGCTCTTTTTCATATATATATTTATGAAGACCCCCTGTAAAAAGCAACATAAGTTTCATCATTTGAAAATGAACATTCTGATAAAATCTTATTAAAAAACTTAGCTCGGTTTCTTATCTCTAGATTCCCTCTAGATTCTTGAGGGATATTTTATAATTGGAACAGTTAGTTTAGTTATATCATGCGCAGTTACCGTCCCGATTAAGCTATGGGGTGCCTCGTCTTCTACTGAGGCTACTTTTAGTTGTCATTAAACAGAGAGAATCTTGTGGACCATTTTTAAGTGATCTTGGACCTTTGCCACAATGTTAATGAGCATTCTATAATTTAAAGTTATTTTTTTTACGTCCGTGTGAGGGGAAAACCCTTTATGGACACCTCATCCACGTAGTTGGCTCTCATTCCACCGAGGCATCCTATGATTAGTACGACCATCCTAACTTTATGACCTGGGTATAAAGTTCCAAGCTCGAACATAAGATCTTTGTACTTTTGCCTCTTCTGTTCTTCTTTCATCACAACATTATTTTCAGCAGGGAGGAGAATTCCACGACAAATAACTCCTCCAGAAGAAGTATGTCTGGCTTAACAGCATTGATCTGTCGTGTTGTTGAGACATGATAGTTCCAGCATATGCGAGCTCTTTCGTTCTGGACCACCGCTTCAATCTCCAGAGGCACATATGGTAGCACCGGTTCCTTGTCTATCTCATACGCGGCTCTCAGATGGAAGTATAGAATTCGGAGAGCCGCGTTGTGTCTCTCTACATACCCTGATGGAGCATGGACATGCAGGCGGAAAGGATGTGCATAATCGTTTCCTGTTGCCTATGGCAAGTCCTGCAAGTTGTTGGGGTGTCCATTTTCATGATGTTTTTTTTATACCATCTCGTATTTAGTACTCCATCTTGACACGCCATCACAAATCCCTCCGTCTCTGACTTGAGGCGAGCGGACTTCAGAAAGGCGAAAGACAATTCGTCAGACAGGTCCTGGTCTTTTAAACTCCTGAAATATATGGAGTGCAAGTTTTTACTCATATGATGTTCGAGTAATTTATCCGCCTGAGACTTTCGGATCAGTCTCGCTAGGCTTCTCTGTTCCGCTTCCGCCTGAGTGATCGGTGTTCCAGCGAGCTCAGGATTGATCGATACGCCGGTTATCCTGAGCTTCTCCACGGCCCTTTGTGCAGCTCGGAAAAGGAAGTTATTATTATAAGTATTATTAATTATTATAATGAATCATATACAAATGAATATCGAACAATCAATTAATTATTTTTCTTATATATAATACCACAAGAGATGAAGTTTTGCCGGCAAAATTTCTCGATTGTAACATGAAAATTTGTTGCTGAGGCAGTTTTGCGAATCAGGCGAGTGAATTTGGCAAAAATTTCATGAGCGAAATTGCTGAAAAACAACAAACTTGAATATTATAAGAGAGAAATTTTACCTGCTTAAATTTCATCTCGAGTGTTATTCGACATGACTATTTCACAAGAAAATATGTCTAACAGTAATATGGTCACATTTGAGAAAGAAAAGAAAACAACAAATCATGGGAAAAACAATATTTTGCAATAATAAATTGGAAAAGTTAATTTTTGATGTAGAAATTACAATGAATTGTTGTAGTTGATTATTTGGTGAAAGATTTGACGCTTCTGATTCTGTTGTATGCTGATTTTGATTGGCGGCAGGTTGATGATTGCCCTCTTTAAGATTTTGATTAAGATTCAAGTGATGTTCTGCATCTAGTTGTAAATATGTTTTTAAGGAGTGTGCACTCGAATGTCCCGTAATTTTGATTAATTCTTGTTCATTAACTCCTTTTTTGGCCAATGATGAAATGGCCGATGCTCTATGGGAATGGTTTGTTACTCGGTTTGTTATTTTGAACTTTTTGGTGCTCATTCCAATATTATCTGCAGATGTTGTTGTCCATTTCGATATTGAATTAATTCCTGCAGGCATGTTTTTGTACCATATTCCTTCTTCCCAGTTTGGATGAGAAGTCAGAAAAAGTCTGTCAGTTGTTACATTTGGATTTGCCGATCTTTTTTCCATAAGTTCAAGGTATAAGCGAACAGGACATAAATCTTTTGTTTCATTATTCTTCACTAACCATTTACTGTTTGATAAGTTTTTCGAACCACCTAGGGAAGTTTTGGAAAATATTGGGTTATATTCCACCCGACCAGTGAAGTTTTCCAGAAGATCGTATTCTTTTTGAAAATAATGGATTGGGCAATTAGCTGCCTCATTGCCACGCCAAGCCAATTCGAAGGAGCATATATGAAAAAATTTTTTTTGCAACCCATCTGGCGTGTCTTCATCGTAGCAGTTGACCATTCTCAAAAATTGTTCTGTCGAAAAAGCTTTCGAACTTGATTTTCTTTTCTCGGGTAAAGTTTGGAGCATTTTGCGCTTTGAATCCCTAGCCAAACGAGCTGATTTAAAAATTACACCTTGGAATAGATCGATCATTTTTTTTCATATTCTCTGAAGAACTTTTCTTGAATGATCTGTGCCGTGGTATTCCATAAAGACTCCACAGAGGATTCTTTATAATCTTCTCTGTTTTTTCTTCATATTAAGAGCATAGTCCTCTAATATTTCTGCTGGCCTTTCTGGAGTCTAATGTGTAGTTTCTCTTGCTCAGAAATTCCGTGAATTGATTACACACAGATACCCTACTTTTTCTCGTATTGAGAGGCACCAGATTTGCAATTTTACTATGTACCTATTTCTTTCGACGAAATATTTCCAAATCTATCTTGAAGGCTCATTTTTAGAATTCTTCAATCTACTATTTGACACGTATTGCGCTATTTGACAAATAAGTATCCATCATTTATTAACTAAACGTTGTTTGTTTTCTGCATGGCATTCATTCCCGAAGCTATTCATGAATTTGAGAAACCTCCAAAAATTTCATCATATATAATACCACAAGAGATGTGGTATTCGACATGACTATTTCACGAGAAAATGTGTCTTACAGTAATATGGTCACATTGGGCTTGTATTGCGGTATTTGACAAATAAGTATTCAACATAGATCAACTAAACGTTGTTTGTTTTCTCTATGGTATTCATTTTCGAAGCTATCTATGAATCTGAGAAACGTCAAAAATTTTATCACTTGAAAACCAACTTCTTGGTTTTGCCGATCTGAATGATTTATCGATGAGAAACGAGTGTTGCTAAGGAAACTTCCTCACTAAAAATGGAATGAGTGGAATAGTCACTTGAAAACCAACTTGTTGGTTTTGCGGATCTGAATATTTTATCGAGGAGAAACGAGTGTTGCTAAGGAAACTTCCTCACTAAAAATGGAATGAGTGGAATAGTCTCTGGAATTATTTCGTTCTACACAAACAAGTGAACACTATTTCATCAATAATATTTTAAAAAAACACACAACCCAACTGATTTTTGAATCACAATGATCTCTCAATTCCATTTTTCGAATTTCATTCCTCAAAAAGTAACGACTTAACATTGTACATTTCCATTCCATAATTTCCAGGAAATAGGAAAAGATTTTAGTCGTATTGCCGAGTTTTTTCCAGAAGTCATGGTATGAGTCTCAGAAAATCCATGAACCCTTCAAAGAAGATAAAAAATGTTTTGGGATTCTGAAATGAATTTATCGTCATAATACATCTCATTTTTATATTTCCCTTGAAACCGGCTTTCTGAAGATAGATAATCAAATTAGAATTCCTCACTGCTTTTTGATAAATTTGTATCCTCTCCAGACGAAGATTAGAATTATCATTTTTAAATTGTTTCATTATCATGTCTAATCTCAGGAACGAAAGAATTCCATATTCTGTGTTGTGAGGTCCAAAGGTAATCGTTTTGGTAGATCCCGTTTCCAAAACCAGAATTTATAGGTCTTTTTCGCCGATTCATAATAATTTACCGTTCTTGGTTATTTTAACTAGCGATCCGTTAACCAACGTTCTGTTGATATTTCTATTTGCTGTCAATGGATATAAATAATTCGTTAGGTAGGTATACAATTCTGTAATTCTGCCAATTCCCTTTATTTCAATATGAATTTGGACCTATTTTCCCACAATTTTATAGTTTACAGGGTGATTGTTTAAAATCGGCCATTTGAGGTATATTATAGAGAATAAAAAACGGTACAATCCTGAAATTTTGGATTTAGGCAATGCGGGGTGTGATCTTTCTAATGAACATATTTGCAATTAAAATCAGATATTACGGGTCAAACTCTTCTACTTGTTTCCATCACCTTGAAAATATGTTAATTAAAAAGATCACAGTTCTGTTCTGCACAAGAATCAACATCTTCGGACTATGCCGTTTTCAGTCTCCATATGGGCAGTTTCGAATTATCACCTTGTATATTTAATTGGTTCAAACGGTTTCGGGGTCTAATTCTTACAGTTCATCTTCAGGTATACGTACAAATAAGTTCAGTAACAAAGTTGACTAATTAGAACTCCAAATCTTCACAATCTCCATTTGTCATCGAAGGTGAATCAAACTATACTACTCCACAAGAGTTAGGGATATCGTATTCAATCGTTTTTTAAAAGTATGTAATCTTCGAGAAAATCGCTGTAAAATCATTTGAAACTCAATAACAATTTGACTCGATCCAATAAAAATCAGTATGAGACATTTCGTCAATCTGGTCGCCTTTTTTCTGAAGTTTGGTTCTTTGCATATGCTTCATGAATGTTTTTATTTTGAAATGAAGTCAGTTTATCAACGGCTTCGATTTGAAACGAGTTTTCTGAAAATGCCAAAACGTCAATTAACCAACGCTGAGGCTAATAGGGCTATCGGAATGCTACAGGGTGGCCTAACTCAGGTTGTTGTAGCGGAAAGGCTCCAAGTCAGCCAAAGTGTGATATCTCGACTTTGGAATAGGTTCAGGGAGACATGTTTCGTGTTGGGAAGAACAAGGTTTGGTGGGCGACGAAAAACAACACCTGCTCAGGATCTTCTCATCACCATTTCGGCGAGAAGAAACCCCACATCTACGTGTAGAATGCTACGGAATACTCTTCGAAATGCAGATGGGGTCCAATTTTCCATCGAAACCATCAAATGACGTCTGAGAGAGGTGAATCTAGGTTCTAGACGTCCATTAAGAGGAGTTCCATTAACACGTGACCATAAGCGTCCAAGACTGGAATGGCCAAGGCAACATATCAATTGGAACGATCAATGGCGTAGTGTGCTTTCACTGATGAATCCAGATATGGACGATTTTCAGATTCTCGAAGAATAAGGTTATGGACAATCTCACGCAAACCCCGTAATCGTCGCTATGTCCAAGAAGTTTATCCATTCCGAGGGGGTAGTGTTATGGTATGGGCCGGGATATGTTTCAACGGGCGCACAGGTCTACACATTTGTCCTAGGTATATGACCGCCTTACACTATAGGGAGCATGTCATTGACAATGTTGTGCCAAATTTTCCCGCTGCTATTGGTGAAACTTTTCAATTTCTAAACGATAACGCTGTACAGCCATAGTGGAGAATGCGCGCGAGGAGCTTGGTATTCCAGATTTACCAATACCTCCGCACTCACCAGATTTGAATTCCATACCTAGAACATGCATGGGATATGCTCCAAAAAAGATTTAGATAATCATCAACCTACCCCAGAATCCTTAAATGATCTGAGAGAGCTTCTGCCCCGTTTATGGAAACAAATTCCTCAAGAAATGTTCAACAACCTCGTGTCTAGTATGCAAAGAAGATGTCAAGCTGTTATTGATGCCCGTGGAGACCATACATCGAATTGATAGTCTTGAAATGCTTGAATTCTCTGGGAATGAAATTTCTTTATTTTACTCGATTTTTCTTAATATGCAACTTGAAATCATAGATATTAATATGAATTTTCATCACAAAAATCTTATTTTAACTACATATATTTTTTTGCAATTTAAGTCAATATCCCTAACTCATGTGGAGCAGTTTATTTGTTAACTAGTGTAGCATCCATGGTATCTGGTATTATCGAATGTTTATTTGTTCACATCGCACTAATACACATTTCCAGGGATGGAAGTTTTACTCATATAGTATTAATTGTAGTGAGTACCTACATAAAAATTGGCATGAAAACCGGGGAAATATAGATTTTCCGATCATTTTTGATGTTGTTTTCGAACGTGCGTTTTTGTGACATTCAGTTTTCACCAAAATTCTAGAGAAAACCAATAAGAAATGTTTATCATAAAAAACGAAGCCTTGATAAAAATCTTCCAAAAGAGGATCCCTGTAGCCCTGACAAATATGGTAGGTTCGATCCGTAAATTTCACTCTAGTGAAATAAAATTTATTAAGAATTGGTACATTCTAGTGAATTAACAATCTATTTTGTATTCAAAACAATAAAAACATCAAAATTCTATGAATATTTCACAACAAAACAGAGAGACGTTTTGGTATGGACGATGGCAGCTACGTCCATATTCGAATTCCTCCACAAAATCAGGAAATGAATTCGTATGTCAGGACTCCAACAACCCCAAACTTTTCAAACATCCGCCTCTGATCGGTAACTAAAATATCCGTAGTTCAAATGCTTCCACTGACCAGGTATTTCGAAATTTAAATTTCATTGGTCGCGTGAACGTATGACAACTGACAACTTCATGACATCGACAATAAAAAAAACCATTCGGTTCATTGAAATTGCCCGAATTCAATTCAAAGAATTTCAATAGTTGGATGGCTGTTCTGGATTCCACAAAGAATTTGGTCAATAGAATGATAGCACAGACTATGAGAATAGATAACATTCACGCGCATCCACCCAAAAATGATGAAAACAAAGAAATGATTAAATATTATAAATTCCCTTTTGTACCGTCACTTTCATTAAAACTTAATCTAATGTTCAAGAAAAATAAAATTCCGGCTCAATTAGTCTTCTACAACACAAAAAAAGTTAGCACGTTATTCCATAAATTAAAGGATAAGACATGTTACAAAGATCTAATTTAATTTATCAGATACCTTGCTTAGATTGCGAGAGGAGTTATATAGGTCAGACTAAGCAGTACCTTCAGAATAGAATTAGACAACATAAATATGACTGCCAGACAAAAAATTGTAATAAAGTTGACAAAACAGCACTAGCCAGACATCATTTTGAAGAATTGCATGCATTCGATTTTCAAAATGCTCGTATATTGGATTATGAAGACATTTACTATAAGAGATGCGTTAGCGAAATTATTTTTATAAATATTAACTCTACTGTAAATGACAGAACGGATACACAAAATTTGAGTTCTGTATATTCCAATATTTTGAATTTATATAGAGTGAATAGGGGTCGGCTGAGAGATAGAATAACATAAACGTGTATCGTGTATACTTTGTTTTGCTTCACCTACAAACTGTATAGTTATTACGTTATCATACGATACATCTGTTGATAAGGGAAATTGCCATTTGATTTGAATTCCTAGTTCATATTTATTGTGTTTATGTGATGTCCGTTCTAACTTATTATTTTAATTGTAAATATCTGACCCTATTTTATTTATACACTGTGTGTTCAATGTTTTGTTTTCCACACCGTTGGCCCACAACGATTAACTAAAGGTGAGTCACCACTATAAGTTTTTCAAAGATTCTGTAATGGTCCATTATTGTAGCTGTGAAGAAGTCCAAATATATGGACGAAACGTTGCTGAAGTAAGAGGTTGTGTTTTATTGGCTGTCCTACTTCCCATTATCCTTTTTCATATGTACATTGCGAAGGACGTGAAATGGTTGATATTACAAAGAATTATTATGTCTTTATACTGTACTGTAGTCAAATACAGGGTTGGGATGAAGTAAATTTTTTGCAAACATAAAGAACGATATTTATGAAAATTTGCAGGTAAGTGTAATGAAACGAAATGCACCTGGTATACATTTTCCGTCAATAATTCACTTCCAGTCTAACCGGAAATGCCATCAACTTCTTTAATTTGAATGGGACATCCCATATATTTTTACAGAGTTTGAAAGGGCTTTTTAAATTCATACAGAGAGTTCAGTGTGAAAAAATTGGAAAAACGAGAAATACAGCACTTTAATCACCTGCTTTGACCAAGAAGCAGAAACTGAGACAAAGAATTATTGATGAATGTGAACTAATACTTGGAGAAGTCTTGGAAAGAGTGACTCAAGAATTTGTTATCAGGATGACATATTGTCAGCAAGTAAACGGCGAGCATTTTGAACATAGTAGGTAGTAGTATTTCCGGTTAAACCGGAATAAGGTACCTATTATTAACAAAAAATTCACATCAGATTTTCATAAATATCGTTCTCTTCGTTTAAAAGATATTCACTTGGTTTCATACTTTATCCCAACCCTGTACAGATAAAATTGGCAAAAAAGACGAAAAATGCTGATTTTGAGATAAGTTGAAAAACTTAAAAATAAAAATTATATGCTTAAATTTGTTTAACACAAACGAAATCATGCAAGGAAATTACAATGCTTATTAGTTCCATGGTTTCCAATTGAAAATTGATGAAATGTCGGAGAGATCAACTGTTATTTATTAGAATTGCAGAATCGAACTGAGCACGTTGTTAACGTTAAGTTCGATTAGATTTATTCTGTGCATCCAGATTATTTTATCGCGAAAAAGTAGCAGGGGACTGATTTACGAAATCCGAAATATGTAATAAACAAAATTAATAGATTGAAAGGTAGCACCAAAACGATAATTTGACTCACCCCCTTCACTTCAGATCATATGAATTTACCGAATGTGAATAATAATCTTCAATTGTAGCAAAACTAGAGTTCGACGACGACTCGAAAAATCTCTTCGTTATTCTAGAAAATACTCCTTATCCTCTAGTTTCCGATGTTGCCAGAATTACACGTTTTGGTGCAAACAAAGGAAAGACAATACAAAACAAAATATTTCGAACATTGGTCTACTCGTTCCGAAAATAAAAAAAACCAAAAAATATGCGAAACCCTAACACAGATTATCTTTAAAATTTATGAATTTTTCGAAAAATCTTATCGGATGGAATAGAAATAACGCGTTTAATCGAATAATTTCAGGAATACTCATATCATCCGAAATTATCGACTTTTTCAAAAATATGAAAGCCGACTATACAATCAAATATTATCATTACATCTATAGTAAAATAATATTTACTTTTTCGGCAACCGTCCGGGATGAACTCACTTCTCGGACGCTTTTTCTTTGAGAAAGAAGCATATCCCGGCCTAGTCCAGAAAGTACGTACTTTCCGGACTAGGCTTGAAAAAATAACATCGTTGTTGTCATTATTATGATTATCACAATATCAACGAAATAACGGATGACAATTCTGTTCTGTTTAATTCAAATAAAATTATTATAAAGAAATGTGTCGTCTCATCGATTTGTAATTCTACACGGTTGGCGAAAAAAACTGTACGCAACACACCCGAAAATAGTTTTTTTGGACACAGACTTCCAGAACGAGCCGGAGGCGTCCAAAAAACCCTCTTTTCCTCTGTGAATTTTCATAATTTTTGAACATTATTGTCTTCATCTGTAATGCACTGTACTTTATGTCAATGGCCCAGTTGCCGAAACACGATAATTTAAATAAAAAAAAAATATGAAACGTAATTGATTTTGTAGTAATCTTACAGTATTTTCGGCTGAGTTTAGGAGTCGGCTACGCTGTAAATTTGATACTAGGAGAAATATCGAATAAGTGTTGATTGAGGAAGATGGACCATGGATAGAGTAAGACCTTCACCAAAATTCAGTTCCTTTAAACTAACGGTATCGGAGATATGTACAGAAGATTTGTTTTTCTTGATTTTTCGACACCCTGTGTCTTTCGAACGAAACCGAATTTCGAGAAATGATGTGAAAAAGTATTTCATATGATGAGAGGACCACTCAATTCGAGAAAATGTACGAGTCGAAGTCTTGTCCTGTATGAGTAGCATGTAAATTATTGTATTGTATTGTATATATACCTACATATATCACTTCAGACTGAAACTGAAATTAGTAAATTAAATCGCTGCATCCCAAATGACACTATTATTTATTTTCGAATCAACAATGATGCACACACAATTGAACGAACGTAAATCGCGTATAATTTACACACAGTTGTTTCATTGGAATTTGTGATGAAGAATTGAAAGGATCCCGCACTTTTACTACGGGAAATGGCGTTCCGTCAAATTTTCTAAAATTTTGGTATAATGTAGTACTCGACATACTGATCGAAAGTGTCCATGGCCCCAACTCAATCCTATGACTAGTTTCTGAGATACAGGGCGTAGAAGTTGAGAATTACCCACTTTTACTACGCCCGTATCTCGGAACAGAATCGAATGAACTTCAATTTTTCTCAAGAAACATTTCATTACATCCCCAAGGAGCAAGCATATAGAGGAATATGACCGAAAATCGTTACGAATACAGGGTTATCCATAATTGAATGCATGCCCGAGTTTGAAAGTATAAAATATGTCAATTCCAGAGCGAAAACGTTCGCAAAATGAACTATTACACTAGATATGTTGTTACATCGAAAAAGTCTGAAATACCCAGAATTTATACTGGGTGATCCATTATTATAGAAACTATTCTCAAGGAAGGTTAAATGGACACCCTGTATTTATGGGTTGATTCAAGGTGTTTGTTTGATTTTTTTAGAACATATCATCATGGACTTCAAAGAATACAGGGTGATTCAGTCATGAATTGAACTTTGAACCTCACGAAAATACCCAAAAAGCACCTTTTTTTTTCATCACCCTCTATTTCAAGATTGAATCCGACGAGGTGGGAGTTTTCTTTCACCACTGTACTTGATATGAAAACATCAATACGGCTGAGAGTTTTTATCCACTTCCTATGACCAGATTTTTTTTTATGTAATATGAAAATTATTTATTTATGTGATTCTATTCGTATTCCAGCAGAAAATCTGGTCATAGGAAGAGGATGAAAACTCTCATCCGTATTGATGTTTTCATATCAAGTACAGGGGTGAAAAAAAACTCCCACCTCTTCGGATTCAATCTTGAAATAGAGGGTGATGAAAAAAAAAGTGGTTTTTGGGTATTCTCGTGAGGTTCAAAGTTCATTTCATGACTGAATCACCCTGTATTCTTCGAAGTCCATGATGATATATTCTAAAAAAATTGAACAAACACCTTGAATCAACCCATAAATACAGGGTTTCCATTTAACCGTCCTTGAGAAAAGTTTCTATAATAATGGATCACCCAGTATAAATTCTGGGTATTTCAGACTTTTTCGATGTAACAACAACATATCTAGTGTAATAGTTCATTTTGCGAACGTTTTCGCTCTGGAACTGACATATTCTATACTTTCAAAATCAAGCATGCATTCAATTATGGATAACCCTGTATTCGTAACGATTTTCGGTCATATTCCTCTATATGCTTGCTCCTTGGGGATGTAATGAAATGTTTCTTGAGAAAAATTGAAGTTCATTCGATTCTGTTCCGAGATACGGGCGTAGTAAAAGTGGGTAATTCTCAAGTTCAACGCCCTGTATCTCAAAAACAAGTCATAGGATTGAGTTGGGGCCATGGACAATTTTGATCAGTATGTCGAGTTCTACATTATACCAATATTTTAGAAAATTCGACGGAACGCCATTGCCCGTAGTAAAAGTGCGGGGTCCTTGTCCGACAATTTGTCACTATCAGAAAAGTGCCGGAAAAAACTGACACACAGATGTCATATAATTTTCAAATGATTACAGCATAAATATGCCCATTGAAGTTTTTGGAAATCTCCAATAATAACTTACTGAAGAGAGCAGAGGAAGGAGAGAAGTTGTCTCCGTATATAAATCATTATAATTAATATTTAATTGAACCGAAAATTGGGGCCAGGCACGTGATTGAAACATCATTCCTTCTGAATAACATATTATATATTTTGGATCGATTGCACGGTAATGGTTATGCTAGCTTCATTGCGGATGAACAATGCCTTGTGTTTCCGCAACATCCAAGGCATGCACATATTTTATTCTAAGTTGAAACTCTTTATTTAAGATGAAACTTCATCGTTTAAGAAGAGTCACTCAATCAGAAGACCTCTTGATATCTCTCTTCAGTAAATATGAATGAGGTGTCGATTGTGAATATTTGGACAAATAATGCTTTTCCGATTCAAATTATTTTATTTTGAAATTTTCTTCTCAATCTTCAGGAAAAGGAATCGACGAAACGTTGGCAAATTCAATATGTAATATGAAACATTGAATCGGAAGAGCATTATTTTACCTAATTCCAGCAATTGATGCCTCATTTGAAAAATGGACGTAAACATTATCGGATGTAAATTTAATGTTAGTCTTAAAAAAAAACTCAATACTCCTCAAAAAGTTATTCATTCTCGAGGATAGAATCCAGTTTCACTATACTGAAGCAATGTTTATTTCAGCAGTCCTAAGATCCTATTCCAGTTATTCTGAATTCTTGTGCGTACGGCCAAACTCGCGACAAGGTCACTAACGGAACCACTTTTTAATTAATACAATTTGCAACTCACCTTGAAGGCTACCAGAAACGGTTCAATAAACTCTATTCAAATAAATATTAATAAAGATGTTTTTCACATGGATTTATCACATAAAATGAGCGGCACAATAATATCAGCAGATGATATAGTTTGAAATCGCCAAAATTGTCATTTTTGAATCGCTCGCACGTAGTAGGGCCGCAGATACTTTTCGGGGCGATTGATTTTCGAATTTGGCGCGCTGCTAGTACTTAAGGTACGATGTCATCCCCATGACTAGCGGGTACAAAGTCATGCCGGTGTTTGGATTCGACTGACCGAAGAAGAAGTTGGTCTACTCATGCCATCTTCAAGAGCGGAGGGTCAAGGACCCATGGGAGCGCAGCGCTTAGCCGTAGAAGCCCAGGAGGGGAGGTACCGTTAATGGTACCTCAGTTCGGTGATCGAGTTGTGAAGAGTTACGATCGCCGCTTCAAATAAAGTAGAGCTGAACAGGTGCTGCTGTTTGTCGCCTTGGTTGGTCTTGGTGTAGACAACTCATGATACGTCAAGGTTGCTGCGTAATTAGTACCTTCGGTAGTCTTCTTCTTGGAAGATGTTTTGAACGTAATGAGCACGTCTCGAAATGAATCGAAAATGAGTGGTTGATCAGAATTTTTGATGAGAGGCTACAGTGTTATTGAAATTGAAGATTGTTGAACTTGTATGTTCATTGAATTTTTTTTGGTGGGCAAGGAGCTAGCTAGTGTTCATTGCGCAAAAGCTGTACATTTTTCCTAAGCTCAATTTGGTACTTATAGTGAAGCAATTGAGCTCCAGCTGATGACATTATTTAGTTAATCGACTCACTATTCCATATGAAAACATCTGAGAGTGATTTGTTTCTACACGATTCAAGATTACTAGTACCACAAAAAAATGTACGCACGCAAGAGAATATTGATTTTGTAGTAGCAAGTGTTAAAGAAAATCTCAATTTATCGATACCACGTCGTTGTCAACAATCAAATCTTTCTAAAACAAAAACATGGAGAGTTTTGAGGAAATATTCAGGTTCACATCCTTACAAAATTCGACTGGTTCAAAAACTGAATCCATAAGAGCACCAAGAACATAGTTCATTTCCTCACGCATTGTTCATAGTGCGTGTTTGCCAACGATTTTCAATGCTAGAAATCAACCTCCAAGAAGCGAAGGGAAAGAACCGAACGGTCGAACTGGCGTTGGGGCTACGGCTATAAATACAGTGATATATCCAGTAACATCCCAAATCGTTACGCACGGTTGCAGAGGCACACTAATGGTCGGGTGCGTTGAAGAGCGTGCATTCTGTTGAATCCACATCATAGATCGTTGGTTCCACAATGGAGGACACAATTCGAGAGTTGTGGCTCTCGCAAAAATGATATCGGGGAAAGGCTAACGATATGGAGGACCTCTTCAGTCAGGTTAAATTTTGTAAGGTGAAATCCAAAGACGATGAGGAAAGAGGCAAAACTGGTGAGATCAGGAAACCGGCTTCAAGAAAACCAAAAAAAAACATTGAAACATCGACAGTGCTATCGAATGTATTCGAAGCGCTGAGTGAATATGAAACAAAATGAAATGAAAAAGACGACATCGAGTGCCCCTAGCCTAGTGGTTAAGGTGATTGTCTAAGACCCAAAAGTCCGAGTTCAATCCCGAGGCTAGGACAGAAATTTTCTAGTCAGACGGTAGTAGGCCATCATTTCACTATTGGGTCGGAAATTAACAGTGATATGCCTAAGTTGGCGTAGGACACAGTAACAGAGACTACACCGAACACAACTGATTCTCCTAAAGGGCACAAGCTTCTGAGGGTCTCCACAGGAGACCAAGGATATACAGGGTGGCCACTTTTTCAATGGCATTGTATTGGAAACTTTTAAACCATAAGAGTTAGAAGGTCGGTCAAATAGAGAAAAAGTTGTATCCATAGAAGCATTGTCAAGCAGTTCAAACAAATTGAGATTATCAGGGCCGGTTTTTGAGATATCATAAGAAAAGTAAATTCTGTCATTTTGATTTTTATTTTTTTCTCACTTTATTTCGAATATTATCAAAAAATGTTACAGGAATTTTTTATTCGACAGTAAATTATCTTCAAAATGACATAATCAGATTTCGTATCCAACGTTTCGTTCTTCCTGGGCCACCTTCAACCTTATTTTTTTCAATACGGACCTGCATATTTTATGACACTTTTCGAAATAACTTTTAACGCTGAATTCAACGATATATCATACAATGTCATTCAAAGTTGATTTTACAAAATGGTGGAAATTTCGAACACTTACGTCATTAATGTTCATCATTTACCTTCGAATAATCATTCAATTTGTCTTTCATTGAATGATATTTTCGTTTAATTATTATGAATTAGGTTCTTCACCTCTTGAAATAAGTGAATAATTATTACTTGTTTCTTGCTTTGATTCTGTTACGTATTATTTATTTACAAATTTCAAGAGGTGAAAAACCTAATTCATAATAATTAAACGAAAATATCATTTGATGAAAGACAAATGAAATGATTATTCGAAGGTAAATGATGAACATTAATGACGTAAGTGTTCGAAATTTCCACCATTTTGTAAAATCAACTTTGAATGACATTGTATGATATTATTATTATTATTATTATTATTATTATATATTAGACAAGAGTTGAGAAAAGATTCTATAAACTCAAAGAAAATAAAAAATAAATAAAAAATGCACATAGCTAGCCAAAAAAAAAGTATAAATTACAATTGAAAAATAAAAAAACAATTACAAAATCAATAAACGAAAAAAGAATTTCATCTTAAGTATGGCGACGATCAACTCTGCATCCACCTGTCGAATCGATTTTTGAACGAATTGACAGAGGATGCCTCCACGATGGCAGACGGTAGGCGGTTCCACGAAGAAAACACTCTGTTGGACAGGAAGTGTTCTCTCTGAGTTGTCCTGAAATTCTCCCTTCGCAGTTTGTATCTGTGGCCACGCAGACGTTCGTCATCATTCAGAGTGAACATTACACCCAGGTCTGCATTAAAAAGACCGTTCAGAGCTCTGTAGGTGATAATGAGGTCACCTCGGGCCCGTCTGTCTGAGAACGAGGGGAGATCCATAATAGAGAGACGTTCGGGATAGCTGGGTCGCAGTACACCATAGGTTATTCTAGTCGCACGCCGCTGGACACTCTCGAGCAGCTCCACATCGCGAACCAGAGACGGAGACCAAACTGCCCCGGCATATTCCAGGATTGGGCGCACGTAAGTGGTATATAGAATTCTACAGGAGGCCGGATCGCAACGGGAAAATGATCTGCCCAGCAGATAAAGAATTCTCTTCGCCTTGTTAACGGTGTGCAGGATGTGATTGGACCAAGAAAGATCATCGGAAACCACGACTCCAAGGTCACAATGAGAGGTTTCTGCAGAAATCGTATGGCCGCCGAGATAGTAATCGACACCAGGATTGTTCCTTCCCATGTGAATGACCGAACACTTCGAAAGATTTAGAGGCAAACACCAGTTCACAGACCAGTCGTAGAGGGCATCGAGGTCCCTCTGAATGACACCAGGGTCCCCAAGCGGATCACCGTAGATTTTAACATCATCGGCAAAAAGGGAACAATTAGATCGAATGGTTCTAGGCAGATCCGAAGTGTAAAGAAGGAAAAGAAGTGGGCCTAGGACCGAACCCTGGGGGACCCCACTAACTACTGATCTCAAAGTCGATAGAGAGTCTCCTACTCGAACGCGAAAAGTGCGATCAGAGAGGAATAACCCGATCCACTGAAGGAGGGAACCCCGAATACCCAAACTCTCGAGCTTGAGATGTAGACGCCTGTGTGGAACGCGATCGAACGCACGAGAAAAATCGAGGTAAACTACGTCAACAGGAACACCCCCGTCTAGCATCCTCGACCATTCATTCACACACAACAAAAGGTTCGTCAACACAGAACGACCAGGCAAGAAACCATGTTGCTCCTCTGGAATTAACCTATTATCAAGCGCGAATTGAATGATTTTATCGAGAATTATCCTCTCACATAATTTTGCGACAATGGGTACCAAACTGATAGGACGGTAGTTTTTGGCATCCAATTTGTCACCCGATTTGAATATAGGGGTTATGATCGCCATTTTCCAACAGGTGGGTAGGGAGTGAGAAGAAAAAGATTTGTTGAACAAAATGGATAATGGTTCAGCCAGATATATCGTTGAATTAAGCGTTAAAAGTTATTTCGAAAAGTGTCATAAAATATGCAGGTCCGTATTGAAAAAAATAAGGTTGAGGGTGACCCAGGAAGAACGAAACGTTGGATACGAAATCTGATTATGTCATTTTGAAGATAATACTGTCAAATAAAAAATTCCTGTAACATTTTTTGATAATATTCGAAATGAAGTCAGAAAAAAATAAAAATCAAAATGACAGAATTTACTTTTCTTATGATATCTCAAAAACCGGCCCTGATAATCTCGATTTGTTTGACCTGCTTGACAATGCTTCTATGAATGCAACTTTTTCTCCATTTGACCGATCTTCTAACTCTTATGGTTTAAAAGTTACCAATACAATGCCATTGAAAAAGTGGCTACGTACCGTTCGTTTATTACGAAAAAACCTGACAAATCTGTACAATCTGTGACTAAAAAATCCGTCCGCTCTCGGATGCTATTGCCGAACGCGCTTTATGATAAAATCATCTATTTCAAACTAGAACAGAGTGATATTCAACAAACAATAACACTCAAATTATGTAACTCACAGAAATGATGTGGTTGTCGTTTTGTTGCTGATATCCTTGCGTGTTAGTTCATTGAAAAAAATTATACTTTAATTTGCTAGTTTTCGTACTATTGGGGATTTACTAACAAATTCTGTGAATATTCAGACTAAAATTTTTTTTCAGAATTTTTTCATGACATTTTTGAGTTAAATGTTCTCATATTGTTATATTTCAATAAAAGGTGGTAATGTTATCTTTCAAAAAACATTTTTTTCACATCTGTAGGATCTTTATGTCCAAAGAAATCGATATCATTTGGAAGAGTCAACTAAAATAAAAATATTAATTTAAAATGGCGGCTTTTCCAAAAATGGGGGGTAAACCCACCACTGTGGCTGTTGTTGTCGATCAAATTAGGTATATTTGATGCCCTTAAATTATCGCTAAGTCATGCCCAAACACACTGTATAAACTTGAATTTTATCTTAATTTTTTTGGTAAAACCTAGACAGTAAAGCAAAGAGTAAATGATTAAAATTTGGAGGAAAAAACGAAGGGCTATAATTTTTTTCATGCATTCGTTAACAATATGATAATGAATTATCAGATGGTCTATTTCTTCTTGAGGAATACTATCTCATCAAGCTACCTGCACTTCATGTCTCAGAGCCGCCAAAGTCCGTGAGGGCTGTGGTAAATTTCCAAGCCTTCTACCCATGGTGTCCTAAACATGCCTTATGGTCGAAAGATGGAAGGATCTGGGCGGCCATGGCAAAATATTCACATGGGTCGCCTCAAAAAAGAAGAAACTAACTCTGGCAACATGAGGTCGAGCATTATCTTGCTGGAATATTGGATTCTCGAGCCGGTTTAGGTGAGGTAGAACATATGGCTCCACTATTTTTTGAAGGTGACGTAGCGCTGTCATGTTACCTGGAATGAAGACGAAAGGTGGCCTACTTGCATGTGCAATAGCACCCCATACCATAACGCCCACTGTCCGGTGTTCATCAAACTGAGGTTCACGTCTTTCTCCCCGACGTCGTCTAACCCTTTCTTCGGCCATCATGTGAACCCAAGGAGAATCGAAATTCATTAAAAAAAATGACCTTATGCCATTCCACATTCCAATGTTGTGGTTCTCTGCAGCACTGTAATCGTTACCGGCGATGCTCAACCATCAGAGGTAACACAAGATGAGGTCGATAATGCTGCAGTCCAAAGGATCTTATCCCGCATTAAACCGTTCGGACAGTTACAGGATGGCGTTGTTCATCAGCCAAAGATCGAGTGGCGCAAATCGGTATCTAATGGCCATAAGTCTTAGACGTCGATCTTGAACTGCATTTGTGCCTCTTCGACGTCCGGTGCCTACACTTCTTCGATTTTGGGCATTATCAAACCACGCTTGACAACATCTCATAATAGGAGTTGGATTTCTGTTCGTAGAGTTAGCGATTTCGCGAAATGACAACCCCGCCTCCCGTAGACTAATACTTCGACCTCTTTCAAATTCACTTAGCTGGCCATAAATTCCGCGTAGACGTGCTGTTGGCATTTCAACAACAACTAAACATCGACTTTGGATCTTCTCGAACAGCTGGTTCGTTGTAAAATTTGAAAAAAAAAATCAAAAAACGACTACATTATTTAAGTAACAAAAAATGTTCACATGAAAAAACCCCTACGATTTTTTGCCCAAATTTTTATCATTTACTCCTTGCTACACTATCCATGTTTCACAAAAAAAATTAAAAATTCAAACAGCTTCTTCTGCGTGTTGCAGTTTTTTTGTCAGTTAGTATGAATGCAGGATTGCTCATTATTTTTACACAAAAACAGGTGTATTTTCCAATCATATCGAAAGCTCAAAGATAGATATCCCTGCCAAAAATACCGCATGAAATCTCATAACAAAACATAGACAACTTATGAGATTTCATAAGGGTCTATGAGACAAAACTGTATCCTATAAGTACGTTATCCATGACACGTTAACTTTTTAAAAGTTTCTATGAGGATTTAATAAGTATTACTGAATACATGGTATCAGGCGACTAGCAGATTCAGGAGGCTATGAGATTCCTCATGAGATTTGTTGTGGATCTTTCGAGTGTTTATGTGGCTCAACTAACTGAGAACTTACAAGTTTTAACGAGGAAGCTCGAATGTGAAGTTTGAGTCTGTGTCAGGCAGAGTATGCTCAAGAAGGCTATGGCAATCATTGAGAATGAGGTATTCCAATTTCAATTACTCAGATATTATTTCATGCGTATTCACAAGCCTCATATCAGAATCAATGAGAAATTTGTGGAAATTCACGAGTATAATCTTATCGAGTATCCTGTGTAATAATAATAATAATAATAATATAGCCGCACGGGTGTGGTGTGGTTTATGCCATGCTACATGGGGGGTGACGTCCCCACGGCCCGAGTTACCTGGGCCACCAAGGTTAAATGGTGGCAAACCCATGAAAATGGAGCCAATATTAAGCCTCGGAAGAGAGTCGCTGCCTGGGGAGCGCCAGGGCATGTCCGGAGCCGACGCTGGACATGACAGCATGCGATCCGTCGGTGGCAGGGTGCTGAGGAAGCGGGCTCCTGTCATTCAACAAAATACAGCACCACGACAGCAACGAGAAGTGGAAACCGATATCATGGCAGAAGATCGAAATGCCACTCCACCTGCTGGCTCGACCACCGTGAGGAGGACTGCCCGCAGGGGAGCTCGCAACGCACGTATTAAGTGGAGCCGCGAAATGAATATTGAAGTAATGCGAACTTTTTACTACGTGAACAATTGCGATGACAAACCACTTCCTGGATGGAGATACTCCCTCTATACTGAATTCACCAAGAGACATCCAGAACTTCAGCTAACAGAAGGGAACATTGCGGATCGTAAAAATGTTATTATACGAAAAGGCTATTTGACAAGACAGGAACTAGATGAGATCAAGAGAGAAATGGGCTACACAATCAATCAAGAACAGATTGTCGGAAATCATAATGAAGAACCTAGCGAGCCCCTAGAGACACCAGCAGAAACGGCGAGGGACCTGTCTGTCACACGAACTGCTCATCAAGACTCCCCACAATATCGCCAACTGTATGACACCTTCTATAGTAACCTGGCGCAATACGAATCTACTGATCCGCTCAACCGCCCCATCCTTCCAAAATTGAACTTCAACTCTACGGCCAAAAATAACATCGAGAGGCTCAACGAAATATTGGCGGAACACCTGAGCACTCAATGGACGTTGGAACAAGTCCACTTATCTCTGTACTGTGCTGCCATCACAGTCATCGGACAAAATGGGCAAAAGATCTACATTCCCAGAACCAGTGAACAGAAGGTTAAAAATGAAACTCCTGCCTGGAAAAGAAGATTAATGCAGGACGTCGATAAACTTCGAGGAAAAGTTGATGTCTTGGATGAGTTCCTGAGGGAAAATAAATCGCGTAAAGTATTGAACAAAGTGCGAAAAATAGCCATATCCGCAGGGCTGGACCTTGAATCTCCACGACATAGAGAGTTGATAGTTGATCTGAAAGATCGCTTGCGACAACAAGCTAAAGCGAAAGGTGCTCGCCTGCGAAGATACAACGAGCTAACAAAGCGAAAGCAACAAAACGCTGAATATTTGAGAGACAGAAAGAAGTTCTTCAGAAGTCTTGAAAAACCATCCGAGATCTCCTCCAATCAGCATGCTGACATCAACAATGAAGAATTTCGGCAATATTGGAGTTCCCTATGGTCGGAGAGTGGTCAACTTCAGAGGAATACTAGCTGGCTTACGGACATTGAACACCAGGCCTCAGAAATCGTTGAGATGAAGACTGATCTTTTCACAGTCGAAGAAATTTCCAACATTGTCAAAAACACTAGTAACTGGAAGGCGCCAGGACCCGACCGACTTCACAACTTCTGGGTTAAACAATTTCCAGCATGTTTCCCAAGTCTGGCTAGATGTTTTTCGGAGGCGCTGGAAGACCCCTTCAAGATACCTACTTTCCTCACTCAAGGCAATACCTATATGCTTCACAAAAGAGGAGATCGCAGCAAGCCAGAAAACTACCGCCCCATAACGTGTTTGTCAGTGGTGTACAAGCTGTTCACAACGCTTGTGAATAATGCGATATATCGTCACTGTGAAGCCAACAACATTCTGGAAGAAGAACAGAAAGGCTGCTCTCGAGGATCTGCAGGATGCAAACATCAACTCACCATAGACGCTGTAGTGTTAAAGCAAGCCCAAGCGAGAAGGAGGAATTTAAGTCTATGTTATATCGACTATCAGAAGGCCTTCGATACGGTGCCCCACGATTGGCTTGTGAGAGTACTGGAGATTTATAAGATCTGCCCGAAAATAAAAGATGTGCTCCAACATCTAATGAGTACATGGAAAACAAATATTCTTATAAACAACATCAATGCTGGAACCGTGAAAATATCGAGGGGGATATTTCAGGGAGATGCCCTGTCGCCGATGTGGTTTTGTATAGCACTGAATCCTCTATCTACTCTTTTGAAAAACACCAACATAGGGTACAGACCAGCAATGAGGAACCCGCGAAAACTTACCCATTTACTGTATATGGATGATCTGAAACTATTCGGCGAGAACCAAAAACAACTTCACTCGCTGATAGATATAGTGCGCTCCTTCAGCACAGACATTGACATGTCTTTCGGTCTCGATAAATGCGCCATAGTCAACATCAGAAAGGGTAAAATGGAGAACACTCAGGAACAATTTCAGGACATCCACAGTATGTTGCCAGAAGAGACCTACAAGTATCTGGGTATTCCTCAAAACCAACGGATTGATCACACCCGTTTGAAGGCCGAGTTCACTGCAAAATATAAAAACAGGGTAACCAAAGTGCTCAACACCAAACTGTCTGCTAAAAATCAGATCGATGCCTTAAACTCTTGGGCTACGCCAGCTCTGACCTACACTTTCGGAGTCTTGAAGTGGTCAGATGCTGATCTGAATGAGTTGGACCGACTCACCCGTCGCCTAATGACAAAGTTCCGATGTCTGCACACCAATGCATCGGTGAAAAGGCTCTATCTACCCAGGAGAGATGGCGGACGAGGTCTGTTGAACATCTACAAACTCTGCAGAACCCAGGAGAAAAACTTGAGGCAGCGACTGCTCGAGTCTGAAGATAGCCTGATGAAACTGGTGACAACAGAGGATAAGGGATACACACCTCTGAACCTACAACACAGAGAACTGACATTCGATATCACCACGAGAAGCGAAGATATAAGTACATGGCGGGAGCAAGCTCTGCACGGCAGATTTCCCAAACACCTTGAGGGGGAAAATGTCGATAAATTAGCTTCTTTGTCGTGGTTGAATGCGGGACAATTGTATCCTGAAACTGAGGGGTTCCTGATGGCTATCCAGGACCGAGTTATAAGAACTCGCAACTATGAGAAGCACTGTTTGAAGCTGAACGTGGAGGACAAATGCAGGAAGTGCGGCGCCTTTGGCGAGTCTATCGAACATATAATCGCAGGTTGTCGAGTTCTTGCCGACAACGCATATCTGGGCCGACACAACCAAGTGGCAAAAATTGTTCACCAGCAGTTGGCTCTTAGACATGGTTTTCTGGATACTTGTCCGCCATATTATAAGTATCAACCTGCAGCAGTGTTGGAAACGGACGCAGCGGTTCTCTATTGGGACAGACCCATAACAACAGATAGATCAGTGGACTACAATAGACCGGACCTTGTATTCATTGAGAAGGATCAGAAGTATGGGGTGATAATTGATGTGGCAGTACCATTGACTCATAACATCGGAAGAACGGAGTCGGAAAAAATAACGAAGTACGAGAACTTGGCAATGGAACTGAAGAATATGTGGCAATTGTCGAAAGTCACTATTATACCATTGGTGATTTCGGCTGAAGGAGTCATGTCCAAATCATTTAAGAAAAATCTTCAGAAGATCGAAATATCCCAGAGGATCGCGGGATATGCACAGCAGGCTGTAGCTTTGCAAACCTGTCACATCGTGCGGAAATTCCTGAACTAGTGGGAGGAACTGAATTGTTTTTTCACTGGTTCATAGAAATAATACCAGCTTAAGCTGAGACCGGGAAACCGATGATGAAGAATAATAATATATATATATATATATATATGTTATTATACGGAAAAGCTACCTGACAAGACAGGAACTAGATGAGATCAAGAGAGAAATGGGCTACACAATCAATCAAGAACAGATTGTCGGAAGTCAGAATGAAGAACCCACCGAGACGCTAGAGAGACCAGCAGATACGGCGAGGGACCTGTCTGTCACACGAACTACTCACCAAGACTCCCCACAATATCGCCAACTGTATGACACCTTCCATAGTAACCTGGCGCAATACGAATATACTGATCCGCTCAACCGCCCAATCCTTCCAAAATTGAACTTCAACTCTACGGCCAAAAATAACATCGAGAGGCTCAACGAAATATTGGCGGAACACCTGAGCACTCAATGGACGTTGGAACAAGTCCACTTATCTCTGTACTGTGCTGCCATCACAGTAATCGGACAAAATGGACAAAAGATCTACATTCCCAGAACCAGTGAACAGAAGGTTAAAAATGAAACTCCTGCCTGGAAAAGAAGATTGATGCAGGACGTCGATAAACTTCGAGGAAAAGTTGATGTTCTGGATGAGTTCCTGAAGGATAACAAATCGCGTAAAGTATTAAACAAAGTGCGAAAAATAGCCACATCCGCGGGGGTGGACCTGAGATCTCCACGTCATAAGGAGTTGATGGTTGAACTGAAAGATCGCTTGAGACAACAAGCTAAAGCCAAAGGTGCTCGCCTACGAAGATACAACGAGCTTTCAAAGCGAAAACAACAAAATGCTGAATATGTGAGAGACAGAAAAAAGTTCTTCAGAAGTCTTGAAAAGCCATCCGAAATCTCCTCCAATCTGCATGCTGGTATCAGCAATGGCGAATTTCGGCAGTACTGGAGTTCCTTATGGTCGGAGACTGGTCGATTTCAGGAAAACACTAGCTGGCTTAGGGACATTGAACACCAGGCTTCTGAAATCGTTGAGATGAGAACTGATCTTTTCACAGTCGAGGAAATTTCCAACATTGTCAAAAACACTAGTAACTGGAAAGCGCCAGGACCCGACCGACTTCACAGCTTCTGGGTTAAACAGTTTACATCATGTTTCCCAAGTCTGGCTAGATGTTTTTCGGAGGCACTGGAGGATCCCATCAAGATACCTTCTTTCCTCACTCAAGGCAATTCCTATATGCTTCACAAAAGAGGAGATCGCAGCAAGCCAGATAACTACAGACCCATTACGTGTTTGTCAGTGTTGTACAAGCTGTTCACTTCGCTTGTTAATAATGCGATATATCGTCATTGTGAAGCCAATAACATTCTGGAAGAAGAACAGAAAGGCTGCTCTCGAGGATCTGCGGGATGCAAACATCAACTCACCATAGACGCTGTAGTGTTAAAGCAAGCCCAAGCGAGGAGGAGGAATTTGAGTCTATGTTATATCGACTACCAGAAGGCCTTCGATACGGTGCCCCACGATTGGCTTGTGAAAGTACTGGAGATTTATAAGATCTGCCCAAAAATAAAAGCTGTGCTCCAACATCTTATGAGCACATGGAGAACGAATATTCTTATAAACAACATCAATGCTGGAACCGTAAAAATATCGAGGGGGATATTTCAGGGAGATGCCCTGTCGCCGATGTGGTTTTGTATGGCACTGAATCCTCTTTCTACTCTTTTGAAAAACACCAACATAGGATACAGACCTGCAATGAGGAATCCGCGAAAATTGTCCCATTTATTGTATATAGATGATCTGAAGCTATTTAGCGAGAACCAAAACCAACTTCACTCGCTCATAGATATAGTGCGCTCCTTCAGCAGAGATATTGACATGTCCTTTGGTCTCGATAAATGCGCTATCATCAACATCAAGAAGGGTAAAATGGAGAACACTCGGGAACAATTTCAGGACATCTGCAGTTTGTTGCCAGAAGAGACCTACAAGTATCTGGGCATTCCTCAAAATCAACGGATTGACCACACCCGTTTGAAAGCTGAGTTCACTGCGAAATATAGAAACAGGGTTACCAAAGTGCTCAACACCAAGCTGTCTGCTAAAAACCAGATCGATGCCTTGAACTCTTGGGCCACGCCAGCACTGACTTACACATTCGGAGTCTTGAAGTGGTCAGATGCTGATTTGAATGAGTTGGACCGACTAACCCGTCGCCTAATGACAAAATTCAGATGTCTGCACACCAATGCATCGGTGAAAAGGCTTTATCTCCCTAGAAGAGATGGCGGACGAGGTCTGTTGAACATCTATAGACTCTGCAGAACTCAGGAGAAAAACTTGAGACGGCGACTGCTCGAATCTGAAGATAGCCTGATGAAATTGGTGACAACAGAAGATAAGGGATACACACCTCTGAACCTACAACACAGAGAACTGACGTTCGATATCTCTACCAGAAGCGAAGATAGAAGTCTATGGCGAGAACAAGCATTGCACGGCAGATTTCCCAAGCACCTTGAGGGGGAAAATGTCGATAAATTAGCTTCTTTGTCGTGGTTGAATGCGGGACACTTGTATCCTGAAACTGAGGGATTTCTGACGGCTATCCAAGATCGAGTTATAAGAACTCGCAACTACGAGAAACACTGTTTGAAGCTTAACGTGGAGGACAAATGCAGGAAGTGCGGCGCAGTTGGCGAATCTATTGAACATGTAATCGCCGGCTGCCGAGTTCTTGCCGACAACGCATATCTGGGCCGACACAACCAAGTGGCAAAAATTGTTCACCAGCAGTTAGCTCTTCGGCATGGTTTTTTGGATACTTGTCCACCATATTATAAGTATCAACCTGCAGCAGTGTTGGAAACGGACGCAGCGGTTCTATATTGGGACAGACCCATAACAACGGATAGAACAGTGGACTACAATAGACCGGACCTTGTGTTCATTGAGAAGGATCAGAAGTATGGGGTGATAATTGATGTGGCAGTACCATTGACTCATAACATCGGAAAAACGGAGTCCGAAAAAATAACGAAATACGAGAACTTGGCAATAGAACTGAAGAATATGTGGCAATTGTCGAAAGTCACTATTATACCATTGGTGATTTCGGCTGAGGGAGTCATGTCAAAATCATTCAAGAGGAATCTTCAAAAGATCGAATTATCCCAGAGGATCGCGGGATATGCACAACAGGCTGTAGCATTGCAAACCTGTCACATCGTGCGGAAATTCCTGAACTAGTGGGAGGAACTGAAATGTTTTTTCACTGGTTCATAGGAGAAATACCAGCTCAAGCTGAGAACGGGAGACCGATGAAGAAGAATAATAATAATTTATTGCATCCTTTAAGACATTCTACATGTATAGGAAAAGTCAAACATCCAATTATTTCCTAAAGATAACCATGAAATTAGAAAAACAAAAAAGAACACAAAATGACAATGGAAACAAATAAAGAAGGAAATATAGAACTACCCACTTTCACCCCAATACTGCTTCGAAATATTCACTCCTACTATAGAAGCACCTTTCTGAAAGAATTTTCTTGATCTCTCCCTTGAAACTCGTGAACTTTAAGATTTTTAATCTATTTGGTAAATGATTATAAAGTTTTATACCACCATACATAGGTGAACTTTAGAATTTAGTAGTTCTATGAACTGGAATGCAAATGGTTTCCTTCTGCCTCGTGTTATATTCATGATATTCGAAGCACTTTTTTCGAGACTGAATATTCCTTTTAGTGTAAAGCAGGCAGTTCAATATATAAATACATGGAAAACTCAATATCTTATGTTGTATAAAAAAAGGTCTACAGGACTCCTGGGGTTTCAGACCAAAGATTAAGCGAATAATTCTCTTTTGGGCGACAAAAACGGAACCACTCCCAGACGATCCGCCCCATAAGACCGTGTTATAATTCAAATGGGAATAAACAAGTGAATAGTATATATTCATTATTGACTCCAAGGGGAATAATGGTTTAAGGCGTTTCACGGCATAAAATGCACTACTCAAACGCTTACATACAGAATCGGTATGATCTTGCCAGCTTAAGTTTTTATCCACTTGTAGACCAAGGAACTTCACACAATCTGAGGACCTCAAAGTCTCACGAGGAAGTTCGAGAATAAGCCGATCGCTGGTGTCACGCAAGTGGAAGTGTACGAGATCTGTCTTATCCACGTTCAGTATGAGACCATTCTTATAACACCAATCTGAAAAATACTCGACCAATATTTCACATCGCGACTTAAGTTCTGCCAAATTCGATGCTGTCACCATGAATGACACATCGTCAGCAAAGAATACCATGAGAATATCTGATGAAAAAACTATGAGATACGCCCTGATGTAATCAGGCAAATCGTTCAAGAACAGCAGGAACAACAGCGGACCCAATACCGATCCCTGAGGTACGCCCATTTCAGAAGCATGTTCTTCAGAGTCCTTTTGACCCACTCGGACAAAAATGTGGCGGTCAACCAGAAAGCTGTAGAGAGTTGGTTCAGAATTCAATTGTCTCTATCAGGAATTCCTCATCTAGTGTGTTGTGGATCTTTCGAGTTTTTATGTAACTCAAACTAACTAAGAATTAATAATGTTTAATGAGGAAGCTGGAATGTGAAGTTTAAGAGTGTGTATCAGGCAGACAACACACGGACACCCTCTTAGAATTATCCGAAATGTAAACTAGCCACGACACAACTGAAATCTAAAGCTGAATACAGACTATTCTGACGTGACGTGGTTACAAGGAGCATTCTATGCTTCTAGGTGGTTATATTCCATCCAAGAATGATTGACATCATTGCAGGCCTTGAAAGTCCAGTCGCAGCTTAATTTCTAGTTACAAAAAAGTAACTAAAAATTTTCTGTGCTTTCATCATAGATATAGAAATAACCTAAAAATTGAACGATATTTTTTTTAAATTAAGGAACTTTTAACATGAAAATGTTCCCAATTTTCACATACGATTACCAGCGTGTGAATCTGTATACCAGCAGTAGGTATATTATTTTCATCTTGTAGTGATACATTTTCGATCTTACGATCAATTATAGGAGCATACAGCCTGGAATTTCTTGTTTGATAACGAAAAATATCGTGGGTGATTAAATAGCACGGTCCTTTTCAATGTTCAATATGAATATTTGCTAAACCGAAAAAATTTAGTTGATAATTTGAAGCGTGTTACTGCAAAGTGAATGGATTTGGGAAATTTGTAATAGATATCAAGACAGAAACAAAACTTAACCAATGAAGAATTTTGTCATGACATTGTAACGTTCAATATTTGTGAACAATGAAGGTGTAAAATATGAAATATGAAAAATATAAATATTCCTATTATTCTATTTCCATGTTATTTTTTCCTCATCTGGGTAGAACTCGTCATGTTCATAATGAAAGGTTTTGTCAGCAATATATCAACTCATATTTTAACTAATCTTCTCTCATTTCTTTTTCTACTTGCTCTGTGCAGGCTTTCCATTTTTTAGCTGTTCACTCTTCAAGAGCCTCATTTCAAAGATATTTATTTCACGTGCTCAATTTTTTGCCAAATTTGTTCGAAACATTAATGACAAATTCACTACAAATGTTCAAAATGCTTGTCGTTCTTCGCCTTACAATACAATGCGAGCCTTTTGATTTATTCACTTCAGGCTGAAGTAAATTAAAACGTAATCACGTGTTTCAAAATAATTTATTGTATTAATAAAATACCAAATGCATTGACAGAATGGAATTGTACGGTCAAAGGCGTATTGAAACGAACAGTTATGGGGAATCTGTCACAGCAATCTAAGTAATTTGGGATGGAAGACCGCAGACCGCAAAGAAACGAAGGTATTCGACAAATCATTGCAATCAATTTATGGCCATCATCTCAAACTTATAAATACAGCCAATTTGGCACGAAACCATGGTAACAATTGGTTCAAGAATTTTCAGACGATGAATTTGACCGACGCGATAGAGTTTTGCGAACTCAGAGAGAATCAACTGTTGAGAGCATCATCAAGGTTAATTTCCTTTCCTCATTTGTTGTAGTTCGAACCACTTCACTTCACCTGTTTCCTCGAAACTTGCCTCCAACCCTCCAACATTGTGGTTGAGAGGTCCTTTTTTTTCATTGATAAGGATATCGTGCATGTGCTAGTGGGTTATGAGCAATTTTTGTCAAATTCAATCAAAATGTAGATCATGTATTTATACGAAGGATGGTGCCTACAAATGACAATTCTGAGATTTTATGCACTTGGATTTTTTCGCTCTAAATTATTATATTTTAGGGGTCTGCTCATGAGCGTCGATGTCCTGTCTCTCTTCTCATTGGTTCCGATGAAGGAATGTCTTGTTCGCATATCTGAAAAATTTTCGCCAGACAAAACACATCTTTCCGACATTGCTTCACATCGAGTTATCTCTGAGTGAAAGGCGATTCTCACGAACAACTTGATGGAGTCGTCATAGGTTACCCTTTGACTCCTGCGATTGACTACTTTTTCATGGAGAAATTCGAAAAAAAAGCCATTGAAACAGCCCCATAGCGGGGTATAATATCATTAGATATACATAGAGGAACAACGCAATTGAACGAATTGAAGCTGATTTTAGTTGTAGTTAATTCTTCCCGTTCAAAGAAGCGTAAGTGTGCTGTAACTATAGAGCACTATTTTCTAATCCAAATTCGAAGACGATCAGGACCGGCGTATGAAAATGTGGGAAGTTCAGTATTTCATCTGATTTTTTCGATGCAGTAAAATTCTTCTTCATCTTCTCTGATTTTGTTACAATATTCATCAATAAGGGGTGCTTTTTCGCTGTTTCAGCAATCATTGTCTTTTGCAGGATTCCTTTGATGTTGTTGGGAATGCTTAAATTCATAACCTCAGGAAAAAATGGCCTCACAGGCCATAGGAACACAACTGTTATGATTTCGGCATCTTCTTGGACTATCTTTCACTAAAGTTCGAGATTATTGTACTATCGGAGACCGTCCAAATAAGTGAAATTTTCAAAATGGATATCAAACTGTTTACAGTGAAGGGAAGTTAAAGAAAAATTATGGTGTTCTAGTGTACCTCAAAAAAGATTTGGAATATACTTATGAAAGAAAATATACATAACTTTGGGAGAAAGTGAATCCCTCGAAATAACCATTATCACCGAAGATATCCTCACGTTAACAGCTGTATACAAATGTCTCCCCAAACATGTGTGAGAGCCTTTAATAATGATCTGTTCGCTTATCTGGAGGGTTACCCCAGATTAAAACTCAAGTGTTGGCCGGAGATATAAACATAAAGGAGCCCGCACTTTTCTTATGTAAAGTGGCGACTGAAACTTTGGCATGTTGTTGTACCCGACTCAGTGACCAAAAGTGTCAATAGGCCCAATCCAATCCTATGGTTAGTTTTCGAAATACATGGTGTTAAAGTTGGAAAATTCTCAGATTTTCGGATTTATTCTTTACTAGCTGGCCCGGCGAACTTTGTTTCGGCCAAATAATACCTATACCTAAGCCATCTTTATCTTAAGGAGCCGTGCCTATACTTACTGTAGATTTCACAACGTAATCACCAGTGATCGAAGATCAACGGCTTGGTTAGATTTCTGAACTGTCAAATCGAGTTGATTCTAGATCAAGCTCCGATCACCAGTGATATGCTTTGTGAAACCCCCGTTAAAGTTGTATAAACTTACCATTGCTATTTTTTCAAGCAGAAGATGAATTAGGCATAATAAAAGTTCTGTCAAATGTCATCTGTCAACTGTCAAATGTCATCTGTCAAACGTCATCTGTCAAACGTCATTTGTCAAACGTTAATAGTCATCGTCATTTGTCAATAGTCATCGTCATCTGTCAATAGTCATCGCCATCTGTCGAATGTCATCTTTCAAACGTCATCTGTCAAATGTCATCTGTCAAACGTCATCTGTCAAACGTCATCTGTCAAACGTCATCTGTCAAATGTCATCTGTCAAACGTCATCTGTCAAATGTCATCTGTCAAATGTCATCTGTCGAACGTCGTCTGTCGGGTGTCATCTGTCAAACGTCATCTTTTCCATGGTTATGAGCTGTCACACAGAACAGAAATACAAAAAAATAATATGTCAATTATTAATTATGGGCAATTTTGAATTCAGTTATTTCCGCAAATATATTTACCTAAAACCCAAACATGAATAAAAACATTTCAGAAATATAGAGAAAAGATGAAAATGGACAATTCACGATTGATGCTGATCGTCACAATCCGATTTACTTTACATTCCGGTGAAAATTCACTGTTCCACCAACTTGATCTGATAATAGCCTTCCATGTTATTATAAGTTCTATGCAAATTACACAATTATTGTATTCATCGCCATTCATACTCTAGTCTATACCATTTCTGAATTTCCTACCCTTCAAGAAAATGAAATGCACCGTTGCCAGACTACTTCATGGCTTATAACTTTACAACGTTCTATTTTATCAAAAATAGCGAGTCCATTTCTCTCGTTCCATTTTATTATTGCATTTCTATTGAATACCGTGGGACTTCGTTCTACCACTATTAATCCCCATGGAATATTCTTATACCGTTGTTAGGTATTCTGTGGTAAGACCTACTGCACTTTTTACTATTCACTTGACATGCGATTCTGTGGAAGGAAAACTAACCTCCTTTGTCCAAATGTCAAAACCTACATAAGTTTTTGGTGATTGGAATCTCGACTACCAATTGTAATATATATTTACGGATGATCGGTTTTGTAGTCAAATATCTATAAGACTTAACTGTAATAAAAAATATTGCTTACTGTTAATTTATCGGCCACCGAATGGAAATCTGGATGCATTCGCATACAAGCTGTCTAAAATTTTGGATCGATGCTATTTAGAGTACGATCATGTTATAGTTAGTGGTGATTTTAATATCGACAACTTAAATTTGCGCGAAAATAAAGAAAGAGATAAAGAAATTAAAATACTCCTGGACATTTTTTCAAGCTTTAATTTGACTTTTAAAAACCGAGAACCTACAAGAATAGTTACTGACAAAAATGGTATAACTCATAAATCCCAGATTGATTACTTCGCGACAAACATTCCATCGGAATTATTCATGGAAAAGGTGGAACAGTTTAATATCAGTGACCACCTATGTCTCATTCTTGACATAAGCATTAACAAAATTGATGGGAAAAAAGTACATGATCATATTAGTGTTATGAAAAGAAGAACTAACTTCAGTAGCTTATCTCATTTAATTGATTATTTGAGTGCAGAAAACTATCAGTTGGTTTATGAATGTATCTCAGATGTGGACCGAAGCTACAAACATTTTTTGAATATTTTGACGTTTGCTGTTGACTTGCATTGTCCCCTGTTCAAATATACTAGTAAGAATATATCAAGGAAAAAGTGGGTGAATGACGAGATAGTTGAAAATGCTAAAATTCTCAAGGATTTATTTTGGTTGAAACAAAATTTTGTTGATAAAAATTTGAATGAATTATATCGTGATTTGAGAAAGGAACATAGAAATAATATTTTGAATACGAAACGTGAATTCACACAGAAAATTATAAATGAATCACAAGATAATATTGACAAACAAAAGCGAATATGGAGAATTGTGAATGGGAAGAAGGGAAAAACCGGAAATACTAAGATCAAGGAAATATTAGTAAACAAGAAAATAGTTAATGATAGCAAGGATATGGCCGATATATTTGCGAATTATTATTCAAATACGGTTAGAGTTGCTATCGAGAATGCTTTCAGTGGCGGCCCTTCAGTTGATTGCACACTGGCATCGAGCATAGTTAATTCGTTTTACTTCCGACCAGTTACACCTATTGATGTATGTGAAGTTATTTCGCATTTGAAACAGAAAAATTCTGTGGGAATGGACTGTTTGAGTACAAAAATTATTAAGACCATAAAAAATCAGATTAGTGAGCCACTATCTTTCCTAATTAATAATTCTGTTCAGTCGGGAATATTTCCAGACCTTCTCAAATTGGGTAAAATGGTCCCTATTTATAAAAAAGGTGACCCGCTGCTTCTTAGTAGCTACAGGCCAATAACAATTCCTAGCGTTCTTGCCAAGGTGATTGAGCGATGTGTGTATGATCAGCTGAGTATCTTCCTTGTTAAGTATGGCATAATAAGCAAGTGTCAAAATGGTTTTTATCCGGGGAGATCGACTGAGAGTGCATCGGTGGATTTCATGGAATATGTCTATAGGCGCATGGATGCGGGGAAATACGTGGGTGCGCTCTTTTTCGATCTCTCCAAGGCTTTTGATTCACTAAATTTGGGTCTAATACGGTGTAAGCTCGATCGGTTGGGAGTGCGAGGTGTTTTTCTCGAATGGTTGATGTCGTACTTGAGTAGTAGACGAGTGATGGTCAATTTGAATAACGAGATGTCAGAATCGTATAACGTTGAGTTGGGAGTACCACAGGGATCTGTATTGGGACCTCTAATTTTTATTCTTTTTATTAATGATTTACCTGCGTATATCCGGGCAACTTGTACCGTTATATTCGCAGATGATACGTCAGTTGCAGACGAGGATGAGTGTCCCATACAATTAAAACAAAAGTTAAATCTCATCTCTCAACGATTCACTGACTTGTGCCATCGAAATAAACTAATTGTAAACGCCGAAAAAACTGTATTCATGCACTTTTTTGGTAGAAAGGAAACTACAACGGATTTAGCCATAGCTGTTAATGACACTATTGTGAAGGCATCGAAGGTAACAAAATTTTTGGGAATTTATCTGGATTCCTCACTTGCATGGAATGATCATGTTGACTACCTGTGCAAGAAAATGTCTAGCGGATACTATGCTCTTCTTCAGCTTAGGGGTGAGTTAGATCGGAAACAACTCATTGACGTTTATTATGCCCTAATATATTCCCACATTAACTATAACATCATCTTGTGGGGGTCGTCAACTGAGTTAAATAGAGTTTTCGTTTCTCAGAAACGAATATTAAGGCTAATTTTCGGTATTGGCTACATGGATACATGTCGACCTTATTTTAAAATGTTTTCTCTGTTGACTGTGCCATGTGTTTATATGTACAAATGTTTGATTAATATTAAGAAGAAAAAAAGCTCCTTACAATGTAACCTTGATTTCCATTCTTATCCCACTAGACATGGTGATCTATTACGTTTGAACCAACACAAAACTTCCCTCTACGAAAGGTCACCTCAGTACATGGGCACAAAATTGTTCAATCATTTACCTTCTCATATACGAAATATAGCCTCTTTGAATAAGTTTAAGACGTCAGTGAAAAAAGTTTTGGGTGACAATGCATTTTATTCTGTAAAGGAATTTTTAGACCATAAGTTTTAATATGTTTGTGAATGATTGATGTTCATTAATTTTATGTTGACTTGTCCTATTTCATAGTTGTATGAACCACTGGATTAATAAACTTTATTATTATTATTATTATTATTATCTTTATTGTTTCAGCCAAGCTTTCGGAAACTGTCGTTTCCTTCTTCAGGGCAGCTAAAATTACACAAGTCAATAAAGCATTTCATGTATGATATCACACTCACATCAATGTGAGAAGTGGTACTGTGTGTTCGATCATGCAACTCATAATATAAAATTTAGAAAGCAACAAAAACAGAATAAAAGGAACTCATACATACCGAAAAGTCCAGATATAAAAGGTAAAAATCTTCAACAAAAAACAAAAATCGATCGAAAGTAAACAACATAAGTACATAAGTACTTACTCTATGATTGCTCGAGAAAAAGGAATGCCTTTTTTTCTTTTCTGTAGAATTTTTTTGTTAAATATTTTGTTATATAAACCTTGCCCTAACAATAATACACACAACCAAAAAAGAATTGCCCAATTTGGTGCGATCGTTTGAACAATAAGGCATTTCGAAGTTTTGAACCAACCATAGATCCTCTTTTATTAATATAGATTTATTAAAAGTTAGATTGGATGTTGGTTGCATTGGATGAAAGAAGTTGCATGCAGATGATTACTACATGTTCTAGGAATGAAATTAGTGCCCCCCTGAATTTTTGATGTCCTCATTGTTTTTCAGCAAAAACCCTCAATATTACTTTCTAATCATTATTTGCCCCCCCCCCTGAGAAAAATTCCTGCGGGTTTCTGCGGGCGCCCATGAATTTAGGGCGCGAAAGTGATTATAATAATAATAATAATTTACTGATTTTATCAGTTTTTCCAGCGAATTGTATAAAAGCTTGTCGATTACTTATATCGGACAAAGATGTATATTTTGGGTAGGTGATTTTTCTTACATCACCTTGTATATTTAAAATTCTTGCTGTTATGCATACTCGATGTAAGGTTATACAGTTACTCAAAATTCACTAAAATAGTTCTTGATTCCAGTACTTCAAAGCATAATTATTTTTGGCATGGTTAGATGTATGGCTCACCCTGCATGAAAAGTAATCATAATGTAGTATTTCAGACTCAAAATTGTAAACGACTAGGTATTAACTTCATGGAATAATTTCTGTGAGACGGAAGTGAAGAATTAGTGAGTGTTTGCAAAAGCTATTGTGATTTATTCATGTGTAACCCTGTAACAGTAAATATTTTTAGCTGAACCTTTCCATGAACATCAGACCGAAACTCATATTGAACTTATAGGCGCAACATAAAATCATTCCGGCTTTTCGATTTGAAGGAAAAACTGATAAAATCAGTAATTCTCCCCTTTAAGAGTAGCACTCAAACGAAAATTTAGGCAAAATTCCTCGACATATTATAAATTAATGATGTATGCAACAAAAAGCAATAATAGTACATTGTTTACCGGGTAGGTAAAGCCTTACATTCCTGGACGACTGTGAAGATTGCTAAGTCGAGGCGTAAGCCGGGACTTAGGGCCGGTTTTACAAAAGAATTTCAATCCTCGGTTGAGCCCAAATCCGCCGTCGAATGTCGATTTCCTTATTATAAACATCCAACCTGGGTTTCAACCCTGGATTGACTCAACCCGTTTATATAGCTCCGTTTGAGATTTGAATCGAGGATTGAAACGTTTGACGTTTCTAGATGGCCGACAACTAACCTCAATTTATGTTAAAAACAAAACATTTTGTTTTGGTACATTGAAGTTGCTGGAAATGAGAATATTATATGAGAATATGATATTATATTGATCGAAAATGACTCTAGTTATGATAATAATGAAATAACTGCAAGGCATTCAAAAGATAGTAGTGATAGTGAATAATAAAGATACCAATCGAATGATTTCACATTTCCTTTCGACCTCTACGAAGATGGCACGAAGAAGAGATTTTGGTCAAATAAAAACACTCTTTTATCAGGTGGATGAAATTACTCTGAATAAGCTGAGTCTTTCCAAAGTTGTTAACATTTTCGAAGATTTTTGTGGTATACATAAATCAACATCAGAAAAAAATCAGAAAGTTGTGAAATGCCTAGAACTTATCAAAAAGTATTCTAGTGCTTATTGTATCATTCTATTAAAATGCCAAGCAATTAACAGGAATAGCAACTAACAAGGGAAAGATTGTATTGACTGACCAAATTTCGGTGTATTAGAACCGTGTTGCTGGAGCGCACTCACGTTCTAGAAGGATTTCTTGATTGTTACCTATTACATAGTACAGGTGCTGGTGCATGCTTATTTTAATGGGTTGTGAAAATGCTGAATGTTACAGATGTGAAAAGGATTACTTTTCAGTTTTCTCCAAATTTTCAAGTTGCTAAGCTTATAAATTTGGTAATTCTCATCATAGAAAATTTTTAATATAGTCTGAAGAAATGATTGATGACACCGATCCCATCTCGCAGATCAATGGATGATCAATTATTCAATGAAGCTCACATATGAATTATGAATTCAAAGTAAAGACTATCTGGCATGTGGAAGAACATTTTCCATTCTTTTATTCCGGATCTGATTACATTTGAAAACAACTATTATTTTTGTGACTTGCGGAATCCCTCATAATATTGCTAGACTGATTCAATTCATGACTCTCAACCTGAATAAAGCGAAAGTTATTAATAAATGCTATCTTTAAATTCAATGTATATTTCATGTACTCAATCAAACAAGATCAAGAATGATTTGTTCCTATCCTAAATATAACTACATCCTTGTACGACTAAATGTTGATGCAATTTCATTGGATATTCTGTATTGTCCTAGCTTTTATTTGGTTACTTGGCATAAGAGTTTGAGATAAGACTTTTCAGAATATCAAAATAGTACAAACTTAGATCATTCGAGTCAAATAAGTTGACGAAAGTGATAAAGACTAGAGCGTATTTGGTGATAGCTTCGAGTGGAAAAAATTCGTACGAAGTCTGTCCTCATTTTATAAATTAAAAATTTTTTCATTACATAATTTGTTTTGATGTAGGAAATCAGATTTCTCTGAATTATCTTCCGTGACCGTCACAAAACACGGAAATATTCGAATAAGCTTCTTGTTTTGTCTTTATTAGACTACGATTATTGAATTTATCCAAACATGGTATAAAAAAAAACGTGCCGAAATACTTCGAGAAATAAGATTCAGGTTAGCCAACCCAAAAAAAGCGATCTCAATCCGAGGTTGTTCAATGTTCAACCGAGGCTGCAAAGACGTTTATAGTACCGAACTTTTTTCAACCGAGGGTTGACTTTCAATCCTCGTTTGAGTAACCTCGGATTGAACGTGCCCTTTATAAAACCGGCCCTTAGCAACACAGAGTCCAGGATGTGGCTTTTTCTACGAGGTAAACATACTATTTTTCCGCAAATCGTTTGAAATTCGACAGATTTGAATCAATTTTGAGAAAAATTGCGAATTATTCCATTCATGAATAAATGGAGCTTTGAACTTCGGAAGTACGAATATGCATATGTAGAACACTGACAACTGTAAGGAAATATCATTGTCAAAATTTCCCAGCGATTTGCGAAAAAGATTATTATTATTCAATAAAATGTTTTCAGGAATTTGGACAACTTTATTTATTTGAATCGTTTAATACATTGCCAACGTTTCGAACCGTTCGTGGTTCTTTTTCAAGGCTAAAATAAAAACAGTAATATAAACGATGTGTACAGTTATTGGGAGGGATCTGTCACTCACCTCGTATTAAATTCGATTCGGAATGTGTCTGATTAATTAAAATTTTCATTTTCCCTTTGTACAGGAAATCAATAAGAAACGTTGAAAGATCTTTCACGATGTATTCCGGTGAACTATGTTATCGTATTATCAGTGAGAGACAGATCTATCTCCCAGCCTGTTCTATGAACTCATATGCGCACCAAACAACAATTATTAAAATAAATTCAAAATATTTCAATAAAAACGAATTTCGGCTAACTCACAATTACAATCGTACATAGAATATTTCTTGTATATGAGACAAAACGATATTAAAATTACAATTAAATACTTTCTTTGCAACTTAGAATTTTCCTGTTCAATTTGAGTTTTGAGTCTGAGTAACACTATCCCCCAGTATTAAGCTATTGTAAACCAGACTAAGATGTTGGATATCTTCTCTGAAATTTCGCTTATTAGTCTTCTGCTGTAATTAGTTTCCCGATCTAAAATTTTTACATCCTCAAACTTGAATATATGTCCATCAGTGTGCACATGCGTAGTTAGAGCTGTTTTATGTGTGTTGTTCAACTTTTTCGTGTCATTCATATGTTGTTTTACTCGTTCCTCTAGTAGTTGTTTCGTTTGTTCTACGTACCTAACATTTCTGACAATTTTCACAATCTACAGGGTCTTTCACGAGGAACCTCACCCATATTTATACGGGAAACTACTGAACTTATTTTCATGAAATTCAGCACTTCCTAAGTATTTCACGATGCTGATGAAATCTAAAATATTTTCAAGGCATGAGCACCTCCGGTTTTTCCGGAAATGACGTCAACTTCCGTTTTTCAAATTAGAACACCATTTTCTCATTGCAGAAATAGATTCCTTAGAAAATTTCAAGTTATTTCGATGTAACATTTTTCAGTTCTGGTTAAAGATCTGAATTATTTCTGCGGCATCAGAATTTAATCACATCCAGATCATAGTTAATGGCAGGTGTTGTTATTCTGTAGTATTTTTCCAAGCAAATAAATAACATTCGAAACAATAATTAATTTTCCTAATTTCCTTTGAATTCCTTCTAGAATTTCGATCTAATTAGAAGGAAAAAGGCCAATTTATACACCTATATTTAATACACTCCCCAATACACTGCCAATAATACATTAATTCACTGAAAGTCTCCACATAAATTCCACGAATTCAAAGAAAACACCTATAATAATCAGTTTCACATCTTGCGACCAGTTTGTAAACAAGTTCTACTTCTTCGCAAACGGATGAAATTCAAATTTTTTATTTCTACAGTATCTTGAATCATTACTGTTTATTGAAACATCTCATTCATGAGAAAAGTTTTTTATACAAAACAAAGACTCTAGCGAAATCATTATTTGATTCGAAAAATTCAAAATCTCCATACAGACTTTTTGGTGGGGATATTCATTTTCTTATGCATTGATGAAAACATAAAAAACCAAAAATTTATAGCTTTCGATGAAGACCTTCGTGTCATCTTATATTTTCAGGATACACTCATTAGGATTAAAGCTTTAAGGTAAGAGTTGAATCATTGCGAAAAAAAGGGAAGTGATTTTTAGGTATTTTTAAACAGTTGTCCAGCATGAAGGAACTCTGCTATTCTCGGACTGATTTGAGTAGACGAAACGGCGCGGCGTTTTATTCACACAGGTCTTGGAAATACAATAATTATAATGAATTTGGTTATTCAACAGAAGAAAGAGTAATTTGAATTTTGGCTGGACATAAAATATAAAGGGCCGGCACTGCTGACCCTGCCGTCCCTGACGAGCCGCCACTGGTTGACATTATTGATTGTGGAAGTTCTTAACGTTATCTACCGTATAGTTCTTTTGGTAGCTGACCCACTGTGGTTATTTCGATAGCTTTATCGTTTTCATAGTGTTTCTTGATGCTATTCTTTCTGACGAATGTTTGTACTTTTTACTTTTCAATTCGTTAAGTTGATACATGTTCTTGTTAGGGTATTTGCTAAGTTGAATGAACTTTATACATGTATGTTTCTTTCAATGAATTGTAGACCTGGAAAATCAGAGGGACACCTTTGCGAAACATCGCCACGAATGTGAAAAATCTTGAACATTTCAGAAGACGAAAAGATTTGAGGCAATTTTCAATTAGAAAGAAGCATTAATTCATTAATAACAATGACAGCCCCATTACATTCTTTGCAACTGTAGAGCTCCTATATCGATCACATCATTCCTCTAGGGCGTCACACGAATCTCTAACCTCCTCCGTCAAAGGCAATCCAAAATGCTGCTTGGACGCTTGTACCGTACCATATGAGTTGTAGTTTTTATATAATAAAAATCGGTTTCCGTCAAAGGAACGAATATGATGAATCAGTGGATTCGATATCATAGAGATGTATCGAATAGCTGTCAGTCAGATTCTACCTTTGACGGTGAGCGGAGACAAAAGTAAATTGTGTTTTCTTCTGACCTTCTTAGTGTTATACTGAGTGACCCTAGTTATAAGAAACTGAGATAAAGGGCAGGACACTACATTGGCGACGAGGATAAAGAAACAATCTTCAAAGTAAGTACTAAATAATATGTAGATGGTTCCGGTTGAGAACAGGGACAATTTTGAGAGGTGATAGCAATGATTTCGAGAAAATAACTTTGCTTACCTCGTTCGCAAATCTCTCTGATTGTCTTAAAAGGCAATGCAGATGAGTCGTGCTGGAAAAAGCACGCAAAATCTCCATGGTCAATGGTCATCTGTTTTCAACAGATTAGACTGGAGTCGTGTATCGGAGGCACGGAATCATGTCCAAATGAATTAAAAACCTCCTTGGTCATCTGTTTTGAACAGATTAGACTGGAGTTGTGTATCGGAGGCACAGAATCATGTCCAAATGAAGCAAAAACCTCCGTGGTCATCTGTTTTGAACAGATTAGACTGGAGTCGTGTATCGGAGACACGGAATTATGGCCAAATGACGTGTAGATATATCAATATTTGCAATCAAGTTGTAGAATTCAAATAAATTAATATAAAAAAAAAAATTTCAGGTAAACAGTGTGAATATAATGGCACAACTGGTAAACCTGGAAAATTTCGATTGTATTGGGGAACCGACGTCTGTGAGCGTTCGGTGGGAAAAATGGAAGAGAGCCCTGCTCATCTACCTGGAAGCATCCAATATAGTTGATGCGGGTAGGAAAAAAGCAACATTGTTGCACTCTGGGGGTCAAGCGCTTCAAGAAATCTATTTTAATTTGCCGGATACATCTAGCAGCTCAGATGAGGAAGTGGATGTTTTCAAAGATTCATTGAAAAAACTGGATACCTATTTTTGTCCAAAACAAAGTAAAAGGTACGAAAGACACATTTTTCGACAAATCAAGCAAGAAAGTAATGAGGAATTTAACAAGTTCCTGCTAAAGCTGCGTATTCAAGCCGAGAAATGTGTTTTTGCAGACCCTAATGAACAGATAATCGATCAAATCGTTGAAAAATGTTGCTCTCCAGAACTAAGACGGAAGATTTTAACACTGGGTGATAACGCAACTCTTGATAATATCATATGCGAGGCAAATGCTTTGGAATCTATCAACAGAGAGGTTGCGGAATTCGATACTCATAAATCCATTTTCAACGACGTCCAAAACGTAAATAAAGTACACACATCTGACACATCCACAAAACAAAACAACTGCACACGTTGTGGGAAGAGTGGACACAAATCTTTCGAATCTAGTTGTCCTGCTGTGACAGCAGTTTGCTTAAAATGCAATAAAAGTGGTCATTTTCGGAAGTGCTGTCGAAGCACGGGAAAAAAAAGAACTAATTTTCCTCCAACCAGAAACGTACAATTCAAGCGACGGAGGCAACAGTCTGTCGAAGAAACCGATTACGTATTTCATTTGGATGATGATTCAAAAATAAAAACAAAAGTAGGCGGAGTAGAAATCGAAATGATAATTGATTCTGGTAGCAAAAGCAATCTGATCACAGACAAAACCTGGAAATTTTTGAAACAACATAAGGTGAAAGTATGGAATCAGTCGAAAAATACCAACAAAATATTCAAAGCATATGGCAGTGATAAGCCTTTAACAATTTTAGGAACTTTCGAATCTAATATTGATTTGCCAACATCAACCACAACGAGCTCTACTTTCTATGTGATTAAAAATGGGACCAAAAACTTATTGGGAAAAGAAACAGCTATCTCCTTAGGGGTACTTAAACTGGGTTGGGACGCTATCTTAGAAGTTGACTCCATCCAACCTTTTGTAAAATTCAGAAATATTGTTGTCGACATACCGATTGATGAAAATATAACACCTGTGGCACAACCTTATCGAAGAATACCGATCCCGTTGGAATCAAAAGTTGATGAAAAAATCGAGGAATTAATTCGCTTAGATATAATAGAAGCTGTAAACACACCGAGTAAGTGGGTATCACCAATGGTGCCGATAGTTAAGCAAAATGGGGATATTAGGATTTGCCTCGATATGCGTTTAGCAAATAAAGCAGTATTACGCGAAAATCATCCATTGCCTACAATAGATGTCATCCTGCCTAGACTGAAAGATGCAACATTATTCTCTAAGCTCGACATTAAGAATGCATTTCATCAAATAGAAATTTCGGAACCTTCAAGGCACAATACAACTTTCATCACAAGAAAAGGTTTATACAGATATAAACGTTTGATGTTTGGTATAACGTGTGCTCCGGAGAAATTTCAGAAGGTGATGGAAAATATGCTCCTTGGTTGTGACGGGGTTGTGGTATTTATAGATGATATTCTAGTTTTCGGAGCAAACGATACAGAACACGATATCAGACTTCAGAATGTCCTGAAAAAATTTCGAAATTTCGATGTTATGTTGAATACGGACAAATGTCTTTATCGAGTTAGGAAAATTGAATTTTTAGGACATAATCTTAGTTCAGAAGGAGTGAAGCCATTAGATTGCTATATTAACAGCATCAAGAAATTGCGTGCACCCAGAACAATAGAAGAATTACAAAGTTTCTTAGGACTCCTCAACTTCATAAACAAATGGATACCCAATCTAGCAACTTTCACAGAACCCCTCAGGAAGTTGTTGAAATTAAGATTAAACAACAGGGCTAACATAGAAAAATATTGGACATCAGAGCAAGAAACTGCATTTAGCTCACTGAAAGTGAAACTGAGTGATATAAAAACATTAGCTTTTTACGACCCAAAGGATAGAACACAAGTTGTAGCAGATGCTAGCCCCGTTGGTTTAGGAGCTGTATTGATACAGTTCAAACAAAACGCCCCCAAAATAGTTGCGTATGGCAACAAAAGCTTGACAGACTGTGAAAAAAGGTATTGCCAAACAGAAAAAGAGGCGTTAGCTCTTGTCTGGGCAGTAGAACATTTTCATATATAGGGAAAGATTTTGCGGCATGCAGACAAATTTTGTGAAATTCCGGAAAAAGTCACACACCGAGCAGGAATCGAACCTGCGTCTTCCACTTGCCGGGCGGATGCTCTCCCGCTGAGCTACCAGTGTGTGTGATACCTTTTCCGGAATTCAGTATCATACGGTTCACCTCGTATGTAGTGAGAGGGGGTTCCTAGGTGGGGAGCACTGATTCGTCATCATTAGCCAGAGGACTCCATTTATCCTTCACTTTTACGTCATCGAATTTTTTCCGATTTCAGTTTTAGGTCAGATGTTGGATTCCGACCAATGATGAAAATACTTAAGCCGAGAATTAATATATAAATGGATTTTATTGTCTGTGTGAATAATTAGGGAAAGATTTTGCGGCATGCAGACAAATTTTGTGAAATTCCGGAAAAAGTCACACACCGAGCAGGAATCGAACCTGCGTCTTCCACTTCGATTCCTGCTCGGTGTGTGACTTTTTCCGGAATTTCACAAAATTTGTCTGCATGCCGCAAAATCTTTCCCTAATTATTCACACAGACAATAAAATCCATCAAATCCAAGTCATGTCGTCGAGTAAAGAAGTCGATTCGAGTGTCTCTCTTCAAATACCAGTTCCCCAATGTGGGTACTGTAAGAAATCAATAGTTAAAAATAGTTATAAATGTAATGTTTGTTATAAACCGTTCCATCCTGGTTGTAGTTCGAAAATAAAAAAATGTTGTGATGTTGAAATAACCAACACAATTGTAAGTGACAGATCCGGTGGTGATTTATCCCCTTTAGCAGCATCAGCAGCGAAAACTATAACTAGCGAATCGTCTAGCAAAGATCTACTACTCAAAATTATTTTCGAACTTGAATCGAAAAACAATATCCTGATGGAGAATAATTCCTTGCTAAAATTCAAAATCTCTTCTCTAGAAAATGAAATTCGTATCAAGGATGAAGAATTGAACATACTCGGGAAGCAAAAAATGTCATCACACCTAATATGTGGGAGTTTCAATGATAAGGAGTTATATTCTCGCAGTTTATCAGTGTCATCTGGAAGCACCGCAACTAAGGATCATCAGCGTTCAGCTACGAATTTAAGTATGGTACCAACGCGTTCCGCAACTGAAGATCTTGCCAACTCTAAGCCCGAATTAAACGATCAAGTGGGTTGTGGGGATGTTCGAAAAAGTGTACCTATAAATGAAAAGCATAACGTAGTTCATGCAAGTATGATAAATTGTCCGGCTAATCTGAATGATAATGCCATCAACAATATCTCTGATCCTGTAAATGGAGCTGAATGGAAGCTTCCGAGACACAAACCAATTCGCAAACAAAGGAAAGCTTTAGTTGTTGGTAGTTCTACTGGTTCTACCTCGGTAGAAGGATTGGATAGATACAAAGCCCTCCATGTGTCCAATCTGAAGCCGGATACAACTGAAGATAATTTGCTTAATTTTTTAAAACCAAAATTTTCAAACGTCATCTGTGAAAAATTGGTATCACGTTATCCGGATCACTACGCTTCATTCAAGGTTTCGATTCCGAGCTCGGAATATGAGAAAGCACTAGATAGTGCAAACTGGCCGAACAAAGTAAATGTTCATCATTTTTTCCATCATCGCAAAATCCAGCGGCCGCAAATGAATTAAAGTCTGCGGCAGATCATATTTCTCAAGATGTCATTTTTGGTGTAATGCAGCTGAATGTTCAGTGTGTTTCAAATAAACTGAATAGTTTGGAGGTGCTGTTGGAGGAAAAACATCCTGATGTGCTCAGTGTCTCGGAGCATTGGTGTAAGTTTGATAGCGTTGAGTCCATGGTATTACCAGGTTATACGGTGTCTGACTATTCCTGCCGCTCTTCGAGGGAACATGGTGGATCTATGATATATACGAGAAATGGTTTCAAGGTAAAAAAACTCAAAGTATCCGAATTCTCTGTGGAAATGCACGTAGAAATATGTGGTATCATGGTAACAATTGGTGGTGCAAGTTTCGGCATCTTAAGTGTTTATAGACCTTGCTCAGGTGACATTGATCTGTTCATTGAAAGAATGTTTTGCTCTTTGCAATCTTGTATGTTGAATGTTGATTTCATTTTATTATGTGGTGATCTAAACATCGATTCTCTTTCGACAAATTGCACCAAAACTAAGCATCTTAACGAACTGCTGGACTGCTTCAATCTCAAAAAAACGTCTGAAGTTGCAACCAGAGTTTACACTAATATAAGCGGTATCACTTCCACTTCTAAGATTGATTATATCATCTCCAGTTCCAATCTCTGTAATTATAAGTGTACTGTATTTGAGCCTCATATAAGCGACCATAAGGCATTGCTGCTGGAACTATGTTTAAAGACTATATCCACTCCAAAATCCAGAATACCTACTAGAAGTGTAAATCAGAACAACCTTAACAAGTTGATTGCCTGCTTATCTGTTAGTAATTTCGGGGACCTTCACTCGGAGAGTGATGCTGACCTGTGCTTTGAGGCATTCAGCAATGAAATCCTGTACTATTTGGATGTATGTTGTCCTGTGAAAGATATTCTTCCAGTCAATTTTCGGAAAAACTGGTTAACATCGGAAATAAAGCAAAGCAAACAGAACTTAATCAATTTATATTGGCTTCATTCAAATGTACGTTCACCATCCACTTTAATTAAATACAAAAGTGCAAAACTGCAGCACAACTCACTGATAAAGACAACAAAAATGAAACATTACAGTTCAATTATTGATAACTCTGATAACAAGAATAAAACTTTGTGGAATATTGTAAATACCTTCACTAGTAGGAAAGTGAGTGCACACGACCCAGTTTGTATCAATATCGATGGAGTTGAATGCGATAGTCCTTTGGTGCTGGTTGACTTGTTTGCAAGACACTTCACCACAATGGCTCAGTCTAAATTGAAGGCTTGTTATAATGACAACTTGTCTATTTCTTGTACTACAACACCTTTAGTTGATAATACCTTCTATTTTTATCCAGTAACCAAGTTTGAGGTCCTTGATGCAATTAAAAATCTAAAAAACAAGAAATGCACAGGGTTACATTCCATCTCAACCAAAATATTGAAAAGCATCTCTGAAACCATTAGTGAGCACTTTGCCCATGTCATCAACCTTTCAGTATCGACAGGTAAATTTCCCAACACCCTCAAGGAGTCCATGGTAATCCCGATACACAAGGGCGGAAACCTGGATGTAATCACCAACTACCGTCCCATTTCAATCCTGAGTGTTTTGTCAAAAGTTTTCGAAAGAGTCGTTTTTACTAGAATGTCTAACTATCTGAACAAATACAGTATACTCAATCAAGCTCAGCACGGCTTCAGAAGTGGGCGGTCAACACAAACGGCTGCACTTGATTTCATTGAGTCCGTGTATGAGTGCATGGATCGCAACTTACAAGTTGCTGGCTTGTTTTTTGATCTGTCTTGTGCCTTCGATACGCTTTCTTTCGAATTCATTCTGAGTAAATGTTACAGCTTGGGGTTCAGGGGTATATTTCTTGATTGGCTGCGTAGTTATCTCAATCAGAGATCTATGCGCGTAAAGGTTGGTTCCACCTATTCAACTAAATTTCATGTCGATTGTGGGGTTCCTCAAGGTTCCGTGCTGGGACCACTATTATTCTTATTATTTATAAACGATTTACCTATTAACTTGGCCACATTTTTGCTGGTTCTCTTTGCCGATGACACTTCCATTGTGGTCTCGGCGCGGAGTTGCGAGGAGCTTCGTTACGCGTGCGAGGCAATTATAAGCCAGTTTGTTGGTTGGTGTCAGTCGAACAGAGTAGTAGTGAATGTTGATAAAACAGTTTGCATTCACTTTGGATTCAAAATTAATCCTGTTGACACTTTGGAAATTTATCATTCAGACCTTTTGATAACTTCTGCTGTAAATAGTAAATTCCTGGGCATATACATTGATAGAAACCTGAACTGGTCCACGCATATTGATATGCTCTGTAAAAAACTCAACAGCTCATTTTTTGCCATCAGCAGAGTGAGGGATATGCTGCCACTCAGCTCGTTGCTTCAGGTCTATTATAGCATTGTTTACAGTTTTCTCTCCTACAACATCTTGCTCTGGGGTGACTGCACTGACTTCAACAGAGCCTTCATAGCTCAGAAGCGTATCATCCGTCGAATTTTCAACCTTAGTTTTCGTACATCTTGCAGACCAACTTTTATTGCGAATAATTTACTATCACTGCCATGTATATACATATTTAAATGTTTGCTATATGCTAAAGAAAATGAAAAGAAATGGACCAAGTTATCTAATAATCACGAACATAGAACAAGGAATCAAGATGTTTTACTTGTGCCCAAACACAGAACTCACAAGTTTGAGAAATCTCCTATGTACCAGAGTATTAAAATGTATAATAACCTTCCTAAATTTATGAGATCTCTCAACATATTAGCATTTAAGAACAAAGTAAGAATATTATTGTCATCAAAATGTTATTATTCTGTAGCAGAATTTCACAGAGATTGTCCTCAAATTGTAAATGAAAGTTGAAATGTATGTATATTTGACTTGTCCTATACACGTAGTGTCTTAAGGGATCAATAAAAATTATTATTATTATTTTTTTTTTTTTTTTTTTTAACGTCCGTGTGAGGGGAAAACCCTTTATGGGCACCGAGAGGGTCCGCACTCTCGGTAGTGTGAGAATCCAAGATCTTGTTTGGTTACTCACTAAAAACCCCTCACACTTAAATGGAGGAGTTCTTCATCCTGCCCTCGTAGCGTCCCTTAACAAAAGAGATAAGCTGCAAGTGGCTTCTAGACTTCATGGGACCTGATGATATGAAGTGACCCGAGCAACACTGCTTTCTGCATTCTGTGCGCCAATACCTCGGCCAGTGATCTGCAGGCCGGGATAATCTTCAGTTCATCCACGTAGTTGGCTCTCATTCCACCGAGACATCCTATGATTAGTACGACCATCCTAACTTTATGACCTGGGTATAAAGTTCCAAGCTCGAACATAAGATCTTTGTACTTTTGCCTCTTCTGTTCTTCTTTCATCACAACATTATTTTCAGCAGGGGAGGAGAATTCCACGACAAATAACTCCTTCAGCTCCTTGTCCAGAAGAAGTATGTCTGGCTTAACAGCATTGATCTGTCGTGTTGTTGAGACAGGATAGTTCCAGCATATGCGAGCTCTTTCGTTCTGGATCACCGCTTCAATCTCCAGAGGCACATATGGTAGCACCGGTTCCTTGTCTATCTCATACGCGGCTCTCAGATGGAAGTATAGAATTCGTAGAGCCGCGTTGTGTCTCTCTACATACCCTGATGGAGCATGGACTCTGCAGGCGGAAAGGATGTGCATAATCGTTTCCTGTTGCCTATGGCAAGCCCTGCAAGTTGTTGGGGTGTCCATTTTCATGATGTTCTTTTTATACCATCTTGTATTTAGTACTCCATCTTGACACGCCATCACAAATCCCTCCGTCTCTGACTTGAGGCTAGCGGACTTCAGAAAGGCGAAAGACAATTCCTCAGACAGGTCCTGGTCTTTCAAACTCCTGAAATATATGGAGTGCAGGCTTTTACTCATATGATGTTCGAGTAATTTATCCGCCTGAGACTTTCGGATCAGTCTCGCTAGGCTTCTTTGTTCCGCCTGAGTGATCGGTGTTCCAGCCAGCTCAGGATTGATCGATACGCCGGTTATGCTGAGCTTCTCCACGGCCCTTTGTGCAGCTCGGAAAAGGAAGGCTCCATGGTTCGCAATTTCATGCTGAGCAACAAATTTCAGGAGTGGATCTTCACTTCTTAGAATCCTTACTGCCATTTCCAATGTTTGTTGATAGTGTTGATATTCCAAACATTGCAATCCTCTACCCCCCTGGCTTCTCGGAAGGTATATCCTCTGTATTGAACTGTTGGGATGTAGGCTACGATTCATGTTCATCGTTTTTCTTGTTGACCTATCAAGATCGAGGAGTTCGTTCACCGTCCAGTTCACCACCCCGAAAGAGTAGGTGAGAATCGGGATGGCTAGCATATTTGTAGCAGAAACTTTGTTCTTTCCCGACAGTTGCGATTTCCAAATGTCCCTCAGCTTCTTTTTGTAGCTGGCTGTTAAGGCATCCTTTATCTGGGTTGTCTCCAGTACACCCCTCTGTTTCATCCCAAGAAACTTATACGTTTCTCCCTCTTCGAGGTGTCGAATAGTCATCCCATCTTCCAGTTGAATATCTTCTCCTGCGTCTTCAGCTTTTCCCCTGCGCAGATGAAAAACGGCACACTTGTCCAAACCAAACGACATTCCCATTGCTGAGGTGTAGTCTGAAACGATATTCAGTAGTTGCCGTAGTGCGGACTCGGAGGGAGCGTAGAGCTTCAAGTCGTCCATGTACAAGAGATGCGAGATCAGGTGGTTCCTTCTGCCTGGTGGTCCGGCCTTGTATCCTATCTTGCTCTCCCTCAACTCAATTGTTAGTGGTATGAGTGTTATGCAGAATAACAACGGGCTAAGCGAATCTCCCTGAAAAACTCCTCTCCTGTATCACACCCATCCCGTATACACGGTTCGACCCTCTGTTCGGATGGCAAACCTCGTTTTCCACAGCGCTATGATGTTTTCTATCGCGTGGATGATGTTAGGGTGAACTTTCAGCATTTTTAATAGCCGTATTATCAGTTCGTGCGGCGAGGTGTCATATGCTTTCGCGTAGTCTAACCATGATGTGTGTAGGTCGCGCTTGTAGTATCTGGCGTCTAGACATACGCTCTTGTCTATGAGCAAGTTGTCTTTGCATCCTTGCACTCCTTTCTTTGCTCCCCTCTGTTCGTATATACTGTCCCACACTGGTCCAATAACCCTCAGAATTTGATGTTGAATTACACTTGTGAGGATCTTATACAGTGTATTGAGGCAAGTGATTGGGCGGTAGTTCTTGGGTTGCCCTAAATCACCTGATTTTGGTATCAGCACTGTTCTACCCTCTACCAACCATGACGGAATGGGCTCACGGCGAGTCAGCATCCCGTTGAATAATCTTGCCAGGTGTTGATGGGTAGCTGGAAATCTCTTCCACCAGTAGTTTTGAATACCGTCCATTCCAGGTGCTGTGAAATCACGCTTGTTCTTAAGGGCTTGTCTAATATCTTCGGTTGATATTTCAGAAAGTTCATCGTTTTGCTGTTGGTTTTGATCACACATCTGCTGGAATCTGAGAAGTGCTGGAGTATCCCTGGTTTCTGCTCGTTGTTCATATATGCTCTTCCAAAATTCTTCGACCTCTGGAGGTGATGGTGGTTTCTGTGTCATTTGTTGTTGGGACTGAAATAATTTCGATGGTTCTGCGTTGAAGGTGTTGTTATCTTCAATCCATTTTTGCCTTTTTATCAGTTTCTTTCGCGCTGCTGCAAGTGATCTTATTTTATCTACAGCTTTCTGCTTCAGTAAATGGACTGTGGGCAAGTCTACTCTATGATGTATGGAACGAAGCTCCTCAATCATATCCTTCATTTTCTTGCTTGACTCAATCTTGCCTTTCAGAACATCTATGATACATTGGTACCAAGATGCCTGCTGCCTCATTGATTTTATTTTGGTGTCAAGCCGCCTGAGTCTTAGTTTATGCTTATCCTCCTTCGTAGCTGTACTTTTCGGTGGGCATAAAAGGGAAGCGGCTGCTCTCACTGCAGCCACAACATCTTCTAGTGAACAGGTCTCGTTAAGGTGATCTTGAATGATGTTATCCAATACGGCTAGATCTTCAGCCTCATGTCTTGTTTTTATTCGGGAGGTCTTGACCAGTGGGTTCCTAACGGCCGCCTCAAATGCTTCCCTGGTATTGACGATTAACTTAGGAACATCTCTCACTGTTCCTGGATTTTTTTGCTGTTGGTCTGCGGCATCTGTCACCTGCTCTTCAGCTAGTCCTATTACCGGAACATCTCTCACCTGTTCCGTTCTTGGCCTCGGCCCTAGGGCTATTGCTTGGTGTTGTTGGTCTGGAGCATCTGTCACCTGCTCTCCAGCTAGTTCTATTACCGGAACATCTCTCACCTGTTCCGTTCTTGGCCTTGGCCCCAGGGCTATTGCTTGGTGTTGCTGGTTTTGAGCATCTGTCACCTGCTCTTCACCGTGTTCTATTTTTGGAACATCTCTCACATGTTCTGTTATTGGCCTGTTGAAGCGTGTACTAGACCCGGTTTTGACCGCGATATTTCTCACAAGGGCTACAGCTTGTTCTTCGGCTGTGTCAATCGTCAATTGCTGATGTTGGATCGAAGCATCTGTCACCTGCTCCTCAGCTTGTTGTTCTGTCCGTTCTTGCTCTTGAGACCGCCATAAGATTCCTCTTCTTATGACACGACTGATCTGTTCCGTTCTTGGCCTCGCCCCTAAGGCTTTTGCTTGGTGTTGTTGTTTTGGAGCATCTGTCACATGCTCTTCACCTTTTTCTTTTCTTGGAACATCTCTCACATGTTCTGTTATTGGCCTGTTGGAGCGTGTACCAGTCCCGGTTTGGCCCGCGATATTTCTCACCATGGCTACAGCTTGTTCTTCAGCTGTGTCAATCGTCAATAGCTGATGTTGGTTCGAAGCATCTGTCACCTGCTCCTCATCTTGTTGTTCCCTCCTTTCCTGCTCTTGAGAGCGCCATAAAATTCCTTTTCTTTTGAGATGACTGATCTGATCTCTAAGGTTTTGCTGCGTCATGTAGTCAAGGTCTGAATAATTTTCGCACCACAGACCATGCAGCCTATTCATGTATCCCCGTCTTTCGGGTCTTGATCGTCTGTATAGCGCAGACAGCAGGTCATGCTGCTCGGGCGTCCACTTGTGGCGTCCCCTGTGTGCTGTCCTGTTTCGGCTGCCGGTTTCGACTACGGGCTGCTCTTTCGAACGTTGAATCCCAATGCGACCGACAACCTGAACTCTCTCCTCGTCGATGTCCTCCTCGTCTAAAGGCATAGCTTCTTGTATGGCAGGCGCCTGCCTTCTCAGCATCCTGCCGTTGGTGTCCCGCATGCTGTCACGTCCAGCACCAACTCCAGACGCGCCCTGACGATCCCCAGGCAGCGACTGTTCTCCGAGGCTTCGTATATATCTGTCCGACATCGGCTGAGAGTGACCGGGGTCCGCGGGATTGTCACACCCGTATACTACACAGTAGTACCCCCGTGCGGGGTTATTATTAATTTTTTTTTTTTTTTTTTTTTTTTTTCACAGGTTCATCCTGGTTCGGCATCACTGAATCGGGATGTCTCATCAACGGTTCAGTCATGTGTGAGTGCCCTCCGGACAGTTCTACAGGTGCCAAGTATAGCGGCTTTCTGGGATGTAAGTATTACATTTATTATTTCTTCTAATCCTAATTTCAGCAATTCTTGTTTCAGATGGCGTTCGACAAGACCGTTTGCAGATATCACCAGCGGGTGTATAGTAACCTCATCGAGTTGGTAAATGGCTTTTATTTCAAAAGAGAGATCGATGTATTTAGAAACCTTTTGGTTTCTTGCTTCGCGGAGATTGTGGTCACCTGGGATAGTTATGTCTATTATTCTTGCCTTCTTCTTATCTTTTTCTATAACTAGTATGTCAGGTTTATTGTGCGTTATTTCACGGTCAGTTATTATAGATCTATCCCAATACACTTTTGTATTTGTATCTTCCAGGTGATCTTTCGGTTTATACTTATAATAAGGCTCAATGTTGTTAATGAGCTGGTATTTCTTACAGATCGCTTGATGGAAAACCTTGGCAACATCATCATGTCTCTTTTTGTGGTCACGCGGCGCTAGGTAGGAGCATCCTGCCGTAAGGTGCTGGATAGTTTCTGGTTTCTCATGGCATAGTCTACATAGGTCGGATGATATCTCCTGGTGTAGTATGTATCGTCTGTAATTCCTTGTACAAATCACCTGGTCCTGTATAGCCAGCAGAAATCCCTCAGTCTCCATCATCAACACTCCCCTTGTGAGAAACAGCATCGATAATTCCCTGTCCACGTCATGTCCACCCAGCACTGCTGCGTATCGCCCATGCAACTGCTTACTCCTCCAATCACTTTCAATTTCAGCGTAATAATTTTGGTTTTCCTTTACAGGTGGACTCTGGTTTGCCAACTGCAGAGGCGTCATCGTAGTATCCAGAGAAATGATTGCAGAGTATGCTGGATGATTTTTCGATTTGAGGTAAGTGAAGAGATTCTGGCATTCTTTGTTATGTGTCTCTTTCAGGTTTCTTAGTCCTCTTCCTCCCTTGTTCCGGGGTAAGTATAACCTATTAACAGATGCATTTGGGTGGTGTAGTCTATTCTTTGTTAGTGACGTCCTTATCAGCCTGTCTAAATTATCTAGATCTGTTGGGCTCCACTTTGTTATACCGAAACTATATGTCACTGTTGGAATTACCCAACTATTTATTGCAGTAATTTTTGCCCATGTGTAGAGTTTTGACCTCAGCACTAACCGTAACCTACTTTCTAAAGATTTTTGCACTAACGTTTTACTGTGCCCATGTTCGATGTTCAGACTCTGTTGCATTCCGAGGTACCTGTACTTTTCTTCTATGGGAAGAGATTGGAGTTGGCTGTGATCGAGAAGGGTTATATTTTCGGCTTCTTGAATTTTCCCTGCTTTGACATTGATGTAAGCACATTTCTCGAGTCCAAATCTCATGCAGATAGCTTTGCTGAACGATGACACAAGTTCTAGCAGCGCGGTAAGCTGTTCTGGCCCCGAAGCGTACAACTTGAGGTCGTCCACGTACAAAAGGTGAGACAATTTTGTGCTTGGTCTTTTAGCGATTGTATAGCCATAAGTGCTATCCTCTAGCATATTGCTAAGTGGATTCAGGGCCATGCAAAACCAGAGGGCGCTGAGGCTATCCCCCTGAAATATCCCCCTTTTAATCTTGATTCTGTCAGTGACGTTGTGTACCCCTCCTACATTGACATTGAGGTAAGTTTCCCAGGTGCCCATCACACTGCCCAGAAATTGTACTAGGCCCCTATTTATTTTATAAATATCTAACACCTGGATTAGCCATGAGTGTGGCACCGAATCAAATGCTTTTTGGTAGTCAACCCAGGCAGCCGAGAGATTTCGTTTTTTGACTTTTGCATGATTAGTCACTACCGAATCTAGGATCAACCATTCTTTACTTCCCTTCGATCCACCCTTACATCCGTTCTGCTGCCATGCTAATAGATTATGTTTTTTCAAATGCTGGTCAATTTTTTTCTTAATAATTCCGGTTAGTATTTTATAGACAATCGGCAAACAGGTAATCGGTCTGTAGTTTTGTGGATTATCGACCTTATCATTCTTCGGCAGAAGGTAGGTTATCCCTTTGGTGAAGAAGGTTGGTATCTGTGCGGGATTTCTTAAAGCCATGTTGAACTGGCTGGCAAGTCTTCCAAGGAGGGAACTGAAGTTCTTCCACCAATAAGCCTGGATTTTGTCTATTCCTGGGGCCTTCCAGTTGGACAACTTCTTGATGACTTCCTCAACATTTTCGACTGCTATCTGAACATCTTCCATTCCTGGGATTGAAGCCATTCTTTCTTTTTCCCTCTTGATCCAGTAAGCGCTATTATCATGAGTGGCGGTTGTTTGCCATAGTGCTGCCCAGTATTCTTGCATCTGCTGTTGGTCTGTTGGGTTATTATTATTATTATTTTCATGGATCGTGGACTTATTCACTATCTCGGCACCTGGCCGGATAAATTTACCTTTCCCAGATATAATAATCAAAGGGAATAGGCTCGATCACGATACACTTGACAAAAATTTACGAACAATTCTACAGGTATTGAGAATAACAGCTTTTTGCATTTCAATGTAGCTGTTTACATTTAATTCTAATTTGTTCAAACTATTGTGTAAGCTCTTAGGTATCAATCCAGTCGACGAGATGATTACTGGAACGATATCAACCTTCTCTAGGTGCCACATTTCCCTGATTTCGAAAGCCAGGTCTGTGTACTTGCATATCTTCTCCTGGTACTTATTCAACATGTTATTATTGTTGGGCACAGCTACATCCACCAAAATTGCCTTTCTAACCCTCTTGTCGTAAACTACTATATCCGGCCTGTTATTCGTCACCGTTCTGTCAGTGATAATAGGCCTATCGTAGTATAGTCTAAAAGAGTCATTTTCCAACACAGGTAGCGGCTGATACTTATAATACGGCTTGTAGGAGTTGAGAAGTCCGAACTTGAGCGCCAATTTCTGGTGTATGATGTTGCACACTTGGTTATGTCGGTGGAGGTAATCAGTGTTGGCCAGTTGTTCGCAGCCAGAAGTTACATGCTGAATTGTTTCAGATTTTTGATGGCACTTCCTACACATATCTGTTGGCAGTGTACGGTCCTTCATGATGTATTTCTTGTAGTTGTTGGTGGAGATGACTTGATCTTGTATAGCCATCATAAAACCTTCCGTCTCAGGAAAGAGTTCACCCTTCGACAACCATTTGTTGGATGATGTTTTGTCAATATGTGGCTGATTTAACTCATGGTGATGCCGTCCATGGAGTTCTTTTCTTGACCATTGTTCTAGCTTGTCAGTTTCAGAAAGGGATGGCAGATCCAGCAATTCATCTGCAGTAGCCAGAGTTAAAGGTGTGAACTTCTTATCAACCAAAGTAACAACTCTGTGTAGATTGGAATTATTCGCCTTCTCAAAGAAGAATTTTCTGAGGTTTTTGATCTGGCGAGTGTGAAGGTTGACAATATCCGCAAGTCCTCGTCCTCCTTCTTTCCGTGGTAAAGTGGTTCTTAATACTGATGACCTTGGGTGATGACCTCTCTGTTTCGTCAGCATCGTTCTAGTTTGCCTTTGAATGTCCTCCAGATCTGTCTTGGTCCACTTGATAACTCCAAATGAATAAACCAGCACTGGGATTGCGTAGCTGTTGATGGCTTTGATGAGATTTCCAGAATTCAATAGTGACTTCATCACCGTTCTGAGTCGGCCAGTATACTCCTCCCGGATTTTTGCCTTCGACTGCTTTTGCTCCAAACATCTAGCCTGTTGGTATCCCAGATATTTATAAGTTTCCCCATCCCTCATGGCTTGAAGTATATCTCCATTCGGTAGTTGTGATTCACCGTCCACGACTTTTCCTCTATGGATGTTCAGGGTTCTACATTTTTCAATGCCGAATTCCATTCGAACATCACTTGAAAAAGAACTGACGGTTTTCAGGAGCTCATCCAATTGCTTCTTGTTTGCAGCATATAGTTTGATGTCGTCCATGTAGAGTAGGTGGGAAATAGTATGTTCTTCCCGCGCTGTCTTGATCTTAAATCCACATTTCGTACCGCGGAGCATAGATGATAAAGGGTTCATTGCCAAACAGAACCATAATGGGCTCAAGGAGTCTCCTTGAAAGATCCCACGACGTATGGGGATTTCTTCGAGCTTAATCGTATTGTTGTTCATAGTGACTTGTATTGATGTTCGCCACTGAGACATTGTTGTCCTCAAAAATTCCACCAAAACAGGATTGATTCCATAAATGTGCAGCACCTCGATGAGCCACGAATGAGCGGTGCTGTCAAATGCCTTCTGATAGTCGAGGAAGGCTGAGTGCAAGTTCCGTCCTTTCTCATGTGCCTGTTTCATGATCACTGAGTCGATGATGAGTTGTTCCTTGCACCCTTGGTGTTTTCTTCTGCATCCTTTCTGTTCTTCAGCCATAATGTTGTTTTGATCCAAATGTTGATATATTCGGTTGGATAAACATGAGGTGAGTATTTTATATAGTGTTGGAAGACAAGTGATAGGTCTGTACTGCGACGGGTCTTGTGTCCTATCGCTTTTTGGAAGCATATAGGTTACTCCTTCGGTTAAGAATGTAGGAGCTTCTTGAGGATGTTGAAGTATATGCGTAAACTGTCTCGCTATGGCTTCATGCAGATGGCCAAATTTCTTGTACCAGAAGTTATGGATATTGTCGACTCCTGGAGCCTTCCAATTGCTTGCTTCCTTCAGTGCTGTCACCACTTCATCCACTGATATCTCTTCGAAGTTCATTTGTGGGATGTTCGTTCGATTTTTCTCCCTCCTGATCCAATCAGCATTCTCATTATGTTCCTTAGGCCTCGACCACAGAGAAGCCCAATAATTTTTCAATGACTGGGCTTCTGGCATAGCTCTGGTAACTTTGTTTGAGCTTTTGGTGATGTGTTTGAAGAAGTTTGCCTCGTTGTTGTGGAACAATTGGTTATGTTGTTTCCGTTGAGTGCACTTCACATATCTGGATAGTCTTTTCGCCTTCGCTTGAAGTTTCTGTTTCAGGGTGTCCACATATATGATGATGTGATGTTGGCTTTCCGATTTGTTCATGGTGTTACCAATCTTCTTCAGAATTTTTCTAACAAACGATTTCAGGCGTCGTGACGGGGATTCATTCCGCAGGAACTCGGTAAGACGGCCTATTTCCGTTCTGATTTTGTCGATGTCTTTCTCCAATCGGATTTGCCATGGTGGTTTCTTTATGGTTCTTTCCCGTGTGTGAAATTCGGGGGTGTGGACTTGTTGTTTGTGTAGTCGAAGGGTTGCTACTGCCCCACAATACACGAGAGTGTGTATTCCTTCCAGGCTGTTGAAGTCCTCAAGATGGTCATCGAAAGCTGCATTTACACTGGCCAGAATAATATTGGTGCTCTTGTTAGTTTTTAATTTAGGCAGCTTCGGGCGTTTTGTTGGATTGGCTCCCTGGAACTCAACCATGGCCATGTTGAGCAGTGATCTTGCAGAGTGCGCATATTCCCCTGATCCATTTGAATCAGACGGTACTTCCCCATTATCATTAGATTCCATATTCTGGATCTCATTCTGGTTCTGTTCTGGATGTGTTTCGATGTTAGCTCCAGTGTCGTTTCTCAGTTCCATGAGGACTTCATCTCGTATACTCCTCAATGTGTCCGTAGAGAGTAGGTTGTTTTTCACAATAGTTCGTCGTTGATCTGATATCCTTTGTTCAGAAATGTGGTGGAGTTCTGGATATCTCTCTATGAATTCTTGATGCAATCCATATCGGTATGCTGTCATGTTCGATTCCAAGTGTGTGATCTTGTAGTAGGAGCGCATAATGAAGGAGTTCATTTCTTGGGTCCACTTCATGCGTTTCCTAGGGAGTCCAGCTCTCGTGGTCGCGGGCATAGTGACTTGCGTCGCCGTTGAAGCATCAAGAGTGGGTTGAGGACTGTGGATAGCAGTTTCCTCTTGGTGGGGTGTTGCAGTAGCCCTACTCGGTATCACGCTGCTTCCGTCGTTATCCGAGGGAGACTGTGACTCATTTTTCGAACAAGACCCTCTTCCTAAATCTTGAACGCGACAGGAGGTTCTGGTGGTACAATGCCGATTCACCCGTTTGCTTCGTAAATTGTACATTCCATTGCTAGTGCATTTTATACCTACTGCCAGGTAGCTAGGGTACCTCGGGTGTGCTAAACCCGTACTCCAGAAAACCATTATTATTATTATTAGCTGCAAGTGGCTTCTAGAGTTCATGGGATCTGATGATATGAAGTGACCCGAGCAACACTGCTTTTTGCATTCTGTGCGCCAATACCTCGGCCAGTGGTCTACAGGCCGGGATAATCTTCAGTTCGTCTACGTAGTTGGCTCTCATTCCACCGAGACATCCTATGATTAGTACGACCATCCTAATTTTATGACCTGGGTATAGAGTTCCAAGCTCGAACATAAGATCTTTGTATTTTTGCCTCTTCTGTTCTTCTTTCATCACAACATTATTTTCAGCAGGGGAGGAGAATTCCACGACAAATAACTCCTTCAGCTCCTTGTCCAGCAGAAGTATGTCTGGCTTAACAGCATTAATCTGTCGTGTTGTTGAGACAGGATAGTTCCAGCATATGCGAGCTCTATCGTTTTGGACCACCGCTTCAATCTCCAGAGGCACATATGGTAGCACCGGTTCTTTGTCTATCCCATACGCGGCTCTCAGATGAAAGTATAGAATTCGGAGTGCCGCGTTGTGCCTCTCTACATACCCTGATGGAGCATGGACGCTGCAGGCGGAAAGGATATGCATAATCGTTTCCTGTTGCCTATGGCAAGCTCTGCACGTTGTTGGGGTGTCCATTTTCATGATATTCTTTTTATACCATCTCGTATTCAGTACTCCATCTTGACACGCCATCACAAATCCTTCTGTCTCTGACTTAAGGCTAGCTGACTTTAGAAAGGCGAAAGACAATTCTTCAGACAGGTCCTGGTCTTTTAAACTCCTGAAGTATATGGAGTGCAAGGTTTTACTCATATGATGTTCGAGTAATGTATCTGACTGAGACTTTCGGATCAGTCTTGCTAGGCTTCTTTGGTCCGCTCGAGTGATCGGTGTTCCAGCGAGGTCAGGATTGATCGATACGCCGGTTATGCTGAGCTTCTCCAGGGCCCTTTGTGCAGCACGGAATAGGAAGGCTCCATGGTTCGCAATTTCATGCTGAGCAACGAATTTCAGAAGCGGATCTTCACTTCTTAGAATCCTTATTGCCATTTCCAATGTTTGTTGATAGTGTTGGTATTCCAAACATTGCAATCCTCTACCCCCTTGGCTTCGGGGAAGGTATATCCTCTGTATTGAACTGTTGGGATGTAGGCTACGATTCATGTTCATCGTTTTTCTTGTTGACCTATCAAGATCCAGGAGTTCGTTCACCGTCCAGTTCACCACCCCGAAAGAGTAGGTGAGAATCGGGATGGCTAGCATATTTGTAGCAGAAACTTTGTTCTTTCCCGACAGCTGCGATTTCCAAATGTCTCTCAGCTTCTTTTTGTAGCTGGCTGTTAAGGCATCCTTTATCTGGGTTGTCTCCAGTACACCCCTCTGTTTCATCCCAAGAAACTTATACGTTTCTCCGTCTTCGAGGTGTCGAATAGTCAATCCATCTTCCAGTCGAATATCTTCTCCTGCGTCTTCAGCTTTTCCCCTGCGCAGATGAAAAACAGCACACTTGTCCAAACCGAACGACATTCCCATTGCTGAGGTGTAGTCTGAAACGATATTCAGTAGTTGCCGTAGTGCGGACTCGGAGGGAGCGTAGAGCTTCAAGTCGTCCATGTACAAGAGATGCGAGATCAGGTGGTTCCTTCTGCCTGGTGGTCCGGCCTTGTATCCTATCTTGCTCTCCCTCAACTCAATTGTTAGTGGTATGAGTGTTATGCAGAATAACAACGGGCTTAGCGAATCTCCCTGAAAAACTCCTCTCCTGTATCTCACCCATCCCGTATACACGGTTCGACCCTCTGTTCGGATGGAAAACTTCGTTTTCCACAGCGCTATGATGTTTTCTATCGCGTGGATGATGTTAGGGTGAACTTTCAGCATTTTTAATAGCCGTATTATCAGTTCGTGCGGCGAGGTGTCATATGCTTTCGCGTAGTCTAACCATGATGTGTGTAGGTCGCGCTTGTAGTATCTGGCGTCTAGACATACGCTCTTGTCTATGAGCAAGTTGTCCTTGCATCCTTGCACTCCTTTCTTTGCTCCCCTCTGTTCGTATATACTGTCCCACACTGGTCCAATAACCCTCAGAATTTGATGTTGAATTACACTTGTGAGGATCTTATACAGTGTATTGAGGCAAGTGATTGGGCGGTAGTTCTTGGGTTGCCCTAAATCACCTGATTTTGGTATCAGCACTGTTCTACCCTCTACCAACCATGGCGGAATGGGCTCACGGCGAGTCAGCATCCCGCTGAATAATCTTGCCAGGTGTTGATGTGTAGCTGGAAATCTCTTCCACCAGTAGTTTTGAATACCGTCCAGTCCAGGTGCTGTGAAATCACGCTTGTTCTTAAGGGCTTGTCTAATATCTTCGGTTGATATTTGAGAAAGTTCATCGTTTTGCTGTTGGTTTTGATCACACATCTGCTGGAATCTGAGAAGTGCGGGAGTATCCCTGGTTTCTGCTCGTTGTTCATATATGCTCTTCCAAAATTCTTCGACCTCTGGAGGTGATGGTGGTTTCTGTGTCATTTGTTGTTGGGACTGAAATAATTTCGATGGTTCTGCGTTGAAGGTGTTGTTATCTTCAATCCATTTTTGCCTTTTTATCAGTTTCTTTCGCGCTGCTGCGAGTGATCTTATTTTATCTACAGCTTTCTGCTTCAGTAAATGGACTGTGGGCAAGTCTACTCTATGATGTATGGAACGAAGCTCCTCAATCATATCCTTCATTTTCTTGCTTGACTCAATCTTGCCTTTCAGAACATCTATGATACATTGGTATCAAGATGCCTGCTGCCTCATTGATTTTATTTTGGTATCAAGCCGCCTGAGTCTTAGCTTATGCTTATCCTCCTTCGTAGCTGTACTTTTCGGTGGGCATAGAAGGGAAGCGGCTGCTCTCACTGCAGCCACAACATCTTCTAGTGAACAGGTCTCGTTAAGGTGATCTTGAATGATGTTATCCAAAACGGCTAGATCTTCAGCCTCATGTCTTGTTTTTGTTTTTATTCGGGAGGTCTTGATCAGTGGGTTTCTAACGGCCGCCTCAAATGCTTCCCTGGTATTGACGATTAACTTAGGAACATCTCTCACCGTTCCTGGTTTTTGTTGCTGTTGGTCTGGAGCATCTGTCACCTGCTCTTCAGCTAGTCCTATTACCGGAACATCTCTCACCTGTTCCGTTCTTGGCCTTGGCCCTAGGGCTATTGCTTGGTGTTGTTGTTCTGGAGCATCTGTCACCTGCTCTTCAACTAGTCCTATTACCGGAACATCTCTCACCTCTTCCGTTCTTGGCCTTGGCCCCAGGGCTATTGCTTGATGTTGCTGGTTTTGAGCATCTGTCACCTGCTCTTCACCTTGTTCTATTTTTGGAACATCTCTCACATGTTCTATTATTGGCCTGTTGAAGCGTGTACCAGACCTGGTTTGGCTCGCGATATTTCCACAAGCTACAGCTTGTTCTTCGGCTGTGTCAATCGTCAATTGCTGATGTTGGTTCGAAGCATCTGTCACCTGCTCCTCAGCTTGTTGTTCTGTCCGTTCTTGCTCTTGAGACCGCCATAAGATTCCTCTTCTTATGACACGACTGATCTGTTCCGTTCTTGGCCTCGCCCCTAAGGCTTTTGCTTGGTGTTGTTGTTTTGGAGCATCTGTCACATGCTCTTTTCTTGGAACATCTCTCACATGTTCTGTTATTGGCCTGTTGGAGCGTGTAACAGTCCCGGTTTGGCCCGCGATTTTTCTCACCATGGCTACAGCCTGTTCTTCAGCTGTGTCAATCGTCAATAGCTGATGTTGGTTCGAAGCATCTGTCACCTGCTCCTCATCTTGTTGTTTCGTCCTTTCCTGCTCTTGAGAGCACCATAAGATTCCTTTTCTTTTGAGATGACTGATCTGATCTCTAAGGTTTTGCTGCGTCATGTAGCCAAGGTCTGGATAATTTTCGCACCACAGACCATGCAGCCTATTCATGTATCCCCGTCTTTCGGGTCTTGATCTTTTGTATAGCGCAGACAGCAGGTCATGCTGCTCGGGCGTCCACTTGTGGCGTCCCCTTTGTGCTGTCCTGTTTCGGCTGCCGGTTCCGACTACGGGCTGCTCTTTCGAACGTTGAATCCCAATGCGACCGACAACCTGAACTCTCTCCTCGTCGATGTCCTCCTCGTCTAAAGGCATAGCTTCTTGTATGGCAGGCGCCTGCCTTCTCAGCATCCTGCCGTTGGTGTCCCGCATGCTGTCACGTCCAGCACCAACTCCAGACGCGCCCTGACGATCCCCAGGCAGCGACTGTTCTCCGAGGCTTCGTATATATTTGTCCGACATCGGTTGAGAGTGACCGGGGTCCGCGGGATTGTCACACCCGTATACTACACAGTAGTACCCCCGTGCGGATTTATTATTATTATTATTATTTCTTCATCATCGGTCTCCCGGTCTCAGCTCGAGCTGGTATTACTTCTATGAACCAGTGAAAAAACATTTCAGTTCCTCCCACTAGTTCAGGAATTTCCGCACGATGTGACAGGTTTGCAAAGCTACAGCCTGCTGTGCATATCCCGCGATCCTCTGGGATATTTCGATCTTTTGAAGATTTTTCTTAAATGATTTGGACATGACTCCCTCAGCCGAAATCACCAATGGTATAATAGTGACTTTCGACAATTGCCACATATTCTTCAGTTCCATTGCCAAGTTCTCGTACTTCGTTATTTTTTCCGACTCCGTTCTTCCGATGTTATGAGTCAATGGTACTGCCACATCAATTATCACCCCATACTTCTGATCTTTCTCAATGAATACAAGGTCCGGTCTATTGTAGTCCACTGATCTATCTGTTGTTATGGGTCTGTCCCAATAGAGAACCGCTGCGTCTGTTTCCAACACTGCTGCAGGTTGATACTTATAATATGGCGGACAAGTATCCAAAAAACCATGTCTAAGGGCCAACTGCTGGTGAACAATTTTTGCCACTTGGTTGTGTCGGCCCAGATATGCGTTGTCGGCAAGAACTCGACAACCTGCGATTACATGCTCAATAGACTCGCCAACTGCGCCGCACTTCCTGCATTTGTCCTCCACGTTCAGCTTCAAACAGTGCTTCTCATAGTTGCGAGTTCTTATAACTCGGTCTTGGATAGCCGTCAGGAATCCCTCAGTTTCAGGATACAATTGTCCCGCATTCAACCACGACAAAGAAGCTAATTTATCGATATTTTCCCCCTCAAGGTGTTTGGGAAATCTGCCGTGCAGAGCTTGCTCCCGCCATATACTTATATCTTCGCTTCTCGTGGTGATATCGAATGTCAGTTCTCTGTGTTGTAGGTTCAGAGGTGTGTATCCCTTATCCTCTGTTGTCACCAATTTCATCAGGCTATCTTCAGACTCGAGCAGTCGCTGCCTCAAGTTTTTCTCCTGGGTTCTGCAGAGTTTATAGATGTTCAACAGACCTCGTCCGCCATCTCTCCTGGGTAGATAGAGCCTCTTCACCGATGCGTTGGTGTGCAGACATCGAAACTTTGTCATTAGGCGGCGGGTTTGTCGGTCCAACTCATTCAGATCAGCGTCTGACCACTTCAAGACTCCAAAAGTGTAGGTCAGAGCAGGCGTAGCCCATGAGTTCAAGGCATCGATCTGGTTTCTAGCAGACAGCTTGGTGTTGAGCACTTTGGTTACCCTGCTCTTATATTTCGCAGTGAACTCAGCTTTCAAACGGGTGTGGTCAATCCGTTGATTTTGAGGAATGCCCAGATACTTGTAAGTCTCTTCTGGCAACATACTGTGGATGTCCTGAAATTGTTCCTGGGTATTCTCCATTTTACCCTTCCTGATGTTGACTATGGCGCATTTATCGATACCGAAAGACATGTCAATGTCTTTGCTGAAGGAGCGCACTATATCTATCAGCGAGTGGAGTTGTTTTTGGTTCTCGCCGAATAGTTTCAGATCATCCATATACAGTAAATGGGTAAGTTTTCGCGGATTCCTCATTGCTGGTCTGTACCCTATGTTGGTGTTTTTCAAAAGTGTAGATAGAGGATTCAGCGCTATACAAAACCACATCGGCGACAGGGCATCTCCCTGAAATATCCCCCTCGATATTTTCACGGTTCCAGCATTGATGTTGTTTATAAGAATGTTTGTTTTCCATGTGCTCATTAGATGTTGGAGCACGGCTTTTATTTTCGGACAGATCTTATAAATCTCCAGTACTTTCAGAAGCCAATCGTGGGGCACCGTATCGAAGGCCTTCTGATAGTCGATATAACATAGACTTAAATTCCTTCTTCTCGCTTGGGCTTGCTTTAATACTACAGCGTCTATGGTGAGTTGATGTTTGCATCCTGCCGATCCTCGAGAGCAGCCTTTCTGTTCTTCTTCCAGAATGTTGTTGGCTTCACAGTGACGATATATCGCATTATTCACAAGCGTTGTGAATAGCTTGTACACCACTGACAAACACGTTATGGGTCGGTAGTTTTCTGGCTTGCTGCGATCTCCTCTTTTGTGAAGCATATGGGAATTGCCTTGAGTGAGGAAAGTAGGTATCTTGAAGGGATCTTCTAGTGCCTCCGAAAAACATCTAGCTAGACTTGGGAAACATGCTGGAAATTGTTTAACCCAGAAGTTGTGAAGTCGGTCGGGTCCTGGCGCCTTCCAGTTACTAGTGTTTTTGACAATGTTGGAAATTTCTTCGACTGTGAAAAGATCTGTCTTCATCTCAACGATTTCTGAGGCCTGGTGTTCAATGTCCATAAGCCAGCTAGTATTCCTCTGAAGTTGACCACTCTCCGACCATAGAGAACTCCAATATTGCCGAAATTCATCATTGTTGATGTCAGCTTGCTGATTGGAGGAGATTTCGGAGGGCTTTTCAAGACTTCTGAAGAACTTCTTTCTGTCTCTCACATATTCAGCGTTTTGTTGTTTTCGCTTTGTTAACTCATTGTATCTTCGCAGGCGAGCACCTTTCGCTTTAGCTTGTTGTCTCAAGCGATCTTTCAGATCAACTATGAACTCTTTATATCTTGGAGATTCCAGGTCCAGCCCTGCGGATGTGGCTATTTTCCGCACTTTGTTCAGTACTTTACGCGATTTATTATCCTTCAGGAACTCATCCAAGACATCAACTTTTCCTCGAAGTTTATCGACGTCCTGCATTAATCTTCTTTTCCAGGCAGGAGTTTGATTTTTCACTTTCTGTTCACTGGTTCTGGGGGTGTAGATCTTTTGCCCATTTTGTCCGAGAACTGTGATGGCAGCACAGTACAGAGATAAGTGGACTTGTTCCAACGTCCATTGAGTGCTCAGGTGTTCCGCCAATATTTCGTTGAGCCTCTCGATGTTATTTTTGGCCGTAGAGTTGAAGTTTAATTTTGGAAGGATGGGGCGGTTGAGCGGATCAGTAGATTCGTATTGTGCCAGGTTACTATAGAAGGTGTCATACAGTTGGCGATATTGTGGGGAGTCTTGGTGAGCAGTTCGTGTGACAGACAGGTCCCTCGCCGTATCTGCTGGTCTCTCCAGCGGCTCGGTGGGTTCTTCATTCTGAATTCCGACAATCTGTTCTTGATTGATTGTGTAGCCCATTTCTCTCTTGATCTCATCTAGTTCCTGTCTTGTCAGGTAGCCTTTTCGTATAATAACATTTTTACGATCCGCAATGTTCCCTTCCGTTAGCTGAAGTTCTGGATGTCTCTTGGTGAATTCTGTATAGAGGGAGTATCTCCATCCAGGAAGTGGTTTGTCATCGCAATTATTCACGTAGTAAAAGGCTCGCATCACTTCAACATTCATTTCGCGGCTCCACTTGATACGTGTGTTATTATTATTATTATTATTATTATTATTATTATTATTATTATTAATTCTCGGCTTAAGTATTTTCATCATTGGTCGGAATCCAACATCTGACCTAAAACTGAAATCGGAAAAAATTCGATGACGTAAAAGTGAAGCATAAATGAAGTCCTCTGGCTAATGATGACGAATCAGTGCTCCCCACCTAGGAACCCCCTCTCACTGCATACGAGGTGAACCGTATGATACTGAATTCCGGAAAAGGTATCACACACACTGGTAGCTCAGCGGGAGAGCATCCGCCCGGCAAGTGGAAGACGCAGGTTCGATTCCTGCTCGGTGTGTGACTTTTTCCGGAATTTCACAAAATTTGTCTGCATGCCGCAAAATCTTTCCCTAATTATTCACACAGACAATAAAATCCATTTATATTTTCATATATATTTATTTGGAAGAGATAATTTTGAATTAGTAACAGACCACAAACCCCTCGAAACAATTTTCGGACCAAGATCTAAACCATGCGCTAGGATCGAGCGATGGGTCCTCAGACTCCAAACGTATAATTTCAAAGTTGTATTCAAACCAGGAAAATCAAATATTGCCGATTCACTTTCAAGATTATGTGTACAAAATAATCAAATCAGCAACATAGACACTGAAAGTTACATAAACAAAATCACTGAATATTCTCGACCAATAGCTGTAACCCTGGATACCATAAAACAACATTCGGAAAAAGACCCGGAAATTCTAGCAATAAGAAGAGGTTTATACGAAAACCAATGGGATGACTCTCTTAAACATTATAAAATATTGGCTAATGAATTATGTTTCAACGATGATATTTTATTGAGAGGTACAAGAATAGTCATTCCTTCGAAACTAAGAGAAGCTGTTTTAGATGCTGCACACGAGGGCCATCCTGGTATAGTCTCGATGAAAAACCGTTTAAGAACTAAGGTATGGTGGTCTAAAATCGACAGTGATGCCCAAATTCGAGTTAAAGGGTGTAAGGGTTGTACACTCGTATCAGCACCAAATCCTCCTAACCCACTGAAACGAAGAGAGTTTCCTTTGGAACCGTGGGTTGATGTTGCCTTAGATTTTATGGGTCCCTTACCGAAAGGAGAATATTTATTTGTGATCGTTGACTACTATAGTCGATATAAAGAAATTCATATAATGAAACAAATAACCGCTGCTCATACTATAGCGATACTGAAAGCAATATTTTCACGTTTAGGAAACCCTTTGTCCATTACTATGGATAATGGCAAACAGTTATCAAGCCACGAAATGCATGAGTTCTGCAGTGAGAGGGGAATAAAAATTTTCCATACAGTGCCCTATTGGCCCCAAGCTAATGGCGAAGTAGAAAGACAGAATAGGGACATTCTCAAGCGGCTCAAAATCAGTGCCACTCTCAAGAGTGACTGGAAAGATGATCTTTTTATAATGGAAACGGTTGATCGGGTAAGTAGTCTATTGTTTTTTTTTAATAGCTCTTTATTGTCTTAGCCAAGCTTTCGGATAATTTCTCATCCTTCTTCGGGGCTACTGGAAAATTACATAACATTGTTAAAAAATATAAAAAAGTAAGCGTAATAAACTTACAACAATGTGAGACTTCAATAATAATAAAAATGGTAAAAATAATCCTATAATCTCCATACACATCATCAGGAAAATCTTTCGTTCATTCTCAAAAAACCAATATCATGTAAGTCAAATGACACAAGAATGAACGATGTCAACATTTTAACATTAAAAACACAAGGAACAAGAAGTATAGGAATGAACGACAGATGAGGCCGAGTGACGGCATCAACGAGGAAACACCAGGCGTTTTATCGTGAGAGGATCATCTCATCTGACTCATATTAATCAATTCGACAATATTACAATACATGGAATTGATACCATTAAAATCCGTGTTAATATTTAAGTTATTATTATGGCTCATGATTTCAACCGCCTCCAAAAACTCCCGCTTGTACCTATTACGCTCAGACCTCAAGCACTTAGCCTCCGAGAATCTCATGGTATGTCCAGTTTCGTATACGTGTTTGGATAGACCCGTGGTTTGCTTTTCCATTATGCAATCCCTAACATGTTCCTTTATTCGAGTTTTTAAATTTCTGCCAGTTTGGCCTATATAGGGCTTATTGCATTCCATGCAATCGACAGAGTAAATTATTCCCGATTTGTTAGTTGTTGGCGTTTTGTCCTTCATTTTTGAGAAAACGTATTTACCTAAAGTGCAGGGCATGCGTGCAGCAACTGTAAGATCTTGACTGCTGGGTAAGTGTCTTCTGAGTGTTCTTACGATAGAAGGTGTGATGGCAGGGTGGTAAAGCATAGAGAAATATTTTTTGGGGACAACTGAATTCTCTCTATCAATGGCTGGAAGGGGATCCTGTCCTACGTTGGAGTCAGATTCTGTGATACGACCAGGTGTATTAAACAAACATTTACTAAGGAGTCTTCTGGGATAAGAATTTTTTGTGAGGAGGTGATGTAACCTATGGAGGCTTGATTGCAACAAATGAGGGCTCACCAACTTTTCTATTCGACTTTTTAAGCCAAGTATGAGATTTATCTTGTGCTTGAAGTCGTTTGTACGTAATAGGTACAAGCGGGAGTTTTTGGAGGCGGTTGAAATCATGAGCCATAATAATAACTTAAATATTAACACGGATTTTAATGGTATCAATTCCATGTATTGTAATATTGTCGAATTGATTAATATGAGTCAGATGAGATGATCCTCTCACGATAAAACGCCTGGTGTTTCCTCGTTGATGCCGTCACTCGGCCTCATCTGTCGTTCATTCCTATACTTCTTGTTCCTTGTGTTTTTAATGTTAAAATGTTGACATCGTTCATTCTTGTGTCATTTGACTTACATGATATTGGTTTTTTGAGAATGAACGAAAGATTTTCCTGATGATGTGTATGGAGATTATAGGATTATTTTTACCAATTTTATTATTATTGAAGTCTCACATTGTTGTAAGTTTATTACGCTTACTTTTTTATATTTTTTAACAATGTTATGTAATTTTCCAGTAGCCCCGAAGAAGGATGAGAAATTATCCGAAAGCTTGGCTAAGACAATAAAGAGCTATTAAAAAAAACAATAGACTACTTACCCGATCAACCGTTTCCATTATAAATAAGTTATAGTCGAGATAAACAACTGCTTGATGATCTTTTTGACTATTTGAGCATGTACAACAGCACTCCACATTCAACAACGGGCAAAACACCAGCTGATTTATTTTTCAGACGACAGTTTCGTGACAAAATTCCGAGTGCACTAGATTATGAATACAAAACAACTGACCAGGATGCTAGAGACCAAGATAGAATTCAGAAGGCTAAGGGTAAGGAATACATAGACCTAAAAAGAAGAGCTGAGATCGACAATCTGAAACGTGGGGATAAAGTCTACGTAAAAAATATGATAAAGAAAGACAAGCTTACTTCTAATTTCAATCCTGCTGAGCACACTATAATCGAGAAGAAAGGAGCTGACGTTCAAATCCAAAATGACCACACAGGAGAAAAGTTGAGAAGAAACATTGTACATTTAAAAAAAGTTGAAGGAGAATGGAAGGTATATTCAGGAGATGAAGGAAACGATTTTGAATAATAATTTGAATGACTGGAACAAAACAAAAGTTGATATCATTCTCATTTAGTACTGTATGTATTACTTATTAGATTCATTTTTAAAATAATAGTTTTCCATTGAATAATTATATTGCTCATATCATACCAAAAATTATAAATTTATTGAAAGGAAGGGATGTACCATATGAGTTGTAGTTTTTATATAATAAAATATCGGTTTCCGTCAAAGGAACGAATATGATGAATCAGTGGATTCGATATCATAGAGATAGAGATGTATCGAATAGCTGTCAGTCAGATTCTACCTTTGACGGTGAGCGGAGACAAAAGTAAATTGTGTTTTCTTCTGACCTTCTTAGTGTTATACTGAGTGACCCTAGTTATAAGAAACTGAGATAAAGGGCAGGACACTACAACGCTTATCAGTAGTAATATCATTGAAGAGATTGAATTTCCGTGATAATTCTATCGATTTATTTTCAAACTCAAATGAGTTCGCGAGTCCGTAGGACGAGTGGTGGTTCCACAAAGCAACTGATTTGAGTTTGGAAATGAAAGATAGACTTATGAGTGAAACAGTCAGTAGTAATATCACAAGAGATTGAATTTCCGTGATAAGTCTATCGATTTATTTCCAAACTCAAATGAGTTCCTTTGTGGAAACACAAGAGATTGAATTTCCGCGATGAGTCTATCGATTTATTTTCAAACAAAAATGAGTTGCGTAGGACGAGTGGTGTTTCCAAGCAACTCATTCGAGTTTGGAAATAAAAGATGTAACATGTAAAGTTGACGTCTACAATTTATTTTCATTAGTTGTCAAACTCTTGATGTTCATAGTTCAATCACAGATAAGTCTGTGGTTCAATCGCTGAAAATACCGAAGTTGTCAGACCAATCATAATTCAGAGACAGTTGGTATTATCGCGATAATACGAGCTGTCTTTGGACTGTGATTGGTCAGTTTTTGAAATGAGTGAAATACCACCACATATACTCCATTCACTTTTATAAAGTATCGCGGTTGGCCATGATTTAGGTTTATCAAGTTTTTTCCCCTAGAACAGACGCAGGTTGGCACTTGTGAAAATTAAGCGACATTGCCAGGTCTACTTTCTATTTACTCTTTTTCGACTTGGTAAATGGAGTTAGTTCTTCGAAGATTTAACTGTGGCGCAGGTTTCGTAGAACTACTACATTTTCATGCTGGAGTATTTCAGGTTGTGCAAAAATGTATTTAAATGTCTTCTGAATTAACATAATATTTTCTCAAATCCATTAATTTCCCCAAGTAAATGAACATTTTGATAAATACGTAATTACTACGATTTTTTAGCAGAAACGACAACGTTGTGGGCGTATCTGACAGTGCAATGACCATAACCTAACATTTTCAAAATATACGCGGTGAAATGTGTCAAAATTTCATGGCAAACCGCGATACTTTATAAAAGTGAATGGAGTAGGGGAAATACGTACAAAATGACATATATGGACAAAATGACATAGGCATCATAACTTGAGTTCGGAGGTATGAAATGCAGAACTGCCTAACACATTACACGACCCGAGTGGCTTCAATTAACCTCTGAAAATTAGCAAGAGCTACTCATGTTCATTCGGTCGTTATGAGTGATAACAGAAATCAATAGGTCACGAGTTTTTTTTCATTGCGCCAAATTTTAAGAAGAAATGGCCAGTTTTCACCATTTTTTTCATTCAAATTGCATTCAATTCAAACTTTACTTATTTGTCATTGTATTCACGGAGCTTTTTGTATGTTGAATATACTTTTTGTATTAATTCGATACATTTCTAGTTTTATAACGCTATATGGACAAAATGACATATACAGTGAACGGACAAAATGACATAGGTATTTCAGCTGAATTAAACGTATCTACCGGACAAAACCAAGACAATCCATCTCAGGCTCCATCAGCAAACAAAGAATCAGGACTTGTCTAAACATATTCATAACAAAATCTTCATCTGCGGCTAATAAAGGCAATGCTTCTTAACCTACTCTTGTTGATTCCAAGGACGATTTATAAGTGAACAAGGCAAACGTGAGCCGAGGACTCGACAAACGTACTTATGCCGGCCATACACGTTACGGTCTACCGGAGAGGTATACCTGCGCAGGTATACCTGTGCAGGTATACCGGACGTCGGTCGTGTCTCTGCAGCTTCTTTTTTGTCTCGATCATGGTACGCTTTGTTTTTGACTTGCGATAGGCATGAATGCGTTTTATAGATTTCAATAAAATATTCAAGGAAATTTTTAGTAGAATCTGTTGGTGCCATTTTTGCGTATTGATTTTTGATACAGGTGACAATACGATATCATTCACTACTCGACGTGGAGACAACTGACGGCGACAACGTTTATGACAGCAAATTACGTGACCTGCGCAGGCGACCGGTGTACAGGGTGGGCAAAATTGTTGCTATATGAACTCAAACTTTTTAACCCGAGGAGATAGAGAAAAATGAATGGCACCTTATAGTCCTCTTTTTTCAAGAAACTGATAATGCCATCAACTGTATTCCTCTATCTTCTTTCGTTTCCGAGTAATAGGCCAAAATTGAAATTTTGGCGATTTCAACTTTGGTCATTATCTCCGTTTCTGTTTATGCTAGGATGTTGGAATAAAAACATTATACAGGCACTTTTCTGATAGCAATCCAGTGGCGTAAGTTGTGTTTTTTCTTATGGAAACAGTAGTTTGAACTGACATAGAAAGAATCGCCTTTTTTTTCCCGTTTCAGAAATGTATCATATGTTTTAGTTCATGTAGCACCAATTTTGCCCACCCTGTACATGCACACATGCACAGGCACATCGTACGGTGTCACTCAAAAATATTGATTTTCGATCTTGCACCGGTCGCCTGTACAGGTTGAGAAAACTGCACAGGTCTAATCCCACACACGCTCCGGTTGACCTGCACAGGCATGCCTGCGCAGGTATACCTCTCCGGTAGACCGTAACGTGAATGGCCGGCATTAGTTTCAACTTCTACACCTAATAAGATTGCAATCAAATCAAAAAAGAGCCAATACCTCCTCCAAAAACAAGGAGACAAGTCCCTAGGGCATTATTCAAAGAAGACAATGAAGAAGAAAATGTTCCTAGCAACTTTCGAGATCATGAAGACGACTGTCCAGTGTCCATCTATTGTTATGAGACCTTTTTTTCCGATTTAGATCTTCTCCAGGATTAGCCCTAAAGAAGACTGGTTACGGTGCATGTATTGGTTGCATTGGGCTCACGCATCTTGTGCTGATGTTCCTAGAAGAACCAAGAGTTTCATTTGTGAACTTTGTCAGTAGTTTTGTAACTATAAGTAGAAAAATACAAATGCCTGTTGCCGGTATGTCATTTTGTCCATAGCATGCGAGCAAAATGAATTTCGTTTATCCGAATTTATCTAAGAATATTTTATTTCTTGGTACTTTTATTTCATAAAGGTTGATTAGATTTTGTGAAGAGAGGACCAAAGTTCAGAGGTGTCGAATATGACATTTGTGAAGATCCCTTAATTGGGGGGAGTACTTCAAGGGCGCAGTCACCTTTACGGGAAATAAATGCTCGAGCGCCAGCCACAATAGGTTTAACAAGGTTGTGGCGCCTTGAACTCTCCACTTCTGCCAAGGTAGCTTTTATACAGTGGAGAAGGGTTCGGTTTAATCTAAGAAGTTAGCGATTAAAAGTTCTGTTTCTATCGTAAATGTTGCCAAAGTTAAAGGTTCACTTAAAACACCAAATTGGATTTTACAAAGTTTACTGACTTCAAGCAGAAATGACAATGAGGAAAAATATATTAACACTAAGAATCAAAAACTAAAACTGATTTCATTTGAGAGTAAACATGAAATTAAAAGAAATGACTTAAATATCGGTATTTTACAATGATTAATAAATTCAAGAATAAACGGTGATCGGGTGAGCAAGACGGTCGGGCGAGGTGAAAGAATGCGAGAATTGGACGGTAAATAGGGGAGTACGGGAGTAACAAAGCACAACTTCAAGATTCGGCAGGCCACGGAAAATATCATACAATCCAACTTTCTCAATGGGGTGTTCCACACTCAAATATGGAGGAAAAATTATCGGACAATACTTAGACTATGGCGGATATGACCGGGGAAACAAGGGTAGCGGTATCAGCAACGACGTCCGGTCAAGGGACTCCAGATAATGGAACCTCTCGACCTGACGAAGCGATTCTAGTAAATCCGCAAACGTCCAGCGGGTTAACAAGGGGTGAAGCGCGGCCGTGACCCCGTTGTGATCTCGCCGATGTCAACCCACAAGGACGTCGCTGTGAAATATGAATCTTCGAGCACCGCTAAGTGCAGGGGGATCGGATACGGTGGAGAACCAACCACGCCTAGCCAAGTAGCCCCAGGAAAATGGAACTCCTCGACCTGGCGAAGTCTCTGGTATTTGCGTCAACCTTGAGCGAATTGAGAAAGGGTGAAGCGCGGCCGTAACCCCGTTGTGATCTCGCCGATCTCAATCCTCAAAAGGTCGCTTGCAAATACAGAGATTAAGGCCCCACAAGGGGATCGAAATACAAGATGAAATCTTGAGAGTAAAATGGGAACTAAGATAAGCTGGGCACGGTAGTGTACCAACAACGTCCAGACAAGTGGCTCCAGAAAATGGAACCCCTAGGCTTGACGAAGTCTCTGGGATTTCTGTCAACCTTCAGCGAATTGAGCAAGGGTGAAGCGCGGCCGTGACCCCGTTGTGATCTCGCCGAGCTCAATCCCCCAAAAAGGTTGCTGATAACTCCAGAGATTAAGGCACCACCAGGGAATCAAAATACACGAAGAAATCTCGAAAGTAAACTGGGTACGGAGGTGAACCAACAACGTCCAGACAAGTGGCTCCAGAAAATGGAACCCCTAGGCTTGACGAAGTCTCTTGGATCTCGGTCAACCTTCAGCGAATTGAGTAAGGGTGAAGCGCGGCCGTGACCCCGTTGTGATCTCGCCGAACTCAATCCTCCAAAAAGGTTGCCGCTAAATCCAGAGATTAAGGCTCCACCAGGGAATCAAAATACAAGATGAAATCTTGAAAATAAGATGGCGTCGAAAAGAAATCGGGTACGGTAGTGAACCAACCACGCCCAGACAAGTGGCTCCAGAAAATGGAACCCCTCGGCTTGACGAAGCCTCTTGGATTTCCGTCAACCTTCAGCGAATTGAGCAAGGGTGGAGCGCGGCCTTGACCCCGTTGTGACCTCGCCGAACTCAATTCTCAAAAAGGTTGCTGATAAATCCAGAGATTAAGGAATCACGAAGAAATATAGCACAGTATGAAATTGAGAAAATGATGCGGAAAAACTACAGGCAGGTTTCGGTGGTGGACCAACAACGCCCAGGTAAGTGATCCCAGCGAAAGAGTATCACTCGACTTGACGAAGTCTCTCGTATATCCGTCAACCCTCAGCGAATTGAGCAAGGGTGGAGCGCGGCCTTGACCCCGTTGTGACCTCGCCGAACTCAATTCTCAAAAAGGTTGCTGATAAATCCAGAGATTAAGGAATCACGAAGAAATATAGCACAGTATGAAATTGAGAAAATGATGCGAAAAAAAACTACAGGCAGGTTTCGGTGGTGGACCAACAACGCCCAGGCAAGTGATCCCAGCGAAAGAGTATCACTCGACTTGACGAAGTCTCTCGTATATCCGTCAACCCTCAGCGAATTGAGCAAGGGTGGAGCGCGGCCTTGACCCCGTTGTGACCTCGCCGAACTCAATTCTCAAAAAGGTTGCTGATAATTACAGAGATTAAGGTATCACCAAGGAAATAAAATCGTAAATCAGGGAAGAAATAATATAGAAAATGGTTTAAAAGTATTGGAACACACAATGATTCAATTGTTAGAATGATATTTAACGGATAATGCCATGTAAGAAATATGAACGGGGCCTTACCGATCTACTGAAGTATGCACTGCACAAACTAAATAGGAGTCCTGTCTCAAATTTCACTAGCACTGATTTTACTTTTCACGGAAAATCAAATCGGAGAAATCAATGCTGAATTTACTAACTGTTTAAATCAAACTGGAAAATTATACTAATATTCAAAATGAGGAAAAGCGAAAAATAATTCAAACGAGCGTGAAACAGCAAAAGAGCGCAAAAGAGAGTTAAAGAGGCCTTCCGCAGGTCGTTTCGCCCTTATAAAACCTCCGGAAATGGTGGGGTTATGACGCGCTGAAAATTCGAAAATCTTGAAAGAAGGGGATAATCTCGTCCCCTGATTGGTTTAAATTGACGTCAGATTGTTCCAGAAATAAATCGAAAGAATTCCCACTACGTTAAAATTCGACAATTCAATCTCCGTTTTTTTTCAAATCCCCGGCCGTTGAAAAACGTGAAATCAACCAAGATACGAGCCCCTTATCGCAGCGCTCAGCATGTGCCCGAGCGTTTTTATACTTGCGGCGATGTTTATATTGTTGAATTTGTCGAATTAAATTTTCCTTCTGTTGGAATCACGGATATTTTATTGGGAAAATGATAAATGAGAACTGGACTTTTATGAATGAAAATTAATTATGGACTTCATTATAACTTGCGGTTTTGTTCACAATATTGAACTTATTGAATCAAACCTTCCTTCCATTGAAATCGTGAATAATTATGGAAGGAATAATATATGAAAATAGGCATTGAGTGAATAAAAATGACGAAGTTCATTACACCCCCCTTTCCTCCTCAAAAAAAAAATTCGAAGAATTTATTTTTTTCTTAAGATCTCACCTCACCTACACCGTACTTACTCATCCCTCACTCTAATTGTACACGTCTCCGAGAATGCCTGAATATCCATCCCTAGGAATCCGGTGTTGTCCGGCTTCTTGGAGTCGGCGTCTTGATGTCGGCGTCTTGGTATCTGCATCTTGTTGTCGGCGTCTTGGTGTCGGCATCTTGATGTCGGCGTCTTGGTGTCGGCAGCTGGTCACTTTGAACTCCTGCTGATCTGCGATCGATTCCTGGGCCTTTGAATGGATCCGGGTCAGTTATTCGTCGATGAAATTACTTTTTCCCCACTGGATAGATACTTGGGCCGGTGAAAAGGTTCGTTGTGGTAGCTCGTTGGTTCAATTGTGTCGATTACCATGTCCTTACCGAAGTCGAAGATCGTGATTATGACTACCTCAACGATCTGTTACCGAAGGAGAAAAACAGACGGACGGACAGAAACTGGTTAACGGCGATGACGGGCGGTCTTCTCAACCCCTTCTCTTCTGGATTCGGGGTTCAAGACAGACGGACTTTCCTCTTCATCTCCGTGCCACGGTTTCAAGTCCTTGATGTGAATGTGACGGATACGTTTACCAAACTGATCTTTCAGATCGTAAACTACGGGAGAGATGACTTTCGTCACGGTATACGGACCGGAATACTTCGGGGCGAGCTTGGACGCAAAATTATCTACCGCCGATGACAGCGGGCGTTCTCTACGCCAAACCTTGTCCCCCAACCTACAGGACCATTCTCTACGGCGTAGGTTATAGTAATGGCGCTGCTGGGAGAAGGCCCGTGATAGCTGCAACCGGACGAATTCGTAGGTCTCCTGGAGGCGGCGTAAACGGTTTGCATACTGGGCTATATCTTCCGGGCGTTCCACGGCGGCTTCTTGCTGATTTTCATCATCGGAATTCCCTCGAAACTCGGCTGTCGGAGGATGAATTTCTCTGCCAAAGTTGAGAAATGCCGGCGAAAACCCCGTAGAGTCATGCTTTGCCGAGTTGAGGGCGAAAGCCAATTCTCCGATCTTTTCATCCCAGTTACGGTGGTCGGCCTCGCAGAACTGAGCTATCATCGTTTTGATCGTCCTGTTAGCTCTTTCCACCGGGTTGCACTGCGGAGAATAAACGGGTGCAAACTTATGTTTGATTCCTAACTCCTGGAGGTTGCCTTTGAATAGCCGACAGTCAAACTGGGAACCGTTGTCGCTGATCACGACCGATGGGCTACCAAATTTCAGGACTACTTGCTCATAAAAGGCTTGGAAGACTCCTCTACCCGTGGCTGTCCTAAGAGGTTTGCACTCTATCCATTTAGAAAACCTATCCTGGAACATCACAAGGAAAACGTTTCCCTTCCTAGATCTGGGCAACGGACCGATAAGATCGGTGCTGACGGTATTCCACGGCTCGGTAATCGTATACGGCTGCATCTTGCCTGCAGGTTTCTGTTGGCTAACCTTGTAGCGTTGACACCTCGTACACCCCCGGACGTACTGCGCAACTTCCCTGAACATCCCTGGCCAATAATATTTCCGAGCTACCAGGGATATCGTTTTAGCAATACCTAGGTGACCGGCGGTTGGTTCATCATGATTTTCTACCAATATGGCCGGACGGTTCTCCTTAGGGACACATAGTTTCCAAGGACTTCCCATTTCCGACTCGGTAAAATCACCAGGATCCCAGAAATGTCGATATAATTTGCCCTCTTGAATTTGGTAGTCGGGGTGTCCGGTTGGGTCCTTATCGACTTCTTGAAATTTCCTCTTATACCAGGAGCACGATGAAGTGCTTCCTACCAAACAAGACTGCGGTTCCTCGGGCAGCGGGTCTCGTGACAGGGCGTCAGCTACCCGGTTCAAAGCACCTTTCCGGTACTTTATCTCAAAATCGAATTGTTGCAGGAAAACACTCCAACGGGCGATCCTGCCGGCTGGTGACTTGATGGATTGTAGCCAACGGAGGCTCATGTGGTCCGTAATCACAGTAAAGTGGTAGCCTTCCAAATACGGTCGCATCTTCTCGATCGCCCAAACTATGGCCAGACACTCTTTTTCGGTGACAGAGTAATTCCTTTCGGCATCATTGAGCGATCGGCTAGCGTATGCGATAACCCTCTCGTGCCCATCCAACACTTGTGTCAAGGCTGCACCCAATCCGGTTTCGGATGCGTCGGCCTGTAACACAAACGGCTGGTTGAAGTCAGGGCAGGCTAGAACCGGTGACTTGGTCAATTTCTCCTTTAATGTCTGGAAGGCTTGCTGCTGCTCGCTATCCCATTTCCACTTCTGTTTCTTTCGCAGAAGTGCAGTGAGTGGGGAAACGATGCGGGTGAATTCTTCCACAAATCGGCGATACCATCCAGCTATTCCCAAAAATCTTCGGAGTTCTCGGACGGTTTTGGGTGGTGACATCGAATTTATGGCGGTGATTTTGTCGGGGTCCGTTGCAATACCATTTTCGGTCACTATGTGACCCAGATATTTGAGTGATTTCCTCACGAAAGCACATTTGTCCGGGTTAATTTTCAGGTTGGCTGCTCTGAGACGGCGGAATACGGCTCTCAAGTTCGTCAAATGCTCCTCGAATGTTTCTCCCAGGACGACAATGTCGTCCAAATAAGCGAAGGCGACAGGATCCATTTCCGGACCGATGACACGGTCTAGAAGTCGTTGGAAAGTCGCTCCGGCGGAATGCAGACCGAAGGGCATCACTTTGAATTGGAACAGTCCTCTTCCAGGAACAGTGAATGCTGTGACAGGTTTGCTTCTTTCGGTCAGAGGAACCTGCCAGTATCCATGTTTCAAATCCAACGTGGATATAAATTTGGCCCTCCGAAGCTTATCCAATATCCCAGCAATATGCGGCAACGGGTATGCGTCCTTGATTGAAACCTCGTTGACCGGTCTGAAGTCAATGCAGAACCTTGGTTCGCCATTGGATTTCTTCACAATGACGACGCTTGAGCTCCATGGTGAACTTGACGGTTCCACGATACCTTCTTCCAACATTTTATCCACCTCCTGGTTTATAACTTCTTGCATCTTCGGGTTGTAGGGACGGTATCGCTGCTTCAGAGGTTGGGTTTCGGGTTTGATCTTGATGTCATGATCGATGAGTGTGGTTGTGCCCCGAACTTCGGAAAATTTCTGAAGTTCTGGTCTCAAGAACTCTTCCAAAATTTGTTCTTGTCCTGAAGCCACGGAGTTCACCATGGGTCTCTCGGGGGGTTTCAACACGAAATCCGGTGGGTCCAATAGTCGGCCGTTCAAGAAGCATTGTGCAGTCCTTAGATTAATATGGAAGTCATGCCTCGCTAATACATCCATGCCAAGTATGATGTCTATCGGTAATTGGGGAACCAGGAGCAGGTGAACATCGATCTTCATATCGCCCAAGGATAGTGACGCACGGCAAATCTCTCGCACTGCCACGCAGCTTCCATTGGCAACGGTTGCCAACACGTTGTTTACCGGTGTTGTGAGGATTCCCAAAACTTGGCACCTTTCGGCCGCTGATGAGCTCAGAAATGACCTTGAAGCTCCGGTGTCCAATAGGGCTCTGAAGTTGAGATGTTCAATACGGACGGCGATCATGGGGCGATTCTCCCTTGATGGGTACTTCGGTGTATTCGGGGAAGTAGGCGTTGGAAACTGTCGAGTCTTCCCATCCCGACAGTTTCGCTCTAGTTTTCCGAACATCTGCAATCCCGGGACAGTATACCCTGTCTCCCACACCGGGAGCAGAATATAACAGGCTTGGCTCTGCACTCTCGCCTCATATGTCCCATCGTACCACATCGCCAGCATTGTGGTTGCCTTTCGGCAAATCTCACTTGCTTCTCCCTTGCTGGTTCTCGGATGGTTCCTGATTTATCATTCGAAGGCCTTTCCGGTGCGGTGGTTGAAGTCATCTGTACGGAGGACGGCGGAGGTTCCTTGGTAGATGGTACGCGTGATGGTTCGACGGGAGTCCTATGGCTTGAGTCTATCATCAAGTTCCCAGTAGACTTCTGATTCACATTTTTGTAAACCAGGTGTAGTTCATCCATAAATCCTGGCCGGTCAGGAGGTGGCACGTAATGGTCTGCCTGCCACTGAACTAACTCGAACACTTTTCCCTTGTTCAGTAGTTCCGAGTACGTTCTTGTTTCCTGGAAGGCGAGGGCTTTCTGAAGTGACGGGATTAATCGCCTTTTAATGATGTTGACTTGTTCCTCCTCCGAAGGTCGCTTCGTGTTCAACTTCAAGAACAAGTTCTGCATTCGTGTTGTAAACAGGACTAATTTTTCTCCATCACCTTGAGTACGCTTTCTTATTTCTTCGAGTAGGTTCTCTTCATATTCTGGAGGCAGGAATGCTTCACGGAGTTGTTCCTTAAAATCTGGCCAATCCTGAAAGCAACCTCGGCGGGGAATGTACCAGTCCTTTGCATCCTTACGCAATAATTCGAAAATAGACTCGAATAATTGTTGGTGGGTAACTTTTCGGGTTTCAGCCAACTGCTCCACCTCTTCCAGGAAAGAATTCACACCACTCGTACCGTCGAAATATACGTTCCATTTGTAAACTGGGACCGAGTGATAATTCCAGTGGGAATTAATGGATGTTCCTCCAGCAGTTTCGTTCTCAGCTTCCTTATGATTCGGTAAAAGTGGCTCATATTTATTTCGCTTGACCCAGTTCTGCTCCTCTGCTTTATGTCCAGGTCTGTTTCGACAGTTCTCATCCAATTCCGGTAAATTGTTGTAATGACCGCCACGGAAAATGGGTTCGCCTTTCGTTGCTGTTCCGATATTAGCACAGTTCTGGCATGGTATGAACTGATCGGTTTGGTTCGGCCTCGTTGCTGGATTTGACCTGTTCGGTCCTCCACCATCTTGTTCATGTACACTGAGTCCAGTTCTGGAACTGCTTCTGTTCAGCTGATCTGGTTGCGAATGAACATGTTCTCCGGTAGTTCTGGAACTGCTTATGGTGGCTCGCCTTGATCCCTGTCGAGTATGCTGTTCTCCATTGGTTCCAGAACTTGATGTCCGATTCGGTAATGGCAATCCCAGTCCAGAACTCATCGGCTGTTGTCGGATTTGTTCCACTACCCTTGGTATCTCAGGTGCCTCCACGCCTAGTTCTGAACTACTTCTTGATGTTGTAGTTGTTCGTTCACTTTCCAAAAAGGGGAATGAAATTCGTCGCGTCGACTCCGCTACAACCGGTCTCGTTTGTATGGGCAACGGCTCTGCAGAACTAATTCCGTTTCCATAAGTTCTTGAGTTCAATAGGGGGCTGGTAAAATTCAGTCGGCGACGAACTGCGTCACAGGCTCTTTCACGCATTCGCTGCAGGAAGTCAGTTGGTAGACTTGTTCTCCGGTAGGTCCCATCCAGTTGTGGACCTGAACAGTGCATTCCTTCAGTTCCATTCCGAATTGCACTCGGGGACTCCTGACGCCCTCCTCGGACGGCAGCCGGTGTATCGTGAAATGAAATGAGTTCAATTTCCTGTTCCAGCAAGGTAGTTCCGGGAAACCTATTTGTTTCTGTGATCCTGGGCGGTGGGACGCCCTCTACCAGCGGCGCCTGCGCCACCTGTCGGACTCCGGCCATCAACTGGATGCCCTCTAACACTTCATGTGCATTGGCCAGACCTTCCAGCAAATTCTCCAACCTCTCTCGCTCTTCCACTGTCTCTGGCTCAATCAGCCCCAACCTGTTGCGGACATGTTCCAGACGGCTTCCTATCCGGGCTCCCTCATTATTGGCGTTCTCCTCATCGAATTCTCGAAGATTTTCAATCAAATCACACAAGATTCGACTCGCTGCGTCCATCTCCTCAATTGTACTCCTTAGGGTTCGCCCGAGCGGCACTCCCTGGTTGAGCACCCTCCGTAGCAGGATCCTGTTTTCATGGACAGTTCTACTGGCCTGTGTCCCACGGGCTTCCAACTCCCAAACCAGTTCCTCAGCTCGCAACCTATTCACGTTCATCACTGAAAATCCTCTACACGAAATCGTCCAAAAAAAATGTCAATAATTAAAAGTTCACAAAAGTCCCACTGTAAAAGCTGTGATCGAAAAATGTCAAAAATAGATATTCAAAATAACAGTTCAGAAATCAGCAACACTTCACTTATGAAAATGTTCGGACACAAAAAATGCAGTATCAATTATTTTCTCACGAAAGAAACGGTCCCTGCTCGGGCGCCACTGTGAAGATCCCTTAATTGGGGGGAGTACTTCAAGGGCGCAGTCACCTTTACGGGAAATAAATGCTCGAGCGCCAGCCACAATAGGTTTAACAAGGTTGTGGCGCCTTGAACTCTCCACTTCTGCCAAGGTAGCTTTTATACAGTGGAGAAGGGTTCGGTTTAATCCAAGAAGTTAGCGATTAAAAGTTCTGTTTCTATCGTAAATGTTGCCAAAGTTAAAGGTTCACTTGAAACACCAAATTGGATTTTACAAAGTTTACTGACTTCAAGCAGAAATGACAATGAGGAAAAATATATTAACACTAAGAATCAAAAACTAAAACTGATTTCATTTGAGAGTAAACATGAAATTAAAAGAAATGACTTAAATATCGGTATTTTACAATGATTAATAAATTCAAGAATAAACGGTGATCGGGTGAGCAAGACGGTCGGGCGAGGTGAAAGAATGCGAGAATTGGACGGTAAATAGGGGAGTACGGGAGTAACAAAGCACAACTTCAAGATTCGGCAGGCCACGGAAAATATCATACAATCCAACTTTCTCAATGGGGTGTTCCACACTCAAATATGGAGGAAAAATTATCGGACAATACTTAGACTATGGCGGATATGACCGGGGAAACAAGGGTAGCGGTATCAGCAACGACGTCCGGTCAAGGGACTCCAGATAATGGAACCTCTCGACCTGACGAAGCGATTCTAGTAAATCCGCAAACGTCCAGCGGGTTAACAAGGGGTGAAGCGCGGCCGTGACCCCGTTGTGATCTCGCCGATGTCAACCCACAAGGACGTCGCTGTGAAATATGAATCTTCGAGCACCGCTAAGTGCAGGGGGATCGGATACGGTGGAGAACCAACCACGCCCAGCCAAGTAGCCCCAGGAAAATGGAACTCCTCGACCTGGCGAAGTCTCTGGTATTTGCGTCAACCTTGAGCGAATTGAGAAAGGGTGAAGCGCGGCCGTAACCCCGTTGTGATCTCGCCGATCTCAATCCTCAAAAGGTCGCTTGCAAATACAGAGATTAAGGCCCCACAAGGGGATCGAAATACAAGATGAAATCTTGAGAGTAAAATGGGAACTAAGATAAGCTGGGCACGGTAGTGTACCAACAACGTCCAGACAAGTGGCTCCAGAAAATGGAACCCCTAGGCTTGACGAAGTCTCTGGGATTTCTGTCAACCTTCAGCGAATTGAGCAAGGGTGAAGCGCGGCCGTGACCCCGTTGTGATCTCGCCGAGCTCAATCCCCCAAAAAGGTTGCTGATAACTCCAGAGATTAAGGCCCCACCAGGGAATCAAAATACACGAAGAAATCTCGAAAGTAAACTGGGTACGGAGGTGAACCAACAACGTCCAGACAAGTGGCTCCAGAAAATGGAACCCCTAGGCTTGACGAAGTCTCTTGGATCTCGGTCAACCTTCAGCGAATTGAGTAAGGGTGAAGCGCGGCCGTGACCCCGTTGTGATCTCGCCGAACTCAATCCTCCAAAAAGGTTGCCGCTAAATCCAGAGATTAAGGCTCCACCAGGGAATCAAAATACAAGATGAAATCTTGAAAATAAGATGGCGTCGAAAAGAAATCGGGTACGGTAGTGAACCAACCACGCCCAGACAAGTGGCTCCAGAAAATGGAACCCCTCGGCTTGACGAAGCCTCTTGGATTTCCGTCAACCTTCAGCGAATTGAGCAAGGGTGGAGCGCGGCCTTGACCCCGTTGTGACCTCGCCGAACTCAATTCTCAAAAAGGTTGCTGATAAATCCAGAGATTAAGGAATCACGAAGAAATATAGCACAGTATGAAATTGAGAAAATGATGCGGAAAAACTACAGGCAGGTTTCGGTGGTGGACCAACAACGTCCAGGTAAGTGATCCCAGCGAAAGAGTATCACTCGACTTGACGAAGTCTCTCGTATATCCGTCAACCCTCAGCGAATTGAGCAAGGGTGGAGCGCGGCCTTGACCCCGTTGTGACCTCGCCGAACTCAATTCTCAAAAAGGTTGCTGATAAATCCAGAGATTAAGGAATCACGAAGAAATATAGCACAGTATGAAATTGAGAAAATGATGCGAAAAAAAACTACAGGCAGGTTTCGGTGGTGGACCAACAACGCCCAGGCAAGTGATCCCAGCGAAAGAGTATCACTCGACTTGACGAAGTCTCTCGTATATCCGTCAACCCTCAGCGAATTGAGCAAGGGTGGAGCGCGGCCTTGACCCCGTTGTGACCTCGCCGAACTCAATTCTCAAAAAGGTTGCTGATAATTACAGAGATTAAGGTATCACCAAGGAAATAAAATCGTAAATCAGGGAAGAAATAATATAGAAAATGGTTTAAAAGTATTGGAACACACAATGATTCAATTGTTAGAATGATATTTAACGGATAATGCCATGTAAGAAATATGAACGGGGCCTTACCGATCTACTGAAGTATGCACTGCACAAACTAAATAGGAGTCCTGTCTCAAATTTCACTAGCACTGATTTTACTTTTCACGGAAAATCAAATCGGAGAAATCAATGCTGAATTTACTAACTGTTTAAATCAAACTGGAAAATTATACTAATATTCAAAATGAGGAAAAGCGAAAAATAATTCAAACGAGCGTGAAACAGCAAAAGAGCGCAAAAGAGAGTAAAAGAGAGCTTCTGCAGGTCGTTTCGCCCTTATAAAACCTTCGGAAATGGTGGGGGCATGACGCGCTGAAAACTCGAAAATTTTGAAAGAGGGGAACAATCTCGTCCCCTGATTGGTTTAGATTGACGTCAGATTGTTCCAGAAATAAATCGAAAGAATTCCCACTACGTTAAAATTCGACAATTCCATCTCCGTTTTTTTTCAAATCCCCGGCCGTTGAAAAACGTGAAATCAACCAAGATACGAGCCCCTTATCGCAGCGCTCAGCATGTGCCCGAGCGTTTTTATACTTGCGGCGATGTTTATATTGTTGAATTTGTCGAATTAAATTTTCCTTCTGTTGGAATCACGGATATTTTATTGGGAAAATGATAAATGAGAACAGGACTTTTATGAATGAAAATTAATTATGGACTTTGTAGTGTTCTGTTGCCCTTTGTTTGGTTATCGGCTCTGAGTCAGCACCACACGTCTTTCTTCACTCTCTCAGTATAGCTGAATCCTACTCTTACTGTAGCCCGCGCATGATGCGACTCGAGACGACAGAATACAAAACCGGTTATACACTACATCCCTTCCTTTCTGTGAGGAAAATTTTGAATTATTCATTATTTTGTTTGGTTGTACACATATCAAACTAACTAGATTCAATACGTTTATTTTGTAACCAACAAAACAACAAATTTATACATATATAAATATAATGTCCTCATATTATTTCCTCAGCAACAAATTCATGAACGTATTCATATTATTTCATCATACCCCATTCCCTTCTAATAACAAAATCAAAATACCCAAACAATCTCTTCCCCGGTCAACAGTCAATGTATTATACATACTTTAACTCTCGATTCTATTTATCACTTTCCTTTTCGCCTGTTTCTAATTCTTCCATATTCTCTGGACTTATAATTTGCCACTGTCCTTCAACCTTCTTCAAATGCATGATATTTCTCCTAATGTTCTGTCCTGTAGTATCATTTCGGAGTTGAACATCCCCATTATTATTTGATTCAACCGTGTGCGTAATTGGTTCATAATTGGAACTCAGTTTGTTTGACTTGTGTAGATTTTTTACGTAAACCTTGTCACCAATACTAAGTTCCGTATCTATTGCATTCCTTCTTCTGTCAGTATATTCTTTTCCCTTTTGTTTCATTTCCTTATCTCTATCTCTGATTTCTACATCTTCTGAACTAAAAGCGTCATCTTGAATCATTGGTAATTTGTCACGGAATTGCCTTCTGAAGAATAATTCCGATGGGGTTTTTTCCAGTCACTGTATGGGGAGTGCTGTTGTACATCATCAGGTATTCGTCCAAAGCATCTCTCAAATTCTTTTTCTCTAATTGGGCTATCTTGAGACGTTTAAGAATATCTCTGTTCTGTCTTTCAACTTCTCCATTTTGTTGAGGCCAGTATGGTATCGTATTATATAATTTAATATTCGATTGTTTGCAAAACGCTTTAAACTCTTCACTGGAGAATTGTTTACCGTTGTCTGCTGTTATAGTCACAGGGTTTCCGAAACGACTGAAAATATTTTTCAATATTTGTAAAATATCTGCACTTTTTATCGATCGGCAAACGACCACCTCTTTGTACCTTGAATAATAATCGACAACCACAAACAAATGTTCATTACTGGGCAAGGGTCCCATCAAATCTATTGCAATGTCTATCCAAGGTGCATTTGGTAGTTCTCGTCTCTTCAGGGGGTTTGGCATATTTGGGGCAGCAACTAAGATGCAGCTCCTGCAGTTCTTGCATAAATTTTCAGCATCTTTGTCACATTTCGCCCACCAGACCTTAGTCCGTAATCTTGCTTTCATCGCAACAATGCCAGGATGTCCTTCATGGGCAGCTCTCAATATTTGTTCACGTAATTGTGTTGGGATCACGATTTTAGTTCCCCTCAATAAGATATTCCCATGGAAACATAATTCATTTTCGAAAATCTTATAGTTCTTTACACTGTCATCCCAAATACCGTCATATATGCCCTTTTTTATTTTCTGTATTTCGTCATCTTTTCTCGATATATCTTCTATCTCTTTCAATGTCACTGCTGCTGGTTTCCCATGTTCTATTATATTTTGAACGTAATTTTCGTTCAAACCAATGGAGTTTGTAGCGGGTTTACACAATCTTGATAAAGGGTCTGCAATGTTCGTTTTTCCAGGTTTATAGATAACCTTGAATTTATAAGATTGCAAACGTAAGACCCATCTCTCGATTCTTGCGCAAGGTTTTGATTTTGGCCCAAAAATAGTCTCCAAAGGCTTGTGATCTGTAATCAACTCGAATTCCTTTCCATACAAGAACATGGAGAAATGTTCAATAGCCCATACCAAAGATAAGGCTTCTTTTTCGGTTTGACAATAACGGCGTTCGCAATCACTAAGTGTCTTGTTACCAAATGCTATTATTTTTGGTCCTGAAGCATTGATTTGTACTAACACAGCTCCTAGGCCGACTGGGCTGGCGTCCGCTATAACTAAAGTCCTATCATGAGGATTGTAGAACCCTAGATTCGGTATAGTTGTTAATATAATTCTCAGATCTTCGTAAGCCTTTCGTTGATCTTTACCCCAAAGATTTATTATTTCTGTGTTTCGTCCATATTTTTTTCTCAATATTTGTTTGAATGGTTCTGTGAGCGTTGCTAGATTTGGAATCCATTTTCCAATATAATTCAAAAGACCGAGGAAACTCTGTAATTCCGAAATTGTTCTTGGCTCTCTGAAATGCTCAATTGCTTTAATGTATTTCTCCAATGGCTTGATTCCCCTTTCAGAAAGTTCATGTCCTAAGAAATTCACTTTAGTAGTCCTATAGGTGCACTTTTCATTCCTCAAAAGTACGTTATGTTCACTCAATATTTTTAATACTTTTTCTAATCTTTGATTGTGCTCCTTCAAATCCTTTCCAAAAACCAAGATATCATCTACAAAATTGATCGCCCCATCACATTCTATAAGTATTCTTTCTAAGTGTTTTTGGAAAATCTCTGGTGCACAAGTTATTCCGAACATCATTCTTTTATACCTATAAAGTCCTTTACTCGTTATAAATGTTGTAATGTGTCGTGAATCAGGGTGGAGCTCAATATGATGGAATGCGTCTTTTATATCCAGTTTGCTGAAAACTCTGGCATCTCTCAATTTGGGTAGTAATTGATCCATTGTCGGTAACGGGTGATTTTCTCGATTGATAGCTGTATTGGCTCGTCGCATATCTACACATATTCGGATTTCACCGTTATCTTTTAATATGGGTACGATTGGGGATACCCAATTAGATGGGCCTTTTACTTCTTCAATTATATCCCTATGTAAAAGGTCATCTATTTTAGACTCGACTCTTTCTTCTAGTGGAATCGGAATTCTCCTATATGGCTGACATACTGGAGTAACACTTTCGTCAATTGGAATCTTAACCAAGATATTTTTGAATTTAGGGAATTCCTTTGCTTCGATTTGATTCACACCTTTATTTATTTGCAGTACACCCAGTGCGGTGGCTGTAATTCGACCAAGTAAATTACGCGTGCCATCATTTACTACATAAAATGTTGCATTTCCTTTTTGACTTCTGAACCGAATTTCTGCTTCGAAAGAACCCAGTAGTTTCAATGGTGTATCGCTCCCATAGGCCACGAATTCTTTTTTTGGATCACGATTCTGCCTAGTGACAATTGCTCCCTTTTCTTTCATTTCGTCCCATGTTTTATTCGTTATCAGGTTATGCTTACAGCCAGAATCAATTAACATATTTATTTCGGTACTTCCAACAATGCATTGAATTGAGATGTCATCATTCATGTTGAAAACATAATCAGTTTCCTTCTGTAGACCAGTGACTTTTAGCTCATCAATGTTGTTAGCTCTATATTTCTTATTGCCGCTGCTCCCTTCTTGATTATCCCTATAGGATATCTTCCTTTTATTTGTTTGTTTCGTTCTACATTGATTTCTGAAATGCCCAATAATTCCACACTTTAGGCAGGATTTTGTTTTGGCTGGGCATGATTTATCTTTTGAAAGATGTCTGTTACTTCCACATCTGCTACAAACTTTCTCTAGTTCTTTACGAGATTCTGAATATATTTTGTTGACAGATTGGGTTTCCGTATTTTTTTGGTTGAAATCTCCTAGTTGTCGATCTATTGCTTCTAAAGCATTTGCTTCTGAGATAATTTCTTGTAGTGTAATCTTATCACCAGTTTTTAATATTTTTTTTCTTAGTTCGTCTGATCTTCCCTTTTCCACGATCTGGTCAATGATATTTTCATCCACATTATTGAATTTACATTTCGCAGCTTGTTGACGCAATCTAACTAAAAATTTGTCAAATTTTTCTTGCTGTTCCTGTTTCATCAAGCGAAATATATGTCGTTCATATACTTTACTCTGCTGGGGTGCGAAATATTCATCCAATTTAGTTACGGCAGTTTCAAAAACATCGGTCCCTGCAGTCTCTCCTATATGTGCACCAGGTATATTGTCATAAATCTCTTGGAGTTCAGGACCTCCAAAATGTAACAAACAGGCCCGTTTCCTTGTATCCTGTTCTATCCCTGCAGCATCCAAATATATGTATAAGCTCCTCTTCCAACGTTCCCATCTTACTGCTACTGAGCTTGTATCACCCTCACATTCAAATTTCTCAAGAGTGTAAGATGCCATTTTGATTACCTGCAGATACAAAATATTCGAAATAATTCTTGTAGTCCAGTAGATACTAATATGATGAATTCACTATCAGATAATCAGATGTGTGGTAGGTAATTGTGATTAAGTTCAATATAAAGGTTTTTTTACTCTTTTTTTTTCGCAATTTGATGCCTGCTAATTTGAGCCCAAAACTCTCAATTTAATGGCTCACCTTTCGATCTCCATATTCGCAATTTAATGCCTGCTCATATCCGAGCCCACGCAATGTAATGCCTGATCATTTGATCACCATATTCGCAATTTAATGCTTGCTCTTCTGAACCCAATACTGTCAATTGAATGACTGATCTTTCGCAATTAAATGCCTGTTCATATCCGAGCCCACGCAATTTAATGCCTGATCTTTTGATCACCATATTCGCAATTTAATGCTTGCTCTTCTGAGCCCAATACTGTCAATTGAATGACTGATCTTTCGCAATTAAATGCCTGCTCATATCCGAGCCCACGCAATTTAATGCCTGATCTTTTGATCACCATATTCGCAATTTAATGCTTGCTCTTCTGAGCCCAATATTCGCAATTTAATGCTTGTTTATACACAATGAAGCACATATTATAATATATGTAATATAACATAAATACCTACATACCTGATAATAATATTACGTATTGTACGAGCGTTTGCTATCAGAGCTTAAACTAGAGATATTCGATTTCTATTTTCGAAAATCTTATATTTAATCCTTGTCGCCAAATGTAGTGTTCTGTTGCCCTTTGTTTGGTTATCGGCTCTGAGTCAGCACCACACGTCTTTCTTCACTCTCTCAGTATAGCTGAATCCTACTCTTACTGTAGCCCGCGCATGATGCGACTCGAGACGACAGAATACAAAACCGGTTATACACTACAGACTTCATTATAACTTGCGGTTTTGTTCACAATATTGAACTTATTGAATCAAACCTTCCTTCCATTGAAATCGTGAATAATTATGGAAGGAATAATATATGAAAATAGGCATTGAGTGAATAAAAATGACGAAGTTCATTACACATTACTGTGATTCACTACTAACAAGTTATGCTTCTGAAATAAAACCCTATGTCATTTTGTACGTACTTCCCCTATTTATTCAATAACGTTATTGGAAATTACGTCAAAAGGGTACGAGTATGCCAGCAAATCCGTGGCGGCCATTTACAAGATATTTTGTTTCATACATGGTTGCCAACTTTATATTCTCTGAATCATTTGATATTTCAATACGTCGCTAGAAAAAACCATGTTTTATTGAACACTTAAATCTTGAGCTCTCATTGAAACAATCTTTTCTGAGCCACTATAGTATATAATAATAAGTTGTAAATCAACTTTTTTATTTTGGTGTTGTGTTTGCAGGGTAATGAAACAAAAAATACTCATAGGTAATAACAAAAATCAATATTTCATTTCATCAAAAATATGATGTACATATTTAAATAGTAATTTCTCTCAAGACTCCATTACTTATAAATAAGAATAAATATTGCTTAACACTTTCAATTTTCTATCATTCGCATATACGAGTCTCGTATAAAATGTTCGTATTTCAGCTATTCCACAGAGGAAAAATCACATTGGCACTTGAAATGAAGTTGGAATCTTCTCAACTCAGTATTTTGTCTATCCAAGGTATGAACTTCTGAATATTTGTGTATACTCCCGGTAAATGCTCACGTCCGCATCCTATCCCCCAGGATACTAAGCCGATGAGGGTTCTTCGTCCATCTATATTCAAGGTGAGCGGTCCGCCAGAATCTCCTTGACAGGAATCACGACCTCCCTGTAATGGAAAATATTATGGTGAGAAAAAATACTTTGGGGAGAATCGGTAATGTTACATGTGAGTAAAATCGATAGCACGTCCTTTCTAATTCCGTTGGTTCAGAATGGCGCGTTGGAAGTAAAGGGAGTATGCAAAACAAAATACATCTCAAGTTTTATTAGATCTCGAACATTTCGTCAATATAAGTTGAAAATACTGTCATTATGCTTAGATTTGTTTGGTAAATAATCGGAAGGAACCTTTTAGTATAATGTTTGAGATCATAAATCGTTAATATACAAGCGACATTGAAGTTTCCTAATGGAATTACCAAAATATCGACTGAAAAATATTCACTCGGCAATAAAATAATTGATTATAATACGTTTAAAAAGTAACGCATTTTCATTGCCTACTATCTGGTAGAAAAACGCTCGAATTGGTCAATCTTTATTTAATAATGACACTTTTCATGTATAATTGAGGTTTGTCATTCGACTTATACGAGTAGTGTAGGCTGTGTAGGACAGTTAGGTGTCGAACTTTAATTTTTTGAGACAGAAATAGATAGACTTCTTGTTGCTGAGTATACAGGTTGAGTCTTTGACTTGTACATACATTTCAACTGAAGATTCTTGAGGTCGAAAGAAACCTTTTTTTCATCTTCTTATAGCCATTTGAAAAAAAATCGGCTGACTACGCCTCTGAAATGATCTTCTGGAATTGATGCAAAGTTCATATTTCTCGATAGAAATTGAGTTTATACATTTGGGAAATACTCAAGTACTATCCTTATTGAAATAAAAATGTTGCAAACACGATAATTGCAACAAAAATAGTTAGTTTCATGGGATTATATCTGCAACTAAAAAGCCACATTTCTCACACCAAAATAAGTTCCTTCTTCGATTTTTCTGCAGATTAGTTTGTAAACACTAATAACTTGTTCATATTTTCCACGAAATTTCCAAACAATATCATGAAAAAAGATCATCATTCAGATCATCAGAATTTATTATTAAACACCTAACCTTATCTATTTTGTATCCATTCTGTGAATGTTTGCACAGAAATTTCAAGAAGATGTTGTCAGCTTAGTGATATTTTCATTGAGGTTAAGGATTTGTTACGAAACATAGTATAAATCACGATTCACTTGTGTACCGTGGTTTGAATATCTATGAATTCTGCCGTTTCGCCCGTTTCCATCATAAATAAATTTGCCGGCAAATTTCACCACGCATGCGTGGAGCGAAAACCGAAAGATTGGTTATGTGGAGGCCAACGATAACAAACCAGAATCTCTGAACAAACTGTAAATATTATGTGGCGTTCTGAATACATTCAGTGAATTACTGTTGTAATGTGATTCATTATGTGAAGTGAATTAATATAATCTTAACCGAGTCGAGTTTATGAAATTCCAAGAGGATACATCGCCACAGATTATAAGGTATAATTTTATTTTTAATTTATTTCAATTTAATACGTAGTTTGTATCGATATTCATCATTCGTATCCGAATTTTGTATCTCATCGTTATTTAACTTCAATATGGACCGATAACTATGAATTTTCAATGGAAACTGTGCGTGTGAAATCCTTTGTAGTGGCAAATGTGACTATTCCGCAATAGATGGAGTGTTCTCTACAAAGTTTTTGAGTGTCGTCATTGACCCATACGTGAGATTGTTAGACCCTATACCACACCTTACCAAACGCCTTAGAAGTATCATTTAAAATTCTTATACTTTCAAAAACATTCTGCCAAGGAATAATCTCATTATGCTATTGAATTCCCTCGCTAGGATGGAGCCTTCAGCACAACTATAGACATATCACAAAGCACCCAGAATACTTCACTGTAAATCATTTCAAAAAAACACAGACGTTTTTCAAACGATATTTCATGTCAAGAGTGAATTAATGAACATTAGTTTTCGCCTATCAATGAAAAGATGTGCATATACACTACAAGATTCCAGCTTCCAGGAGAAAAAGATCGATTAACAAAAAGGTTTTTGTAAAACAATTTATGATGTTTACACAATTAATACGTATCATAATTTGCATTTGAATACATGAGAAGTAGCGGGATTGGAAAAAAATGGCCACTCAGAACGTTTTCATACAAAATGGTATAGAGAGTGAGTCTTGAACTTGTACATTTTTTCAACAGAAGATTTTTGACCTTTTTAGCATTTTTCATTTTTCCGAATTCAGCTTTGTTGCAGTATTGAAGCCATTTTTCAGGAAAAAAGCTGAGCGAGTGTATGCCTGGTATGATGAAAACACCTATTTTGTTGTCTCTCTTCACTATACAAAAAAACGACAATCAAGAGAAAAGGAAAAACAAGACAAATACTCAATTGATATAATTTTTTGGAGGCAATGCATAGAAGCACTACGAACTGTTTAAATTGCTAGGTACCGAACTGAGTAGTAATATCGGGTGTTTTCTCAGCGTGATAGAACTCCAAATTGAAAAAAAAACACATTCAGATTCAGATTGAAGCCAATTTTTTTCAAAGATAATTGATATTCATGTTTCAAAAATAATTTCTAGCATATGTCCACCACGACTAGGTGTGAGAAACCTCATTCGACTAGAGTCATTTTAGACCATATTTTCGAAAAATTGAGACCTTAATTCAGCAAAAACTAATCCATTATTATGTCGCATGATCTTGGAGGCCAATTTATTGGACCATTTCTCGAAATAATGTTATCGCCAAATCTTTTTTTCCATAAATCAATTGTTACGGTAGTAGCATGAGGTGTGGCACCATCTTGTTGGAACCAAAACACTTCTGGGTCGATACCATTCAAATTTTGTAACAAACAATCATTGATCATCGATATGTAACGAGCACCATAACATTCGCTCCACCATCGTTTTCAAAGAAATATATACCGATGATGCCTTCAGCGTGTAAAGCACACCATACAGTGCATTTTTCAGGTTGCAATGGAATTTTGCTTGTTTACGTAACCGTTTAACCAGAAATGAGCTCCATAACTAAACACAATTTTTCGATAAAAATGAATGAACTTCAATCTGTTTTAGGGCCCAATCAACGAACAAAGGACGCTTATCATGGTCAAGTGGCTTCAGTTTTCGAAGCAGTTGGATCTTGTTAGGGTGTAGACCAAGATCTTTGCGCAAAATTTCCTATGTGGTGGATGCACAGCGTCCAACTTGTTGTGAACGTCGACGAATAGACAAATCTGGATCTTTACTAACATTATCACTTACAGCAACGATATTTTCTCCTGTACTTACAGTTCTTTGTCTTGTGGCTGTTGTTGTATCAAGTAGAGAAAATGTCCGAAATCTATGGATAGTTCGACGAATAAGCTCTGATGGATGATTATGTGAACCATAAATTCCACGTGCTCTATGAGTTTAGCGAATAGAACACTGTAGTTAAAAATAAATTTCAACAATTTGTTCTTGGGGTGTCAGTCTTTTCATGATTAATGAACAGAAATATCCTTACAACAGGCCTAGGACAAGAAGCCGAAAAACTGGATAAAAAAAAATATCCAAACAACATGACTTCTACCTTCTGTCAAATCAAAATTATCGCTATCGTAAATTCTATCACTCTAATAAAACACACGATATACTTCAATATGAATATGACGTAAATTTTATAATACAGGGCCCTGCAATGGTTCTTGTTCCATAGCTGCTGAAGAGATTTCGTTTGGAAGTAGACCTCTTGTACCTTCATTTCTGCAGGTCAGGAAATTATTTTCTGATAAACAGGGTTTCCCCGATAAATGTTATTCAACAAATGGATGATTTTTTCAATAGATCACCCCATATATTTTCACATTTTTTCAATGACCTTCATTACCTCTTTCATAACCCAAAATTGACATTTTTCCAACAGTTCAGATCTTATTCGAAGAAAACTGTCTTCTGACGATTTCCAGAAGCGATAGTAACATGAATTTGAACTGAAATTTTTTTAATTGAAGGGTTTGCCTTGACATGGTTCCTAAACTATCAACCTGTAATATACAGGGTGTCCGTTATTAAGGTCCAAATATGGAGAACTAAAATTATTTTTTGAGTTCATATTATCATCCATGTTATTGAATCAATAAAACAATTATCAGGTATTTGGATTGTTTACTTCACCACTCTTTATTCAATCATTAAACCGACGTTTCGGTCGCCAATCGGACCTTTTTCAAGGCTAAAAATTTTTAAAAAACATTAATAGACATAAAACAAAACTTTGATACACTTACATAAATGATCTTAAAGAAGTTGTGTCAAGAATAAAAACTGCACACAAGGTTTCATTAAAAACGACTTTAAAATTCTAGTGGAAACCTTCTCAAAAATTTTTTCTTTCTAAAAAACAAGTCAGTTATATGTGGGAAAATAGAATAATCTAGGTTAGATATCAGAATCATAGAACATAATTTTCGAAATAGAATCATCGAAGTTGGTAGGAAAAGAAGAATCATTTTCTTAAAGGTATCAATAGACTATTATAAATGGTACTGAGTCCGCTGACGTCTTCTCTATAACTCACATAACACTTAACAAAACGGTGAATTATAGAGAAGACGTCAGCGGACTCAGTACCATTTATAATAGTCTATTGATACCTTTAAGAAAATGATTCTTCTTTTCCTACCAACTTCGATGATTCTATTTCGAAAATTATGTTCTATGATTCTGATATCTAACCTAGATTATTCTATTTTCCCACATATAACTGACTTGTTTTTTAGAAAGAAAAAATTTTTGAGAAGGTTTCCACTAGAATTTTAAAGTCGTTTTTAATGAAACCTTGTGTGCAGTTTTTATTCTTGACACAACTTCTTTAAGATCATTTATGTAAGTGTATCAAAGTTTTGTTTTATGTCAATTAATGTTTTTTAAAAATTTTTAGCCTTGAAAAAGGTCCGATTGGCGACCGAAACGTCGGTTTAATGATTGAATAAAGAGTGGTGAAGTAAACAATCCAAATACCTGATAATTGTTTTATTGACTAAAATTATTATTTCCCGATTTTTTCAAATAGAACACCCTGTATTTCCACAACGATGTAGAAAATTGAATACCTTACATTTTCTCAGAACTAACCTCAGGATTTGAGGATTATTTTAACTCCCGCAACCAGCAGACACGAAAAATGATATCGCAACTGAAAACTTTATTCAAATAATAACATAATAAATACGGCTAATGGCCCTAGCAGTCGATGCCGAACGGTTAAATAAAAGAAAATAACATAATAAAAACTAACGGACATTCAAAATAGGTTAAACAATGAAATAAAACTGAATGAATAATTATTGACAAACTTCAAAACCTTCCCAGAATCATACTTCCTGAGCATCATCATAAAAATGATATTTCTTTGCCGTTCGAGCAATATTACAAACATTGATCACGTGTTATGTCAGTTTTTATCGGCTTTCCGAAAAAAATATTGATCAAGTTATTGCTACTTAGAGCTCAAAGATACTTTCGAATACAGTATGAATTTGTGGAAAAAATAGGATGGTTGATCTGATTTTCATGTTAGGGCAGTGCCACAGAACCTGTTTTCTAAGGAAGTCGAACTTATGCTGCCCAATATCCCAATAGGAAACAAAAATTCATACTGATTTACTGTATTCGAAAGTATCTTTGAACTCTAGTAGCAATTACCTGATCAATATTTTTTTATGTCCAGACCATATGGTCAGTTTATGTATGATAATAGACCATGATGGTCTTAATTGGATATCTGTCTTTGAAAGTAAGCTTCAACTTTTTCTGTACGAATAATCAATTAATCATATGTTAGGCAATTCATGGCAGGAATTTGGACAAAATAAATGAAAATTAATTATGATTTTACCGACGTTTCTGAAAGTATTGTTTCTTTTTCAAGGTTGTAGCAATTAGTTTCGAAATTTCGGCAAAATCATAATTGTTTTTCATTCATTTTGTCGAAACTCCTGCGAAATATTGCCTAATTTTTGAACATGGACGTGAATATACAAAATTATTAATTATATGTTCTTGATCCGCAACAAACAGCCGTAAAATTTCAATGTATTTGTAGAATGTATTTTTTTGCATTTATATTGTTGATTGTATTTATTTCTAGGGATATAAGGGATGTAAATTTTGTAAGCTCCAGCGAAGTGATTGTCAAGGAACCGATTCACAAACTGTTATGCAAATTATAAATTAATAATAATTATGCTCATTTTGATTTGAGATTTTATGTGCACCTCGAAGTAAAAGTTCATCCCTAGACTTGAATGCCTGTTTGCCTAGTCCAACAATTTATTGTATGTATTGCTTTTACTCCTAGATGCATAATGTACTTCCTTTGAAAATAACCACTCATGAAATATATTCATAATATCGTCTGGAAACAGCGGCATCGCTAGATTTGAAAGTAGGTAATACTCAAAGTAATTGACAGGAACTAGAAATCGGGAATGATTAACAAACCCTAGCTAATGCCGACGTTTCGCAAATATATTTTTGCTTTTTCAGGGCAAAGCCAAGCTGAAGCTGAAGAAGAAAAAATATATTTGCGAAACATCGGCATTAGCTAAGGTTTGTTAATCAATCCCGATTCCTAGTTCCTGTCAGCTACTTCAAGTTATCTATCTATTAATGTTAATTCGAGAATAATGGTTCACCTCTTTGTAGCCAGCACAAAGAAAAACGTCATGGATGATTTCACGCCTTCCTGCAGCTTTGAACCATCTTTGACATCTGTCATTTGGTATAACCTCCACGTCCACTTCCTGTAGTGTCGAAGGTACGGTAGCCTGTCCATGTCTCGTCCTTCCCCATCCTGCAACAGTGGCCATTTTCCCAACTAATTTGACCTAAAACATATGCATATTTGATTTAATGATATCATTCTTATTAAATAGTTTTTTTATATAAATCTATTACTGATATTTTCGAATTTTGAGCCGAGAAAGGTCACATAATAAAAATACAAACTAAAAATTTTCTGAGCATATAATTCTATGAAGGGTCATTCAAATTCAAATCATCAGAAATCTGTTAATAGAAATAACAATTTTTAGTATATTGAAACGAATTATTCAAGGGTAGTGGCGAATGTTTTATATTTCACTCGCGTATTATTTGTTTCCGATTATTCACTTGGATGATTGGCCAAACTCAACTTGATCTCGTCTGGTTAAACTCATCCGCGAGAATGATTATTGAAAATAGTCCGCAAGAAATGTTCGAAAAAATTCAAAATGTCGCTTGCAGTTATGCATAAACGAAGAGGGGAGGCATATGCAGCATTTATTGTAACTATTTTGTTCTTCCTTCTTTATATGTATTGAATAATGTTATTATGTTTTCTAAATAAACTGTTCAGATTTGTTGGCAATTATTTACGTAATTAATATTGCATACTAAATGAAACCGACTTAAATGATTATGTTATGCGTCAAACTGTCACAGCATGAGTTTATTTTAGGCATAAAAATACGTTCATATGAAACTACTAATTAAAAATGTACTACTGCATGAAACCTCGAATATCTTTGTTGTTAATGAAACAAAAGATAGAAAACTATACATTTTTGGAAAGGAGAATGATTGCTCTTTCGAATGAGATGAAAAATTATGGGGTCTGCCATTTAAAATAATACATATTTTCCCCTTTGAATTTGACCAACATTAGAAAAACGCCCTGTGTTGATGAGATGAAGGTCCAGCCAAGCCTCAAAAAATTTCTTCGATAAACTAGTGAAACTAGTGAAAACCCCATCTCTTTGGAGCAATTAATGAGCTGGGCATTTATGTTCGACATCAGTCAGTTTTATCTGGTACACCCTGTATTATGCATTTATCATATCTACATCATTTAATCTGAGGCAACACGAGTTGTTTCATATTGAATTCAAGCGTTGTAATTATACTAAACACGGTCCACTCGTAAGGATGCTACGTTCCGCCAACGAGTTACAGCACTTGTTCGACATATTTCACTACACACCACGAAAAATTAAAATGACCCTGAAAAAAACATTTATTGCCGCCTATTAGATTATTTCTGTCTCAATATGTCTTTATTTCTCTCTTTTTTTATATCTTATTTGTGAATTTGTTCTCTACTTGATTATTAGGGTGGAGCGATTTTCTCAATTTTATAATCTGATGATGCCTGGTATCGGAATGAATGTCTTTCAGGGTGAGTATAGACCAAAATAAATCTCACTCTTATCGGACTTAATCTTCAGGTTCCTAGAAGGGGGGGAAATTTCTCAGTATCAGTAATTTTTTTAACTTCGAATTTTAAATCTATAACATATTTTATAATAGTCTTTTAATCCCTTGTGTTATAATTTATCTCATTCTTTTCTGAAAACTCATAAAAAAGACCCAAGGGCGTCGCCAGGGGGGGCAGCTCCCCCCCTAGAGCTCAAAAATCCCTTAACCACTTATGAAATAATAGCATAATATACGAAAATCCGCTCATTTTTTCTATTCTGATTGTATCTTGCCTCCCCCCTAGCTCAAGTTTGTTATACCTATAGGCTCTAAGTAAGATTGAGAAATTGGTCATAAAATTATGAGGCAATGTGCAATTTTATTCTAGATAGAGTAATCCGAATGCTCAGCAATCTAAAACACGTCCCTTTAGGCCTTTAGCCAAGCAACGAGCTTGAGAAATTGGTCATACAATTATGAGGCACTGGTCAATGTCCAATTTTTTTCTAGATAGAGTAATCCGAATGCTCAGCAATCTAAAACACTTCCCTTTAGGCCTTTAGCCAAGCAACGAGCTTGAGAAATTGGTCATACAATTATGAGGCACTGGTCAATGTCCAATTTTCAATTTTTTCTAGATACATAGAGTAATCCGATAGCTCAGCAATCTGAAACACTTTCCTTTAGGCCTTTAGCCAAGCAACGAACTTGAGAAATTGGTCATAAAATTATGAGGCACTTGTCAATGTCCAATTTTTTCTAGATAGAGTAATCCGAATGCTCAGAAATCTAAAACACGTTCCTTAAGGCCTCTAGCCAAGCAACGAGCTTGAGAAATTGGTCATAAAATTATGAGGCACTTGTCAATGTCCAATCTTCAATTTTTTCTAGATAGAGTAATCCGATAGCTCAGCAATCTAAAACACCTTTAGGCCTTTAGCCAAGCAACGAGCTTGAGAAATTGGTCATAAAATTATGAGGCACTTGTCAATGTCCGATTTTTTCTAGATAGAGTAATCCGAATGCTCAGCAATCTAAAACACGTCCCTTTAGGCCTTTAGCCAAGCAACGAGCTTGAGAAATTGGTCATAAAATTATGAGGCACTGGTCAATGTCCAATTTTCATTTCTTTCTTGATAGAGGTTTAGATTGAGCTATCGGATTAGCTCAATCTAAAACACATTCCTTTAGGCCTTGCAGCCACCTCCCCGTGGTGGGTTCTGGATTGGTCTTTAGCGAAGAAAACCAAGCGAAGACCTGTTACTCGTAAAATAAACCAAATTATTCGGTCATTTATACATTTTTATTTTACGTAAATTTTCGGGGTCATCTAGGAACCTGAAGACGTCACATTTAGGAACCCAGATTTTGCCATTTCATTAATCACATAAAAAGACACCAATCGAGCACCCAGGTCAAAAGAAAAATTGAAGATAATTTTTTCTTGTATAAAATCGCTCCGCCCTATTGATTATGTTATAATGTATTGATGCATCTTAAGTTATTGTATGACCTATTTTTCTTTTTGAGTTAAAATGTAATTCATGTTCTCAATAGTGGATACTGTTTCTGGGTTTCACACCTGTTTGTATCCCTAATTCTCTAAATAAATAAATAAATACATATAAATCTTCCTCTTGACTCACTTTATCTATTAAAAAAAAGCGTTTCAAAATCCGTTTGAAGATTCAAGCGGCCTACAGACGAACAACTTAGTTGACAACTATGTTGTCAACAATGTTGTATACCATACGAGTGAAGATAGCGGTTGTCGATCAGGTTTTGAACATCATTTCAGTGGAGGTTTTCGTCGAGTGATAATAGCCAACATCGATCTCTCACCAACCTAGTTGTCAATCTGGAGTATCAACCACCAACCGGTCCACAGACGATCAACTTGGTTGACAACTATGTTGTCAACAAAGTTGCACGTCTGTGGGCCGCTTTTTAAAGCATAGGGACACACAGCGAAAGCGACTTTGTTTTATACTATGTAATGATGATGATTCCATTATGGGCCATCGCAGACTGCAGACTTTTTATTGGTCGATAGTTTGGTCGGCTTCTTAATCAGTATGGAGAGGAATGCATATGCGCACACTACAGCGATTCAGTATCGGACAATAAAAAAGTTTGATGGGCTACCCGATTACATTCAAACTAATCTGTCGGCCAACCATCGGCCGACTGTTTAATCAGTATTGGCGCATATACCACTGCGCATACATGACGATTGTTTAGTCGGCCGATAGTTGAGTTCGCCTTGTGATTTGGCGTCGTGTGCGTATATTTTGAATATGGCGTCGCTGAAATCACAATGGTTGATTGTAGAAAGTTCCGTCGAAAAGTTGATTGAAGAAGCCGAGAAAAGACCTGCGCTTTATAAAAAAAGTTTAAGAGTACTCCGACGCGAATGTGGAGAAAAAACTGTGGGAGGAAGTGTTCCTCCTCCGGAGCATGATGAGAGCAATAATTTTTCTGGACAATATTTTCATTGTGCGACCGCTTCAACAGTCAGTTACAAATTAGTTCGAGAATAGTCGGCCGGCTGTTGGATAGTCTGCGCCCTGTTCACCAACCAAACTGTTTAGTTGGCTCGGTGTGCGCACTTTCAGCCCAACCCGACTAAACTATCGGCCGATAAAAAGTCTGCAGTCTACGGGGGCCCTATAGGTTATGAATAAGCTGGAAATCTATTGTATTCAGATTAATCTTTTTGATTGCATCCATCATTATTTGGTGTTTTATGCTTTCAAAAGATTTTTGATTCTTGGCAATATTATAGTCTTCGAAGTGCACATAATGCTGAAAATAAATACGCACACAAAAATTTTTCTTGCCTGAGTACATTTCAGAAGACATTTTACATATAATGAAACCACACAACATAAGAAAATGGATAGAGATGCGTGAGAATGTGAATGCAAAGATGGATTCCGAAACATACATCAATAGAAAGTGATTGAAGGTGTCGAAATGTCAACAGAACTGTAAATACGAATGAGAGATCTGCTGTAGTGATCCGTTCAGCACTAAAATCGCATCCAATGCGCCAGTTTCGGATCCAATTCAATGACAGTCCCTTCCAAATGGAATCGACAAAGTTCAATTTAAAAGTAAGAAACGATTTTATTTTCCCCTCTTGTGAGTCGTTTCATTTTCGGTTGACGAGTTCGCGACAGAGAATCGATCACTCTCTTTTTGGGGTTATATTGGAATCGTAGCTATTTTCGGAGCCAGCGAAGCGGGTGCAGCTCATTTATTTCGAATCCCCGGTCTACGAAATGTGTCGACAGTCTCTCCGGTTCCATTGAACTGAAGAATGAAATTTCTGAGATGAGGAAAATGAGTTTCATTGAACAGACCTGAGAGAAATAGATTTCATTCTTTCGAATCATTAACGAGCTCGAGAGGGAGACTGACATCGAAAAAAAAACATCGTGGATAAGTATTTTCAAATAAATTATTCATTCCCGAAAATCACACCTGCGGCTTCGTGAACTAACCAATGATCAAAAAAGAGGACTCACTTAATTTAACGATTAAAGTTAGAACAATTCTATATCACGTTTTGATGGATTTGTATGAAAAAAATGGCAAGACCTGCGATAAAAGCAAACAGAATAGTAATATGATGAAATGACGAATAAAATAGGGTTGAAATACACACGACAATCTTCAATGAACATCGTGGAGGACCAAGAAGAAAGAGCATGGTAATTCCATATACCTACATGGCGTAATATATAATATCGTACCTGCGGGTAGAGGACTTTGTGGCGGTTCAGAAAAATATGTCTTATGTTCGATAAAAATAAATTTCAACAAAAATCCATCCTCTTTCACTCTTTTTGGTTACATGACTATGATGTTTGGGGCGCATGAATTGTTTTTTAACAAAGATCTAGTTCAAATGATTCTTATGCCTGACGCATCCTTCGGTTCTATCAAAGGAACCTTCCACAGATTAGATGTTATTCGGACAAAACCTTTCGAAGCTTAAATTTATGATCTCTAAGAATGAAATTTCTGATATGTTTGACGATACAATAGCTTCATTTCTTGAAAGTAATTACCTCAACGATCAAAAAATGCTGTTCAGTGAAAAAAATTGAAATAAATGACCAGATTTCTAGATGGATCACGCGCCAAATCAAACAAGCTAGTGAAGAACTAAAAAATAAATATAATAATAATATAATATAATTTTGCTCAAACAAAAAACTGATATCTTCTGAATCCCTTGGAATGTACAAAAATGCAAAAAAATTCACAAGCTGCTGTAGAAAAATGCTAAATATGAATATTATCATGAGAGTATATTCGAGCGATCTACGAATTCAAATAAGTCTGTCTGGAACATAGTTAATCGCAGGAAATCTCGTACAAATTATCCAAATAACATAAATGTAATGTTGATTGAATCATATTAAACAAAGTGTACAGTTTGGGCATTCAGGGTATCTTTCTGGAATTGCTTGAATATTTTCTCATCCATAAAATTTTTGGGTTTAGTAGTAGATGAGCAATAAAGATGGCATGAACATATAAAAGATAATTTTTATAAGTGTTTCATTAGACCTATACGAGGAAGGAATTTTGATACAAATTGAAGATTCTGTATTTTTGTTGTACATGAACTTGAATTGTAAAATATTTTCAAGCGTAATCTACTTCCGGTTCTACCGAAAACGAATGTGAACCTCGATATTTAGATTATAACACCCTGTATATTTATTCATATTTGAATTATTCTTCGTTTAATTCTGGATCGATAGTCTTAGGTTTATTACTAAGATGATTTTAAAGTAGGCTATGTCAATAGTTAGGTTATGCCAGTTCATTCATAATGCATTGTTGATAACAACTAGGTACAATACATGGAGTTCGTGAAAGAATTAATAAATGCATGGAGGAACGGCTAACATTTTCAAAATTAACTGTAATAGCTATTATTAAATTTCTTTCAAAGTTTTTTGTTGTTAGGGAAATGGTTTAATAGTTTCAAACTTAGATTTTTTGTTTGGTCATCATTCATTATCTGCTTTGCTCACTTCTCAAATTCGCCGCAAATTAAGAACAGAATTGATATATCCTAGTGTACCTACCTAATTATTTTTGCATGATTTCCATAATCAATGAAAATAAGTAAGAGTGACAATTTTTTACATAGCCTACTTAAAAAAAGTAGATAATACAAATGAATTTGACTGAGCTGAACAAGGCGTTGGTCGTGAAATTCGTATTTTATTCAATAGCGCCAAAACTACTGATTTTGATGCTTGGCACACTTTAACTAGTTTTTGACGAGCAATCGAACGGAATTAAAAGATTATATGGTTACCATTCGAAAAAACTGAGATCTCATAGTTCAATTGAGGCTCCCTTTGAAGCCTTTCTCAGGCACCCTGCATAATAATAGCAAGGCACACACTAAAGGGAAATCTGTAAGGCGCTGGTCTCCCTGAAACGCGTCCGTCGTCGGTCGCGTTTCTGCCCTGTACAACTTCCTAGTGATACATTTGGAAAACCATAGATACGACCGTATCCACGAAAATTGTACGGGGCAGACCCGCGACCGACGACCGACGCGTTTCAGGGAGACCAGCGCCTAAGATCTGATCCGTCGCGGATCATATAACTCATTGATCCGCGACAGACCAGATCGGCGGGAGCGATCCGATCCGCAGTCCAGATCTGTTACAGATCTGGACTGCGGATAAGATCTTACAGATTTCCCTTTCTTGTGTGCCTAGCTATTTACTCATAACTTATACACGGAGCAGTTTTAACCACTGTTGCAAGATATTCTCACAACGACGGATTTTGGACATATTAACACTTATTCGTGACACTCTTTCTGTCAACATAACAGATTTGACAATCTGGCTGTTCACGCCAAGTGAACGGTTCAAATAAATTGTTCTGAATTTTCAAAATTCTCATTCTTTGCAAATTAATTTCTCCATACATGAGTGTTGGAATTTTCTGCAATGAGTATAAGACGATATTTTATCTATTTCAGACAAATTTCGTGAAATACTGTTGGAATTCAATGAAAATTCAGATTATACATCCTAGTGACTTTTGTATTGTACCTTGGCAGTTGGTGACTGTTACGAAATTGACATGTCCAGAGTGACGTGTGTTGAAAATTGATAGGATCGGAAGCCAGTGCTGCCAACCACGAAACGAAAAATATAACTGAAAACAATGCTGTAATGAGTTCATCACAGCACAGCACTGTTTTTAGTACTGTAATGAACTCATTGCGATACTGAAATTGAAAAGTATGTTTTCTTCGAAAAAACGCTGTAAAATCATTCAAAACTCAATAACAACTTGAATCGATCCAATAAAAATTAGTATGAGACATTTCGTCAATCTGTCACCTTTTTTCTGAAGTTTGGTTCTTTGCATATGCTTCATGAATATTCTTATTTTGAAATGAAGTCAGTTTATCAACGGCTTCGATTTGAAACGAGTTTTCTGAAAATGCCAAGACGTAAATTAACAAACGCTAAGGCTAAGTGGCTATCGGAATGCTACAGGGTGGCCTAACTCAGGTTGTTGTAGCGGAAAGGCTCCAAGTCAGCCAAAGTGTGATATCTCGACTTTGAAATAGGTTCAAGGAGACGGGTTCCGTGTTGAAAAGACCAAGGCTTGGTGGACGATGAAAAACAACACCTCCTCAGGATCGTTTCATCACCGTTTCTGCGAGAAGAAACCCTACATCTACATGTAGAATGCTACGGAATACTTTCAGAATGCAGATGGGGTCCAAGTTTCCATCGAAACCATCAGACGAGGTTTGAGAGAGGTGAATCTAGGTTTTACACGTTCATTAAGAGGAGTACCGTTAACACGTGACCATAAGCGTCGAAGACTGGAATGGGCAAGGAAACATATCCATTGGAACGATCAATGGCGATCAATGGTATCCTTTTCACTCATGACTCCAGATATGGACGATGTTCAGATTCTCGAAGAATAAGGACATGGACAATCCCACGCATACCCCGTAATCGTCGCTATGTCCAAGAAGTCCATCCATTCCGAGGGGGTAGTGTTATGGTATGGGCCGGAATATGTTTCAACACAGATCTACACATTTGTCCTAGGTATATGACCGCCTTACACTATGGGGAGCATGTCATTAACAATGTTGTACCAAATTTTCACGCTGCTATTGGTGAAACTTTTCAATTTCTAGACGATAACGCTAGACCGCAACTTGCAGCCATATTTGAGAATGCGCGCGAGGAGCTTGGTATTCCACATTTAACAATAGCTCCGCACTCACCAGATTTGAATTGCATGGGATATGCTCCAAAGAAAGATCAGATAATCATCAACCTACCCCCGAATCCTCAAATGATCTGAGAGAGCTTCTGCCCCGTTTATGGAACCAAATTCCTCATGAAATATTCAACAACCTATTCGATCGAGTCTGGCATCAGGGACTCCTCGCCAAGCTTCCATCTTATGGCGTGCCCCCAAAGCTATGTTCTCTGCTAGCTAGTTTTCTCTCAAACAGATCTCTCCATGTAGTGGTCGATGGAGTTTCGTCTGACTCTACCCATAAATGCTGGTGTTCCGCAGGGATCAGTTCTGGCTCCAACGCAGTTTCTGCTTCACATCAACGATTTGCTGGAAGCAACTTCGTGTCCAGTGCACAGCTTCGCGGATGATAGTACCCTCCATACCGCCTTTTCTTCTAGGGCTCCAATACCAGCCCGCCAAATCAGAAACGAACGAGGAAGAAATGTTAACAACATAAATATGGACTTGGCAACAATTCTTGAATGGGGATCTAATAACTTGGGAGAATTCAACGCAAACAAAACACAAGCATGTCTTTTCTCTAGAAAAGCCGATCTTACTGTGCCCAGCATAAAATTGTCGGGAGTGACCATACCATTGAAGTCATCCATTTCGATGCTTGGCATTACTGTCGGCAGTAACCTTTCCTGGGAGAATCACGTGAGATCCATTGCTAAAAGTGCATCCCAAAAACTTGGTTTTCTGTTTCGTGCCAGGAGCTATTTCACCCCAGGTCAGCTGCTTATGATCTATAAGGCACAGATTCGACCTGTCCTGGAATACTGTTCCCATGTTTGGAGTGCTGCACCTAAACACACCCTAAAACTCTTGGATTCCGTACAAAAAAGGGCAATTCGTCTCGTGGGTGATGCATCGCTTACAAGCTCGCTTACTTCTCTGGAACACCGTAGAAAAGTGGGCGATCTGTCTCTATTTTATAGATATTTCCATGGGCGATGCTCTTCTGAATTATCAGCAATCGTTCCCCCTCTGGCAGTCTCTTCCAGACTAACCCGTCAAGTTAAGTCTTCACACCCCTTCGTGGTAACTTTGGAGACCTGCAGAACATCTCTCTTCAAAGACTCGTTCATCCAACGAACAGCGAGGCTTTGGAACACATTGCCTAGGGAGGTGTTCCCCGAGGCATATAACCTCCAGAAATTCAAGAAGAACGCCAATTCCTACCTGCTTGCCCTTTGTTCTTACGATGTTCTCTGAACATTACAGGATATTCCTTTTCGTGAAAATCACAACATTAAAAAAAAAAGTGTGTAGTATGAAAGAAGATGTCAAACTATTATTGATGCCCGTGGAGGCCATACATTGTATTGATAGTCTTAAAATACTCGAAATTCCTGGGAATAAAATTTCGTTATTTCACTCGATTTTTCTTGACCACCCTACCCTGTATACGCTGCAGACCTACAGGAAAAAATTAATTCGCAACTTGAAATCATAATAATATGAATTTTCATCACCAAAATCTTGTTTTAACTATATTTTTTTGCATTTTAACTCATGTGGAGCAGTTTATTTGTTTGATTTCAATAATTCATTCAGTTCATTGATTGACTTAATCGAGAATACTTCTGCTTCCGATAATTGCCTTTTCTGTCTTCTTTCGTGAATTCGGAAAATTTCAGTTTTTCTGTGATTCACAGTTCTGGTGATTTTGATTTCATCGAATTACTTTCATTCAAATACTTTCATTTGTGCGAATTATTTCGAACATAGAGACTGTTACTAGGGGCGTGGTTATCTTATAATACCACAAGGATAAGTGTGCACAATTTGACATTTTTAGCAACGGATTTTGACGTCAGCTTTTTTCCATGTTCGTTTGTTAACTGTTTTGCTTATATAGGTAAGACTATATTGATACTGTTATTTTGCGTACATTTATCCTTTCATTTGTGTTGGGTTTCAATTGAATTTCAAATTCATATACAGTCCACTAGCTGTATTTTCTTTTCATTCAGAAAATTTCAGCTCGACAATTTCAAATTGAATAGAATTGGACAACACTTCAGTTGGTTAATTGAAACTCTACCCAACACTGGCTATAACTCAACGATCGCTTGGAGTGGTTGTGCATATCATGCATCAAATCAGTGCAGAATTGAACACATAATTCAAATATGTATAAATATACAGGGTGTTGCATTTGAAATAACGAAGTTTACATTCATTCCCGGTAGAATCGGAAATATATTCCGCTTGGAAATATTTCTCAATTTAAGTTCATGTACTCCTAAACAGAACTGCAGAATCTTGAATTTGTATCAAAACTCCTTCCTCGAATACGTCTAATGAAACACTTAAAAAAATCACCCTGTAGAATACATAAGCAAAAAGTTAAGCACACATTTGATCGATACCAAATAAAGATCAAATTATAAGGAAAAATGCATATATGTATATAATAATGCCCATGGAGAAGATGTGCACGAGGAGCAAGCTGAAGGAAGCAGCTTTTATGGCTGTAAAAACTGGTGATTCACCATCCTCAAGATCGACTCGAAAAATTTGATACCTCCCAGTTAGTAGACACTCTGTAGCCAGTGCCACCCCATCAATCGAATATTTAAAATTAACGGGTGAGCGTTTTATTTTATGTTGTGGTTTTTACGAAAAGGAATATCCTGTAATGTTCAGAGAACATCGTGAGAATCAAGGTCAAGCAGGTAGAAATTTGTGTTCTTCTTGAATTTCTGAAGGTTATATGCCTCGGGGAACACCTCCCTAGGCAATGTATTCCAAAGCTTCGCTGTTCGTTGCATGAACGGGTCTTTGAAGAGAGATGTTCTGCAGGTCTCCAAAGTAACCACGAAGGGATGTGAAGACATAATTTTACGGGTTAGTCTCGAAGAGACTGCCAGAGGGGGAACCATTGCTGATAATTCAGAAGAGCATCGCCCATGGAAATATCTATAAAATAGAGACAGGTCGTATACATGTGTAACACAATTTGGAACGACCATATTTACAGAACCCTTTGTAGAATTTTGGTCATATGGATTTGACCGAGGCATTCGAATTCCGAAACTACCACTCAATATCGGAATTTGCTAGGTGCTCCCGTTCAAGAGTTATTGTGATTACAGCCAGGTGGACAGAATTGAATTTGACCACTAATTCCTGACCCGGGAGTCGAAAAACGCGTTTAATCATTTGATGATTATTAAAACCTTGGCACAACACAATTCCGTTATGAGGTATGTGAGCCATTCCAGATCATTGTCCCCATCCTAAACGAGGAGAAATGAGCATAGGCACAACTCAATACTGCCACGAAGTTTTTCGCTGAACCACAAGAATAAGTCCAGCCACCTGATGAGATCGATGTGATATTTGAGCATTTCATTGAATTTTAATTCGAAAAGCTAGAATGGATTCCTTTTAGGTATTGTATCCGTTTTTTCAATCGGAAGTTCTTAGGCGAATAGTCAATTTATTAATTTGATACACCCTGTGATGATATTTATGAAATTCAAAAGATGCTTGACCTCTTCACATTGTTCTACTTTGACGTTATGAAAACGGTTACATGTTGAGAATGAGAAAAATGAACATACTGATAAGTACCTACTGAAAACTATTCGAATGAACCCAATGGTTTCAACAGAAATGTATTCGTCATTCAATATTCAATTATATCAGAAAAGAAAGAATTGAACAAAAAAATTTTTGAAGGAATTTTATTTTTACTTCTTGGATAGACGGAATTGCTCAGACTCCAAAAATATTTTAGCTCTGTAGAGAATTTCGGACATTACCATAATCCCAATTTTCAGATTTCAAATATGTTCATTTTTCCAAAAACGTTCAATAGGCACTCGAACTTGGGACATGGGACACCCTGTATATGTAATTATGTAAGAGTCGATTTCTCGAAAATTGCACAATTGCTCGGAAGAATTATTGCCTATGTCATCGGTCAGATTCAGCTTGATTCATGCGCCTGAGCATTGGAAAATTGATCATTCCGGATGCGCGCAATGCCACTGTACGGGGTGTATTTCAAGGTGAGGCTTTTCTTTTGGCAGATGGTAGAACTCATCAGAATAAGTTATTTTACCGAAGAATTTTTCTATGAATTATGCCCCTGTTTCGAGAAAATGAAACTAGAATATTTTCCAGTTTCTAGGTGAATCTGAAAATTCCACAGTCCTAATTCCGCTTTTTCATAATTTTTTTAAATTGAACATTTTATATAAGAAATTCTCGGTTGAATGACTTATTATGATGAGTTCTATCACCTGTCAAAAAAAAGCCTCACCTTAAAATTAAAAGGGCACAGTGATCTGCTTTATTAAATTTGTATCAAAATAACGAGCCGTTAGGCGAGTGATTTTGGAAAAATGTCATGAGCGAAATTGCCGAAAAGCAACAAACCTGAATATTACAAGAGAGAAATCTTACCTGCTTAAATGTCTTTTCCTTCAGAATACGACAGCAAGTTCTTTTAGAAATTTGATCATTCGTTCACGTATAATTCTACTTCGAGAATGAAATATCATCCAATTTACCTTGAGCATGAGAAGATTACTAATTTCAAAGAGACGATGCGGAAGGAAAAATTTGGTTCATGAGTTCGAGATAGTGTTCTGCATAGTTTATTTCAACAAATGCTCCAATTGTGCTTCGCCAATCTTCATACAAAGGTATAAATCTCGCTCAAATTTCCGCCTAATATTATCGAGCATTTTCGGGGTAATTTTAGTGGGGTCACTTGAAATCGAGAATTTATGCTACAGAATGCGCCTTTGTGAAGGCATTCACCAGCGAATTGTCACTTGTCGGCGACTTTAGCCGAACTACCCCCGAAATGCCCCAGAATGGGCCCTATGGGGGCGGCTCTAGACTGGGCCTATGGGGGCGGCTCTAGAATAACCCCAGGGTAAATCCTGCCTGTCGTAAAAGGCGACTAAAAGGATAACCATAGGTGGTAGATGGTCTCATCGCCCGGTGAAATACCACCATATCGACTTTGTGTGCTGTGAAATGGATCACTCCATGTTTCAGTGTTCGGTCGATACTTTCCGGTCTCCCCTTTTCCCCTCTTCCCACCTCTCCACCACATTTTATGCATAAAGATGATGAAGTCTCCTAGAGTAAAACATTCCGGAAGCAAAATACCTCTCCATTCGGATTTCCGGGCGAGAGGTACTCGAGGGGACTCATCTCTGAAGATTAACTTCTGTAACATCCGCGGACTCAACAAGAACATCAATGACGTCCACCATCACCTACAGACGGAACAACCAGATATTCTGGCGCTGACAGAAACACAAGTGAACTCGTCCACCAACAATGTCCATATGCTCTGTCCTGGTTACGAACTCCATTCTCGATTCAGGTTCAAAGGTGGAGTCTGCCTCTATGCCAAGGCTAATCTTTCATGCCAGCGTGTAGAGAGTTTGGAACCGAAAGACTTCGATGTGATGTGGTTCAAGCTAGCCAATACCAAACTGACCAAGTTCCTCTGTTGCCTTTACCTGTCGCCAAATGAACCGTCATATGGGAGCCTTTTTGAGTTTTTATCACTAAAACTGGATTTTATCCAGGAGAACCACCCAGCAGCTGAAGTCATAATCATGGGAGACTTCAATGTTCACAACGCAGCCTGGCTCAAATTCTCCAACAAAACAGATGATCCAGGTCGTCAAGCTGAGGCCTTCGCCATCACTCATGGCCTAGAACAACTGGTCGAGCTACCAACCCGCATCCCAGATGTCAGCAACCACTCTGCCAATATACTGGATCTCTTTCTCACTACCAATCCTGATCCATATAGAATAGAAGTTTGCGCCCCACTTGGAAACTCGGACCACACCCTAATCTCCACAACTTGCTCTTTTCATGTACCATCAAGCCGCACAATACCACCCCGTCTCATGTGGCATTACAAATCGGCCGACTGGGAAGGGCTTCGTATGTTTTACTCAGCGTTCCCATGGAAGAGAGCTTGTTTCTCCTCAGAAGATCCAACAGAATGTGCCGAGACAATTTCTGAAATAATTATGTTGGGGATGCAAACTTACATACCGAACACAGCAAGGAGAACATTATCCGATAAGACCTGGTTTAACAAGAACTGCTCTAAAGCTGTCGCTTCCAAACAGGCAGCATTCCATCGATGGCAAAAAAATCCAGGCCCTGAGACTAGAGCAGAATATGTGGAGGCTAGAGGCATATGCAATGAGACAATCAAATCTTCAAAAGATGCTCACAATGCCAAAATAAGATCTAGACTTGTTGAATGCCCTAACGGATCCCGTTCATTTTGGTCCTTCGCCAAAGCTGTAGGAAGAAACTTCACTTCCAGCTCGTTTCCCCCTCTAACCAAGGAAGATGGAACACTAGCAACGACTGCCCTGGAAAAAGCCAACATCTTCGCGCATTTGTTCGCTGAAAATTCCACTCTAGATTCATCGGGAAAACAACCCCCGAATATTACATCTATTGACAGCCATATGCCCGAGATAACCTTTCGCCCACGTACTATCAGAAAGATTCTGTTGGGTCTCAACACCAACAAAGCCAGTGGATCCGACGGAATCCCACCGATTGTTCTCAAAAAATGTGCCCCCGAACTAACACCTGTCCTCTGCAAATTGTTCAACCACTCTTACAAATTGGGTGTTTTTCCATCCAACTGGAAAACCGCAAGAGTACAACCAGTACCTAAAAAAGGCAAAAAGACCCTACCTAGCAACTACAGACCTATCGCTCTGTTATCTATTATTTCAAAGGTCATGGAAAAAGCCATCAACTTCGAGCTCATGAAACATCTGGAACACTCAGGAATTATCAACGATAGGCAATATGGTTTCCGTCATCAGAGATCCACTGGTGACTTGCTCGCTTATGTCTCACATATATGGCAGCTATCTACCGAGAAATATGGTGAAACCCTAGCCGTAGCACTGGATATCTCCAAGGCATTCGATCGAGTCTGGCATCAGGGACTCCTCGCCAAGCTTCCATCTTATGGCGTGCCCCCAAAGCTATGTTCTCTGCTAGCTAGTTTTCTCTCAAACAGATCTCTCCATGTAGTGGTCGATGGAGTTTCGTCTGACTCTCTACCCATAAATGCTGGTGTTCCGCAGGGATCAGTTCTGGCTCCAACGCTGTTTCTGCTTCACATCAACGATTTGCTGGAAGCAACTTCGTGTCCAGTGCACAGCTTCGCGGATGATAGTACTCTCCATACCGCCTTTTCTTCTAGGGCTCCAATACCAGCCCGCCAAATCAAAAACGAACGAGGAAGAAATGTTAACAACATAAATATGGACTTGGCAACAATTCTTGAATGGGGATCTAATAACTTGGTAGAATTCAACGCAAACAAAACACAAGCATGTCTTTTCTCTAGAAAAGCCGATCTTACTGTGCCCAGCATAAAATTGTCGGGAGTGACCATACCATTGAAGTCATCCATTTCGATGCTTGGCATTACTGTCGGCAGTAACCTTTCCTGGGAGAATCACGTGAGATCCATTGCTAAAAGTGCATCCCAAAAACTTGGTTTTCTGTTTCGTGCCAGGAGCTATTTCACCCCAGGTCAGCTGCTTATGATCTATAAGGCACAGATTCGACCTGTCCTGGAATACTGTTCCCATGTTTGGAGTGCTGCACCTAAACACACCCTAAAGCTCTTGGATTCCGTACAAAAAAGGGCAATTCGTCTCGTGGGTGATGCATCGCTTACAAGCTCGCTCACTTCTCTGGAACACCGTAGAAAAGTGGGCGATCTGTCTCTATTTTATAGATATTTCCATGGGCGATGCTCTTCTGAATTATCAGCAATCGTTCCCCCTCTGGCAGTCTCTTCAAGACTAACCCGTCAAGTTAAGTCTTCACACCCCTTCGTGGTAACTTTGGAGACCTGCAGAACATCTCTCTTCAAAGACTCGTTCATCCAACGAACAGCGAGGCTTTGGAACACATTGCCTAGGGAGGTGTTCCCCGAGGCATATAACCTCCAGAAATTCAAGAAGAACACCAATTCCTACCTGCTTGCACTTGGTTCTCACGATGTTCTCTGAACATTACAGGATATTCCTTTTCGTGAAAATCACAACATTAAAAAAAAAAAAAAAAAAAGAATGTTGGGCGGAAGTTTGAGCAAAATTTATACCATTGGAAGTAAATTGGCTTGGCCCAAGTCAAGCATTTATTGGCCGCGTGAAGTTGGCGAAAAAATGTCGGCACAAAATCTGAAATAATCCCCAATATTTAGTGCCCAATTTGTGCTTATTTGTGCCGTTTAAATCAATTTCAGCAACATGACACGAATGGGCTCAAATTGGGCACTAAATATGGGCATTAAAATTTTTTCGAAATCAGAAAATTTCGGTGCCAAGTGTGAAGTATTAGAGTTTGAAGGCTTTGGTGTTAGCTTCACACTTGGCACCAAAATTTTCCGATTTCGAAAAAATTTTAATGCCCATATTTAGTGCCCAATTTGAGCCCATTCGTGTCATTTAAACGACTTCATTATCACCTGTATAGTTTTTGAATTATTTCAGATTGAATATCTTAGTGCCAGATTCACTTTTAGCACCAACATATTCAAGAAGAAATCTTGATGCCAATATTTTGTGCCCAATTTGTGCCCATTTGTGCTGTATGAATGGCATCTTTACCATTTGTAGTTTTCAAAAAATTGACTTTTTCAGCCGGTGTGAAGTTGGCACTAACGTATTCCAACTTTGGAAAAAAAAATTCGCCCCTATTTAGTGGCCAATTTTGAAATGGATTCCATACTTCGGATAGTTTTCGAGTTATGAACAATATTGTTTCTCCTCGAGAGACCAAGGGGTAATCAGTATAAACAATATCACAATTAACGGCGCCATCTTTAGGAAAAAGCACATAATGTTTTGCTCGCTTCATAATAGGTCGAAGATGTCGCCTCACATACAGAGTGTAACAGCCGAATGGAATAAATTCGATAACGAATAAATGGGGGCGTGTTGGTAAAAACGCTCGGACACATCGATTTGTAATTATAAATGCTTATATTTTTCGAGAAAATAATATTAGGGTAGGAGACTTAATACGAGATTGGCGGAACATCAAAGAGATTCGAGACAAATGAAGTCCACTACAGGACTTTCTAGACACACGGTTGAGACGGGCCATATTATGAATTTCCAGGAAGTTAAGATATTGCACAGAACAGAAAATTTGAACAAAAGACTTTTTCTTGAATCAGTAGAAATAAACCTTTTCGACAACAATGTGAACATTAATACCGATTTCAGTGCCGTCAGTGACATCTATTGTAATATCCTTGACCTAGTAAAGAACAAGAGAACTGGTAATCGGTTGAGAACTGAGTACACGGAGTCGGGAGGATAGAAGAAGAAGAAAAGGTTCCTGTGACGTCACCTGTCAATTGAGTTTTGGCGTCGCTTTTGGCGGGTTTTGTGACATCTCTCCTGACAGATGAGAACATATTGTATTTTAATCGTTGATTGTTTTAAACATTAATTTATAGAGAAATTTCCTGAAAGTACAGAAATAGAAGTAAAGATTTTAATATTGTATACGTGAATTGAATTTTTGAATTTGAATTTCTTGTGCTTATATCCAGAGTTGTATGACAGCCAATACACTCGTAGGGTTACATATTGTATTGTAATCGTAGATGGTTTTGAGATATTAATTTATAGAGGAATTCTTGAAAGAGCAGAAATAGAAGAAAAGTTTTTAATATTGTATACGTGAATTGGACACCGAAGTTTGAATTCCTTGGTTTATATCCAGAGTTGTATGACAGCCAATACACTCGTAGGGGTACACTTGAACGTCCCCTGGATGCATGTGGTTTTGTGACGTAGAGATCATGGTACAACCCTTTTTAAATTTCAAATTGAATGTGAGTGGTCCATTGTGATTCTTTTTAAAGTCTCTTAATATCGATTTTTAATTTTTAGTCCCTGAAGAAGTTCTAAAAATAGAACGAAAGCTTGGAAACCAATAAAGAATATACAGATAAGTCCTGGTTTTTGACTTCTTTCCCGAAAATTCTCTCACTCATCATCCAGCGAAGTCGATATTTTCACCAATTAAATAATATTATATAGGGTGTTCCATGTGACCTTGGCCAATACCAACTTTCTTATTTCAAATGCAAACCCCTGTATATTATTTATTTTTTGGATTCTTCAGAGAATTCTAGACACAATTCATGCACAATGTCCTATATCAATCTTTAACTATTTAGGAAGTATTAAGTGTTTTCAGAGTTATTGCAAAAATCAACGTTTTAAATAAAAATCATTCTATTTCACAAATTCAGTACATTACACTTGAAACCTAATGAGTAATACTGAATATTTCTTAATTATTGAAAAAAAAACAAAAAAAAATATTAATGTCATTGGAAATGTTCAAAATGCTCTCCGCGAACGTCTTGGCAACATGCTAATCTGGTGTCTTCTAACGTTACTCAACATTTCAGGGGTTTTTGCTTACTTTCTTCATATCAAGAGGTGAATGGGAAATAAGAATTGAGTGTAATGTATCGAATTTGTGAAATATAGTAGGTATATTCTGTAACAAGGGCAGAATGAAAATCCGAGACGAGTGAATCATACCGAGGGCGAGCCGGAGGCGAGCCTGAGGAATCAAGAGTATCGGATTTTCATTCTAACCGAGTAACAGACTATACTTTCTCCACGACTGTTTCGAAGCTAGATAATTAATCTTTTAATACTAAGATGACTTATGACGTTTCGAAAACCGCAAAGAATATAACAATCAGAGCGGCTGACACATAGATTTATTCTCTATATTTTCAAAAGTGTTTCGGAATGAATATTCCCACACACTGTGCGAGAATGGAATTCAGTCGAAATGCTTAAAAATCAAGGATTATACTCAACCTCGAGTTGGTTATTGGTGGTAATCTATAAAGAGCGAAAACCAAGGACCAAACTGAACAACAACCGCGGTCATTACTGGTTATTTACTTGAAATCGATTAAAGTGTTGTAGAATGAATATTACATATCAAGTGATGGAATACTGACATTCTATGGTCAAATTCGATGTTGGAAGAGCTGTTTTCTGTGGCAGTCGTGGAGAAAATTATTTTCATTTAAAATGTTGATTTTTGTGAAATATCTGAAAACACTTTAGATTTCCGAAAAAGTTGAAGATAGGTATAAGACATTGTACCTACGTGAATTATGTCTAGAATTGTCTGAAGAATCCAAAAAATAAATAATATACATTTGAAATTTGCATTTGAAATAAGAAAGTTGGTATTGGCCACGGTCGCATGGAACACCCTATACAATTTTATTTTCTTGAAAAATATGCGCTTTTAAAATTACAAATCGACGTGTCCGAGCGTTTTTCCTAACACCCCCTCATTTATTCGTTATCGAATTTATTCCATTTGGCTGTTACACTCTGTATGTGATTTTTGTTACATACCTCCTCATGAACTCATAAATATACCTCTGATTATTTAGCGAACAATTCCTGGCGTCAATCCAACAATCTATCGTTTACGATGGTGAAAATGTGAGTCCTCAGGTCAAAAGAAACCTTTTTTACATTTTCCATTTTCCTGAATTCGGCTCTATTAAAAAGATATAGCCATTTAATTGGCAAAATTTGAAACACCCTGTGATGATATTTACGAAATTCGAAGGATGCATGACTTTCCTTCAGTTTCTTTCTTCTACTCTGACGTTGTAAGAAGGGTTCACACTCGGGATGTTCAGAAGAAAAATGAACATAAACTGACTATGAATATTTGACTTTTTTTCAATTTTTTTTTCGATATTTCGAAAACTATTCGAATGAATACACTGGTTTCAACAGATTAGAAATGTATTCAGCATTGAATACTCACTCGCTCATATCAGAAACGACAATAAAAAAAAAATTGAAGAAATTATTTTTACTCCTTGTACAAGGTGCGGCACGGAGGGCGGACGTTTTTCAGATGGGCATAACTTTCCCCCACTGAGGACGAGAGAAGTGGGGAAGGTGCCGTTAGACTCGTGTGTTCCTAGCATTTATTTACCAGTTGTCGTCATGGAGCCTTGGACAGTGGAGCATCGTGTTTTCGCCTATGATAGTTTCGTCCGAAATAATGAGTCAGTCACGGTCGTGCAGCGTGAGTTTCGTCGCCATTTCCACATTCATCGGAATAGAGCTATTCCCGCTCGAAACACCATCCTTCGTTGGGTTGAATCACTTCGCAGACGTGGTGAACTGATCAACAGAAGACCAAGAGGACCTGTGCGAACAGTTCGAACGCCTGAAAATGTTGAACGCGTTCGACAAGCCATTTTTTCTTATGGGGACACCTCAAGGCTAGAGTATACGAGACCAAGCCCCGAACTCTGGACGAATTGAAAAGGGCTATTCGCGTGGAAGTTGCCCAAGTTGAGAGAGCGATGTTGGAGAGAGTCTACGCGAACTTCCAAGAGCGCCTCCAGCACTGCATCACCGATTTCGGCCACCACATGCCTGATGTGATTTTCCACACTTGACTGTCTCAAATGCTATTTCCTTGAGAATCTGATTCCGTCAATAAATGTGTTTTTGAGTAAAAATTAACGCTTTTATTATTTTTTTAAAACCATCCATCCTCCGTGCCGCACCCTGTATATCCGGAAATGCTCAGGCTCCAAAAATATTTTAGGTCTGTAGAGAATTTCGAACAATATCATGATTCCAATTTTCAGATTTCAAATATTTCCAGTTTTCCAGGAACGTCTAAGAGGCACTCGAACATGGGATATCCTGTATATAATAGCTTTGCATTCCCTCAGAATTTACAATAAACAGGTTCTTCAACCTCTTAATGTCATCGTGAAGTTTTGTTTTATTGAGAGATGAAGCTCGTTTCGAAACACCCTGTATTGAAAAAGAGACTTTCTTAAGCAATTTCCTTACCGTGGGCGAGGGCAAACAAACTGGTATGATGTGCTGCTTGAAGCGGACGTTGCGATCGAGTTTGACAAGCGCCACGTCGTTCTTGAAGTCGGACGGTGAATAGGCGGGATGAACTTCCTTCCGCTCCACCGTGTACTCCTCGTGCACCAATTTCTCGTCCTGGGCTCGAACGTCCCATTCTCCTAGCCGGACGCGGATGTTCCCGTTCGTCGTGCTGTTGAACAAAAAAGGTTAAATTTGTGACGGTCTGCGTATTGTTTGCTAATGTAGACTTGGAAGGGTGGAAGGGAAAACGTGACGAGAAAACGATGACATTAGTACTGGTAGATTCTGGGAATAGAGGAACATGTTTTGAAATGAAATTATGCAGTTAGTCAGGACTCTTGTTGATTTTTTCAGACTGAACCAACAAGTGTTATGACTTATTTAATTGCGAAACATCACATTTCACGTAATCAGTTTTTATTATATTTTGGACGCTCGTAGAAAGTAGATCAATTTTGTTGGTAGATTCGCATTTAAAAATCGAACGAAATGAAATTGTAACAGCTTGCAAAAGAATCTGAGAGCAACTGTTGAAGCAATCGTCTATGAAGAATGTGCCTACAGAAATAATGCAAATTTTTTTGTCAATAATACCCAACAATAGTATATTATATGGTTCTGATCACGAAATCTGGCCAAAATTTAATGAGTAAGTATCTGAAATACATCATCCTCCATCGAAGTGCGAAATTTTATGTAGACTATTCTACTCATTTCATTTTTAGTGAGGAAGTTTACATATCAACTCTCGTTCCCCACAATATGGGGTGGCAGCAATCAAGTTAATAGACTATTTTTGATACAAAAAAGGGTTATAGGATATATATTTGGTATGGGCTACAGAGAATCATGTAGAGGAATCTTTAAAAGGCATAAATTATTGACAGTAACTGGTTTATAAAGGGTGTCCTGAAAACAATGGATAAGCCTGCAACTATAGATAGACACTGTCGTGGTCTAACTTATTCCAAATTTTGACCTCAATGAAAATTCCACGGTTTCCGAGGTATTCATGGTTTTCGCATTTTTAGGAAATTTCCAAGTGCGATTAGTTTTTCTAGTGCCATTTCTACAAATGGAGAGGTATTTCGATATGGTTTTTTTTAATTTCACATGAGATAGTTCAGCTATCGAAAACAAAGACTCAAATTCATCAAACTAGTGTAAAAGGTTAGAAACTCGTGAATTACAAAGAAAAATTGAAAACTAAATGAAATTTCCTTCAAGTTTGATGAGCTACAGTGTAAAAAAATGTAGGACGCCCCTGGTAGACATCATCTTAAAAACTTGCTCAGTTATTGCAGATTCCAAAAAGGTATCATAAGCCTAGGCATTCTGTAGTTTCTCATTCTCGTAACTACTTGATTACCAAATAGTCGAAAAATTTCGAAAAGCTGTTTTTGTTGTAATCGTTATTCTGAGCTCATGTGTTGAAGTCAGGAGGCCATTTTTGTTGGAATCTAGTGGAAAATTACGAAAATTATTTTTATTTTGAAAAAAGCAGTAGCGTATCGTTTCTCTGGTTGAATAGAAATATGGCATTATTTGCATTCAACACCCTGTATCCCGAAAACCTTACTTTTCTCTTAACACTGTACAGAATGTAAGAAAATAAGAAATTTTGTCGAATACAATTAGGTCCGGTAAGGTTTTCGAGATACAGCGTGTTGAATGCAAATAATGCCATATTTCTATTCAACCAGAGAAACGATACGCTACTGCTTTTTTCAAAATAAAAATAATTTTCGTAATTTTCCACTAGATTCCAACAAAAATGGCCTCCTGACTTCAACACATGAGCTCAGAATAACGATTACAACAAAAACAGCTTTTCGAAATTTTTCGACTATTTGGTAATCAAGTAGTTACGAGAATGAAAAACTACAGAATGCCTAGGCTTATGATACCTTTTTGGAATCTGCAATAACTGAGCAAGTTTTTAAGATTATGTCTACCAGGGGCGTCCTACATTTTTTTTACACTGTAGCTCATCAAACTTGAAGGAAATTTCATTTAGTTTTAAATTTTTCTTTGTAATTCACGAGTTTCTAACTTTTTACACTAGTTTGATGAATTTGAGTCTTTGTTTCCGACAGCTGAACTATCTCATGTGAAATTAAAAAAAACCATATCGAAATACCTCTCCACTTGTAGAAATGGTACTAGAAAAACTAATCGCACTTGGAAATTTCCTAAAAATGCGAAAACCATGAATATCTCGGAAACCGTGGAATTTTCATTGAGGTCAAAATTTGGAATAAGTTAGACAACGACAGTGTCTATCTATAGTTGCAGGCTTATCCATTGTTTTCAGGACACCCTGTATGTATATATATAAATGTTTAATTTTTATACATAAACATGGAAATTACTTTATAGAATGTAAAAAAAAATAATACTAGGCAAATGCAACCCTATGTATTTCCTATACATCACTTGACACTAACAGAAAATAACACACACTTTATGTGCATGAGGTTCTTTACAGCCTTGCCAAAATCAGTACAAAATATACAACTTCTCAAAACATTCAAAGCAAGGACAAGACAAATCGTGATAGACTGTGAGCCATATGTGCGTGAGTAGTTTTTTGAGTACTGCAGAAAAAGTGTAGAGCTTGTATAGGAGGGGAAGGGAATTTTAGAGCAGATGTGATTTTTGATTCAAATTGGATGTAGAATTTAGAATTAATTTTTTTCTGGTATACTGAAATATTTATTTCAGATGACGCTTTTCAGTTTCTGTATTTTATTGTTGTAAACATGATACACATTCTTGGAATAAACGATATTATTATTATATAAAAAATGCACTAAACAGGAAAAAAGCAGACAATTTTTTGAAAATCCGGAAAAAGTTACACATCGCGCAGAAATCGAACCTGCGTCTTTCTCCATTCCGGGTGGGGGGCTCTGACCTCTAAGCTAGCAGTGGGTATGATACTTTTTCTGGAATTCAAGATCATAAGGATCACTTCATATGTAGTAAGATGAGGGATTCCTAGGTGGGGAGCACTGTTTCGTCATCATTAGCAACAGGAATCCACTTATCCTTCACTTCACGTAATCGAATTTTTCGATTTCAGTTTAGGAGGATTTTGGATTCCGACCAATGATGAAATACTTAGCAGAGAATTAATATATAAATGAGTTTATGTTCGACTGCTTCATAAACACTTGATTCATGAATTCGTTTAGCTTCCATAATTTGCTACTTTATTGGACACCACTTTATTGGACTCGACTGTCACAGTCTTCTCTCGATTTTGCAATTTTCTTCGTTTCACACCACTTGTTATAGGCCACATACAAATTTTCATAAGCACTTTTGGTGGGTCGGAGACTTACTTTGGCACTTGCGGCTAAATTTTTTACTCTTTTCTCTCCCGAACTATCCATTTTTTGGATTATTATGACGTTTATTATGACTTTATTCAGTGAGGTTCCTAAGGTCCCTGATGGTTACTAAGGTAAAAAAAGCAAAAGCACAATTAATGTTTCTTTGTAAAGCCGGACTCCCACTACTCGTGTATTTGGCAAATATTTGCCACTTGCCTATATTTGGCATGTAGTGGGAGTGGTTCACTCGGCCAATACTTGTCAATCTTGTCATTCAAATTCGAAACTTCGTCTACTTGCCAAATACGCAAATAATTGCGTACTTGCCAGATATACGAGTAGTGGGAGTCCGCCTTTATGAAGCGACGAATATATTCAATTGCCATTTCAGAAAATAAATTTTCTGCATTGCAGTCAAACATAAAGCTTTGTATGTAACTCGTACATAATTAGGCTTATGGACTTGCCAAATTATTGGCCTCGCTAGCTTTGCTCGCTCTATTTACACTCGAGACCTGAGGCCCTGCCATTCGAAAGTGGAGAGAGTTCGATTCACACGAAACTTTTTCGATTTTTTTTTTTATTATTCATAAAGTCATTTTTCTAACCGGGTCATTTTGACAGCCCATTTTCACGATTTTGGCTTCCGTAAGGCCTCCAGTTTTTGAAATGAAACTCATATAAATACATCGAGTGCAATCTTTTTAATGCTTAGAAAAAACAATAAATATTTCTTTATTCTATTTTCAAATCAGAGTTCAGAATGAAGGATAGATAAACCTTGAAAGATTTCAATAGTTTTGGGTGATTTTTTTACTGTAGACATGTGAAAAATGTTCGGAGAATCTTAGAATATCGAGTACATTGAAATAACGCTATTCAATTTGGCCAGAAATACTTTTCAAAGAATGAAGTCTTGCAATAGCCATCTAAAGGTCAACACACGATGGCGGGTGATTAAAAGCTATTTTTTACCTGTCCTATTGTACGGAGTGGAGGGGTGGATTTCAAAACTCTCAGTTATGAATAAAATAGAGGCGTTTGAGATGTGGCTGCACCGAAGAGTGTTGAAAATACCCTGGAATGATACAGTTACAAACGAGGAAGTTCTCCGAAGAGTGAACATGGAGAGAGACCCGTTGAACACGGTGAAAAGGAGGAAAACATCTTATTTTGGTCAAATCATCTGAAATGAGAAATATGCTTTACTTCAGCTGATATTCGGGGGCAAGATCGAGGGTAGACGTGGTAATGGCCAAAATTGATTTTCTTGGCTGCGTAATCTGCGTCAGTTGTTCAACATTATAAGACGCAGCAACTTTAATTCATAAGGCTCGGGACAAAGAAGCTTATCAGATGATGGTCGCCAACCTCTGCTAGGAGAAGGCACCTCGAGGAGAAGAATTTGGCTAGGAGTAATCAGGATAAACAATATATCAATATATCAATCGACGATGAAAATTACAAATTTGCAGGATTTCCGCCATTTTGAATCTTCTGCCCAGAATCCTGCACCACCCTCCAATTGAACACCATAAAATACGAAGATGTGACCAGAAACCGTTATTTCAATTTCAAAAGCCAGGTATTACGAAAGTTGCTCAAAGTTTACATTAAATACCCTGTATCTCGCTAATGCTTCAAAAACGGGATATACAGGGTGAGTTTTTGACCGGTACATATATTTTAACTGTTCGTTCCTCTCATCAAATAAAACACTTTTTTATACCATTTTTCAATATTCGGTTTCCTTTGGAAGATACAGGGTGTCGAAAATCCACGAAAGAAACACTTTTCTGTTTATATCTTCGGAACCGTTATTTCAGATGATTTGAATTGTGGTGAAGTAATCACTCCCTCACTTACTCAAAATTCCTCCCGGTATAAAAGTTACAGTGTAGCCAACTCATGAATCCACAAAAAATACTATAAAACCACTTGAAAAAGATGAACGGTTTATAATATCACCGAATTAAAAAAGTATTAATATTCTGTAATCGAATTCAAATTTAACAATGTTGTCAGAATATTTGTCTAATTTTCTTTCTGGAAAAACGGACCTAACAAAGGCGCATTCGGTATTCTCTTTCGGAGGTGGATCGGACACAGAACATCCAATAATTCGGATCTCTCTCTCTCTCTCTCTCTCTCTGGCTGAGAGAGAGGTGAGAGATAGAGATCCGTAGTTATTAGATGTTCTGTGTCCATTTTCTGTCGCTCCACCCCCGGATTGGTAATAACGAACGCAGTATATGTCACATAATTCTATACCTATAATTCGATCCTTGAAATTAAAAGTGAAGCATCTAGAGGGCTCTGCCTAGGGTCAGTGAGACTATTGAGCATGTGCGATAACGGAGAGTGGGAAATTAGGGGCATCGTGGCGATCAGCGGATGCAGTTTCTTTATTTGTCTCTGTTTGTATTGAGCACAGAAATATAATAAATACTAGAATGCTATTAGGTACGTCCGAGATTCAGTAAAATGACCCCACATAGCGAATAAACACCTACTACTTGTACATGCGCAGCTCGTCTTTTCTTGCCACGTCGTTGCCAAGCATTATGGTTTCAGATGAAGTTCGGAATAAATCTTATTGTGAAACCAGTGAATTCGGCAACACCGCTACGCGACGAAAACAAACACATCTTCACATCAGAAAAAGAGCAGTGTCGTATTTTAGGATTTGTTGATTCCCTTTGTTGTGTGCTTTACTGTTTATTCATTCGTATAAATTCGCTTGCCTTTTCTGCTCCGTTTTCGGTGTTTCCTCGTTGTTTTCTTGAACATTGTGTAGTACTGATACTCCTAGTTTAGTTTTTTACTTGAGTTGTACTAGTTAATTTTGATAGTCGAGTGCTGTGACAAATTATAGACAAAATGAAGTGCATGGTTCTTTTTTGCGCAAATAAAGGAGAAACCCATTTTATGAGAGTAAGTTTAGTTTAAGTAAGATACTACAGCTATTTTATTATTATTGCAAATGTTGATATCGACAACTTATTCATACCACATTCACGAAGTCAAAAATTTTAAGTCCTACCCTGATGACACGTTCACATATTGCGCAAACTCTGTAGTAGGTCAATTTTCCCTATGAGGTGCCAGGAATTGTGAACTGATTGGCGTTCTAGTATTTATTATATTTCTGTGGTATTGAGCCACATATGGTATCCATGGATACATAATTACATGTCCCTTCTCTTCTCCCTAGGCATGCGTATTGCGTATAGCGATGACTGACCCTGGATTTGAGGGGAACGATTGCCACACTTTTGTATACTTAGTAGCCACTACTAAGATGGCTAGAATACTGGTGTAAGCACTCGTCGAATTTTGAATGGAATGACGTTCGAACAAATCGAGAATATCGGCAATGTTTCGTGGCGGCGCCGCAATGTCATACAACGTCAATACGGTCCTTTTTCCCTTGATCGACTTGATTGATTAATCAACAGCTGATCTGCCAAAGTCAATTGTGACATGACATTTTTATATGGTGAAAATCTTATACTTTTCCTCCATACTAATATGAATTGAAATGTCAAGAATATATTCCCAAATTATTGCTTGACAAAATTATCGGCTATTGATACAGCACGTTCACCAGAATAAATTCGAATATTTGAAATAACTAATACAATCTGTCATTAATTGTGAATAGCGCCACCTGAAGTTGAAAAAACGAAATTTTGCCGATATTCTCAATTTGGTCGAAACAAAGTCTAATCAGTGCAAACGCCATGTGTTCAGTCATCGAAGCCACTACGCTAAAATTCTATATTTATTATTCTATGGTATATGCACTAAAATCTCTATGATGGGAAAGCGTTCGATGTAGAGATGTGTGATAACGAAATTCCACAAATTTAGTAGATAAAATTGAATAGGTTGTAGCTGCCGTATTCATTTTAATATATCATATTTTCATGTAAGTATGAAATTGAGTTCTAAAGAGCAGGAATTTTTTTTAATAAGCAAAAATTAATCTCTGGTGGTGTTCCTGTCTGAACAATGTCCTCTGCAAAAATCCTGGGACAATGAAACTAAAACCAACTAGGCTGAATTTTTCAGCCATTTCACACAAAACAACACCAGTAATAATGCACTTCGAAACAGCCTGCAGATGTTTCCTCAAAACTTCCACGAAAAAAAGCGTAATCTAATGTTCATGCCAAATTACATGTTGAAAATCGGGTCGTGTAATACATACACCACCCAAATTAATCGTCATTCAGCTGACCGAATCAGTTCATACCCCAATGGCCAATGGCCATTACACAAATTTCGCGGAAAATGATGACTTCTGCGAAGCCACAGAGAATAAAGAATATGCGCTATACGCATGCGTCATACAACCAGAGATATCTCACGTCAAAGAGAAACATCACGTCATACATTATGTAACCGAACTACCACAGAATAGATAGATATGTGAATTAAAAGAATGGAATAGTGGAAATAGTAATTTGAGACGTTTGACATGGGTCGATTTCCAATGTAAAGGAAGGTGATCTATGGTGAATGACTCTCTTTCGAACCGTCGTGAGAGATGGACGTGTCTGCAATGCAGGGATGTCCAGAGTGAGATAGACCGGTTTGTGGTGCGCTGTGCGCGGTGCGATTTAGTGCGTCGCATGCGGGAAACCCTCCCCTTTCCAATGGTGTAATTCTCATTCCAATCGGTTGGATAGGAAGAAAGTTACGAACAAAAGTATGTAATAATTTTACCCACTATCGGGATTTATAACACCCAATGCGGACACTCTTCATCGGTATCGAAGGATGAAAAACACCGGTCTTACACATTCCACACTTTTTTCCATCACCTCGCGCGAAGGAAATAAACACGCAAATTCTTCCTACGAGGAGTGTCGGAGAAGTCTCCGAACTGTGGGGGTCATCCGGAAAGTTCTGAACTCTGAACTCGAATGCTCCACGAGTCCCCGTTTTGGCCTCGGTCACCATGAGTCACTTAACTTGGAGGGAGCACCATATGCTGCCATGTGTCACCATGTGTCGTCGAACAATGTCGATTTTCCGGAATTTTTCAACAACCTGGAGCAGAGTAAACACCTTCTGGCCCTAGGGGTACTTTTTCATCAGCGTCCTGAACCCCCGCTCAAAATTCCTATCTGCGCATGCGCAGACGAATTCGCAGACGATTTCCTGGTGACCCAGGCACGCTATCGGACCCAGGCTTGGAGAATTGACATCGGGGCGGAGTAAGGAATCCGCCCGCAGAAGCCCTATTTCCTATCTCCGAAACGGGAGGTGATAAAGGAAAAATCTTTTCTATTTCATTACACACAAAGATGAGGCTTTTTACGGAGGACACACCTCCGCGCCTGCGCAGTGCGAGAGAGTTCGGGCGATACCGGTTTTCGACCAATTTTTCTGGCCGGAATCCATCCAACGAGTTTCGAGAGGCGCCCTCACACTTTCACCATTGAGTGCACAACACGAGCCGCCGCCCTACCGCTGCGCGTCCGCTGCCAGGACGCTCATCACGTACAGATCTCATCTGAAAGAGAGATGAGCTTCAGGCGACCCCACACGTGACGTGAATTTGAAAAAAAAATTGAATACAAACCGGGTGTGAATACCATCAGGTGCACGTCACCTCAAGAAGACATGGAGTTCCCCTGCGTCTGCGGCAAGTCCTTCGGGACAAAAAAGAACCTAAAAAGCCACCAGACGAGACCCTGCCGAGGCCACCCACCCCCTCCGGATGGGGAGAGCACCACCTGCCACTGTGGAAATACCTACAGCACCCTCACGAACCTACGTGCCCATCAACGCAGGTTCTGGTTCAAAGAACCAAAGCAGCCAACATCACGACCAGAAGGCGAAGATCCGACATCGCACCGATGTCCCGTATGCCCCAGGGACTTTCCAACCTACCCTGGCATGCGACAACACATGAAGAGATCGCACCCAATCGAGTACAACGACGACGCCCTTAACGAGTATGTATCAAGATCACACCGAAGAGTGTGGACCGAGGAGGACATGGAGGAAATGGCGAGGGAAGAGGCTGAATACGGGGGCACTGAGCTCCTTGAAAGGCTCGCACTCATCACAAATAGGACCAAAGAGTCAGTCCGCAGGAGGCGTCAACGCACCGATCACCAAGAACTAGTGGAACGCTTTAAAAGCGAGAGAAACAACAGATCGAACCTTCCTTCAGGCCGATGTCTCCCTTCATCAAACCCAGGGCCCTCAACACCAAGAATCGAAACTATCTCCACCCCCTCGGCAGCCTCTGTGGCCGCCGCTCTCCGGCTGCGAACGCCATATCGCACCCCCAGCGCGACACCGTCGACGTCCAGTGACTTTCCAACCTACCCGGGCATGCGACAACACTTGAGGAGATTGCATCCAATTGAGCACAACGAAGATGCCGTGAACGAGTGTGAATCAAGATCGCACCGGAGAGTGTGGACCGGGGAGGATATGGAGGAAATGGCTAGGGAAGAGGCTGAATACGGGGGCATTGAGCTCCTTGAAAAACTCGCACTCATCACAAATAGGACCAAAGAGGCAGTCCGCAAGAGGCGTCAACGCACCGATTACCAAGAACTGGTAGAGCGCTTTAAAAGCGAGAGAAACAACAGATCGAGCCCTCCTTCATCAAATCCAGGCTTCTCAACATCAAGAATCGAGAATTTCTCCGCCCCCTCGGCAGCCTCTGTGGCCGTCGTTCTCCGGCTGCGAACGCCATATCGCACTCCCAGCGCGATACCGTCGACGTCTGGGCTCGGAGTCCTCTCGACCCCCCTGGCTGCCTGCGCGGCGACTACACCCTTGGGTGGAATATCCGATAGCGCCCCCCACGTGACACCCCCTGGCGCGGCCACGCCGGCGACGAATTTCAGTTCCATACCTCAGGAAGAGATCACCTGTCTGGACAATACGATTCTAGATATGGACCTTCAGAACCTGGATCCGATCAAAAAACATCTGATCGAACTTAGCCCGGAACTTGAAGAAATACAAGATATAGAGCTCTCCAAAAGCGTATACCTCATGGAACCGGGCTTCAGAAACACAATAGATCAATGGACAGAAAACCTCGCAAACACCTATGCGGGACCCAAGAAAAAGGACGCCTGAACGCCGCGCAATACCAACTCCTCCTCCAAACATGTCCAGGAAGAAAATGAGAATACACGAGTATAGAAGAATCCAGACCAAATACTCCGAGAGTAAGAAACAACTGGCCCAAGAGCTGATCTCGAGGACGAGCGGGGCAGGCCGTGACGCCGGGCTGGGGCCGTCGACGGAGGACATCCGGCTGGAGACCCATCACCGTCACTTCGATACTATTGAGACTGCTGAACAGACTGATTGCAGAGAGATTGACAGTGCTGCCTCTAAACTCGAGCCAAAGAGGTTTTTCGGACATCGATGGCTTCCTGGCAAACAATCTTACCATCCAAACTATCATCAAGGGGAAGAGGAGGGCCGGTCAGGGCTTCGTGCTGATCACTCTTGACCTGGAGAAGGCTTTCGACACGGTCTCCCACCAGGAAGAGCCTTTCGCCGACGAAATGTAGATCCTGAGACGTCCAACTACATCCTTAACAACCTGAGCCACTGCGAGACGTCCATAACATGCCAGGGACGCAATATAGTCGGACTGCCAATCAGACGGGGGCTCAAACAGGGAGACCCGCTCTCCCCTATACTATTCAACTCGGTCATGGACGAGCCGCTAGACGAGCTATCCTCGCAAAGGGGCCTTATCTTGGGGGATTTCAAGGCTTCAGCGTTGGCCGACGCTGACGACCTTATACTAATGGCAGATCGAGTAGACAGTGCCCATAGGCTTTTGAAGACGACCATCAACTTCCTTGAGAAGAGAGGCCTGCAACTAAATGTCCTAAAGTGCGAGTCAGTGGTGCTGCGCACCCTTCCATCAAAGAAAAAAATTTCACTGTCACCACCCCCTTTTTTACATCCAGGGGCATCCAATTAGCCCGGTCGAGGTTGAGGAGACTTTCAAATACCTGGGGCAGAGCTTCTCCACCACGGGCGCCATTAAGTGCGACACTTCAGGGTTGGAAGAGCAACTGGCGAGGATCTCGAGGGCCCCGCTGAAGCCTGAGCAGAAATTAACCATAATCAAGTCGCACCTCGTCCCCATCTACATCCACGCAATGCAGAGCCCCTGCATCAATCAGAAAACCCTAAAGGAGGTAGATCGTCAGATTCGCATTGCAATTAAAAGGATACTCCATCTTCCCCTGCATATAATTGACGAATACCTGTACAGTCCGGCCAAGATGGGGGGGCTAGGTCTTTTCTCCTTCAAGAGAAAGATACCACTGATTCTAAACCAGCGATGCACAAGACTATCGGACAGATCCGAGTCCTTCGCCGCCGTGCTGAGGGAGGCCTGGGAATGGACAGCCAGGCTTAGGAGGATGATAAGACCCGTTGAAACGACCAAAGAGCAGGTCAATAGAAGGAATGGCTCTCGAACAATCCTTCTATGGGGGAGGTACTATGCAATTCCGAAATGATGCCGCCTCTAACCACCTGATTGACAACCCTCCTAAGTACTGGTCTGGCCAGGACTAAATTAAAACAATCCACCTAAAAGGCAACTGTCTGCCAACCAGTTTCCCCCCAATGTTGGCAAATTTTAAAAGCAGTTGGAATATTTTCGAAGTTGTTGAAAAATTTTCGGAGCAGTTGTAAACATTTCGAAGCAGTTGGAAAAGTTTCGAAGAAGTTGGAAAAATTTCGAAGAAGTTGGAACAAAACAGTTGTAAAATTTTAGAAGCAGTTGCAAAGATTTCAATTCAGTTGGACTACATATTTCTAGAAAAGTTTTCTTAAAATGTGAATGAATCCGACTTTTTTTGAAATTAATGCTTATTAAACCGGTAGAACTAAGCCCACGTTTAGCCGGACAAAAGCATGCAGAGAATAGCGACAATTGTCCAAATTCTTGTTAGAGTATATTTAGGGTATTTGGCAGACTTGGCCCAATGTGGAATCTGTATAACCAGCAATAAATGGTATGTATTCCGATATTGCTAGTGAAAAGATGAACAATTTTTCATCTTTCACGTGATACCTCAGCAAGTAGCTGTGAATTTCTCAGTTTGGCCGCATCGACTGTGTCATAAAAAGCCATCTGGTACCAATTTGCGCTATTTCTCTCGGTCGGGCAGTGGCAGTATTTTTTCTCATTCTTTATTATTCTATCGAATCTCCGTTCAACACGTAAATCATTCAAAAGTACCTTTCATTTTTCAAAGTTCACGCCCTCAATTTTCCACCTGAAAGCTTGATTTTTTTTAATTCTCCTGGAATTTCAAACAGTTCTCTGCGATTTCACAATTTCTGGAAGTATTTTTAGTATTTCCATAATTTTTGCATTAATTAAGCGCCTATCCACATGGAATTTTTTTACAAATATAGAAAATTGATTTTTCGAGGGCACTCCAATGAATTTTCAAAAAAAAAGTTGATGAACAACCGCCAAAAAACGATTATGAAGTCAATTTTCATAGACTCTCGAATTCAATCCGATTTTTTCATGCGAAAAAATTATTTTTTCAAAAAGAAGAAATCGCAGTGCCCTCAAGACATCCTTCAACTTCAATTTGAAGAAAAAGATTAAGCTTTCAGATTGAAAATTGAGGGCGTAAACTGGGAAAAACGAAAGGCACTTTTTGAATGGAGAATCGATGCGGTGGCCGATTTTTTCATGCGAAAAAATAATTTTATCAAAGAGAAGAAACTGGAGTGACCTCAAGACATCCTTCAACTTCAATTTAAAAAAATCAAGCTTTCAGGTGGAAATTGAGGGCGTGAAGAATGAAAGGAACTTTTTGAATGGAGAATCGGTGCCGTAGCCGTGGACCGAAGTATAACGGCCCCTCAAGTACGCAAAAATGAACCGAAAAAGATTCGAAGTGAAGTGTGTGGTGTGTGGACTTTTTTCAGTACACTTGAATAAATCATTTTTTCTTCTTCGGAATTGAACTTAAAAATCGAAACATACAAAATAATGATAACAGACGCTGTTTGATCCTGTAGAGTATGGAGTGTGTTAATCTGGTAATGCAGAATTAAAAAACTACACTACAAAATTTTCTAAATATTTTAATGCTCTCGGGGAAAACATAAACTCGCAATCCAAAATACCACACCCCCCTTCAACCATTGGTTTTCTAATCCTTCAATGCACAGTTGGAAAATTTTCGAAGCTATCCTCTCTCTCTTGATCCGCACATCACGTCTCAATCACATGCTTTAGTTCAATAAGTTACGTCCATAAGTTTGGTTTTAATGAGAGTCATAGTTTTTCTATGAATTTTAAAAGCAAAAGATTTCTGGATGAATCCAGAACTTAATCGTTTATATTCAATTAATAGTCCCAATGTCCCTTACGGCTTCTGGAAGAGTATAATTGAGACACCCTTCAAACCCTGTATATCAACTGCAACGAATCATATTCCGAATGAAACTTCTGTTTCCAACGGTATTGACGTTGAAATTTATAAAAAATTCCTGACAAAGCTGCACAAACACAGGCCAACTGCTAGTCAAACAAAATGATGTTAAAGGAATAAACTCACCTAGCAACACAGTGAGCAGCAGTGATGATCCATCTCTCATTCAATAGGGCGCCTCCGCAGGCCAATTTTTTCGACAAAAATCCAGTCTTAATGAGAGCCACTTGCCATGGATGCGATCCGAATCCTGTTGTATGCCCGCCCACTATCCTGTTGCTCCTTGTATACAACTCGCCGCAGCCTGAAAAATCCAGTAATGTATTATCGAAGATTATATACAAAGAGCGCTGTCGTGAATGTGCATGGAAATTTTTGCTGGTGGTGCCTCTACGCTACTGTGGATGGTGGAGGATATATTTCCTAGTGATTCTCCTGAAAATGTTGAGTATGATGCTAGGCAGGAATTTTGTTTTATTTATTCAGATCGTACTTATGTGCTTGTCTGATGTTTTATGTATTCTTCTTTGGAATCGTAGTAGTCCGGATAGCGCATTGCAGTATACAAGTCCGTAGACTATCAACAACTGTAGGCTGTGCTTTAGGTGGAAATGAAGCTTGCGAAACATAGTAGCAAAGGAATCTGGTGGCGTTCAGACCATATTGAAGAAATGAGACTGTGTCCTTGGTGGAGTCAAGTGCTGGACTCAAGTCCCAAGAAAATTATCAAAAGTATCTGAAAATATTTGGAATTTTGGACACTCCTTCTACCAAAACGAGGGCTACCATTTCGTTGCTTTGTCTCTATTTCTCTTATTTTGAGCCATATCTAGTCTATATAGACCATTCCAATGAAAATGAGTAAGAATGATAATTCCTAACATAGCCTACTTTGAAAAAGACGATATTGACTGAGCCGAACCTGGCTTTAGTCGTGAAATTCGAATTTTATTCGATGACGGCAAAACTACTGACTTCAAAGACATAAAATGTTCGGCACACTTTAACTAGTTTTTGACGAGCAATAGATCGGAATTACAAAATTATATGGTTAGGTTCCATTTGAAAAAAAATTAGGGTTCATAGTTTTTTTGCGGCTCACTTTGAAGCCCTGTTTCAGACACCCTGTATAATATTTCCTCATAATTCATACTCACAAGAAACAGTAGCAGCGCACTTTCTTGTGCTTCACTGTTGCGAAAAAAATTTCTTACAACGAAAGATTTTGGAGATACACTAATTTGTGAAACTCTTTCTGTCAACTTTGACTGGCTATAACTCAACAATCGCTTGAATATCATACATCAAATCAGTGCAGTATTACCTAATCGAAGAATTCAAATATGAATAAATATACAAGGTGCAGTTGAAATAACGAAGTTTACATTCGTTTCCGGTAAAACTGGAAGTAGATTCCGCTTGAAAATATTTTACAATTCAAGTTCATGTACTCTTGAACAAAAATACAGAATCTTGAATTCTTATCAAAATTCCTTCCTCGAATACGTCTAATGAAACACTTAAAAAAATCACCTTGTATATGACTGTATTCTTTTACCCACTGATGTGAGTATCTTGTAATGCGTCTAGTTGTTAATATTTTCATATTAATTTATTTTAGCTTTGATAAAGGTCCGACCCGTTACCGAAACGTCTGTGTGTTTTAGTGTAAACTAGGAATTGCCAATTGGGTGAAGGTCCAAATACCTGAGAAGTTCTTCAATATTTTTCATATCATGAACGATAACTTGAATCTTTATTTCATTGACTTCCCCGTTTTCATTTCGACAAAGAATTCTCATCTGATTCAAACAGTTTGTTGCATACAGGGTTGGGATAAAATATATGGAATCAAGTGAACGAAAAAGACAATATTTATGAAATTTTGCAGGTGAGTGCGATGACGCAAAATGCTTCTGATGATTTTTTGTTGATAATATACTTTCGGTTGAACCGGAAATACCCTGAACCTTTTTGATTCATATGGGACCCCTGTATATCTTTGTAGATGTTGAAAGAGCTTGGGATTTCAAATACATACGTACATACTGGGATTTGTGTGAAGAAGCTTGTAGTTTCTGAGAGGTCTCTTCGGGAGACCTAGGAGTAGTCAGTATAATAATCAATATCTATAGATTGATTTTGTAGAATATTATTTCGTTTCTGTCTCTTCAATATTTTTTTCTCCTTCTCACTTTGTGTTTATTTATACATATATTTTGCATATACAGGGTGTTCCAACCAACAAAAAGGGACTCCGTCTCTAGTATATGTAGAAAACTGAAAAATCATTGGAGTTTGCTGCTTAAAAGAATGTGATGAAATTTTGTACGGATATGATTTGGAAGCTGATATTGATTTGATTATACTGATTATTCCTAGTTCTAAGGAGATCCCTCAGAAACTACAAGCTTCGAATCTTGTGACTTGTACTAGTTCGGAGTCGCAGTTAGGCTGTGTAGGCTTTGTTACTGTGTCCCTACGCCACCTTAGGCACAGCACTGTTAATTTTTGACCCAACAGTGGAATGGTGGCGCACTACCGACACTAGAAATTTTCCTTCCTAACCTCGGGATTTAACTCGCGACTCTCCGCGTCAAAGTCTATCACCTTAACCACTGGGCTACGAGCACTTCATTGTCAATTCGTTATTATATCTGAATCTCAGAGGGGGAGCTAGATACACGGTTCGTACCAAGAAGCATCATTAAATTTTACGTCAACAAGATACCCTTGTTGAAAACCGATACTGTGTGCTGTTTTCGGAATATTTCGATTGGAAAATTGTGAAGGAATAACCGATGCTGGTATGAAGTAAAAGTAATGATGAAGTTATTAATTATCATCATTATTTATAAGTATGCATAATGTTCATTGAAATTTTTTGTCACGGTAATGAGACCTCATCGATTGAAAAATGAAATTGAGGCTTTTCTTTCATGTAACATTTCATTTGTTTCCTTCAATGCATTTTATCTCGAATTAGGATGGCGTTCAGAAAACTGTTTACTTATCCTAGAGAGGGGTGACACCTTTTTTTCAACTTGTGAATATAAATTTATTCTTGCAACATGATCCTGTAGGTAAATGTACACTGTCGGTTTGTTTCAATTATTTTTCATACAGATTATCTTTTATGTATTCCCCTTATCAGAATATCTACACTTCATCAATACTAAGTAGGTTACCCGAGTTTATTGAGACACTATTGCCTGACTCGTACACAGTGCGGGGATGCACAACAGATCCTCCTCTAATCTAATCTAATCTAGGAACCTACATGAAATAAGTTCAATTGTAACCATTATTCAGAAGGTTATGCCCATTTTGCAAAGTTCAATTCTAGTGTACTGCTTCCTTATTTTGAGCAGTTTTCAAATCGCCTGGCATCATGAATAATCGCATCCCAGACAGCACCGGATATTCATAGAATATTCCCTGAATGTGCGAAATGGGATAGGTATATTCTGAATATCCGTAGAATATTCATGGAATATCTATATCCCATAAAGCATATTCCGAGAATATCTCCAATCGAATATTCCAGGCATATTCCTAGAAGAATATGCTGATAATATACCAAAAAGAATATACTGTATAGAATATTTCTAGAATATTCATAGGATATTCGAAATTGGATATTCTTTATGGTACATAACGGAATATACCGCAAGTAATATTTCTTGAATATTCCGCTCATAATATTCCTGGAATATCATGTTCGGCATGTTGATGGAATATGTAAAAGTATACATTGGAAATGAAATTTCAAAATATTTTTGGACTGCAATAAGCAGATGGCGACTGTATGTATTCAATTGTTGCCATGAATTAAATTATCTCAATAATTTTCAGATTTACGTACGTTAACGGGCGTTATATGTATATAAATTCATGGTCTCATTTTATTATTGAGTTGAAGGTTTGTATACAAAACTTGTACGCAGTAAAATATCACAAAACACTAGACCATGAACACCATAAAATCCCGCCATCAACACCCAATAGAATTTCACCATTTGTCGTCTGTCAAATTGCACGTCGTCGCCTCGTCGGTTAACCACATTTTAGGTTAACCACACCATTCTATCAAAGTCTTTGATTCTATCATTTCTATTTACAATCGTTTCCTTGGAAGCTTCATATCGAAACATTTGTGAGTGTTATTCCAAGTGATTCGGAATCCAAATAATATACAAGGTGCAGCACGGAGGGCGGACGTTTTTCAGATGGGCATAACTTTCCCCCACTGAGGACGAGAGAAGTGGGGAAGGTGCCGTTAGACTCGTGTGTTCCTAGCATTTATTTATTGATCAACAGAATACCAAGAGAACCTGTGCGAACAGTTCGAACGCCTGAAAATGTTGAACGCGTTCGACAAGCCATTCTTCGCAGTCCGTCGCGATCTGCTCGGAAACATGCTGCTGCACTTCGCCTCAGTGATCGTTCGGTGAGGCGAATTTTGCATATGGATCTTCGCTTTCACCCCTACAAATTGGCCATTGTGCAACAGTTACACCCAGGAGATTATGCACAACGAATGAACTTCGCACGTGAGATGGAAGCACTGATCGATCAAAATGAGAACCTCATTTTGTTCATGAGTGACGAAGCCCACTTTCACCTCAACGGCATGGTTAACCGGCAGAATTGCCGTTATTGGGCTAATGAAAATCCGCAACACTTACACGAAAGACCGCTGCACAGCCCACAGCGCCTCCAGCACTGCATCACCGATTTCGGCCACCACATGCCTGATGTGATTTTCCACACTTGACTGTCTCAAATGCTATTTCCTTGAGAATCTGATTCCGTCAATAAATGTGTTTTTGAGTAAAAATTAACGCTTTTATTATTGTTTAAAACCATCCATCCTCCGTGCCGCACCCTGTATTTATGAACAAGACTTCGTTCCTCGAATCCCTATTGTACATTTCTTTCTTTAAATAAATTATTTGGAGGTTATGAATGTTGTCAATGTCTCCCATTCAGTGTTATGTTACTTATGTCTTGAAATTTTTTTCTTTTTCAGGGTCTCTGCGTGTCCTAAAGGACACGCACCACCTCAGCTGATTCAAATAAATATTCCATTTAATTGATTTTGTTTTCTTCAATAAATATGAATATATCATAATATGCTTTTCATTCATTATTCACTGGATAGGATTATAATCAATATTTCCTGAAGTATTTTCAAGTCTATTAGGCTCAAATGTTTAGGTTCAGTTTGAACTTATGTGTTGAACTTCGATTTACAGAGTAAAATCATTGAATAAAGCAAAGTTTGAGTAGACCTAAGAATGATATATGTATATGTGAATATTCCCAGAATATGAAAATGGTTCAGGTTTGAGATATCCATAGAATATCTCCATAATATTCCGAATATTCTAGGTATATTCTATAAATATCCGTAAGTCATATTATAGGAATATTCAGTATGAAATATGCCTTGAATATTCCAGGAATATTGAGAATATTCCTAGAATATCAGTTCCAGAATATCCCAGTAATATTCCATGGAGAACATTTTATGAATATTCGGAATATTCCTGGAATATTCTTCACAGAGTAGTCTACGAATATCTGTGGAATTCCCATACGCATATTCAAAGAATATTCCATTATGCCAAAATGTATATTCTAGGCATATTCGTAGAATATCCGTACGATGAAACCAGTTATTTTTAGATATGAATTTTCCACTTTCTCTAAGAGTCCCATAGCATTAGAACTAATTCACTTTAGGACAAGTTGCACTTCCGCAGAATGGAATAGAAAATAGAACATTCGGAATCATTTCCATGACCTTTTGGATAATAACACTTCCAGTGAAGTTGACATTTGGAAAAATATATCTTTCTTTTCAAGAAGCTGTTCATCCGTTTTCAGCGAATAACGATTTGATTTGATTGATTGATTTGTTTACTGACGGACAAGAGACCGGGTTAGCACTTGGCCTCCCTGTGACACTACGACCAGCTTGGGTCTATTGTATCACTCTTTCGTCAGTGGTTCCTCACGAGAATAGGTTCGTGTCCTTTATCAGGTTCAGTAGCCTGTTTATGAGGTTTTTCGGATTCATTCCCATTTCTGGGTTGATTTCTCCGAAGATTCTGTGACGCCTTCTTCCTAGGGCGTCGCATTCAAAGATTATGTGAGAGGCTGTTTCTTCCTCTTCACCGCAAAGTCTGCAATCCACAGGTTCTTCAATTATTCCTATGGTGTTCATATGTTTCCTGAGGCCGCAGTGTCCTGTTAGCAGACCTACTATTATACGTGCCTTTGTTCTGTTTAGATTCAAAAAGTCAGCCGTCAAGGTTTGGCTTATGTGTCCTACCATGACGAATAACGAGAGTTGTAATATTGAGAATATTTCGTGGAAAATGCCGGGACAAGAAGCTTTGTGAAACCACCAGATTGTGCAACTTGAATATTCCACGGACTTCAGTAAGGAGCATAGTGGCCCAGAGACCGGTGTTACATTCTAAGGAATCGAACGGTAGGTATCTGTAACAGCCCTTCGAAGTCATTTTTCTCAACCACTACCAAAAAAAGACGGTTGCATTCCTCAAATTTAAAGGCAAGAAGACCTTCAAGAGTACCTTGGTTATCATCAGGGCATAGAGCGAGGGGCAGAACACCACCAAGACAGGCTTTTACCACAATGACCCAACGTACAATTTTCGGACGAGTCACGATTCGGTTTACGAAGTGATATTCGACGAGGAAGGGTTTGGAGAGATCCGGGCAGACAGAGCGATATATATGCGACACGATCTTGTTCTGATCTCTTCAGGACAACATAACCCTACAACGATGAAAATTGGAGTGGAACGGAGGTCCTCTTAAACAAAACTAGACAAAGTCTTAAGGTTACAGTGTACGTCAAGGCGACATCTAGTTGAGAATCAGACCAACAATTCCCTTTCGTAGTCCTGGACGACGATAGATGTCATACCTCTCATTTGCCCCTTCAGCTACCAGGAATGTGATTTTTCACATACAGAGTGCAACAGCCAAATGGAATGAATTCGATAAGGAATAAATGAGAGCATGTTGGGAAAAACGCTCGGACACGTCGATTTGTAATCTCATATTTTTCAAGAAGATAATATTATGTAGGGTGTTCCATGTGACCGTGGCCAATACCAACTTTCTTATTTCAAATGCAACCCCTTGTATATCATTTATTTTTTGGATTATTCAGAGAATTCTAGACACGATTCATGCAAAATGTCCTATAGGTACCTATCTTTAACTATTAAGTGTTTTCAGATTTATTGCAAAAATCAACGTTTTAAATAAAAATTATTTTATTTCACAAATTCGGTCATTACACTCGAAACCTAATAAGTTATACTGATTATTTCTCAATTACTAAGAAAACAAAATAAAACATTAATGTCAATGTAGGAAATGTTCAAAATGCTCGCCGCGAACGTCTTGGCAACATGCTAATCTGGAATAGAATTGTCTTCTAACGTTACTCAACATTTCTTCTCAGTAATGGTTTTTGCTCACTTTCTTCATATCAAGAGGTGAATGGGAAATAAGTATTGAGTGTAATATGTATCGAATTTGTGAAATAAAATGAAAACACTTAATATTTCCGAAAAAGTTGAAGATAGGGATAGGACATTGTACAGGAATTATGTCTAGAATCCGAAAAATAAATAATATACACGGGGTTGTATTCGAAATAAGAAAGTTGGTATTGGCCACGGTCGCATGGAACACCCTATATACTATTATTTTCTTGAGAAATATGCGAATTTAAAATTAGGTACGTCCGAGCGTTTTTCCTAACACCCCTTCATTGATTCGTTATCGAATTTATTCCATTTGGCTGTTACACACTGTATGTGAAAAATCACATTCCTGGTAGCTGAAGGGGCAAATGAGAGGTAAGCCATCTATCGTCGTCCAGGACTACGAAAGGGAATTGTTGGTCTGATTCTCAACTAGATGTCGCCTTGACGTACACTGTAACCTTAAGACTTTGTCTAGTTTTGTTTAAGAGGACCTCCGTTCCACTCCAATTTTCATCGTTGTAGGGTTATGTTGTCCTGAAGAGATCAGAAGAAGATCGAAACCTAGGTCGACTTCTACCCACTTCGATGAGGTTGGAACTTTCGCTGGTTCCCTGGATGATGATTTTTGACAAGTTCGAGTCGGATCCATGGCGGTTGTTGATATTTATATCAATGAACGTGTATCTGATTAATCGATATTCTATTAATTTGTTTTCCTTGTGGAAGTAACTCTTATGATTATATCATTGTTCTTGTTCGCAACGAATTTGGAGATAATTTCATTAGTCAGAATGATAACCCCGACACGCACACTGAAATTCAGAACATTGTTTAATTGAGCACGTTCGGGAAAACTTAGGGAGAGCAATATCCAATCGCCAAAACCCACCTCCAACTTTTCGGGAATTGAGTTTAGCCCTTCAGGAAGAATGGAACGATATGCCTGAAAATTTCATTAATGACTTGATTCGTAGGATGCCTAGGCGTATTGAGCAGTGGATTGAATCAATACGTGGTAATACAGACCATTGAATTTGGATTCAGTTGTGGAATAACTATAATTAATAAAAAATGAACAATCGATCAATTTAGAATTTTCCTCACTTCCCGTATTTTGTCTCATCCTGCATAAAGTAAAGAGTAACAAACAAGGATTTTTTATAAAATATATTGCAGTTGGAATAGGGGAAATATTCATTTCATTTTCAGAATATAGATTTTTCATTTTTTGAGAAACCTAGAGGGCCAAGACTTTTGATGATGTGTGTATATCATGGAAGATCTCTTTGACAATTTTGTCGACAACTGTCGAAATCTACCTAAGAGATGGATGTGAATTGTAGTAAAGCTAATGTAGTTCTGAAAGTTTTCAGATAATGTGCTCCTAACGCATCATATCCTGATGAACATCACACTGAAATGAAGAATAGTTGATTTTTCCACGAAAAACAGAAATAGCTCCATCGACTGAGATACGCTTTACACTGACAAGGCTCTTTCTTATGTCAAGTGTTCAAAACCTCTTTGCAAAAACTGAAACGAAAGCAATACAACTTTGCAATATCCAAATTCCGGAATTGTGGATTTCAGATTAGGACACATTCACTTTTTCTTTGGGAAAGTAGCAAGCGGGAAGTGAGTACTTCTCGGACTAGGCCGGAAAGAATCACTTCGTTGTTGTCATTGTTTATCATTGTTTTTCATTACCATAGCAACGAAATAAAGGCTGACAGTTCTGTTCCGTTAGATTCAAAAAAGAATTAAAATGTATAATACATAAAAGTGTCGTCTCATTAATTTGTTATTCTGCACAATTGCCGAAAAAATATTGTACGCAACACGTCTGAAAATAGTTTTTTTTGATTCACAGACTCCCAGGAATATTGTCTATTTGTCCAAGAAAGACCAATTTTCCGGACTTGTTACGTAAATTACTATCAATATCGGTGAACTCCTTAAAAAATAATGAATTACTTACCGTAAAACATACTCATTATTTCGAATAAGAGAATTTTTTTGACTTGATGTATGGTATGAATTTATCATATTGAACAATAAATTCATATTATTATTCCCAATTTATAATAGGTACCAGAAATGTTTTGACTATGTCATTCACTTTCGGAATAATATCCGTAACTGTTTAGTTCAACTGTTTTTTTCCCATAGAAAAATTAGCGGACGGTGAGAACAAATAATCAAAAATACCTGCCTGATATCATACATAGTGCTTCCCAATTCCATAGTGAAAAGAAAGAAGTTTTCAAAGATTTTCAGTTTATGTAAGGAATCAAATTTCTCAAAGTATACATGCATAAAGTGGTTTAATTTAATCACATATCGAAACAGAATTTATTCCGAAAATGTTTATGTATAATTTCATCATTTCCCAAGAGCTTCCATCTATTTAGACTAAAAATCAAAGTGTTTTCAACATGAATTTATCAAATTATCGTACATCAAAATAGGTATTTGTCGAAAAACAAAAACATGCATAAAATTTCAATTACTTCATTAGTCGAGTGGTATACGGGTGGATCATTTCGAGACTAATTGATATCAAGACAAGTATCGATGCCAATGGGCATTATAAATCACCATTTCTTCAATGGGGAGTAATTTTGTATCGATGAAACCGTCATGTTGCAGAAATTATTCGGAAAATGCTTGGCCAATTTCAAAATAAGGGAAATGATCAAATGCATAAACAAGATTAGTAAAAATGTGAAGAACTCAAATCATATTAATTCATATTCATCGAAAATACCTATATCAAATTACTCGAGAAACGCTAAGTGTGCATACGACGATCTTATTCAAACCTTATTCTCTGGATAAATACTGAATTTTTATTGAAAAATTTGCGCAAAATGGGATTAATTATCTCATTACATTCTGAAACTCTTTGAAAACTCCAGAGTGTGTTAGTAGATCAGTTTGTTACCCTTGACGTTAGGACGTTGATCGTAAAATGGCCTCTCATAGTGGTCAATCCCAGAAGATGGTCGAACCATACTGTCCTCGTAGAAGGGCCTGAATGGAGGCCTGTCCACATTATTGCCTTCCGGATAGTCTGACTCCATCGGGGAATAATAGTTCACTAGATAATACGTGTCTGGTTGTTGTTAGTAATAATGTTGTTAGGATTAGTACACATTTCTTGTTCTCTTTGTTAATGTAAATTCACAAATTCCTGATCATGGTATATTTTCTCACGAATTGTTTCTAACCGTGATTTTGGTTGAGCTCAAATCCTAGACATTACTAATTTTATCAGTAATTCGAACAATTGGATGAATTCCCAGTATGCCAGACCACAGGAGAATGATCCATTTGTTGATATGAAATTTGAACATATTTCTACAGAAAATGAAATAACACATCTGATTTTACCGGAACGCGTTTAATATACAGTTTGAGTCAACAGCGTTCGATCGGTCGTTAACTCTTGGAGAATATTCGAAATTTTGGCGGAATCGCTCGACCCTTTTTTTTTGAAGATGAGAATGCCCAATTTTCATATTCTGAATTCCCATAAAATTCTGACTTCGAAATATCCCACTTGTCATATTCATCTTCGTTACTTTTTGGAGTAGGCCCTCTCCTTCGACAAATTGCATGTTAATGATGCTTTAAACAAGAGACTTGAAAACCATTTGAGCTGGATATAATTTTTTCATATCAATCTCTAGATAGATAGATAGATAGATAGATAGATAGATATTTCAAGTCTTCTGTAGATTTATGTATTAGGTACTCTACAGGTAGTTAAAAGGCGATGTTAATAGGTCCATTTATAGAAATAGCATGTCCTGAATTTTCCTCAATTAGTGTGCCCGAGAGAGAAGTCATTATTTTTACTGAAGATATAATGTGGCTAAGATAAATAGTGTTCTGTGCGGATTCTGGCTGTATACGTTCCACGCATTGACAACGGAATAAGGAAGATTCCTTCGGTTAGGTTCTTGACATAGGTGACTGTTAAAATCCCATATGATACTCTGAAATTTTTACTCTGATAAAGCAGCGACGTTTCAGGCCTATAAAAAGATTTCTTGTTTTACACTTACTCTCTAATATTCCTCATATGGTGTGGAAAATAAACAATTATAAAAAAATAATATAAAAATAAAAACATCACTCACACGCAAACAGAGATCATAGGCCGAAACGTCGCTGCTTTATCAGATTAAAAATTTAAGAGTAGGTATCATATGAGATTTTATTAGTCACCTATGCCAAGAACCTAACCAAAGATTCAAAACCAGGGTGGAGAAATTGAATCTTATTTCGAACATGGGTTTTTACGATATGATTAGAAGACAATATGGTCTCGGAATGAGCTATGAACTGAAGACAAATTGTTGGATTTGAGGTGTCGATACGTAAGGTTTTTTTTTATTGACATGTGAATCGGAAAACGTGATACCTACATGCATAAAGGTAGATGTATCAAAGTAAAGGGGGCTAAATAAAAACAAACTTGATGTCAATTTGGGAAGATTTTACAACAGCATTTTATCATTACAAATTGGAAACACAATACGTATACATTAGGAAGGACAAACAGGAAACTCATGACAACCAGGCTCAGCTTAAAAAAAAAATTATACCAAAAGCAATGCCGGAAGGTTCCATGCGTTTCGAGAATGCCAAGTCAGAAAGAGATTTCAAGTGCACAAAAAAAAATCAAAAGAAGATAGTGGAACGGTTGATTGAAAGAAATTTTATCATTAGATGTGGATCCTTGTATACAAGTATACCTCTCACCCTTGGAAAACCAGTAATTTCAAAAAATGAAACGTGATAAAAGACTATACAAAGCTGGAAAAAAACAGAATTCTCAACAGGTATAAAATTTTGTCTTGAACACACGTATTTCCCCTACGAAGAAAAATTGTATTTCCACAAGAAAGGGATTTCAATGGGAAATCCTTCGGCACCATGGATAGCGAATCTATAGTGATGTAACATATAGAAGACGAAATTAAGAACACTTTAAAAATATCTGTCGCATGTTACAGAAGATACATGAATGACATAGTCTTGTATGTGAAAAGGGAGAAGAAAAACCTATTTTCAAGGTCTTCAATGACTTTCATGAAAATATTGAGTTCATAATGGAAGAAGAAAATAATGAGTCTATTGCTTTCTTGGATGTATTACATGGTCGCGTAGATACTTACATTATACATCTTTTACACTGACCAAAAAACAAATACACCTCGAGAAAATAATCGTGCTGCCATATATCAAAGAAACAGGAGAAAAATTGAGATTGCTTCTTAGGCACTATTGTTATACAGTAATGTTCAAGAATAGTAATAAATTGAATACGAATACACAAAAATTAAATAAAAAACAGACAGATGAGACCAATCAATTTTGGTAGGTATATACGGTTCCCTGCAAAGATTGTGAACTTGTATACATTGGGACTACCAAACAACAGTTGAAAAATAGAATAAATGATCATAGAAGTACCATCAGAACAAACAAAGCAGAAAGTAAGACACTGGCAGAACACGCATTGAAGAAGGGGCAAAATATGAACTTTGAAAAAACAAATATCCTACATAAAGAAAAAAAAAGAGAACTTGCCGAAATTTTATAAAGAATGAACAAAAAGCAAATCAGAGTTCAATATATTCGAAACCAACAAGTAGGCAACCGGAGATACAAGAACGTGAATGACCGGTTATCAGAGAAGTCCTGCATATGCCATGGGTATCACCTGCTAATTCCATCGCTTCAGGAAAAGCCGAATAGAAAAAATCATCAACTTTAAACAACACTGTTCAAAACGTCTTTATCAATACACAATTAAAATAGCTGTACGAATGAACCACATATTCGAAAATCGGTGCTGCCATAACGTGCTCATTCATTATCTGAGGAAAAAACGGCCGAGCTGTTTCGTGAACAATCCGATACTTTAGTTTATGTAATGTGTATTCATTAGAAAATTCAAAGAAAAAAATTTCTACTACATTTTGATTCCGTAGTAGTGCAGTAAGGTACTCAGTTTAGTTCTGATGATTTTGAAAATTGGCTTCACTCTTTATTATTGAGGTTTCAACCAACATAAACATATAAACATTTATCCATGTAATTTTCCGAGTGGCCTGTGTTCAAAAGTTGAGTATTTCAAAATCAGAATTCGAGGATTCGGAATATAATATAAAAACTAATTATTAACATTATTGATAATCAGAATTATTATTCGTCATTCATATAAAGAGTCTCTCAAAGAAGTTGAGATTCATTTTCGAAAGTTGTAGAAAATTCTCTGTTCACAAATTTTCAAGTCGTAATAATTTCCCATGTACATCTCGACTCATCTAGCCGTAAAAGATCCTGTTCAGCACAATAAAAGTTATGTATCCACAAAGAACTAGTCGTACGCTTTCTTGAGTCGAACTGTTTCTGTAGTTTTTGTGATAATTTAATTCATTTTAATAAACAGGCAAAACTTCATGTGGATCGGAATATCAGTTATTGTGTCATATGGACTCTTTCTGGTAGGTAGCTGTAAAGATAATTTACGAGAAGTTAACTGTTGTCATTATTGTACGCATGTCAGACGAAATCGCAAAAGTGAGCTAATTTTTGGAACCTGTTCAGCATTAACATTCGTCGAGTAATGCGTGAAAATTCAATTGAAAACTTGCTAATGACAATAATAAATATACAGGCTTGGGATAAAGTTTGGCACCAAATTGATATCTTCAAAACGAAACGGGCGATATTTTTGAAATTTGGCAGCTGAGTGTAATGGACCACAATGCATCTGATGAGCATATTTTCATCAATGAGATACTTCCAGTTTAACCGGAAATGACAATGAAAAATTTTATTTAAATGGGACACCCTGTATATGTCTGCAGATTCTGAAAGAGCACTTTGTTTCGGATCTGTCCATATCGGGTTCCATGTAAAAATTCTCTGTAAAAAGAAGAAATTCAGTCTTTTTGTACATTTGAGAAAAAATCCATTCAAATGAATAAATCGTTGTTATTTGTATCAATAGTGAGAAATAAAACGAAATACTTCGTAGTAGATAACTCTTTCTGCTTTTCATGACGTATTTTTTATGGAAATCTATAAAGAGAAGAAATACAGGGCTTTTACTAGTAGAAAAAATTTATTGAAAATAATAAAAAAAAAATCATTTTAAATGTTCGAAGTGCTTGCCATTCACCTCCTGACAATATGCCAGTCTATTAACAAATTCTTGAGTAACTTTTCTCAAGACTTCTCCATGTATTAATCAATGCACATTCATCAAGAATCCGTTGTCTCAATTCCTCTTTTTACAGATAATTTTTACATGGAACCTGGTATGGACAGATCCGAAACAAAGTGCTCTTTCAGAATCTGCAGAAATATACAGGGTGTCCCATTTATTTAAATTTTTTTTTGTCATTTCCGGTTAAACCGGAAGTATCTCATTAATGAAAATATGCTCATCAGATGCATTGTGGTCCATTACACTCAGCTGCCAAATTTCAAATATATCGCCCGTTCCGTTTTAAAGATATTAATTTGGTGCCAAACTTTATCCCAACCCTGACAAAGGGCTCTATGCAACATTCTGCAAGTTTTTTCATTTCGTCATTGCTCTGTATTGCCGATTTACATAAAAAAAAGATTTCTATCGAATTAAAAGTGACATATTATTGGGAAATTTTGAAAAGAAACTAGCCTCAATATACTCCATTGATAATTTACTTCCAACTTAATTCTCACAATAATTATTTAGCTAAAAACTATAAAGTTGTACTCTTCGACACATCTGTTGACCTCTTTGAAACATACGTCTTCAAGGATAAAAGCATCAATAGTAGTTATAACCAAGAGCGTTCATTATTCTCACAATAAGAATGGCTTCTTCTAACTTACTGGCATTATTGAGGACACCTATATCAGTCGACTGGTGGTGGTTCGTTACTTGTGGTTGCTCCTCTACATCCCGGTCTACGCAGCAAGCCCATATCATCCCTCCAGAGCAAAGATCCAAGGGTCGCCCTCCACCTACTACACAACTTATGCTCAGACCACACTCGTATTTGACTCCCCGGAAACGGCACGATTGTGGTATCACTGAAATTGCATTATTGTTAGGAAAGTGTTACATGTGAATAAACTGAAAGAAAGATCAATCAGATACACCGCGTACATTGATATAATTCAACGACCGCCAAGCATCCGAGTCGAACTTGCCATTAACCAATAAACCATCAACCAACGAAAGTTCCATCTCATCAAAGATAGGCTGTCGATATTTAAATCGGTGTTTTATTATTTTTGTAATAATTATATGATAGCTTTCATGAGGAAAACAAAGGTTTTTAAAATTCCTCGAATCACAGATGAGGGTCAGGCACGTAGATAGAGGGGGCTCGGGGGCCCAGGTCGCCCCCGAAATATCAAAAAATGCCTGTATATTTGACAAAAATTGCAATGTTTAGTAATTGTGGCCCCCCTCCCTCGAAAGAAAATTCTGGCTACGTGCCTTACTTTCCGTAAAGCTGTATTAGGTAGAGTCTTCCACATTTTTCCTCTCGTAAGTCGACCATATTCTCATTTTTATCAAATCATACATAGACTTTTTTTGTGAAATGCAATCATAAGAACAATCTGGAGAAATGATAAAACGTGATTGTTCGACGGAAATCTCGAGACTCTGAACATGACTTCAAATTGCATTTTTTTGAATATTTATACCCTCCTGATTTTTTTCAGAATCGGTTGATATAACCATTTGAAATATGAGAATGAAATTGTCCGACAAAAAAAATGTGGCGTTTTTCTTGTCCGACAAATGGAAAACGACGATTTTTTGAGAAAAAAAATTATGAATACCTAATGTTTTTTGTTCTCTCATTCTCTCTTCACCTTGAAAATACAATGTAGTGCACCAGTTGTCTGACAAAAAAAATGTGGCGTTCATTCAAAAATTGAAGAATGAAATGCTTTGATTTGGATATAAATGGACTATATGCGTTTATCGGATACAACTTTGCATATATTCTAAATAAACATTTGATTTTTTGAGGATCATTCAAGAAGGATGTGCAGAATACTATCATTCAACTGTCTGAGAAAAATATTTCGGCAATTTCTCAGTCCACCGAATGAAAGTTATTGGTCTCGTGAGACTCCTACATTTTCAATCATTATATCTGACTTCTGAATTTCGATTGAAGTTATTCACTTAATAGGTTCCTGAGGGCTGATGCTGTAATGATAAATAAGAGAAAGTGGACTAGAAAATGAAAATGCACAAACTAAATGTTGTCTGTCCCAGTTGAATACGGAATCTCCACCCCAGGTCGAAGTCAGAAATTCTTCAAAAGGAAGGTGGCAGTTTCATGGAATTCCGTTTGCGGAATACGAAGGGTTCAGAAAATAGTTTGGTAATTCTCCTTATATATATGGGTGTTGCCGAATATCTCTTCTTGAAATAATTCGTGGTTCATTCTGTTGACAGTTTTTCCGATATAATACATATTTTCATTAGTGATGGAGTGTTTTTTGTGTAAATATTTTAAAAGATTACCCTGGTTTCAAAACGGAAAGGGAGGAAGTGAAAAAATTCACAGCTGACATCCTTGGACAGCGTGAAATATTCTGGACACCAAGAAATCATCATAAATGAAAATATGTCATTTTACCTGGCGATTGCTGTGATACTTTTAATGGATACTATTCGTCTTGTTATGCAGAATTCAAAATGAGGAAGAAGTATTTCTTGGATGAAAAGTAAGTTTTATAGATATATTGAATGATTGATAACTTTTATTTCTCTTCCTTTCAAAACCTATTCCCAAGTGTTGTCACTGGTTCAATGGACCTCAAAGTCCATCATTTGAGGAAATAACAACTGAAAACATGGGTATGGTGTGGAAAGTTTCCCATAGTTTTCTAGAATTTAAAATAAATCATTTTTCAGATTCAGATGATGACGAGGAAGTTGACCTTACTGACGAATCAGCAAATTCATCGGATACGGATTCTGATGAGGATTACAGTGACTCCGATAGGAATTGAACTCTGCTCTCGAATTCCAACCATTGTTTTTTTTTCATCAGATTTATTAAAGATGCAGATAATCCATTTGAATTATACACTTTCAAATGAAATCAAATGTTTCATTTCGATAATAATAGAATAAAGATTCGTAAGTTATATCATGAGGGCATCCAATTGTTCCGAAAAAAATCGAAGAAACACGTTGCTAAGTATCTAATATTTCAACAAGAAGCATGAGTGCTGAAGGCACTGCCACGAATACTTTGATGAAAAATATTACATTCTTTGCATTGAGTATTTTACGATTTATTTCACGGGAAAAATTAGATGCCCAAATGGTATTTGACAAGACTATTCCATGAGTAACAGATTATTCTGGATGCATTATGTATAGGTATTTATTTTAGAACTGAAAGGAAGGTAATTTATTTATTCACAAAATACTATAAATAAGGCTCCATAAAGGGGAGTATACCAGAAACCGCCTTGTTGGGTCCAACCATAGACTCGAAAATTACAGATCCATTCGAATGAAATGAAATAGTAATCGAATTAATGAGTGATTGCTGCGGCATCTAATAGTCAAATTTATAATAATTTATTATTTACGTTGGTGTATCGCCCAGATAGATGACGATGAGAATATTGCGAGTCCTGTAATTTTCGAGTCTATGGTTGAACCCAATCAACCATAGAGCCAGGTCTATCTAGCATACCTATCTTTCTAGTGCTCTACTATAAACTTAATTATTCTACTATTCGGTGACAACAACTGTCAAGTTTTGCCGCGGGTAAACTCGAAAAAAACTTTGACAGCTGCTGCCATTTCAATCTGAAAAACCATTTGTAATTTAAAATTGCGAGTTTCTGATTGGTGGAAATCAAGACGAGGGAAATAGTCTGAAACAAAACCATTTTTTGAAGTAGTTTTTTGGTCCGACTGAGGATTTGCCGCATTTTATGTGGAACGAATCTCTCTAAAATATGAATTCATTTTTGTCCGACAAATATCAATGAATTCAAAAACTCAAAAAAATCATCGATTTTCATTTGTCGGACAGGGAAAACGTCACTTTTTTTTGTCAGACAATTGCATTTTCATATTTCATATGGTTATATCGACCGATTCTGAAAAAACCAGGAAGGTATAAATAATTGAAAACAATGCGATTTTTAGTAATGATCATGTTGGTAGCTCGCTCAAAGCCTTATTGCTTTCATGATTGCATAAAAAAAGGGAATGTACCCATGATTTAAAAAAAATTGAAAATAGCAAGGCACACACGAAAGGGAAATCTGTGAGATCTGATCCGCAGTCGCCGATCTGGGCCTCTAGAACGATCGAGAGAACGGTGACCTGGCCCTACTAATCAGTAGGGCCACGTCGCCGTTCTCTCGATCGTTCTACTCCCTGGTTTTCAAGAATAGAGGCCCAGGTCTGTTGCGGATCAATGATAATCCGCGACAGACCAGATCGGTGGGAGCGATCCGATTCGCCGTCCAGATCTGTTACAGATCTGGACTGCGGATCAGATCCGACAGATTTCCCTTTCGTGTGTGCCTAGCTATTATGGTAGACTTACGAGAGGTTTGCTGAAAAAATGTCGCGACTACAAGAATTTTAACACAGGAAAAATGTGGTGGACTCTACTTAATTGAGCTATACAGAAAGTAAGAAAACTTTGTTAATAATTCGTCCCACTGGCACCCAGACTGGCACTACATGTATCGAAGTGTCCCCGACGTAGAGTCAAAGGATGAGGCCTCACGACAGATTCTTCGTCTCCTTTGGCATGATCCTTCGGTTCTCTGGGACTTCGAAAAGATATCGCGGCAATTCTCGAACATTTTTCGTTTTAGGTTAGAACATCGATATTTTTTCAGAGCGTCGTGGACAGTTCTGATTTTGACTTGATCAGGGGCGATATTTGTGTTGTGATAATACAAATCAATTCGAGAATAAGCGAACGGGATTTGTTTTCAATAAATGTTTCATTTCAGAAACAGAGAAAAGTCTTATGTTAATGATTGCAGTAATTTCACATTTTGGTCAACGGGCATATTATTATGGCTGTTATTCACGAGGTTATTCACGCGAATGACTCGACTTCGTCTCCGCCTCTGAATCAGCCAAGTGCTTAATATTATCAGTATGCGAGTAGAATATTCAACTCCGTGCACGACTTTTTGATTATTCTTTTCCAAATAATAACAATTCTCGTTTTCTATTCCTGACGATTCGAATTGAATGACTCTTCATTGTCTCCTCGGGAAAAAAAGAGTTTTCCATGTATGTAAACATTCTGTGGTTTTCGGATTAAAATTTGATAATTCATTAATCCGAAGCTATTTATAGCTGAAAAATCACAAGTGATATATGAATGTCGTAATGCCCATGAAACAGATGGATTATGAACACTTAATTTAATGGTCGTGGACAAGAGGAATTGATATAATGCTAAAAATGAAATTAATAGATCTGAGGGTACGCCTGTCCTGCGTGGTAGTGGGCTCATTCAAAAATTTAATATTAAATAAGCAAAAGTGTTGTCCCTCTCGACTCGTTTTGCGCTGTTTGAATGCCTGTTGTTGAACGCGCGCGTGGTCAAGCGCAAGTTGGTAATTCGTGGTTATTCGTGAAGGGCTATATCCAAGGGCAAGACCAGAGATAACCAAGGTTATTACTGATTATTCGCTTGAAATCGATATATGTTATTCGAAAAACCAACAATCAGCTGTTCTGGATACAGAATGCGTTAGGTTGGGTTGATTAATCATACAATATTAAATGAAAAACCATTCTTTATGAGATATTTTAGGGATATCGAGAATAATATGAGCACGTTATTAGTGTTTACACACTAATCTATAGGAAAATCAGAGAAGGAACTTATTTTGGTGGGAGAAATATGGCCTTCAAATCGCAGAGATAATTGGACAAAACAGAAATATCGTGTTTTTAACATTCTAATTCAAATACGGTTAGTACTTAAGTGAATTTAATAATTAAATTCCAATCGAAAACCATGAGGTGTCTGCAGAGAATCGAATCTTGCACCTATTGGGATAATTTTTTTCAAATCATTTTTACAGGGCCGAATTTGAAAAATGGAAAATGAAACAAATGTTTCTTTTGCGTCAAGAATCTACAGAATATATGTGAGAGTCAAAGACTCGCCCTGTATATAATGATATCCAGAAATTATATTCTTAACAATTTTTTCTGATTCAACATATTTTCACCACCAAAAACAATAGATTGTTCTATAACCGCAAGGAATTGTTTGTTGAGTAATCAGAAGTCTATTTATAGGTTCATGAGGAGTTAATATGTAACAGAAATCACATACAGGGTTTTTCACCATGAACTGGACAAACATTGATAGCTGTGCAGATGACACCGAGAAAGTCATTTTCTCCTCATGACATATACCCCGTTTTCGACGCATAAGCGAGATGCAGGGTGTTTAATGTCTACTTCGAGCAATATTTTGTAAACTGTGATGAATTATGCGTGATATTTGAAATAACGGTTTCTGGTCACATCTTAGTATTTTTGAGGGCTCAATTGAATTTGTAGGGATCTATATCGTCCTAGCCGCTCCTCGTTCCCGCATGGATGTCGCGCGGTTCTACCTTCGTCCCAATAGAACGGCCGCATCGATTTTAAGTACCGTGTGTCCCTCGCTTGATCGGTGCGGCGGGTGGAATCAATTCCCCCGCGCCCCCACGTCAACAGCAGGCTCCTATCAAGCTGTATTGATAAGTTCAAAGATAGGAGCTGGAACGAAACGTGGAATGCCCTAATCAAGAGGTTTGTGGTACTTCACAAACATCCACGCCGAAAACCCACAGTGGTGTAGAATTTTGCAAAAAAAAATTCAAAATGGCAGAAAACCTCTCGATTTCTAAGATTTTCCGTGAACAATTTTTTCAAAATTCGAACTCTACTTTTGTTTCATGTCCTCAGCGAGAAGAAAATTTCGCCCGAAATTTTTGGAATTTTTCATGGTTGAACTATCTTCAATTCTGAATACTTGGGTGAACACAAAATGAAAAAATATCGATTGGTTTTCTTTTTGTAGCCTTCCGAAGATTACGCTCGGTGTAATTTCTTGGACATGTAAAAAAAAAGTCGAGTTCGAATTTTGACACAATTTTTTCATGGATAATCTTAGAAAATCGAGTACGTTGAGATTATGCTTTCCAACTTGGCAACCCAGAAAAAAAATCCAACTTTGCAATTTTTCCGCCATTTTTATTCAGATTTCTACACCACAATTGAATTGAGCTCTAAAAAAGGAGAATGTGACCAGAAACCGTTATTTGAAATATTACGCATAACTTATCACAGTTCACAGAATATTGCTCAAAGTTGACATCAAACACCCTGTATCTCGCTTACCTATGCGTCGAAAACGGGTTATATGTCATGAGGCAAAAATTACTTTCTTGGTGTCAACTACACGGCTATATATGTTTGTCCAGTTCATGGTGAAACACCCTGCATATGAGGCCGACATTTTCGACTCATTATGAAGCGAAACATTATGTGCCCTCATTTTCCGATAGATAGAGCCGTGAATAAAAGAAATTATGGTTTTTAACTCGAAAACTATCCAAGATATCGAGGCCATTCAACCAGCTAAAAATTGAGCAGTGAATATTGGCATTAAAATTTTTCTAAATCAGTAAATGATGGGGTCAAGTGTGAAGCTAGCACAAAACTCGAATAACTTGAAAAATACAGGGTGACTGGTGACGTAAGGGACAACGGCTAAGTGGAGATAGAGGACCTGAAACTGAATGAGAATTTGGGTTTCAAATGTCCCATAAGGGTATTCGTTCCGGAAATATAGGGTGATTTATGAAAAAATGCTAAATCTATGAACTCCCATATCTTCGTTAATATGATATGTTTGTTCATACAGGCATTCTCTGTCAGCATAAGAAGAAAAAAATTGAAAAAATTGCTGGCCCGTACTCAGAAATTTCAATTTACATGTCAAGTGAGAAATATCACATGGTATATAAGATAAAATGAAATCAAATAGAAATTTGGAAAGAGGGAAAAAAACTGATGAAATATCTGTTTTTTGTTTGATTGGCACAAATTTTCTTTCGTTTTTATGATATGTTGAAGTAAGAATATTACAATATTTTTAAATTCAAATCATGAAAATTAGTACTACTGATAGAAAAAACCTTGAATTCGAGGCGCTAGAATGAGCCTGACATCAAAATATTCGTTCAAATCTTGAAAACTATTTTTATCAATTAATATTTCATCACCCCATCTACAACAAATTTTTTTTCGAAATTTTATATGGCATCGAAATATTAATTGATAAAAATAGATTTCAAGATTTGAAGGAATATTTTGATGCCAGGCTCATTCTAGCGCCTCGAATTCAAGGTTTTTTCTATCAGTAGTACTAATTTTCCTGATTTGAATTTAAAAATATTGTTATATTCTTACTTTAACATATCATAGAAACGAAAGAAAATTTGTGCGATTCAAACAAAAAACAGATATTTCATCAGTTCTTTTCCCTCTTTCCAAATTTCTATTTGATTTTATTTTATCTCAAACACCGTGTGATATTTCTCACTCGACATGTAAATTGAAATCTATGAGTACGGGCCAGCAATTTTTTCAATTTTCCTTTTCTTATGCTGACAGAGAATGCCTGTATCAACAAACATGTAAAATATCAGCGAGAAACATATCATATTAACGAAGATATGGGAGTTCATAGATTTAGAATTTTTTCATAAATCACCCTATATCTCCGAAACGAATACCCTTATGGGACATTTGAAACCCAAATTATCATTCAGTTTGAGGTCCTCTATCTCCACTCAGCCGTTGTCCCTTACGTCACCAGTCACCCTGTATAATGGCGCTGGAATTGATTTAAACGGCAAAAATGAGCACTAAATATTGGGGACTATTTCAGAATTTGTGCCGACATTTTTTCGCTGCCATATGGTGAATAATTGGCGTGGGGTTCTCACGCGCAAAAAACTTTGATCGGAGAATAACGGGCTTGCTCGATCCGACAGTTCAAAATTCAAATTTAATTGGCAATCAATAGATTCAAGAATTGACGGACCTTTGTGAAACCTGCCGTTAGACTATTGAGACCTCGGAAGTATATCATGATATACAGGTGTCCCACTAGTGCCACAGAAGACGATATACGAGTAACGGTCTGAGTTTGGCAAAATTTTTGATGCAGACTCGATATACTCCAAGAAGAGCTCAACCAAAAAATATTTTCGAATATATCGAGTGGCTAACAGAAGAGGAATAGAGTGTGATGAAGGAGGAATATAGTCGTAGGTTGAAAGACCATAAGCGTTCTGTTGTGTCTGCTAAGCAGATATATTTCAAAAATAAAATCGAGCTTCACTCCAATAGAGCAAGGGGGGTTTGGAGGGTTGTGAACGAACAATTAGGTCGTAGATCGGGGAATCGGCTCATAACAGCACTCCAGATTGAAGATGAAACTTTTTCAAATCCTGTTGATATTGCACAAAAATTTGCAGAATATTTTTTCGAGATTGGAACCCGGTTGATTGCGGAGGACTTCGACGGTTGTCTTTCTTTGTCGCCCACCATGCCTTCAGTGTGTGTGAACTCAATTTTTATTCGACCAGTGGAGACGAGTGATCTGCTCGGCATCATTTCTGGCATGAAGTCGGTCAGTTCAGCAGACTTAGATTGCCTGAATGTTGCTACCTTCAAGAATATAGCCGATCTTATAATTGAGCCTGTAACCTATCTTGTTAATCGATCTATCATGGAGGGGATCTTCCCAGATATCTTGAAACGTGCTACTGTGGTTCCTGTTCCCAAAAAAAATAATAATTTCGAAATTGACAATTTCAGACAAATTTCACTTTTGAGCGTATTGGCTAAGTTGGTTGAGACTGTTATGTATATGAAAATATCTAATTTTGTCGAGTCGAACAACTTGCTCAGCACATGTCAACATGGTTTCAGGAGAAACCGTTCAACGGAAACAGCCTCCGTTGATTTGTTCAATTTTATATATACTATAGAACTTGATCAGGGTAGATACGTTGTGGCAATATTTTTTGACCTTCGGAAGGCTTTTGATTTGCTCGATCCTAACATAGCGATCATGAAATATTATCGTTTGGGTCTGCGTGGTGTGTGCCTAGACTGGCTGAAGTCGTACTTCGACGGTAGACGGTTCTCGGTAAGGGTTGGGAGTGCTGTCTCTGATAGCTGTGAGACTTCTTTGGGTGTTCCTCAGGGTTCTACTCTGGGCCCCCTACTGTTTTCCCTCTTTATTAACGACTTGCCAGACTTCATCAATCTGGGCAGGAATGTTTTGTTTGCTGATGACGAGGCGGTGGTGGTCGCTGCTCCCAGCGTTGAGGAGATCGAGCGGAGTGTTCAAGTGGTATGTGAGCGCATGAATGTATGGTGCAAGCGTAACAGGCTGATCCTGAATAATAATAAAACCTCCTTCATCAATTTCCATAACATGAAACCTATACAAGAGACTACTCTCACGCTGGCTGCCGAGGTGAAGTATTTGGGTTTGCTTATCGAACCATCGTTAAAATGGCAGTCACATATAGACTGGGTTTGTAAACGCTTAAATTCAGCTTACTTCGCGTTATTACAACTGAAATCCTGTCTGGGGACGCGGGATCTTGTTGGCATATACTACTCCATGGCCTACTGTCACCTTGCATACAATACAGTTTTGTGGGGCAATGCGGTTGGTTCCGAAAGAGTGCTTGTTTCGCAGAAGAGGCTGATTAGGCTGATTTTTAACTTGAAACCAATGGACTCGTGTAAAAGCTCTTTCATTGGTAATCGAATTCTCACACTACCTTCCATCTATGTGTATAAAGCGGCCCTTTGTGCGAAAAGAAACGAAAACGATCATAAATATCTGGGGGAGCACTGCTACAGCACAAGGAACAACAATACTTTGCTGATTCCCAGGCACCATACTTCACTTTTCAAGAAGTCGCCTTCTTATATTTCAGTTGCAGTTTTCAATAAACTGCCGAATCATTTGAAACTGTCCGGTCTCACTAAATTCAAAAGAGAATTGAGGGCGCTTCTGGTAAATAAGGCGTACTATTCGCTCTCAGAGTTTTTCAACGACACAAATTTGACGTGATATAAGTGTAGTTTGTCATTGACTGTTGATTTATTTTATTTTTTATGTATATTTCAATAATGTATGTTATTTATATTTATAATGAGAATTGACGAGTACACGCTATTGTAATTAGCCAGAAGTACAATAAAGATTTGATTGATTGATTGATTGATTGGTGACTTTATTTTTTCAAAAGGGACACTCTATATTTAATAGTGTTCTTCAATTCTCTGAAACTTCGTGCATGCTTTCGTAAACTTTTCACATATTTTTATTCAACAGCTTTCGAAATATTCGCCATTTTGTCAAAAAAAATGATACTTGTTCTCCAATTATATTTCACGAACCCTTGTACATTCCAATAAGAGCGTTATATGGATTGAAAGACAAGCCTTCAAAGTATCCTAACCAGCTATAAAAAGCGACTCCAGCATATGGAGTGTCCACAAAAAGACTATCAATATGACGAATTTCAAATCAATTTTACAGTTCTCAATAACCACAAAAAAGCCACATCTGCTATTTGAATTCGAAGGTATATGTGAATTTTGGGGAAATATGTCAAAAACGCTTCTAAAAATCCTATTCTGTTAAAAATATGCATATCATGTATTTGACAAATGAAGTGAAATGAATGGTCATTAAAATGATGAGAAAAATTATATGCATTGCATTTAAAAAACTGAAGAAAATTCGATTTGAAATTCGTCATGTTGATAGTCTTTTTGTGGACACTCCATGCATATGCTGGAGATGCTTTATTATAGCTGGCTAGGATACTTCAGAGTATTGTCTTTCAATCCATATAAAGGTCTTATTGGTATGTGCAAGGGTTCGTGAAATATAGGTAATTGGATAACATAGCCTCTACAAGTATCTTTTTTTTTGCCGAAATGGCCAATATTTCGAAAACTGTTGAATAAAAATATGTGAAAAGTATACGAAAGCATGCAGGAAGTTTCAGAGAATAAAAAAACACTATTGAATATAGGGTGTCCCAAAATTTTGCCTAAATCAGACCGTTAGGGTACGTACATGCCGGAGATGCAAGGATGAGCGCGGTGGAGGTCGCTGTCGCGATCTAGTTATAAATCGATGCCTGGCCGTACGGCGATGTATCGATTTATAACTAGATCGCGACCGCGACCTCCACCGCGCTCATCCTTGCATCTCCGGCATGTACGTACCCTTACGCGTATATCGTCCGCTGCGGCACTAGTGGGACACATTTTTGAAATCGTTGAAGAAAGATGAATTTGGAAATATCATTATTATCATTTCTTATTATGGTTTCCATTTGAAAATTGTTTCTTTATTATAGCTTCGAAATTTGAGCACATAGAAAAAATCCAATAGGTAACACCGCTGAAAAGCAGTAAAAAAAGTGCTCTGAAAATGTATTCATTTCGAGAGCGTAGATCCTGTAATACGGAAGTGACCGTCAATTCTAATAAAGGACCAAATACCAGAATCGCCCTGTAGCTCGGAAACTAGACGCCGTCGCAACTTGAGGTTTTCAGTAATTTCTGTTTTTCGAAAAAAGAGAACATGACATGTATCTTACTTTTTCTGTATCTCTTATAGTTTAGAAGTTGTAGTACTTAACCATCAAAATTATATAGTGACAACGCTGTATTTTTCGAATTTTGAGCCGATAATGGTCTCAATCGACTCTTACATCGATTTAAATTTTCTTTCAACAAGTTTTGAAATCTTTCCAAATAATAATTTTATTAAATTATCTCAATGCTTCCATTTCGAAGCCCTCAGTCTACATGGAGGCTATATCACTTCGTCGAGATGTCCGCATGTTCTCAAACGGCAAGGAACGACCATGGTTGATTTCAATTATGTCCGCCCATAATCACCATCTAGAACGGACAAATGTAGAAACTTGATATTTGAAGAGTAGGTTCAGATCTCGCATGCCGCAGTTAAGTTAGTTATTAGGTGAAATTCGACGAGGGGTTCCCTAAATATACAGGGTGTCCCACTGGTGCCGCAGCGGACGATATACGCGTAACGGTATGAGATTGGCAAAATTTTTTGATGCAGACTTGATTTACTACAAGAAGAGCACAACCTAAAAGTATTTTCGAATATATCGGGTGGCCCACAAAAGAGTAATAGCGGGTGACTTTGTTTTTTCAAATGAGACACCCTATATTCAATAGTGTTTTTCAATTCTCTGAAACTTCCTGCAGGCTCTCGTATACTTTTCACATATTCTTATTCGACAGTTTTCGAAATATTGGCCATTTTGACAAAAAAATGATACTTGTAGAGGCTATGTTATACAATTATATTTCACGAACGCTTGCACATACCAATAACAGTTTTATATGGATTGAAAGACAAGACTTCAAAGTATCCTACTCAGCTATAATAAAGCATCTTCAGCATACAGAGTGTCCACAAAAAGACTATCAACATGACGAATTTCAAATCGATTTTTCTTCATTTTTTCAAATGCAATGCATATAATTTTTTTTCATCATTGTAGTCACCATTCATTTTACTTCATTTTTGTCAAATACATGATATGCATATCTCTATCGGAATAGGATTTTTTAGCGCTTTTTCGAAATGTTTCCTTAAAATTCACATATACCTTCGAATTCAAATAGCAGATTTGGCTTTGCTGTGGTTATTGAGAACTGTCAAAATATTCCACTCAGAATAAGCATCTTTGAAGCTTCAATTCATATATTATAGCGAAATGAGGAACTTGAAGGTATTGATGTATCTACTCAAAAATGTGATGAAATCAGTTACCGAGGACAGAAACTTGCTTTCTGTACCCATTTTTTAAAATACATTTTTGATAATTTTCTATGTCTCTACTTGGAACGTCGAATCTTCCAGAAATTTCGAACAAGCTTTGAGCTTGGGAGCTTGAATATCTGCGTGCGTGCCTGTGAAACTTATGAATATCATTTTTTCGAAGAAAGTTGTATAACGATAAGAGCGGGCACTTTTTTGTATCCTGAAGTTTTGAAACTCGTTTTTTGAAGCATTCATAATTTGTACATTCAAACTCATTGGTATTTTTTTAATTTTTACATCATTGTGTGAGTATTCATCCAATCCGTAAAATCTATGATGATTTGAATTGAAGCTGCAATGATGTTAATTTTGAATAGAATAATTTGACAGTTCCCATTAACCACAGAAAAGCCAAATTTGCTTTTTGAATTCGAAAGTAAATGTGAATTTGAGGAAAAACTCTAAAAAATCCTATTCCGTTAGAGATATGCATATCATGTACTTGACAAAAAATGAAGTATATTGAATGGTGATTACAATGATGAAAAAAAATTATATGCATTGCATTTAAAAAAATGAAGAAAAATCGATTTGAAATTCGTCATGGTGATAGTCTTTTTGTGGACACTCTGTATGCTGGAGATGCTTTATTATAGCTGAGAGTGATACTTTGAAGTCTTGTCTTTCAATCCATATAAAACTGTTATTGGTTTGTGCAAGGGTTCGTGAAATATAATTGCATAACATAGCCTCTACAAGTATCATTTTTTTGTCAAAATGGCCAATTTTTCGAAAACTGTCGAATAAAAATATGTGAAAAGTATACGAAAGCATGCAGGAAGTTTCAGAGAATGGAAAAACACTATTGAATATAGGGTGTCCCATTTGAAAAAACAAAGTCACCCGCTATTACTCTTTTGTGGGCCACCCTATATATTCGAAAATATTTTTAGGTTGTGCTCTTCTTGTAGTACATCAAGTCTGCATCAAAAAATTTTGCAAAACGCAGTCCGTTACGCGTACCTATATCGTCCGCTGCGGCACTAGTGGGACACCCTGTATATGGCCTTCCAAAATGTTGGTTTTCTGATAATTTTTAATCTGCAGATTCAATCGAAATGACTTTTCGCATTTATATGGGGAATAACATACCCAAGCTATATTCCTAGATTTCTCTATGGTAACAACGAATGATTCGGGATCATTGACTTTTCTTTCAAAGTTGCTGTCATTTTGATACCAAACATTTTTTTCGATATGTTTCTTATGCATTATTTTTTTCTGCTTCATATATGTACTGGATAGTTAATGAGAATGACGTGTGGTCCAATTAGTCAACTGAGAAGCCTGCATTTCCGAGTAACTCCATTTTCATTTGTTTCTATTCAGGGAGTTTTGACGCAGCCTATAGAATTGAAGACACTCAATTCACGATCAAAACTGCAGAAACAAAAACTATCGCTCTCATAACCAGTTGCAATTCAACTAAACCTACTTCTTCCTATCAAATCGAACAGTTGCACAAAATCAGTGGAGGCTCCAACTCCTGCCCTCTTCCCCAATGCATCCAACAGCATCAGCTCCTGCGTTTGCCTCTGGTTGGGTATCGATTCCACCGGCTCCAGAGCAAAGAAAACAAACACAAGCACACTACCCCACACTAAAACCCGAAAACCCCTAAACATGATCACTTTTGCCTCGAACTCTCGTATTTACAGAATGTACCGCATTTTAACTTTCCGATGGATGATGCATCGGGTGACGGCGACCGAGTGAAGAATACCGAAGAAATGAAGATGGCAGTGTTCGTTGGTGTAGTTTCAACGAGACTGGCTGAAGTGTATTGTCGGAAGTAACGATAAGTGAAAGCTATCCGTACTTGGGACAATTAGATGATGATGAACTTTTGCCGCAAATAGTGGTTATTCTGAAATAGATGAAAGCAGGGACTGTGGTCTTATTTGGACTAATTTGTTATTGATGAGGTCTGCCACGCGTTTGTCCTGAGTGAGTTTCTTACCGTCGATTTATTTAATTATGTATTTATCGATGACTTTCTCACTCATTAGCATAAATCATCTGGTTTTCTTCTCAGCATGTTTCTGTACGACCGGTAATAGCTTTTCCCATTGAACTCAACCATATCTTTTCCAATATCTTTAGATCTGCCCACCGCTGCAATTCCGAATGTGAATAACGAGAATGGCTGTCATTCTGCATGCTTGTATATCTATAGACAAGAACGATATCATTTCACCCTACTGTTTATAGTACGAGAGATGACGACCAAAACCATGTTACATAGCGGCCCGGCTAAAACCGTGTAAAATCGATAGATTAGATGACCCTAGAGCCGACTGGTAAGTAGTAATACCCAGAAGTGTAGCATCTTCGCGGGGGGCATTTCTGCTGTGTAAAAAAATGGTCGACGGTCGTATAACGGCCCGTCTGATATTGAAAATGTACATAGGTTTTGTTATTTTATCACTAAAATTTGTGTTTTCAGAAATTTTGTGCGTAGCGTTTGACCTGAGTGTCTTTTAAAAAATGTCAAAAATCTGACCTAAGTGACTCATAGCGGCTTGGTTCATTTTTGTTTTGAATCATTCGTATGGATGCCCAAAATACAAAAATACGGTTTTCAGACATTTTGAGTGTCGCCTATGACGAAAAAATGTGCTGGAGTTGCCCGGCAAAAATTCCGGCTACAATAGTAAGAGAAAGACATATGCGATCTTATCGCAAAGAAAAGAGATGAACCAAGTGTGAAGTCAACTTGTCAAAATCATATGGAAGATGTAAACCAATATTTATGTGACCACAGGCTTGCTTTGCCCACAAGCTCTGACCACATGGAGTTGATGCGTTGAATATAATTAATGTAAAACTAATTTCTGAATTAAAGTCATATATTTTTTTATATATTTCATTTGGAATATATCTATTTGGTGTTAGTGACTATAATCAAAAGAATTTCTGTGAAGTATTTCGGAAGTTTATCAAATTATTTTACGGACGTGGATCAGGAATATATTAGAAATGATTTGAGTTGAACGTTGAACTAATTCATAATATCTAAATAAATATAATGCATATATTTTTGCTGAATAATTAATGTTTTATTGGCCACAAACTACAAAAGTACGTATTCATATTTCATATATCATATATGATTTCATTCTTCCGAATTTTTAATTAGTAAATTTGGTAGCTACCTCAATTTCATGTTCAGTGCTAGTATTTCTATAGGATTGCGGCTATTCAGCATTGATTTCTTGTGCTTGAGGAAAGAAACTTGAATTCAGAAACACATTAGATAAATGTTTGATAAATATGTGTATGACAAAATTGAACGATAGGTACCCCTGAGGTAAATTTACTTCACGTTCATGCAACCGGGCTAAGTACTGCAAATTGAAAAGTTGTCTGATAAGTTAAATGCTACATTCAATTTGTCTGAAATCATTTTTTTCCACATCTGGGAAACGTATTCAATCATTGACGACGAATTTCAGACAGGTCGCTATGAGTCACTCAGGTCAGATTTCTTGACATTTTCGAAATGCTATAAAAATGTAAGGCGACATGTTTTTTGTCTGAAAATTGATCTTTCCACATCAATTGACACGGCTTAACCTATAAAAATCATTTTCAGACGGGCCGCTGTAAGTTTTTTTTTTTCATTTTTTACTTTTTTTTATTGGTCTCCTGGGTACGCGCTACAATCTTGGTGTCTGAAAACTGTGTTTTTGGTATCTCAGGGCTATTATCTAACTACAATCCGGAAATCAGACGGGCCGCTATGAGTCACCCATGTTGTTTTTTCGACATTTTTGAAAATGCGCTCAGCTCATACGCTAAGCGCAAAATGTCTGAAAATCATTTCTGGGTACAGGGTCATATAATCTATCGATTCCATGCGGTTTTAGCCGAGCCGCTATAAGTCAAAAATCTTGGTCGCCATCTCTCGTACTATTAGGGTTGTGGAGTTTTGAGATGAAAATTGTATGAACGGCGTGTTCAGGAACGGTTTAAGTCCACCGATCCCTATTCATCCACTACCTATCTATTACGACCTGCCATTCCAAGTATGGAATGTAGTTTTGCACCATTTTCATTATAGACTTTTATTTACGGTGACTGATGTACCGCTGATTTTGTATCTTGTATGGCAAAATAGTAGAACTTTTACACTTTAGTAATACAGATGAAAGTTATGGTCTTTTGGTATATCTACTTCAGGAAGAAATCACAATAGAAAGTGGAGTAGTTCAATTTTCTCATACGAAGGAATTGCGGTTGTCTTGGAATAAAGGGGGTAACCTACAGGAAAACTGTTACATATACAGGGTGATTCGATTCCGGAGGAGAACGTCAGATTTCAGGAGAAGTTTACACTAGTCATGGCATGGTTGGGGGCCTTTATTGATAATTTATAGGGTGATTAGTCTGATTCGACCGATTTTTTTTATTCATAACTTTGGTATGGCTTTTCTCAAAAATACAGGGTGGGAATTATGATGAGTTTAGGTTGAAATAATACCAACCCTGTAGGTGCATTCCGTTTTCAAAAATTCGCTACCTGCTTCAGATTCTGCCATAAGTTTACATTACTGGAGTGATTTTATTTTTTTTGGCACACGTACGGTTTTCCTAGAAAAATTTGTTGAAGATGAATACTATTGTTATTTCGCTCCAAGGCAGTGAGGCTATTCTGAACTGGATAGTGAAGCTGTATCGTCCAATGATACAAAGCTCTCCTGTGTCCTGAAGTAGTTTTTCCAAATTCGAATATCATTTTTAATGAGTCATAGTCTGATGTATAAAATCATTCAATCCAGAAAATATCTTTATAAGTATCTACGTAAACCAAAAAATCTACAACAACTATTACAGAATAAACATTCGAAACATTATGAAAAGCAAAACTAAGGATTGACACAGAATGTTCGAAATGATTTCCTCTTTTTTGAATACATATTCGCGACCATTTTATTAAATTTCCAATTGATCTTCTAATCAGGGATTGCTTTTGCTCTAAGATATTACAGTCCTCGAAAATTCTTTCAACTAGGTGTTCTCTACTTCTAATTTCAACCTTATGAACTTTTCGTTTCAGATGTCCTCACACAAAATAATCTAAGGGGTTCAAATCAGGCGGTCCTTGTGGTCAACCAATAGGGCCACAAAGACCAATCCATTTGTTCAGATAATTCACATCCAGGGATCCAGGTGATTTCTTACATTCAATGCACAGGGAGGTGGTGCTCCGTCATGCTGAAAGTAGGATATGTATACTCTCTTTACTTTCATAAAGTATCGCGGTTTGTCATGAAATTCTGACACATTTCACCGAGTATATCCTGAAAATGTCAGGTTATGGTCATTCCACTGTCAGATACGCTCACAACGTCGTCGTTTCTGCTGAAAAATCGTAGTAATTACGTATTTATCAAAATGTTCATTTACTTTGGGAAATTAATGAATTTGAGAAAATATTATGTTAATTCAGTTATTTTAAAAATCTGGCGAATGCTGAAGAAACTTTTTGTCTGTTACAACTGGAAATATTCCACGTATATAAAAATGGCTGGAAGATCCAGTTATGCTATTTTCTTATACGGAAATCAAAAAACGAGTGATGAAATTTCACTGAAAAATAATGGACAGAATAGTTACTTTTTGAAAAAGGATGAAAGTACTCGAATAACCCAGAAAAACCAATGGAACAGACGAACCTATGGAAGACAATGAAGACATTCAAATACTTCTTTGCACAACTTGAATAATACTCCACCATGAATAAGTAGTAGTACTACGCAGCCTGTGCCACAGTTAAACCTCAAAGGAACTAACTCCATTTACAAAGTTAAAGAAGAGTAAATAGAGATTAGACTAAGCAATGTCGCTTGATCTTCACGAGTACCAACCTACGTCAGTTTTAAGTGAAAAAACTTGATAAACCTAAAGCATGGCCAACCGCGATACTTTATAAAAGTGAATGGAGTATAAGAACATTTTCCACTAGATTTGGTGAAATATAAAAATGTAAGGGCCAACTAAATGTTCCAAGCAAGCCAAATATTGGCGGAAAATCTGTGTTGTTTATTATGACTTTTCTTCAAATGCGGGTTGTCTCTAGCCCATTCGTGGAAATTGTGGATATTAAAGATTCCATTTTTAGTAAACATAGCCTCGTGTTGGTAACCATGGATCTTAACGACCTTGATTTGAATTGAGATTGAAGTTCCATGGAAAATTTTCGATTGAAAAAAACTTTTTTTTTTAATTTGGAAGAGCTTTGTATAGCTTTACTATCTAGTTCAGAGTATTCTCACTGCCTAGGAGCGAAATAACAATATTGTTCATCTTCAAAAAAATTCTCTAGGAAAACTGGACGTTTGCCAATAAAAATAAAAACGCTCTAGTAATGTGAACTTATGGTAGAATCTGAAGCAGGTAGAGAATTTTTGGAAACAAAATGTACAGGGTGCTTTTTCAACCTGCAAATTTAATCTTAACTTATCATAATTCCCATCCTATGTTTTTGAAAAAGTATTGGAATTATTAAACGTATGTAATCATATTGTTCTACACTAAAAATTTCGTCAATATGGGTCAAGCCAAACCTACCAAAGTTATGAATAAAGAAAAATCGGTCGAATCCCCCTGTATAGACTCTCAATGAAGGCCCCCAACCATAAACCAAACAAAGTTTCGAAACTGTCTTGACTAGTGTGAACTTCTCCGAAAAATCTTACGGTCTCCCCCGGAATCACCCCGTATAATCCATCTTAGAATTATCGTCATCAAAGCAGTCGCAAAAGTAACTAAAAATTTTCTGAAGCGCTGGTCTCCCCTTCTGCAGTAAGTCGCAGAGAGTTCCTTCGAATTTGCCTCTAATTATTAGTACTATGTCGTCAGCATAGCCTACACATTCGAAGCCAAGCTTCGTTAGCCTGTGTAGAAGTTTATCCACTACTAGGCTCCATTGGAGGGGGGGATAACACCGCACCCTGAGGTGTTCCACGAGTAGCTTTGACGAAGACGGATTCTTCATCCATCGATGTCTCAGCTATCCTCGTCGTTTACACCTCATACATCCATTTTAAGATGGTATTATTCACTCCTCGCCTCTCAAGTGCAATTCTGACAGACACGTGTGCTGTGTTGTCAAAGGCCCTAGATACATCCAGGACGGCACACATGGCGATTTCTCTGTTATTCAGAGTTCTCTGGATGACTTCAGTCAGCTGATACAGAGCGGTCTCCGTTGAACGACTTAATTACCCCCCATGAGTATCGAAGTCCTATGAAAAAGTTACGCAATGTGGTGCGCATTAAATATTTTATACATTGTGTACCTGATTCTCAATCGTTATCACCCCCCCCCCCTGATGAAAGAGAGCTATATCCGCCCTTGGACACATTTCACCGTGTACATTTGGAAAATGTTGGGTTGTGATGAAGTTCAATCTCCCGAACTAGAAATTGATCTTGATTCTAATTTTTTTTTCAGATTTCCATTTTGGATTCCTGAATTTCATTTCCGTTCAGAATGAAACAGCTAAGATCGAATATTGTGCGATCGATTTTGTTTTTCATTCAGAAAACATAGTAAAAACGTTCAAGAAGCACGTAGATTGCAGATAACGCCGTTTTTTGCTCATACGTACGATAACCCAGATTCGAAGAATTTTTCACCGCAGGACTTTTCTAGAATTTTAGTATTTGTGTGCCTACCGTTTCTGCTCCCCACAGGGTGATTATAAAAGGCGATTTTTCCCTCATCTGTCATTCACTTTTGATTTATCCTCGGTTCAGTTTATAGGTGCGTCAAGTTGGTGACACACCCCCCGAATTCTGGTATCGAATTGTTTTGGGAATTTTGTGCCCATTTTGTGCCAATTTGTGCCGTATGTTATGAATTTTGTGCCCGTTCCGTTTTCGAGATATTTCAAGTTTTCCAAGTGTGTCACCAACTTGACGCTGTGACACACTTGTGGAAATTTGAAATTTTTTTTCTTTCGATAAATTGTGCCCATTTTGTGCCAATTTGTGCCGTATGTTTTGAATTTTGTGCCCGTTCCGTTCTTGAGATATTTCAAGTTTTCCAAGTGTGTCACCAACTTGACGCTGTGACACACTTGTGGCAATTTGAAAATTTTCTTCTTTAGATAAATTGTGCCCATTTTGTGCCAATTTGTGCCGTATGTTTTGAATTTTGTGCCCGTTCCGTTCTTGAGATATTTCAAGTTTTCCAAGTGTGTCACCATCTTGACGCTGTGACACACTTGTGGCAATTTGAAAATTTTCTTCTTTAGATAAATTGTGCCCATTTTGTGCCAATTTGTGCCGTATGTTGCGAATTTTGTGCCCGTTCAGTTCTCGAGATATTTTGAGTTTTGTTTGTGAGGAGCGTCAAGTTGGTGACACACCCCCCGAATTTTGGTATCAAATTGTTTTGGGAATTTTGTGCCCATTTTGTGCTAATTTGTGCCGTATATTATGAATTTTGTGCCCGTTCCGTTTTAGAGATATTTCGAGTTTTTCATGTGAGTCACCAACTTCACGTTGTGACTCACATAAGGAAAGCTGGAAATTCTTCTTTGGATAAATTGTGCCAATTTTGCGCCAATTCGTGCCGCATAGTATAGATTTTGCATGCTTGCAGTTTTCGAGATATTTGAAGTTATTCCTGTGAGATGAATAGATAGATGTAGCAGAATTCAAAGAAGAGCGTTAATTCCATTTCATAATATTATGTGATCATTTTGAAGTATGAGTTGTTGAACTGGCAGACATTAGGTGAAAACAACCAAATTTCAATGATTCGACGACCTTTTCACTTAGAATAATCAATTCGATAAAATAATTGAGTTGATGAATTAATATATAGGTACAGGTTTATCGAATACGTTGACACATCCTCAGTTTCAATTATACAGGGTGTTTGGTAATTCGACGTGAACCTTGAAAAGGGATATACTAGACGTCATTTGCAGTCAATTGCGTCGAGTGAAGCATGGTCCGAAAATCTATGGTTACGAAGATATCGCGATTATTCGACTTTTTTGAAATTTTCTGCTTCGTTATCGAAAATAATTAATTTTGTGAAAACTACTCGACTCTAAATATTCAATGAATATTTTTTTCAAAGCTGAGGAGATGGTCCTCGTTGCTGCGAAAAAGTATATTCACTAAAAATTCAGATAACCGGGGTTAAAGGGTCATAAATGGCTGCACCTGTTTTCCTCATAAAATCTTGATAAAACAGGTGAGAATAACTTGAAAAAAGTATTATGGACTTGGTGTACAAATCTCAAGAAAAACTTCCCTGTCTCATCAGCTTTCCAAAAAGGTACATATGTCAATAACTCCTTCATGCAATCTAAGTCCTTTATTTCACTCGGCGTGATTCGTAAGCTGTAAGCGGAGCGGGCCATGGTTCGATCACTCGGAGTAGTTGACATGATATGACAGATCACATATTAAATTATCAAACTGTTAGTTGCTTGCAGTTACAACAATAAGAAAAGTTAATTTTTCCTGAATAGCCGTTGAAATCTTCAACAATCGATTGAAAGTACATACTCCAATGGCTTGTTGTGGAAACGCAGAATATGCTGACATTTTGTACTTTTACGGATTGTATGATGGAAATGCTATTGAAGAGGGAGATCTGGTCCGAAGAATGGACTTTTGTCGGTTTCTTCTCAATTGCGATATCGAGGGTCCCAATTTCTTGAAACACATCTTATGGACAGATGAATCTGAATTTAACCAAGACGGAATAACAAATTTCCATAATGCGCATTATTGGGCGCCAAAAGGTCAGAATCCCAGAAAAAAGAAAAGATTTTCTTTCAATGTATGGATAGGCTCCGTCTACATTTGTATTGTTGGACCAGTTTTTTTACCTGATAACCTAAATGGGATCTCGTACGAAAATTTTCTGCGTGACGAGCTTAGGTTGCAATTATAGAAGATGTACCTACCGCAGACAGTTCGATCACGAATTATTTTTCAGCATGATGGCTGTCCAGCTCATTACTTCAGAAACGTGCGGTTGTGGCTAGACCAAAACTATCCCCAACGTTGGATAGGACGTGGTGGGCCAATTTCTTGGCCGGCCAGATGTCCGGACCTGACCCCATGTGATTTTTACATTTGGGGTCACATAAAACAGCTAGTGTATAGTAGGTACACCAGTGACGACAGCTGAATAATTGAGGGAGCGAATTTTGACGGCTGCTCAGCATGTAAAGAATGACTTCTCAACGCGGGTAACAATTTCTGAAGTACGCCGTAAACTGCGTGCATGCATAAGAAATCGAGGGCGACAACTCAAGCAGGATCTCTAGTTTTGTTAATTTTTTGTTTATGTTTATTTCTATGTTTATGTTTATTATACGGATTTGTTTGTGGTTAGTATCATTAAAGCAACTAACAGTTTGGTATTTTAATCTGTGATCTGTCATGTCACCTATTCCGAGAAGAATTGCTGAAAGTGATCGAACCATGAACCGCTTACGAATCACGCCGAGTGAAATAAAAGATGATAGGATATCTAAATGACTCGAAAAAGTCTGTTGTCTGCTTGGTTTTCCAGCCATATTTTTTGATTGCATGAAGGAATTATTGACATATGTACCTTTTTGGAAAGCTGATGAAACAGGGTAGTTTTTCCTTACATTTGTACACCAAGTTCATAATACTTTTTTCGAGTAATTCTCAATTGTTTTATCAAGATTTCATGAGGAAAACAGGTGCAGCCATTTATGACCATGTATATATCAGGTTATCTGCATTTTTAGTGAATACTTTTTCGTAAGAAATGAGGACCATCTCCTCAGCTTTGAAAAAAAAATATTCATTGGATATTTAGAGTCGAGTAGTTTTCACAAAACGAAGCAGAAAATTTCATTTCAAAAAAGTTGAAAAATAGCGATATCTTCGTAACCATAGATTTTCGGACCATGCTTCACTCGACGCAATTAACTGCAAATGACGTCTAGTATATCCCTTTACAAGGTTCACGTCAAATTACCAAACACCCTGTATAATTGAAACTGAGGATGTGTCAACGTATTCGATAAACCTGTACCTATATTATATTAATTCATCAACTCGAATATTATATTGAATTGATTATTCTAAGTGAAAAGGTCGTCGAATCATTGAAATTTGGTTGTTTTCACCGAATGTCTGCAAGTTCAACAACTCATACTTTAAAATGATCACATAAAAATATGACATGGAATTAACGCTCCTCTTTGAATTCTGCTACATCTATTCATCTCACAGGAATAACTTCAAATATCTCGAAAACTGCAAGCATGCAAAATCTATACTATGTGGCACGAATTGGCGCAAAATAGGCACAATTTATCCAAAGAAGAATTTCCAGCTTTCCCTATGTGAGTCACAACGTGAAGTTGGTGACTCACATGAAAAACTCGAAATATCTCTAAAACGGAACGGGCACAAAATTCATAATATACGGCACAAATGAGCACAAAATGGGCACAAAATTCCCAAAACAATTTGATACCAAAATTCGGGGGGTGTGTCACCAACTTGACGCTCCTCACAAACAAAACTCAAAATATCTCGAGAACTGAACGGGCACAAAATTCGTAACATACGGCACAAATTGGCACAAAATGGGCACAATTTATCTAAAGAAGAAAATTTTCAAATTTCCACGAGTGTGTCACAGCGTCAAGTTGGTGACACACTTGGAAAACTTGAAATATCTCGAGAACGGAACGGGCACAAAATTCAAAACATACGGCACAAATTGGCACAAAATGGGCACAATTTATCGAAAAAAAAAAAATTTCAAATTTCCACAAGTGTGTCACAGCGTCAAGTTGGTGACACACTTGGAAAACTTGAAATATCTCGAAAACGGAACGGGCACAAAATTCATAACATACGGCACAAATTGGCACAAAATGGGCACAAAATTCCCAAAACAATTCGATACCAAAATTCGGGGGGTGTGTCACCAACTTGACGCACCTTCAGTTTATTCACTATTGATTAATCCTTAGTTCAGTATAGATTGACTTTTGATTCGTCTCGAGTATTATTCACTTTGGTTTCGTCCCTAGTATTATTTCACGTTTGATTTTTCAGTACCGATTAATGATTTAATATAATTCACTTTTTGGTCCGTTTGCTCCATCGTTGATTAATACAGAGTATCAATTTTTCGATTCACATTGAATGGGTGTGTGACAGAATCGTAAGTACCGAGCCGATTCATTGCAGTCCCATTTTTATTCTTCGTTGAGTCTACTAAAAAAGCTGTTCCGCCGAAATCCGCTCGATACCTTTCCTAGCTTGTCCAGGTGTCCGGCGTCGGTCTGTCCTTCATGGTGTGAATGGTCGGACCCGAGGACCCAACCGAACCAATACTATAGTACGTTTATCCGAATAATCGGTGTCCGTAGTTTGTCTGTTATTCATGACGTGAATACTCATGATCAGACCGGAGGACTCATGCAAACCAATACTATAGTACGTATAACCGAATATCAATCCTGCTCTGTTCCGATCCTTAGTGGCCATAATTAGTCTGTCCTTCATGGTGTGAATACTCATGGTTAGACCCGAGGGCTTCTCCGAACCAAAGCTATTATAGCACGTTCTACGCATCCTATATAACCATCTAATTCAACCTGGTCAAACCCACACCTTTCAGACGTGAAACAAGCGAAGTTGTAGAGTGTAGACAATACAACTCTTTTGAGTTTTGGGACTGAAAGAAAATAGGACAAAAATAACTTTTATACTGAACCCCTTTCATATCCGTTCAACGCTTTGCGACTGTATATTCGATTTTGCCGTTTATTTCCAATTCCCCCCTTCTACACTGAGAAAAATGAATATTAATATTCAACTTTCCGATTTCTTAGTCCAATATTCATTTATATTTAACAACAGAACTTATCAACTAAAAAATTTTACTACTTATTAATTTGACTGAATCTTGAATACAAAAAAACGGTTTGTTTTGCTTATATTCTTTATATATTAACAAATTTATTAACAAAAAATATGTCATTTAAGTATTCAAATGTTATTTCTTACTATCAAAGATATTGTCCAGTTTAGTGGTGAATAATTTGAGCAGAAGATATAAAATACAGAGATAATATTATTAGTAAATTATGTTTCTTAACCAGAAAGTGGTATTTTAACAATAAATAAAGAAAATTTAACCGTTCCACTTCGTTCGTTTCCGATTTCGTTCGGCTCATAAAGACGCGGAATCATTCTGATGGAACATGGCGTCAATATGAACAGCTCTTTCGAACAATTATTGAGAGTTAGTTCGTTACCAAGAGTCTTATGGCAATTCTGAAAATTATGGAAAATTGTTGTTGAGTGTGCTCCAGTGGTGTTATGAAGTTAAAATTTGCATGAAGTCTTAGGATAGCTGAATAATGTTGTGTACGTGAAATTCAAGCGTGGTGTAAAAAACAGTTCGTTCCATGTGTGATCAGCCAAGCACATATTAAAAGATAGAGGAAGAGTATACCTGCGGATTATACGCTTCATAATAATTCCTCAAAGGTGAGCTATTGTTTTGATTCAATTTATTAGATTTCATATACCTATACATAAATTACACAAATTCCCTGATTAGATATCCCTTTGGTTGATGCTTTTCGAGCTAATTCCAGTTTCATTTCTTTCGATTCAAAATTTGAGTTTTCATTTCTTTTTGACTATAGATTACACAAATTTTTTTCTCTGCAATTTTTTTGAATATCATTCATTCTAAACAATTCAATAAAGGAATTATTTATTCATCAATCGTTTTTAGACAAGGATATATTATTGTATGTTCATTATTTGTGGGAAACTAGGAAATAGATTTAATGAACGTGATTATTTATGAAGTAGAAGATTGTGGAAATATTCAGGTTTAAAGGATCAGTATTTCACTTTTATACATTATACATCCGAGCTATCGATCATTTTCATAACCTTTCTCAAGGCTGGACCAAATGAAAATATTATCTGTTATGGTGCCTCTCATACACAAAATTCTGATAATACAGATGGGATTTTTTTCAAACTGAAGTTTTATGTTATTGCAACTTGGTGCTAACAAATTTCAACACCAGTAAATTCTTTTCAGGATCAACCAATCAGCTGATAGTGTGCTTTTATTTTCGTCTGAAGGTGTGCCGGAACCTCCCAGTCCCGGTGCCTTCCACCCAGTATGATGTTTTTTTTATATTCATGATGTTTTTGACATTTCAATGAATATATTTTGTTCACTCCATAATAGATTTTTATTCTACCCCTAATAAGTATCTCATGAACAACTAACTAATGATACATAACAGTTATGCAACATTTTATAATTTTAAATATCATAACATAAGAGCTAATACAGTTAAAAGTACTATTTCAGCAATAATAATGCTATTTGTTTAATATTAAAAAACTTATTAACTGTTTAACATGAGATAATGACAACAAATATTTGATTTCTTAACTATAAAGAATACTATGTATTCATGAATTCCGAAATATTAATTCCTAATTGATTATTTTCTATATTAACAATCGTTCAATAACAGTTAAGAAATCTTTCATATTCCCTAAATCTAGTTATTTGTATTAACATACATGCGATCAATATAAAGAAATAGTATCTTTGGAGTAATCTAATGTCTAATTCATCACAAATAAATGATTTCTTAGTATCAAGATGTCAATGCTGTAAGAAACCAAAACATATCTTTTAAGAAATATTTGTTGGGACGTATAGTGAAACAGATATTTCTTACATACATTCGAAATTTCTTAGTGGTGAATATTTGTTTTTCTGAGTGTATTCTGGCTGACTCGTACCCAGGAGATATCTTATAAGTACTCGCGGTCAGACAAAACTGACCAAGTGACCAACCTTTCAATTTGTATAAATTTCATATTTTCTCGATATTACTGTATTTTTATATTGTTATTTTCGCTTATTGAATAAACTGTGGGAATCACTCTATTTCTGATTTCTCAGTTATCACTAACAGCTTAGATATCAAAGAACTCTGTCTCCGACTAGCAGCTTTCCTGGTAGGTTATGCTATTCTCCCTTATAAGGAAAAAGAATAGCTGGCGCTCGAGGTTAGTTTCGTCGAGAAAACCCCGTTACAAGGTTATAGTCATTTTCCTTGCCCTAAAATGGATATTTTCTGAGTTAATATCCATTTTAGGGCAAGGGAGTGATGCATACACTCACATTATTTTTTAACGTAGATTCAATATCTGCCATAAAAAAATGGGGTTCTAATTTGAAAAAATTGATTTTTCACGATTTTGTCATCCCTAACTTTGAAAGCGATTTTTTCACCCCCTGTATCATGAATCACGATTTCGATTTTTAAAGTGGATACATCAATCTTACATCTTGAAAAATCCCAAAAATGAAAATTTTCCATCCAAAAACCTCGAAGTTATTCTTGTTTCAGCGGAGCTCTATTTTCGATTTTTTTTTCGAATTTTCCCGCTCAGAGAGAATTTTCCAACCAAAACTGAAAAATGTTACATCAAAATAACTCGAAATTTTCTAAGGAATCTATTTCTGCAATAAAAAAATTGTGTTCTAATTTGAAAAACGGAAGTTGACGTCATTTTCGGAAAAACCGGAGGTGCTCATGCCTTGAAAATATTTTAGATTTCATCAGCATCGTGAAATACTTATAAGTGCTGAATTTCATGAAAATACGTTCAGTAGTTTCCCGTATAAATATGGGTGAGGTTCCTCGTGAAAGACCCTGTATAAACATCGAGTGTTGAAATTTTACTGAAAAATAATAGACAGAATAGTCTATTAATTTTCGATAGTTCATTCGGAAAAAGAATGAAAGTACTCGAATGGCCCGACAGAAAAACTTCTAAAAGAACAAACGGACCTATGGAATTCCCCACTTTTCAAAATTCTCAAGATGGAGAAATTAGCATTGGCAACGACTCTGAGAATTATTTTGACATTACCATTATTTCACGAGTGCCAACCTGCTTCAATTTTGAGTAAAAAAACTTGATGAACCCAAATCTTGTCCAACTGGAATACTCTTGATAAAAGTGAATGGAGTTTTCGTGTTGTATTTCAAACACCAACCTGAATTCTGCAACTCAAAATATTACTGAATGGGCTATTCATCATCATAGTCCGGACGTCGTTCGACGTGTGGTGACAATTTGAAGTTATCAACTGTCCTCATTAAGCTGGTCAATAACTCGTCCTACCGTTCTCTGCCACTGCCTTCTGTTTTGTGTAAGCCTATTCGCAGATTCCATACTTTTATTGAGCAGCTGGGTTATTGTATCTGTCCAACGCGAAGGGGGTCTGCCGCGCTTGCGTTTGCCTTTAGTTTTTCCTTGCACTAGAAGGCGTTCGATGTTGTTAACTCTCATTATGTGTCCATAAAATTTAAAAATCCGCTTGTACACAAGCGTTGATAGTCTCTGTGGCACATTAATTTCTCTTAAGATGGATACATTCGTTCTTCGAGCAGTCCAAGGTATTTTCAACATTCGACGCCAACACCACATCTCAAAAGCGTCTATTCGTCTTTTATCCGCTCGTCGCACCACCCAGGTCTCGGAAGCATAATTGAACACTGAAAACACCAGAGTCTGAACGAGTTTGATCTTAGTTGCCTTGGTGATATTCCTATCCTTCCATATTTTCGATAGTTGCGTCATTGCAGTTCTTCCCAGTTGTATTCGTCGCCTTATTTCAGGTTCAGTATCACCATCATCACGGATTGTCGCTCCCAGGTAGATAAATGAGCTTACCCTTTCGCAATTGGCAACAGTATCAGGAAGTTGCTGTAGTTTGTTCCCCCGATCAATTATCATAATTTTTGATTTTTCATAGTTTATTCTTAAGCCGTATTCTTCACCAATATCTGCTAGTCGCTTCAAGAGTTCTTTCATGGCTTGTATCGTGGATGTGATCAACACTGTATCGTCGGCGAATCTCAAATTAGTGAACCTGGTACCACCGATCGAGATACCTCTACTCCATCCCTTCAATACTATACGCATCACATATTCACTATATATATTATAAAGCATGGGCGACAGCACGCAACCCTGTCTCACACCTTTATCTATTTTAAATTCATCCGAAAGCATATTATCAATACGGACAACTGCTGTACTGTTGGTGTACAAGTTCGCAATAAGGCTTATCAAATGAGCAGGAACTCCCATTTCCCTCAGTATAACCCATAACTTCGGCCATCTTATGTTGTCAAACGCCTTTTCAAAATCGACAAAGCATAGAATCGTTGGGATGTAGTCTTCTCTCGATTTTGAAATGATATTGCGGATATTCAAAATTTGTTCTCTACACCCTCTGCCCTTCACAAACCCTGCTTGCTCAGGGGCTATTTCAGGAGCTATGAAATAGGATAGGCGTGCTTGTATGATATAAAGCATAATTTTGCTCACATGAGTTATCAGAGCCAGCGTACGGTAGTTGGCGCAGTCAGTGGTAGACCCTTTTTTATGAAGTGGTATTATGATTGAAGTTGTCCATTCTTTCGGCCATTCTTGGGTGACCCATATTTTATTGCAAAGGGAATGTATCACCTCAACATCCTCGAGTTTCTTGAAAATATCAGCTGGTATTTTATCTATGCCCGGTGCCTTTCCGGTTTTCATCTTTTTTATTGCCATCTCAATTTCTCCTCGTAGAATATTTGGTTCTTGATGTTCTACTTCAATAACAGGTCGGGCATTGTCAACATCAGCGTAGAGTCCTTCGCAGTAGTTTCTCCACACGTCGGTTATCTTCTCCAGGTCCGTAACAAGTATTCCGTTCTTATCTTTAACCGCCCAAGTTTTTGGTTTGAACTTCTTCGTTAACGTTCTTATGATACGATATAGATCTTTAGGATGGTTGTTATCAGCGTGCTCCTCTATTTCGATACAAAGATCCCTAATGTATTTGTCTTTATCTCTTCTACATTGAGTCTGTATTTTTGAACTGAGTTGACGATAGCATACACCAGTATTGCCTTGCTCCTTCAACTTCCTTCTTTCTTGCACCAGTGCCAGAGTTTCATCAGTTATCCAGGCTTGTTTTTTAGCTGGTCTATTAGCCACATTTCGTTCGATTGTCCTAATCATCGTGTTTTTGAGTCTATTCCACAGTGCGTCCACAGAAAGTTGGTCAACAGATGGTATTTTCCTCTTCAGCTCCTCTGAAAGGACTGTAGAAAAATTGATTACGTGATCCACTGTAGGAAGCTTTTTGTAGGAGGTTTTCGCAATAGTTTTAAATTTCATACATAATTCTGCAACTAATAACTGGTGGTCGGAGTTGCAATCAGCTGAAGGTAGTGTTTTGGCAGACCGAATGGATGAACGCCATCTTGATTTCACCAGCACGTAGTCAATTTGGTTTTTATATAATCCATTGGGTGAGATCCACGTGAACAAACGTCTTTTGTGTTGTTTAAAAGTAGAATTGCTTATAGTGAAGCTGTTTTCCAAGCAAAACTGGATAAGACGCTCACCTCTTTCATTTCTGCTGCCAAGTCCAAACTTTCCTACCACTTCTCTCAAATGATCATCGTTTACAGTGCTTCCTATTTTGGCGTTCATGTCACCCAATATGATTGTGATTTCTTTGGAGGGAAACTTCTTGATCGTTTCTTCCAGTACCTTATAAAATGCTTCTACTTTTTCATCTTGTGCACCAGTGGTAGGTGCGTAAACCTGAACAATATTGAGAGGGCAAGGGGTTGTATTCAGTTGTAAGGTGATTATTCTTTCATTTATGGTTTGATATCCTTTTACCATTCTGTTCAATTTATTAGATATCATAATAGCTACACCATGTTTACTTTGATCTTCTAACCCCGAGAAATAAACGGTGTACTCATCTGAAGTGAAATGACCTCTCCCCTTCCAGTGTGTCTCTGATATGCCCCCAATCGCGATGTTGCATCGCTTCAGCTCGCGTTGCAAAATGTTGAGTTTTCCAGTTTAATTAAGTCCCCTCACGTTCCATGTGGCAAGACGCTGTTTTGATCTTATGCTCATTTGGCGTTCATTTTCATTTGTATCAGTAGCAGATTTTCTATGTGGTGCCTGACACTGAACATCCACACACCCAGTCGCACATTTCTCACCATCCGCCCTGGACGCTGAATGGCGCCGGTTGTCAGCCGGATCGCAAAACGAACCCGAGGCCTGTCGTTGATATAACTTCATTTTGCGCACTTGGAAAGGATAGTGTGGTAGTTTTCCATTGCTTTCCACACCGCAGTACTATCATGAGGTCAAGATAGCTGGAATTACTGACATCACTGCTGCCTAACGTCAGTGGTGAGGAAGGAAAAAGGAGATATTTGGATTAGAGAAGGAGAAGGTTGAGGAATTGTACCCCTCGGTTTGGAATGAGAGATGTACAATAGCTTGCGCGGGCAGGATCGCCATTCCTGAACAGATCTGACCATAGCCGGGGCCGCAATGGGTATCTGCCGCTACCGGGGTTATTACCAACATAATTTCGTTTTTCTAAAGCTGCCTGAGATGCCACTAATTCGTGGATGGAGTTAGGTCACCATCATAGAATGTGAAGGTTCATATTGACGATCTTGATATAATTCAGCAGATGTGCACACAGAAGGAGGAATTATTCTTTGGCGATATGAATATGAATACTGGCGAATGAGTGAAAACTCTACTGAATATCAAGCTTGTACGGGTCGAAATGGTTTTTCTAGAAATGATTAATAAAACATCAAGAGGAACAGATCATTCAGCATCGGTGATTGATCATATTCACGTTGAAACCAAGACTAGTTTATGAAATAAATAAACTTCAAAATCAGATATATTATGCATATCGTTCACAGATTACCCAATCAGAATTAATATATGTAGAACAGTTAGATGCATCAAACAGAGATATCTACAAATATAGGAGTCAGCCAAGAACATAAATAACTAAAATCATAAAATTATGATACAATGACCAACTTCATAATATTGTTAGCCAATGAAAGTTGGCAATCGTTATTTGCGTTATATTTCCAGGGAGATCTGACCTATAGTTTTAGAAATATCGATCCAGGGAAAGCCCAGTGGGACGCCCCTTACTCATACAGTTTCTCCATTGCGAATATAACTGGTAAGGACGATTCTAATAGTATATTCTGAAACTAGTTGCAGAATGAGCTCATATTATTCCAATACGAATGCGAAAACGAGCGACGAAGAAGCGAGTTTTCGAACGCATGAGTGTTGGAATTAGGAATTGCATTCTGCAACGAGTCTTAGACGTTATTTTCTCTATATCAGTCAAATTTCGTGAAATACTGTTGAAATTCAATGAAGAATTCAGACTTTTATATTGTATCTTGGCAGTTGGCGTGACTGACGAAAATTGACATTTTCAAATTGCCGTGTGTTGAAATTTGATAGGATCGGAAGTCATTGTTGACAACCACGAAACGAAAAATATAACTGAAAATAATGCTGTAATGAGTCATTACAGCATTTTTTAGTAGTGTAATGAACTCATTAGGATACTGAAATAGAGAAAAGTCCTTAATCATTGTTTTCAGCATAGGTAACAAGTACCCAGATATATTTGAGATTGTTTTATGCTTCAATTTTCCATAAAGCCACCCTGAAATTCATTGAATATTCTGAAAACCGTAGAATATATAGGGCTTTCCATTTGAAATTAGGAAGCTTTACTTACCACTCTCGACAGTGGCCGAGTAAAATGCATCAAATTGTTGAGTTTCATGAATTCTTTCGGGATGAAGAAGAAACCGTTTTCATCTATTTTCTCGGCGCAGAAATCGTATCGATTATTAATCAGTACAGTGTAATTCATTTCAAGCAGCCGATTGATTAAAATATTTAGGCTGTAATTATTCCGAAACACGGATTGATTTCGGTGAAATCATCTTGTATGGGTAGATATTGATTACTTCAGATTGATAAGAAATTTCGTATGCATGGGCTCTCGTTAAACTTGTCGAATACCCTCAGTATCGCCGTCGTTCCTACATCGCCTGATAGGTATCAAATTGTGAAATTTCAGGTCGTAAACATTCATTAAGATCTTATTTCGGAATAATGATGTTTACGTTTCGGTGATCGAAATTTCATGAACGATCGCTCAAATGGGATTTTCAGGTGATTCACTTGGCTCTTTCGATATGTAGGCGAATTACACATAGTTTGAATCATTTCTTGAATTGGTTTTTGAAAATAAATTCCGAAATATTATCGTATCACAAAGCTGTGGAAGCAAATACAAATGAGTGTTTTCGACATTATCGATCTCCATAATGTTTCAAATGAAATAGATGACTTTCGATCACCTAAAAATTTTTATATTCAAGTAATTGAGTAAAGAAAGAGACCGATGAAAGATAAACTTCTAATGAATCGACTTTCTACTGTTGACGATTGTCATTCAACGCTCGTCCATAATCTGATGGACATGACATATCTTACTTTCGAGTCACGGTCATCAATTATGACGTACTCCTTCGTGATTCCATAACAGAGAATCGGAGAAATTGAATTTCTGCTAGAATAAGCATCAATGAATTAATAATGAAAATTGGTGCGAAAAAAATGTCACTACCTTTTTACAAGAAGAGTACAGAAAAATAATATCTATCGAAAATATCAAATATTTGAACTGTTCCCGAGAAAAATTATAAAACTGAACCTCCCTCCATATAAGTTCTACGTAATTCTGTCTGAGTTTTTACATACAAATTTACATGGGCGCCCGCAGGGAGGGGGGCCATGGCTCCCTCTGAGATTTTGATGGCCTCATTGTTGTAAAGCACAACACCCTCAATATTGCTCTCTAATCTTTATTTGGCCCCCCCTGAGAAAAATTCCTGCGGGTTTCTGCGGGCGCCCATGCAAATTTACGGGCGTAAACACAAATTTGCTATCTTCCCCTGTTCTCGAGTAATAAATGGAATAGACGAGCATACCACTGCATTTGACTGAATTTCACGACTAAAGTCAAATTCAGTGTTATGCTCGTCTATTTCAGAGAAGGCTATGTTAGGAATTGTCATTCTTACTTATTTTCATTGATCAAACACTATGCAAAACAAGCAATAATAAAAAGGTTCACTAGAATGATATATCTAAAGTCTGTTCTTTATTTGCGGCGAATGTGACAAATATACAAAGCATATAATGAATCAATAAAGGCAGAAAGAAAAAGTTTCCTAGTGGGAAGAAGGACAATCCAAAAAAACTCTTAAAATATATTTGGCGACGTTTCGCAGATTTTCATCTACTTCATCAGGCCTGAAATCCAAAACTGAAACACATATACAAAGCACAATGGTACAAAAATTACCCCTATAAACTAGAGTTCAATAAAATCCAAAAAAGTGGACCGAAAGGCATCACCAGTCAGCAATAAATAAAAATACCGCTCACAACGTTATTTAAAATCAAAAATACATCTGACAGGAACTCGAAACTAAGAATAAATAGAAGGTAACAATTTACTTAGATGTAGCCTAAGTAAATTGTATAATTCTATTCTAGATTTTTTTGAGATTGAGTTAATTTGGTAGTTATGTTTCTCTGAGAGGAATAGAAGAGGGGAAACAATTGTTGTTCTGTGGTTCGTGGTTGACTTTTATGACTGTACCTTTGTTTGAGGTTATTTCGTAACCTTCTGTTAATTCTTAGTTTCGAGTTCCTGTAAGATGTTTTTTTGATTTCAAATTACGTTATGATCGGTATTTTAGGATTGATGACAGGTGATGCCTTTCGGTCCATTTTTTTAGATTTTATAAAACTCTAGTTCATAGAGTTAATTTTTGTACCATTGTGCTTTGTATATGTGTTTCATTTTTGGTTTTCAGGCCTGATGAAGCAGATGAAAATCTGCGAAACGTTGCCAAATATATTGTAAGAGTTTTTCTGGATTGCTCTTTTCCCACAAGGAGACTTTTCTTTTTTGCCTTCACTGGTTAAACCGTGCAGGACACAATAATCATAGTACATACAGAGTGTAACAGCCAAATGGAATAAATTCGATAACAAATAAATGAGGGGGTGTTAGGAAAAACGCTCGGACACATCGATTTGTAATTTTGAGAGCGCATATTTTTCAAGAAAATAAAATTATATAGGGTGTTCCATGCGACCGTGGCCAACACCAACTTTCTTATTTTAAATGCAACTGCCTGTATATTATTTATTTTTTGGATTCTTCAGAAAATTCTAGACATTATTCTTATTCAATGTCCTATACCTATCTTCAACTTTCTCGGGAATATTAAGTGTTTTCAGATTTTCCACAAAAATTAACATTTTAAATGAAAATTATTTCATTTCACAAATTCGATACATTAATCTCAATACTTATTTCCCATTTACCTCTTGATGGGAAGAAAGTAAGCAAAAACCATTACTGGTTATATAGCATTGGTTTCAGGAAGATGGAGCACCGCCCCATTACCAAATCAATGCCCGGCAGTACTTAAACCAAATTTTTCCAATTCGGTGGATAGCAAGGCGCAGATCGATAGAATGGCCAGCACGATCTCCTGATCTGACACCATTAGACTTCTTTTTGTGGGGATATGTCGAAAGTACTGCATACGAAAGGAAACCCTCAAACTAAGACGACCAAAAAAACCGAATCACGCTTGCGATTAGATCAGTCACGCCTGAAATGTTGAGTAACGTAAGAAGACAATTCTACACCAGATTAGCATGTTGCCAAGACGTTCGCGGCGAGCATTTTGAACATTTCCTACATTGACATTAATGTTTTTTCTTGTTTTTTTTCTAATAATTAAGAAATAATCAGTATTAATTATTCGGTTTTAAGTGAAATGTACCGAATTTGTGATAATAGTATACACACACGCAGATGAATTTTGCAGCCCGAGCCGTCAGGCGAGGGGTGTGATTCATCAAGTGTGTTATGACCATTATCGCGAATTGAACACTATACTTTATCTTCGACTTCTTCAGTAAAATTCGAATTAATCTGAATGTTCAAAATTGACAACAGATGTCAGAAGCTATTTCTGTGGTCGAAAATCGAATCGATTTCGAATCCCGTAGAAAACGTCAAAAATTCATGTTACGTTTTCCAAATGCAATTTTTGGATATTCAGACCTGAGAAAATGTAGAAATGGATGGCGAGAACGATACCTTGATGTCTGAAATAGAGTTCCCTATTGACCCAACTTTTTTATTAATTTCGTTAGCTACATTTTTCCTATTTGTATTAGAGTGAGTTATTGGCGTGAGTTATTATTACCTCACACTATTGGTTTATAGAGACTATTACAGATCGAATTCAGTTGAATAATGGAAATATTATTCTATGGGAGTGAATAAAATAATTTTTATTTAAAACGTTGATTTTGGCAATAAATCTGAAAACACTTAATACTTCCGAAATAGTTAAAGATAGGTAACATTGTGCATGAACTGTGTCTAGAATTCTCTGAAGAGTCCAAGAAATAAATAATATACAGGGGGTTGCATTTGAAATAAGAAACTTGGCATTGGCCACGGTCACATGGAACACCCTATATAATATTATTTTCTTGAGAAATATGCGCATTTGAAATTACAAATCGACTCGTCCGAGCGTTTTTTCCAACACGCTCTCATTTATTCGTTATCGTATTTATTCCATTTGGCTGTTACACTCTGTATAATGAATGATGACTAAACAAAGAAATTTTAGTTTAAAACGGACATATCCTTACTATTGACATAGTCTTCTTGAAAATTACCCTGAAAAACCTGAAATTTATTCGATAACGGCGAAACTACACATTTTAGACATGAAATTTTTGGCACACTCTAACTAATTTTTGACGAGCAATAGAACAGAATTATGAAATTATTTGGTTCTCATTTGAAAAAAATGAGATTTCATAGTTTTATTGAGGCTCACTTTGAAACCCTATTTCAGACACCCTGTATAATATTTCCCCATAGTTTATACAGCGTAGTTTCTCTTGTTCCACTGTGGAAAAGAAAATGTTTACAATGATATATTGACACTAATTTGTGACATTCTTTCTTTCAAAAAATTTGACAATCAGGCTATAAGTCAACAATCGCTTGAAGTGGTTGCTTATATCATACATCGAATCAGTGCAGAATTAAACGAAAAATTTGAATATGTATGAATATACAGGGTGTTGCATTTGAAATAACGAAGTTAACATTCGTTTCCGGTAGAACCGGAAGTAGATCACGCTTGATAATATTTTACAATTCAAGTTTATGTACTTTAAAACAAAAAAACAGAATCTTGAATTCGTATCAAAATTCCTTCCTCGAATACGTTTAATGAAACACTTAAAAAAAATCACCCTGTATACTAGATTGACATATAATTTGAGTGGCAACCAATTTCCTTTAGAAATAAACCGTGCGTAATTTCTAATTTCAAGATTTTTATCTCGAAATGAATACGTTTGCATCGATACAAATCGAGTAATCCCTTTGCTTCGTGGTTCCGCTCTTGGTTTCGTCTTAACTGGTGCATTGTTAAAAGTGAAAGACGTAGAACTTTCTCTTCAATGCGTGTTAAGGAATGAAATTAGTGCAATGGCACAATGATGACAAATTAACAACAGCTCTGTGTTTGAACTCTCCTAGTAAAAAATTTAAATGGAGCGTGCCTGAGATTATTTCTTCTGCATGGATTTTCGGTTTTGTCTGATTTATTTTTTCATAGTTTTCTATAATTCAATATTCAATTTCGATATTATGAGAGATGTATTTCAATAATTTGTATTTTGAATTAGCGGAACAAAAATTCATATAACTCCCAGTATCCGACTGTATGGGCCAAGGACCACATCAGTGAAATTTTTCTTGAGGTGGGCCACAATTATTCTTTTTCTGAAGAATTTTGGTTTATTATGAAAAAACCAATTTTGACTGATATATTCACTTAGGAATTTATAAAAAATAACGAAAGGTGTAGCATAATGAGATCTAATAGATAATAAATTAATAATATATGATAAATTGAAAATATAAAAAACGAAACAAGAAGGAATTGAGTATAATAACTTATGAGATGAAACTAATTAATGTTGTCAATCTAAGTAAGACCTTTATATTCAAGCCATTGCTCGTCACCATTGTGATGTGAATTACAAGACGTCAATCATTATGATTCAAATCACTTAACAAATCTGCTGACACACTCAAAAAATTGATATCTCCAACATTCATTTGTGTTTCAATGATACTTGGTTTGCAATGGCAGTAATGGACTAATGTTGCAGCTCATATTTTTTTCATGAAAGTGCACAAAACTTAGATAAATCAGTAAGCAGACGTTCAACAAATAAATGCCATTTCGATGAGTTTCCAACTTCAAGTTAGATAAAGGGGTGAAAATGAGAGTAATAATAGTATATTTTTCTATGAACGGTAATGTAAGTCATAACACACACAGGGGTGTAATTCATCAAGTGTGCTATGACCATTACCCCGAATTGAACACTATACTTCATCTTCGACTTCTTCAGTAAAATTCGAATTAATCTGCATTTTCAAAATTGACAACAGTTGTTAAAAACGATTTCTGTGTTCGAAAATCAAATCGATATCAATTCCGTAGAAAGCGTCAAAAATTCACGTTTTCCAAATGCAATTTTTGGATATTCAGACCTAAAAAAATGTGGAAATGGATGGCGAGAACGTTACCTCGATGTCTGAAATAGAGTTCCCCATTGACCCGACTTTTTTATTCATTTTGTAAGCTACATTTTTCCTATCTGCATTAGAGTGAGTTAAAGGCGTGAGTATTTATAACCTCACACTAAGGCTCTATAAAGGGGAGTATGTATACCAGAAAACGTCATTTTAGGTCCAACCATAGACTCGAAAATTACAGATCCCTTCGAATGAAATGAAATCTGTAATTGAATGAAATGAAATCTGTACCCACCATCACATAATTACTCTCTTGAATTTCGTATTTGCACTCAATAACATAGCAGGACGTACTCTCGCTGACTACAGTGACTATATTACTAGTCACTCTAGAAGAGTGATTGCCTCGGCATCTAATAGTCGAATTTATAATAATTTATTGTTTATGTTGGTGTATCACCCTGATAGATGGCGATGAAAATGTTGCGAGTCCTGTAAATTTCGAGTCTATGGTTGGACCCAACCAACCATAGAGCCAGGTCTATCTAGCATACCTATCTTTATAGTGCTCTACTCACACTATTACAGATCAAATTCAGTTGAATAATGGATATATTATTCTATGGGAGTAGATAAAATGAATGAGCAATTCATACCATTCGGTTTACAATCCTCATCTCTACAGAACTTTCACTAGTAATTACGGGTGTCGGCTATTACTGTAGGCATATTTGAGGATTTAATTGATGATTAGAAAATCACAATTTTTCTGTGACAAAGGATTATGGATCATTGACGATTTCTTTGACAACAGCTGTGGACAACCGTCCACAATTTATTTCAATTGCCTTCTCAAACTGAAAAATGCGAATCGACCTAACTACTGACTTCACTTCAATGCTTGAATTCAGAAAATTCAGAAATTTCTATTTTTAATAGCTCCTGAAACTGCATTCGAACAAACGTATGAATTGAAATGGTCGTTAGTTATGGGGGTGAAGTAAATAAAGATCAGTTGAAATCATGTGAATGACGTGAATACTGTAATTTATTGAATATAAATCTGTCTACGTACTTACATCCCAACTCGTCGAAGAATCTCATTTTTGGCGGAGGATAGAACAGTTTCTTCGACTGCTTCTTGGTTGAATCTGAAAAAAATTATAACCAATTAGTATCGACGAAATATTGTTTATTTCGAAGACGTCTATTGCGATGCCCCGTGATCTCTAATTTTCTACTATTTACTGACATTTTAATCACTTAACTAAAGGGTTAATCCTAAATATAATACAAGACATACTAACACTCTGTCCTTGCCAAGACACCGAACCAGTATACCATCTGTCAAAAGGAAAGCCTCACCTTGAAATACACCCTGTATAGTGAACTCGGATGTATTACATGATATATATTTTCGAAATCGTTGAAAGAAGATCAATTCGGAAATATCATTTCCGATCATGATTCCTTTTGAAAAAAAATTTGTTGTTATTGCTCCAAAATTTGAGGAAATACAAAAAATCTCATGCGTGTAGCGACAACCGGCGCTGGATATTGGTGATTTCAACTACTGTTGAGGGCGCTTCGGACTATGAGAAGTGAAAGTGATTATAATATGTATTTTTCCTTGATATTGTGATGATTTAGTGAAGACTTTCAAAAAATTGATATAATATAAGCCGTATAGTGTCTAGTTTATAAAACCCACGTTAATAAAATTGGCATATTCTTCTATGCAGAAGTTTTTTTTTTCTAGTTGGTAGTTCCATTGTTCCGGTTAGGGTTTTTACTGATTATCACAGAGGACTTTGTTTAGATGAAAACATAGCCACAGTTTATTTAATATATGATTTCATTTTTCATTTATTTTGATTCAATACGTGGTTCTTACTTCTTATACCGACATTCATATAAGTATCTGAATTTTATGCTTCATTGACACATATTTTTCCTATTTTCCCGAAGGATGGACCGGTAACAATAAATTTACAATAGAAATGTTTCATACTACATACCTACTTGGAATTCAATTTTATCTACATTTGTGGGATTTTATTATTACATATAGTGGAGTGCCTGGAGCATTCAAAACCGTAAAACCTCGGATTAGAGTTATAGTGAATGAAATAATATGATCGATTTGGGATATTGTTTTTTAAACTATAAATTGCAATGTTTACCCATTATTTTTTTGTGCAATCCATTTTTTCATTGTTTAAACAAATTATTATGAAAAATTGATGTTTGACCATATATTTTCACTTTAAACAGTGATTTTTTTGTATTTATATGTTGAATCTCACCTGAGTAGACATATAGAAACATTTTTCAAAGATACCTGTGAATAAAAATACCAGTAGGCATCTCGAACGTGGAGGGGAGAGCAGAGCGACAACTGCTATGTACAATGAAATTTCTCGGCCAGTTTAATTATAAATGAAACGTACTCTATTTGAAGAAATAATGTAATTAATTACGACCATGAAAAAAAATTATTAGTACAAAATCCGTTTATTTAAATATATAACATTGTTGTCAACATCAAATATTTTCTTCTACTTCATCTATCTGTATAATGGGTGAAGTTTTGGAACAACTATTTTCGCTGCTCTGTAGACATGCTACACTGCAGTATAAACCACTTTTTCTGCATCCACACGCAGCTCCACATCCCTTTTTGCAATTACAAAACAACATTTGCAATAAATTATCCGGAGCAGGTAATTGATTCATTGTTGTTGGGATGTTCATGTTATTTGAATACTTCCATCCCCAATTTTCAATAACTACGTCATTTCCTAGCCATATCTGAATTTATAGGTACACTCTTTTAAGGTGCTCAAACAAACGCTGCATCAGTTGTTGGAGGCAGTGATGACAAAAGAACACTTGTATTTTTGGCTGTTGCTTTTATGAAAGAATTGAACCTTAATGTATTTAAATCATGAGTGTTAGACGGAGCGCCATATAAACTCAAAATACATGCCACACTTGCTTGCAGTATAGTATTGGGGTCTTCATTGATATTTTCAAATATTTTTACTGAGTCGTGTAAATCAATCCGTTTCTCAAAATTTTTGGCAAACTTAATTTTTCCTTCATTGAAATATGCAGAAGTAGTGTCACAACCCGTCAAGGCATGTAAAAAAAGAATATGTTCTTTACAGTTTGGTAATGATTTTTCTAAACATTTCGATGAAAATATCTTCTGTTGAACTTTGCCTCGGGATGGTTCTAGAAAATATATTTCACGATCTTTATTTACCAATGCCGTTAATATCACCAAGACATCGATATCTTCTGAAACTATAACAACATCTTTTGATTCCAAATTCATTGCCGTCTCAACAATTTATTTGTCGGCATCGCTTTCCGCTTGGCATGTAAATATATTGTTGTCAGCTAATTTAACTCTCAACATTTCTATCAAGCGAATTTTATTTTTACTATTTGTCAAAAATTTATCGTGAGCAATTTTTAAAGGTATCTATATGTTCATCAAATTCAATATCTGCACATTTATTTTTTGATGCACGACGATTCCGTTCGGCTGATTTAATACTATCTTTTTTATATTCATCAAATACCCTTCCCGTTAGGTTAGGTTTTAATCCGTTTGAGTATTTTAACTTGATTTATTTATAAATGTTCTATGTATAGTCAGCAATGCCAAAAAAGCGAAGGGGTCAATTTGAGTCGTCAAACGATCCATTCTAGAGTTTTAGGGTTATATGTATTTTTGTATGCTGTATCATGAAAAAATTAAAATAAAAATTTTTACCAAAAAAATAAAAAAAATAATTAGGGGTGGACAACCCCTAACATTTAGGGGGATGAAAAATAGATGTTGGCCAATAAAAATAAAAATCTAGCCTGAAAGAGTTCAATTTAGGTTAGGTTAGGTTAGGTTGTGTTAGAAAAAGGGGTTGATCGTAGAGGGGTGAAAATTTAGGGTTATATGTATTTTTGTATGCCGAATCATAAAAAAATAAAGATAAAAAATTTTGTCCGAAAAAATTAAAAAAAAAGTTAGGGGTGGACCATCCTCATCATTTAGGGGGATGAAAAATGGATGTTGGCTGATTCCCAGTCCTACCCGATATGCACACAAAATTTCACGAAAATCGGTCCAGCCGTTTCGGAGTAGTTCGGTAACAAAGATGCAGAAAGGAGAATTTTATGTATTAGAGATAATAGCAGCTGTCGCTCCGCTCTCCCCTCCACGTTCGAGATCCCTACTGGTTTTTTTTTTACAGGTATATTTGAAAAATGTTCCTGTATGTCTACTCAGGTGAGATTCAACATATAAATACAAAAAAATTACTGTTTGAAGTGAAAATATATGGTCAAATATTAATTTTTTATAATAATTTGTTTAAACAATGAAAAAATGGATTGCACACAAAAAAAATGGGTAAACAATTTATAGTTTAAAAAACAATATCCCACATCGATCGTATCAATTCATTCACTATAACTCTAGTCCGAGCTTGAATGCTCCAGGCACTCCACTAATATATCTACATCAAACGTTAGGCGCGATGATAACAGCTCTGTCAGGGGGCACAATAGACCTTAAGGTCGCAGTGAACTGTAACCCCTTTTTTACTAAAACTATACATCAAACGTTTTTCCATCACTGAGATTTCAGTAGAAACTAGGTCTGTGATCTCTAATTCACAATTCGACGAAGTTGGTGAACATTCTGATATCTTTGTCAACATGTACTGGTGTTAGAAAGTTAATCATGTTTTTGCGATTCGTTGATCAGATTTTTCTTGAAATTTGTGATTTTTTCGTCGCGTTTTATGGAGGAAACATAGGAATACATTCATATTCTAAAATGACTGGTTCTTTCGAAAATATAATACGTTCATGTTTTTCAAGTAGTATCATAGTATTTTATCGT